>OZ035961.1:7982500-9182500 GCA_964034945.1 Chrysopilus asiliformis
AAAATGTAAGAAATTTTATTTTCTTTTAAACTTGGTGATATGATATTTTTCTCAAAAGAACATAATTTTCTAGAAAAAAAGCAGTATGGAAGGTGTCCGTTATAGTTAACGTTATTTTTACAAAAGTTAACAAGAAACTACAATTTTGATAAACCTCTTCCAGATAAAATTTCAAGTCGCTAGCTCGACGCGTTCTCGAGTTATTTAAGGACAGATACACAGACAAGAATCTCTAAGGATTCTTAAGATTCTTAAGAAATTACATATTTTTTCCGAAACTGTAAATTTTGCTGTGAAAAGTGCTGTTCACATCAGATATTTTTCATTTTGACCGTGCGCGAGAAAAAAAAATAGTAAATCTAACTATTTTTTGATGGGGAATCGGGGCTATAAATAAAATAGTTAATTTCGTTTACAAAATAGTTAATATCAATTACAAAAAGAGTCAATTTAACCACAAAATATTCAAATTTACTACTAAATAGTTAAACTTATTATAAAAATAGTCGATTTTTACTATTTTTGTAATTGAAATTAACTATTTTAGTTATAATCCCGATTTCCCATTATAAAAAAGTTAAATTTAATTCAATTTTTTATCTGTGCGTAATAGGCCCCATTTAAATTTAATATTCTCGAATATGCTTTCAGCACATATTGTATCAAAATATATATTCAAAACTTTTCTAATTTTTTCTTTTCCAAATTATCACACAGGTAAAATATTTAAAAAAAAAATCGTACCGGAAAAATTGATTTTACCGTACAAGGAGTTTAATAAAAATTTCGTACTTTATACATACATATATATATATGTAGATAATCAATACTCTTAAGTATTTGAATTGCCTTATGGAAAGTAAAACTTTTTAAACATCATAAGCAGAATTGTAGCATCGTCAAAAGTTTACACAGTAAACAAATTTCCCTTTTTCATGAAAAGCTAACAAACATCAAAAGCATAAATTTAATGTAGCTCAAAAACACCTCCAAGTGACCTTAAATATAAGCCAGATATTTTTTAAAAGTTTTTGATGTATGATGTTTATTGTTATTAATTTCAGAATGAAACATTTTCTCTGTTTTAATAGATTTTCGTATTTTTTCTCCGGCCAAATGTTTTTTTTTTTTTTTTGATAACCTTCAGAAGAAATGTGCATGGGCGAATCGATTGACTACCTCAGATAACATTGAAATGAACAAAAACTAGAATCGGTATTTTGTTTGAAACTATTCGGCTCATATGTTTGATTGAATAGACATAGAATAATCATATGTATATCACAAATAATAATTAAGAAAGAATGTTGAACTAATAGTAGCCTGTGGATAATTATAATAAACGTTTGCTTTATTTCACATATGAATTTATATTTTCAGGAAACCAACAATTATTATTGCGGGAAACTAAAATATGAATGGCATTTGGAATCATTTGGATTTCATTTATTATTTATAGTAATAGAGGACAAGTAGAAAGACATATTTTCGGTTAGTCGGAATTTCCGGGGTACCGCCGAGCCCCAAAATACGCTAGAAATAATCTTCCTGAAATCATTTTTATTTTTTGAAAAGCCAGTAGTGTAAATGAAGCTTTCAGTTATTGCTTAAAAATCAACGAATAATAATAAAATGTATGATTTAAATAACTTTTCATCACATAAAATCCAATCTTTCAATTCCAGTTGGAATACTTTGACCGAATAAAGATTTTTTATTCTTACTCGCTCTTTTCAAGTTTTTTTAGGGACCTGTGTCTGTTTATCAGTTTCCGAATTTTCACTCCAATTTCCCAGCAAACCTTCTTTTGCTATCACACTTAGAAAATCGGCTATATTTTTTCCGAACATCAAAATTAATAGCAGAAAATCTTCTATAGAGAAAGGTTATAATTTCTCTTTAAGATTAAATATTTTTAAGGATTTTTTTCCAGGGAAATTCCCTATGGTAAGGTAAGTATAAGACAAAAAATGAGAGCATTAATAAAATATTCTTGAAAGCTTTATTTCACGAATAAAAACTTAATTGCCCTTAATATAACAGTTTCAAAGCAATTTGCGTCTTCGTGAAAGCATTTTATGCTCAATTTTCATAAATTTGTCCATAATACACGCACGTGCTTTCTTATGGTATACCTTCTAGAGCATCCATAGAATTCATGCTCAAGTACACGAAGATAATAAATATGTGCCGATAAAATATCCAATGAAAAATATTTTAAGCAAAATATCAACTTTATTCACTTCTACATAAATGCAATAATAAGGAAAAAAATAAATACACTGCCACTTGATAAAAACAAAGGAGATTAGGAGGTTTTTTTTTCCTTTTTCTACCTTCTTTCCTTTAACCTTGAGGCTATTTCATTACCTTTTTTGGTGAAACGAAAAAAAAAACGTTTTGCAAATAAATGTAATTCCCATCCATTATTTTTCTTCTAACTTTTTTAAGTCCAAAATAAGGTGAAGTGGGGTTCGTGCAACCATGAGGCATTTGCAACCACGGCTATTTTTTTAAACATTAATATCGTGGGCAAAGTGAAATATCTCGATAAAAGTAAAAGCTATTAATTTACGGTAAAATGCAAAAAAGTAGTGAATTTTAATACATTTAATTTTTTCAACCGATTTTTCGAAAAACAATTAGTTCTTAAACAATTCGAAAAAAAAATATTTTTTTAACTTTTAATGAAAATATCCCAATACTACTAGTAAAAGATAGCGGATAACAGTAGAGTAAGTTCCGGTTTTGTAGAACACCGATTTCTATTTTTATAATAAACTAGCTTGCATACCCGTCGTTGCCGGGTTAAGTTTTTTCAGATTTTTTTAGGTTGGAGCTAAACTTCAGGCCAATCGGCTCGGTAGTTTCCCCGCGAAAGGGTAACATAGAGGAAGAGCTTACACTCAGAAAAATTGAGGCTAACTCGACGACCTACATACGGCGTAATTGGCCTCGGGCAGGCGCGCGTTCGCCTGCATGTGGGCAAGTAAAACTGAGTTGACCTGTGGTCGGAGAAATTCTGAAATTAAGCCACCAGCAGATGAAGTAGGGCATTGGGAGCTGCACGAGTTGACCTTAGATAGGTTAACTCTGACCGCTAGCTGGTTTACAGACACCTCTGTAAGGTCAGAGTTAACCTGACAAAAAGTTGACCTGGACATTTTTCTGAGTGTAGTTTCGAGAGCACTTTACCCCCTCCCCTTACTCCCCCACCTCTCGGGCTACTTTTTAATGGATCTATGTTGGGGCTGGACCCCCGACGAACATCTATGCCAAATTTCAGGCCAATCGGTTCAGCGGTTTTTGCGTGAAAGAGGAACAGACAGATAGACAGACAGACAGACAGACAGACAGACAGACAGACAGACAGACAGACAGCCAGACAGACAGCCAGACAGACAGACAGACAGCCAGACAGACAGCCAGACATACAGCCAGACATACAGCCAGGCAGACAGCCAGACAGACAGACAGCCAGACAGACAACAACTCATTTTTATATATTAGTATGATTACTAATTTTAAAAGCAATTATCTTATAATTTCTGAAGTAGAGACAATAAATTTTTGACAACACTGTAAAATATTTGTCAGCAAATTGCGGTATAAGCGCAAAACGCAATTGGCCCGACACAACATTTACAACGACATTTCAGATTTTAAACTCATTACCATATGCTTCTTTATACAATCAATCCGACCAACTTTGTCGTCGTAAAGAGTCAAAATTTCATCATTGATTCAAAATGAAATCTTATGGGGACGTCAGAAATTCTAAATTCCGTCACTTAAAGAAAGTATTAGGAATTATAGTTCGTATGCTGTGTTGCTTACATTCACATTCCTATTTTCTATAATAATTGGTAACAAAAGAATGTGGTATGTGGCTCACCGTCTGATTGTCAAAATCGAATGAAAAGCAAATGACGTTTAGAACGACACAGTTTGAGCAATTGTATGTAGGGGACAAAATTGTCACCGTAACCTGTCGCCGTAACCTGTTGCCGTAAATGTCGAGTCTTGCCAATTTTATTCCGGCTTATAAAATAATAAGATAAGAGCTTGTCAGAACAAACAATGGTTGCCGAATTTAACAAAAATCAGTTCGGTATGTTTGATCTTGTGACGCAACAGCTCATACGCGAGAAACTTTATCCTAAAGCAGGGTTTATACACAGCGAGTAACTCGCTGCAAGTAAAGAGAGGCAAGTAGTTTGCTTCGTTTACACGATGCAAGTAACTCGTTGCAAGTAGAATGACAGCTGAACAAAACATAACCTAAAATTTTCTGAGCAAAGATATCTTTGTTTGGTTTACTGTGAAGAAGTGTATTAGGTGTTTCGTTAATATAGACAAAAAAAAATATACAACGCGATTTTAAAGACAATTAAAAATGCGTTCAGCTAAAAACAGGAAAATAAAGAAAATTCTAAGTGCATATATTCTGCTGTTGAACGCTATTAAACTAAAAAGTGTGGAAAAGAAAAAACGTATTTGGGTACGTAAGTGGATCGCCAGACGGGAAACCCTAGGCGCTTCAGCGACTCTTATATCGGAACTCAGGAAAGAAGACGCTGCAGCTTACAAAAATCATCTGAGAATGAATTCGGAAAAGTTTGTTTGACTAACCTCACAAAAAATGACAACTTTCCCCGGCGAAAACAGCAAACGAAATCAATTAAAACACACACACATTAAACCACCTCATTTGTACACGGTTCCATGTTGTTGTATTGGTTTTTACTTGCTAGAAAAATAGAATGGCTTTCTATTATTTTTGAGAGAGAAGCGAGTATTCTCACACATATGCGAGCGTCGCACACTAGCTCAAATTGCGTATATTTACGTCTACTTGCAGCGAGTTACTTGCTTCGTCTAAACCCTGCTTAAAGAACAACATTGTGGAAAATATTATTTTGTTCAATTAATCTCACAAAATTCATCACCGAAAACATGCTAGTTTTCGAAAAAATCGAAAAAAAATGATTTTTTTGATATCGTTTTGAGATATTGAGTTCTAGCGTGGCCATCGTAAGTACGGGCCGGATGGCAAAAGTAATGACGTCACAGAATACTACATAGAAACTACTTATCAAATGGGAAAAATGCAATAGCAAAGCAGTTAATACTCGATTCGTCACGTTTATTAAATATTCCAGGGCCTTATCAGGGAACTCGAATCGAAAGTCAAAAGCACGGAAATGTTTGAAGCGGTATCAGCTAACTCGATTTAGATCAAATATTTATTATTCATTTTCGGAAATTAACTCGAACACTTTTCAGCCGCCGAAAATGAAACTCGAAAAGAAAATTTAAGTCATTTCAATGTTTTTTTATGTAAGGATTTTTTTTCTTGCATTATATATTTAAATTGCTTGGAGAATCTATAAAAAATTAGGAAAAGTTGGCTCTAACATATAATATTTAGTTAATTACGATGATATACGAAGTCCATTCCGTATGAATTTTCTTAGAATTCTTGGATTAAAAACCCGGTCATCACATTCATCATTTTAATCTGGCACCTATTTCAAATCACTTTTATTCACACTTATCACTTTTATTGACATTTGGAAAAAGAAAATAGATTTTTTTTTTGTGCGTAGAGCTACATTTCGCGACACAAGTTCGCGGCATTTCTACAAAACAAACATGAAATGTAATTCCAAATTTGGAAAACATAAATGAAAAGAGGTAGCACTAAATTTATACACTTGATTTGTGAATTTTTCTATAATTTTTTGTTATTTATTTGTTTTTAAAGATTTTCACATCTCACAATTCACTTTTGAGGTTACAAATAGTTTCACTGAAAATACAACTTTTTCGGTGAAAATTCAATGTAATTCACAATCCACGCATAACTAAGTCTATAAAATAAAGACACTCATCGAAAAAACAATGAAATTAAACGTTTTTGCTACTATTTCGGCGAAGCAAAAAGCGCACGCGTTCAACCGGCACAGCTGTCAACGATAAACTACCAAGTAGTAAATGATGACGTCACATCGTTTGACATTTATCATGCCTCCGGCCCGTACTTACGATGGCCACGGTTCTAGTAAGAGACAAAAGTGTAGGAAATTCTACTGTCTTCAACTTTTGCCATTTAGACGCGTACAGAAAAATGCGTGGTTTCGGAATAAACAGCAAAAAATGAAATCGCGATTTTTAAAAGTCGCCATTTTAGTTACTTCCGGTTAAAGAATTTCGACCAAAACTTGTCCCACTCCAAAAATTCATTGCTTTTTTAATATTTAAGAAATCTTGTACACAGACTGACAGACAGAAAAACATTTTTGTGAGATTACTCCAATCGACCGGGTAGTGCTCGGAAAATGTTGTTAGACGAAATTAAGAGGTCGAAATTGTTCATCAATATAATAGTTTATTATTTTACGTATAAGAAAGTAATAAACGTGATTGCTAAAACGTGAAGCCCCATTTCACCTTAAATATCTTTATCCATCTAAAAAAAATACCTTTCATCATTTCGGAGAGACGACCCTCTTCATGGAATAACACATATTTTATAATTATTTTGAATCAAAATACTTGGAAAAAATACAAAATCTTTAAAAGTAAGCAACTTGAATATTATGACTGTTATTGCTTTCTGAAGAACATTTCATAAACAAAAATTTCTTTAGAAACTCGATACTTGGCAGCAATGTTTGAAACTTGATCGTGAGAAATTCAAATCTGTATCAATATTACTTTATTAGAAAGGCAATAATATTCTGAATACATCAAAGAATAACAAAAATATTCCTTATTTTGAATGATTTTTCCTTAAACTGTGTGTAATATTGAGAAAAAGGACAATATTTGAGAAGGATATTTTGCAAAATTCAAAAAGATTGTTACTTATATTTTTGATAGAAAAAAAGTAAAGAAATATTTTGTGGACATTTTCCAGGTCGAAAAAATGTGGTTATTTTCACTTTTCGCAGGTAATTCATTCAGAAAAAGGCTTCTTTTAGTTTCCAAAATTATGCTCAAACTAGAAGCAGAAAATATTTTAATACAAGCATAAAATTGAATACGAACAATTTCATCTTCATTTTATTTAGGATCCCACCACATTCATTAGACTTAAAAATGTTGACTAGGATTTTAGCCACATTGAAGTTTGTTAATAAAAATTAATAACTAACAAGTCAAATGCATGCTGAATATTAAATAACCAAAGTGGAAAAAAGCTAAACGGATCTGATTGTGAGGATGGATTTAAATATAAAGATTCATCTTTCTAAAGAAATGTTCGTTGAGTACATACTGAATGGAATGAACTTTATTCAGCATAATTTTAATGGGTTAAGAAAATTTTCAGAGAAAAGTTTTACATGAAAAACACTGAATGCAGAAATGACGTATGTATAAATGAGTGTACAAATCGAGGACATCATTTACAGAGATTAAACTTTTATTTGATAAAACTCAAGTGAAGTTGCGTCGTACAGTTGAAAAACTGCATTTAAATCATTTACATATGTTAAAAAAAAATACAATCTTTTCATGCGAGATGTGTTTTCTATGTAGAAAATTTATTTCCGTTTACCTACACGGTAAAAAATGTGGACCTATATGTAATCAAAATTGAATTACACTGGATCTATATATCAACAACATGATTAGATTTTAATCTATCGCATGAATTAGAAATTTTTCAAATATTTTTTTTATTAAATTTGATATTAAAGTTTACAAATTTTAATAAAATTTTAGATTTTAATATTCTAAGTATTTACTACAATATATAATACAAAAGTACCAGGAAGACCGAGCCATGCTCGGCGACCTCAAGATCCTACTTTTGCTGTTTTTTTGGGGAAAAACTAAATTCACATCATCTTTACAGACCTTTTCCAGAGTTTTCAAATTCCCGACCTAGAGAAAAAGGAAATTCGCGGTATTTTTACAGGACTTTTCGTTTTAATGTTTTTTTTTTTTTTTTTTTTTTTTTTGAAAAAAAGCTTTGCTGGCATTCTTGATGATTTGAAAATCGCTGTTGTAGAATTGTTGAAAAAGTTTGATCTTTCGATTGGTGATTTTAAACAGAATGACGATGGCGATCTACTTCGAGACGCTGGAGTGATATTCCGTAACTTGTTTCAAGCGTTTGTTTCGAGTTAGAAGAACAAGAAGTATTCGCTGTCTCTGTTTTGACCGGAATAAATCACAGAGAGAAACCGAGATAGCAAATACCACTTTTTCTTCTAACTCGAAACAAACGTTTGAATCAAGTTACGAAATACCACTCCTGATTTTGTCCGTCGACGGTTACGATTACGGCCCTTAGTCCCCTTAGTAATACTGTACAGTTTCATTAAGATCGGACCACCCAATTCGAAGATACCAGGCGAGGGGTATCGAGGGGAATCTTCTCAGACGTGAGACCTATCTAGATCGATTCCTTGTCCCCGAAAATCCCTAACCCCCAAAGTTTCGTGAAAATCGTTAGGCGGGTTTTCGAGATTATTGTGTAGACATTCCTCGTATTATATTATAGGATAATTAAAATTTTATGGCAAAAAGCATTAAAATATTTTCAATAATTCGCATGTATTAAACTTTAACCCAAAACTGTATTAAAATTTCCTCAACATAATTTTTGTATTGAAAATACTCCAATTTTTTTTTACCACAGAAAATAAGTACTACAGAATTTTTTACCGTGTACAGAACATTGAGTAATTTCGGTTTTTACCGATTTTCTCAAAATCAATCGAATTTTTGTTTGAAATAAATTACCTTCCCTCTTTCCTATGATTCCGCAATTTTATCTTTTTTCGATAGATTTTTATGAGTGAGTGAAAACATCATTTTTCAACGGTCTCTTATCCGACCCGCAGGCCGTTAGTGTACCCTTCGGCATTTAGCCTCGCAACAAAATTAAATTTTTTTTCGTGTTTTTAAAATTTCACAATAAAAACATAACAAAAGCTATAATTGCCTATCTGGCAATCATTGGAGACCCGTATGGTGATATTCGTATCAAAATTGGAACAGTTGTACCAAAATTCCACTTTGAAGTCAAACTTTCCAATAAGATTTTTTAAAATTTATTCCAATCGAATTTTGATGTATGGGAGTTTTATGTAGAATAATATCCTAAATAACTTTTGTTCTAGCACTTTTTTGATAAGATGCACCGTTTTTGAGATATTCACAAAAATCGTTTTCGTTCGTATGGGGGGTACCCCCCCTAATGGTCCATTTTTGCCCATTAACGAACTTAGCCTCGCATTTTACGAAAAACTGATCTGTGCAAAATTTCAAGTCTCTAGCTCAATCCGTGCGCCCGCAATCCGCGCCACAGACAGACGGACGGACGGACGGACAGACGGACGGACAGACGGACGGACATGCAAAATTCAATTTTTTTTATCATTCTAAACACACTGGTGTAATTCATTTTTTTGTGTGATGACGGGATCTTGGCGTTACAAACGGTAAGGCAAAGTTAATATACCCTTTGGTTTCACCATACGGGTATAAAAAGCTATGAACTGGGCAAAAAAAATCCTTGGAGTAAATTTAGAATTGGTGTGCGTCAGGAAAGTCTATATATTTATGTAACAAGAGTGTCCCAACGCACACAAATTTTAAATATGCTGCAATGATTATTTTATCCTTATAAAGGATTATTTTAATCGGGGTATATCAAAAATTTTTAATTTTGTTTTTTTTTTTACTCAGAAACACCCAAAACTTTTGGATCCATAACTTTTTAATTTTACTAAAATTGCCCTTAATTTAAATTAAATTAAAAATACACTGACAAAAAAATCGTGTTTCATAGCGCTTATGAAGTTTTTCATATATTATGTGGTTTTTAGTGGAGTTTTGACATATCCTATAATATAATACGAGGAATGTATGTCTGTCTGTCTACACAAACGATCTCGAAAACTCGCCTAACGATTTTCACGAGATAGGTCTCACCCCTGAGAAAATTCCCCTCGATATCCCTCGCCTGGTATCTTCGAATTGGGTGGTCCGATCTTAATGAAACTTAACAGTATTACTAAGGGGGCTAAGGGCTTTCGATTTTTCCACTACAAACCTGACTTTTCTCTTCCCTCGATACCCCTCACCTGGTGTCTCAAAACAACGTTTCAAAAATCGGTGACAGCGATTACTCAATAACCACTCAACCGATTTCTATGAAATTTTGTTACCGCGCGTTAGTTTTAGTTCTAGCTTTCTAGGTCGGGAATTTAAAAACTCTGGAAAAGCTCTGTAAAGATAATGTGAATTCAGTTTTTCCACAAAAATCAGCAAAAGTAGAAATTTGAGGTCGCCGAGCATGGCTCGGTCTTCCTGGTACTTTTCATAAAACCTATGAAATCTACTCATAGAATTCTCATCGTTCAATTGCCAAAAATCATAAAAATGTCATATTGGGTTTTTTCACACTTACAAAAACGAAAATTAATCATGATTTTTTTATGGATCGCGCCCTATCACAAAATTGAAAATTAACAGAAATAATCTTTTTTTTCTTTTAATCCCAATATCATCCAGACCATCTCATTCAAATTTTAATGATTCTCACAAACTTTTTAAGCATGAGGAAACTGTTGCTTTTTTATACAAAACATAGCTGCTTACAGTCGTATTTTCTTAAGACAGCATATTATCTTAAAGCAAACAGTCGGAATTCATAAATTGAAACTTATTTTATTGACACATGTCGTAAGATAAATTTGGATACACAAAATTAATTCGTCAATGGAAAATCTCGACCCAATGATACAGATTTACTGTTTGACGTTGTTGGCATTGATATTATCTTGAATGGTCCTTGAGCCATTCAAGCTTGAGTATATATTAATAAATTTCAAAATTGATTTTCTTTTTAGATGATGATGGGCCGAACTCCTTAATAATCAAAATTAAGTTTGTCATCAACATCATCAACGTCCACATCATCAGAATCATCGTTTTCGTCTTCATCATTCATTTATTATCATTCGTTTAATGCCCCTCTTGTCGTTGTCAATTGACAAATATTTACTTTGTGGACAATATAGAATCTTCAAATTATGTTTGTGTGTATTTTCCTTTTATCGTTTAATAATTTCTTCTTCTCTCATCGCATAAGATTTACGGATTTTATCGCCAATGAACGGCAAAGAAAATTTTCATATATTTTTTTTTTTTTCAAATACATTTCCATCACAGTATGATGTCCAAATTGGAATGTATATAAATGTCGGTTTGTATTTGTAACACTTGTGTAACATTGCATAAAATTACGTATACTCACGGACTTCTTTTTTCCTAAAGTTATGTTTCGGAGACGCCCGGAAAATATACAGAGGAGAATACGATAAGATCCTTCGATCTGTTTTTGTTTGCTTTTAGGAGTCAAAACCCTCCGGCGAGGACAACGCGTCATGTCCTTTTCCACTCCCATGAACTAATACAATAGGGCGACTTTGTTCCATTCAATAGACGACAAATTTTTGCTTTACAGCCAACCGAAAAAATGGTCGCTCGAGCATTATGAGAAAAACTGGAAGGAAATCGAGGAAATTCTTATTCTTCATTAGTTTTTTTTTTTTGCGAAGTAAAATTTCTTTTCAGCGTTTCCTCCTTTTTCACACAACTCCGGTTGAAAGAAGAAAAAAAACTTTTGGTCGATTTCATAAAAAAGGCCGCTTTTGAACAAAACTAATTTTTATAGACCACTTTCCTTAATTTTTAAACTTTTCTCTTATTGCTTGGGGAAAAGGCAAACAACCTCATTTTTCCCACATTAGGGGACGTTTGTTTATCACTGTTTATTGATGATACTTGGAAACTTCATTCATAATGAAACCTTACAACCATGAATAGACTTTACGTGCCCAAAGTTCTTCACATAATTACCTAAGAAATTCGTTTTTTTTTTGTGAAAAAGTATGTTAAAAAAAGGGAAACAAAGTGGGTTAAAAAAGGAAAGCAAATATTAGAAGGATGATTTAAAACGTTTTACACCTAATATGATATTGACAACAATGTTTCCCCTTCCAGTACCGGTCCGCAGAAGACATGAATGAAAATTTCAGCTCAAATGGTCAAGTCGTTTTTTGTTTTTTACAAGCCTTTTTACTTAAGTATCACATTTTTTTAAATTTGTTGTGCTCTTTTCATTATATTTATTTATTTAAGTTTTTATACCAAGGGTTGTTTAACATATAAAAAAAATATTTTAAAATATTTTAACAAAAAGTTTGCTCTAGAATATGAGCAAATGTCTCTGATATGCGTTTGAAATTTTGTAAACAACCATGGTTTCAGCTTTTATTAACAAAAAATTTTCTTTAAATTTCTAGCCGGAAGATTTTTTGGGAAATCCGAGTTCTCTTAAAGTTCTTTTTACTTTCCTCTGCGTAGCTATAGAAGGAAAGTATTGTATTCTTGACGTTGACCGACGTGATAATGGGAACAGATAGAAACTTTTTGAGCAATCTGATCAAGCTAGAACTTGAAATTTTCTTGAAATTTTCTTGAAATTTTGTATGTCTATCGGTTGGTCAGTCAGTTTGTCGGTCTGTGGATCTATCGGTCTGTCAGTCTGTCGGTGTGTCCAAACGTCGGTCTATCTGTCTGTCGGTCTGTCCGATGTACGTATCTTAAAAACTCGAGTAAGCGTTAACCCTTTCAGACCCACTGTATACGATTGTGTTAGGTGACGTAATACGTTTATATTTCGGCTCAGACTCAAAATTTCGCTCAAAATCCCAAAAGCAGTGATCGTGTTAGCTTTTGTCGAGAGCTTCTATCCCTTTCAGACCCAAAAATTTTTTTTGTTATTCTGGTATTGAAATATAATAGTATAGCAATTTTTGTAGCAATCGGAAGAAAAAAATTTTTGGGTCTGAAAGGTTAAGCTAGGACTTGTTTTTTTTTTTTTGTGGATGAATTTGTGGTTTTTCATCAACTTTAAGTAACGTAATGTTAACTGCAACGGATACCTTCCATACCATTTTTTTTAAATACAGCTTTTTTTAAATTTCTCGAAAACTATGCGTTTTTGAGAAAAGATGCATATAACCAAATTGAAAGGAAATAAAACTTTCTACATTTTTTGCTCCAACCAATTTTAAGCATCTCTAAAGGTTCTTGAGATACTTGAAAAAATCCTACTTTTTATTACATATTTGCTCCGAAACTTTAAATATTGCAGAGAAAATTCATGTGATGTTCATAATAGATATTTTTTATTTCAAAAAATTGTCACTTGCATTTGGAGCAGTCCATAAAAAGATTTAAATATTTTTTTTTTTTTTTAAACTTTTATAAAAAAATGATCCACAAAATTCGAGTAAAATCGGTTTTTGCATTTTCTGGATTTTTTTCGGCCCTAAAAACCTTTATTTTTCTTAAAATCTCTGATGATTATGAGAAAAATATGAAATTTATTAGTTTGCAAGTGGAAAAGACTCCAACATGTTGCATTAAAAGCAATTTAATCCAGCAAATTTTATCATTATAGTTAATTTATGCTATTTGGAAATGCATAATAATTATTTCAATTAGTGCCATATTTTATTTAAAAGAATTTCATTAATAAATTATGAAGTAAAACACGTGAGTAAATTAATTCAATTAAATTTACCACTGAAATAAATCGAATTTTCCTTCGTGAATCCATTTAAAACGAAATTCAATAAATTTTTATGATTTGTTTTTTTTTTTCAAATTTAAGGCTTTTAATTCCCCTGGTCAATATTTATTCAGTTGTCGATCGAAGTCAATTTACGTTTATGCAAACTTTTCACTCTATCATACTTCACTGATTACATCGACTTAATTATCCTTCGAGGTGAATTCTCCATAGAAATGTTGTATAATTGCCCAGTGCTTAATACTTCAATCCATGCAAATTGATGAAACCCCAATGATGAAACCCCAACGGTTCGCTATGGTCATCTAAAAGCAAAAGATTCTCCCCGATTAATTACGAAATTCGAACAACAAATTTCACCCGAAAGCAAATTTCATGATTCACTCGATTCGAAATGTTTCGATTTGTTCGATATGCAGGAAATTGAGTGTTCGAATTAAATAAATTGACTGAACACGGATTTATCCTGAATTACAGAATGAGAAAAAAAATATTATCCACTTAAATAAATAAAATCATTTGATAGATTTGTGATTATCATTTTTTTTAAAGTTACTGTAAATATTTAATACTATAAATTTCTTAAGAAAAAACAAAATTGCTTTAATCATTTGCGAGATCGACTTCTACCAGAAAATGTTAATCGATTTGGACATAATTTTTTACATTTGAAAACTGTTATCGTTTTATAAAACCCTATAGAACGCGATTTTTAAAAATTCCAATTAAAGTCCTGCAATCCAATGGGATTTTAAAAAAAAGGCCCAGTTATGCAATTTTGACGGCATCGTGAAAGGGTTTTTCTCTTTAGTGTTTTGACTTTTACAGGTTTTATGTTTTAAGGTGCCGCTCCACATGAGAGTAAATGCCGGCGAGAACCTCTCGATAGCAGCTACTCGCAAATGGACAAGTCTCTGAGAGTCGCTCGCAGAAACTCGCAAAAACTCGCGAGCTAGTTTCTGCGAGCTGTCAAAAGTGATTCTACTCTCTAGTCGACACGCTGTCAAAAGTGATTCAAAAAGTGATTCTACTCTCTGTCAAAAGTGATTCTACTCTCTAGTCGATTCTACTCTCTAGTCTAGTCGACTAAACTCTCGGGGAGTTGCTCGCCAAATACGAACGGCGTTTGAATTTCGCTCTCGAGAACTCGCCAAAGCAAGAAGTTAAAAAAAATCAAGATATTGGTCTTGAAAAGAGAAAAATCGCCGGAATTAACTCTCAAATGGACAACCTCCTGCGAGTAACTCTCGAGAGTTTTTGAGAGTTACTCTCTTATTTACTCTCATGTGGAGCGGCACCTTTAGTGATTTAAAAACTCAACAGTGGAAAATGTTGTACGTCAAATTAAGGGCGTCGTACACGTTATTGCATGCCTTCAAGTATCGCATGCTGTGACCGGGCTCTCTGAGTCATTTAGGCCCTCTCCTGGCTCCCAGCCTGCTGCGGCTGCACAAAAACCATATACCTTGCTACGAACCTAATTATAACCACAATATAGGTATATTCCTATACATAAACATATTTTTTAAACATAACAAAAGCTATAATTGCCAATCTGGCAATTATTGAAAACTCGTATGGTGATTTAAGTGAATGGCGAACAGTTTTATCAAAATTCCACTTTGAAGTCAAACTTTCCAATAAGATTTTTTTAAAATTTATTCCAATCGGATTTTGATGTATGGGAGTTTTATGTAGAATCATATACTGAATAACTTTTGTTCTTGGACTTTTTTGATAAGATGCTCCGTTTTTGAGATATTCGCAAAAAACGTTTTCATTCGTATGGGGGGTACCCCCCTAATGGTCCATTTTTACCCATCAACGAACTTAGCCTCGCATTTTACGAAAAACGGATCCATGCAAAATTTCAAGCCTCTAGCTCAATCCGTGCGCCCGCAATCCGCGCCACAGACAGACGGACAGACAGACAGACTGACAGACAGACAGACAGACAGACGGACGGACATGCAGAAATTAAATATTTTTATCATTCTAAACACACTGGTGTAATTCATTTTTGTATGTGATGACGGGATCTTGGCGTTACAAACGGTAAAGCAAAGTTAATATACCCTTTGGTTTCACCATACGGGTATAAAAAGACCTAGATATACGACGCAAAATAACGAAATTTAAGCGTCGTAAATCGAGGGATGTATATAGCTTAAATTTCTCGCCAAATAGTAATCCCGAAAAATAATTGCTCTGTACTCAAGACACTCATGAGAATGTTTGCTTGATCCAGGAGTTTTCAAGAAAAAACTAGGAAAGAAAAATTTAATTCGACAGAAAAATTTATTTAAAAAAGACCCAAAATTTCTTAAACAGCTAAAATGATAAATTCAAAGGTAAATCGTGTGCCAAGTGATTTATCGTATAGAAGTTTGAAAAATCTTTTTTTTTTCGTAGTAAAATTTCTTCAAAAAATCCAAGTTCTTATGGACCGTTTAGATGTGACACTTTTTGTTTAGTCCTGGTGCACCAACTTTTATGCTACGAAAATTTTGTGATATATTCTTTCAAGTCATCGGAACTAAAAAATTTTCCCACAGAACAGCCGCAAAAAATCAAATTTCTAAAAATGTTTGCTAGGTGAAATTTTTCTGTGAAAGATGAATAAGTTCTAGTAGAGAAACTCCGACAAAAAATGCAAAACTAAACAGCCAATATACATTAGAATAATTTCTAAAATAGTTAAAAATTTAGATTGAAAGAAATACAGGATAATTTTTTACCAGAAATTCAGGCTCTTAATCCAAGTAAGTAAAAAGTATGAAATAAGTTTTTTGTGATAATTAACTTTGATTTGCAACAATTATACCTTAATATAAAACTTAAAAATTCCAAAATTTTCATGAAAGTTATATCAAATTTTGAAATTTTGAACATTAATTAAAGTATTAAAGAATTTATATACAAAAGTCACATAAAATTCCCACCTGCTATGAAATTAAAATTTCCCCAATCTGGAATGCAATTATTACTATATTTCACTGCATTAAATTATATTAAATTTATTTACAAAAAAGCACTAATATTATTTAATCAAAATTTAGTCACCCTGAAGCCCCCCTTCTTTTAATTAATTTTTTTTTAACACTAAGAAATTTTTGAAAAAAAAATACGTGTTTCAATATTTACAAATCTACACCAATCGACTCAATACTTTAATCCAGAACAAGATTCTTTCACAATTTACCGCCAACAAACCCAGTATAACTTTTTTCTCAAACACCAATCAGACCTTTTTCTTATTCTTCTTCGAAAATTCACTAATAGAATAATTATTTTGTATTAAAAATATACCTATATTTTTCAATTTTTTTTTTTTTGAATTTTCACTAATTTTTATTCCAATATCAACACTTGCCAATAAAACATTCACACAACCATCATAATATACAGAAATATTTGCTTGCAATCACTTTTAGGGCTTAATCCAAGTTTCCTGAACGACCCGGCACGAAAGACAAATTTCCTCGAACATCCTTTTTCAACGACGATCTTTGGTCGACTGTGTCTCGCCATGATAGACAATTTTCCTCAATGAATGAAAATCATTTCGCTTTTTTCGCCACAAGAAAACAACAACAACAAATATAAAGCAACGCGGAAAACGATGAAGCCAGATGTGGCGCGTTTTAGTGAATTTCGAGTACGATATCAAACGAGATATCCAGCGAATCAAACGAATACCGGCTTCCCGGATAGCTTTTTCACCCCTACGGAGTTTCCCCTATTTTGGGAAAGCTTTTCGCTGTACAAATTACGAGGCAAGTTTACCTTGAATGGAAAATAAATACCAAGGAATCCTGCGCGCCAGAAATCCGGAATCAAGTGCATGATGATTTAGCCCACATAAAAACTATTTAGTCTGGGAAAAGTCAAAGTTCCATCGCAATTGCACTGATGAAAAACCAGAGCTTATGTGGGATTGAAGAATTTGGAATCACTTGTCGCATCTCTTAAATGCAATAGTTCAACATCTCTGCATATTCTAAATCCATGCGGAAAACTCAGTTTTTACCTGAAAAATGTTTTTTTCTTCGTGTGCTTTTCAACATATAAGATGATGTTAAAAAACATCATGTTGTTAACATAAATTTTTAAATATTTAATTATGATTTCTATTATTTTTTCAAATATCTTGAGAACCGTTAAAGATACGTAAAAACCGTTAAAGATACGTAAGATACGAAAAAATGTAGAAAATTTTATATCCTTTAAATTTCGTTTTATTTATTATTTGCCAAAAACCGCATAGGTTTCGAGAAATTTACAAAAAACCGTATTTTTTCGAAATTTGTAGGCGAGGTACTCGTTATCATAGTTAACGTTACTTTCCAAAAGTTGATAGAAAACTACGATTTTCGCAAAACTCATTTACAGCAAATTTCAAGTCGCTAGCTCAAAATGTTCTCTACACAGAAAGAAAAAATAGTAAAAAATAGTTAAAATTGCCTCAACCTGCGAGAATAATGGTTTAACCATGTTTATTCTTCTCAAAACTTACTACAAACGTACTTAATTCAACTATTAAATGGTCAAAAATGTTTGTAATAGTTGGATTAAGTACGTGTGTAGCAAGTTTTGGGAAGATTTTACCACTTAACCCTCTTAATGGATTTGTCCTATATATGGGACAGAGCTTTAAATTCATTTAGCGGCTTCTGTAACGGTTTTTTAAACGCTTTGTTTAATTTTCATCATTGAATGGACACTTTTCTAAACACTGACCCACTATGCCTTTGTCTTTTGAAGTCTGAGTCAGTGAAACTTTAGATTTTGTGAAGGGCGATCCCGGTTGCTGCGTTCGCCCAACAGAGGTTAAAATTGACACAGAGCGACAAAAATATGGCGTGAAATATGGGACTTTATCATTAGCACAAGCAGAAAAAAGCTTTCGTAAAGCTTTCGAGCTAATGATAAAATCCCATATTTCACGCCATATTTTTGTCGCTCAGTGTGATTTTAACCTCTGTTCTATAGAAGCTCTGTGGTTAAACCACAATCCTCGTAGGTTAACGCAATTTTAACTATTTTTTTCTTTCTTTGTAGTTATTTAAGATACGTAAAACGGACAGACCGACAGACAGATGCACGGACATCCTCATAATTCTGCCTGAAACGGATTTCGTTCTGATCAAAAAATTTCTGACTGCCCCCTTTTTTAAGTCGGTGTCCGTTATGAATACAATAATTTCTCTCTATAGCAGAGGAAAGAAAAAATCTAACTCCAAATACAAGATAAAGAATTTTCCATGAATAACGATTTGATGAATTTAAAAAAAAGTTTTTCTGTGTGAAAATACCTTGAAAAAAATCTTTTATTCTCATTTGAAAAGAATATATTCGCTTCATCAAGTTTTTAATTGCAACCTCCCTTTATTCGTAAAAAACTCAGACAATTTCAAGACTTTCTAAGAAAACACCGTTTTCTTATGGTTCAACCACAATGAAGGCGGCAAGCGGCAGCAGCGACGGCGGGCGGCATGGCGCCGCCACACATACCGCCGAGCCAGCTACAATGATAGCGGCACCGTCGGCATATGCTTCTGTCAAAATTGAAACGTTAAAACTTATTTAATTCGTCCGATACTTTGCTCCATTTATTTTCCTTTATGTCTGTCCTTTTGTATTGAGGATGGGCCAAATCGTAGAGCATTGGTTTTCCTTTTACGACCTCTTTTAATTTTTCCTCCGTTGTCGTCGGCATCTTGCGAAATCAAAACGTCAAAAATCTGCATAGAATGTGGTGGTTGTCACAAAACAACGAAGAAAAATCGTCATAGAATGTGGCGCCGAATGTGGTGGTTTTCATAAAACATTTTGGGAGGCGGCGGCAAGTTTGACTTTGTTTCGAATTCGGCGGCGACGGAAAAAGTGCGCTGCCGTTGCCGCTGTATTGTAGCAGCTTTCGTTGCGCTACGTTAGTGCAAAAAAATGCCGCCCGCCGCTGCCGCTTGCCGCCTTCACTGTGGCTGAACCATTAGAAAAAATAAAGAATTAAATTTTAAAAGAATTAAATTTTAATGCAGCCATCATATCATATTTTCTACAAAGATATTTTGCTTCAGAGAAATATAATGTTCTCGCTACAATCAAAATTTTGTTTGCCCCAAACAAAATTTGTTCATCATCAATGTCATTATGTTTATTCCCGCAAATTCCCCTAAAAGTAATTATATTTAGAATTTCAAAATTTTGTTGCAAGAACATTATTATCAATTGTTGCAAAAACATTATATTTATCTGAAACCAAATAAGCTAATTTTAATATGATAGCTGCATAAAAAATTATTTCTTTCCGTGTGGTTAACTCAGGATTTTTTGTTTGAAAATGTCTTCTCGTTCAAAGAATTCTTTCTCACATCCAAGAAAGAAAGAAAAAAACTTTTCGTTTCCTTTACCAATTAAATTGTAGTTAACGATGGAATTTTTCCCAAACATATCCTGTTTACTATTTTTATTTTATTGTTTTCTGTGTACATAAGGCTTATTTAAGAACTAAATGTGATTATTTGCTCGGTGGGTGTCAACCAAATGGCATTGAACTATCAATGCTTTTGACATCAAAATAGAAAACCGAACAATATAATTATCTAATGATGATAAATACAATAAGTATTTACCTAAACATCATACGAAAAATGACATTTTGTATTGTTGAACAAATAAATAATTCAAAGGATATTGTCATTATTCGAATTGTATTCGTAGTCAAATACCCATTTTCAATCAAATAACATACTCTTAAATAAGTCAGTTACATTAAGTCCGTATAACTTAACGTTAATATTTTATTGAAATTGGTAAAATATTCAATTCATTTAGTTATCAACCTATATTGCTTGTAGAGTCCTATCAAAAACCATTATTGCTTTACAAAATAACTCCTGGGGACCTAACTCTTGATAGGGAAACAATTTGAGAATGTTTTATTCGATATAGGAGACCGGTATTAAAATTAAAGGGAAATTGTAATAACGTATGTACATGGCAGGCACAAACCATTCTTATAAAAACATATGGAAAGCTACAATTCCCAGGGGCCAATATTGTCAAATACTCAACATTAGGACAGTTAAAATTTTGATTCAAACATAAGGCAAACTCAATTGCCACGGGGTAATCGTTAAATACTTAATATTAGGACAGACATATTTTTTATGAAATAACAATAATCTCATTTGTATAGGGAAAGAAAGAAGAAAAAGCCTGATTGAATTTTGATACATGTAAGAGTTGTGTGAAATCATACATTTTTCGAGGTGACTAACCGTTTTCGAGAAAATTGCAAAACACTGTTTCGTTTGTAAAAGGGAAAGAAGAAGAAATAGTCGAATTTGCCCGTTAAAGACCTTAGCTTTGTTACTTCTGAGAAACGCAATTGTAAAGAATTTCAAGGATCTAACTAAATCCTTTCAAAAGTTATGAAAGTTCACGGACAGACGGGCGGACAGACGAAAATCAAAATATTTTGTCATCACAAACACCCTGATGCAGTTTACTTTTGGGTTTGACGATTGGTTCGATGCCTTGCCTTGTATACTAAATTTATTATACTCGTATAGAGTATAAAAATGGATTGGAAAGATCGATCAGAGGAAAAAAGATAAAAATATGTCTTATTTCGCCGCAATACAATAAAATTTGCGCCGCATGTAAAATTTTTAGAAAAATATATTCAACAAATTGAAAACTTTAGAATGAAATGCGCCGCAGGGATTATTTTTTAAATGTCATTCAAAGCCTACCTGTTTTTATACCCGTATGGTGAAACCAAAGGGTATATTAACTTTGCCTTACCGTTTGTAACGCCAAGATCCCGTCATCACACAAAAAAATGAATTACACCAGTGTGTTTAGAATGATAAAAATATTTAATTTTTGCATGTCCGTCCGTCTGTCCGTCCGTCTGTCTGTCTGTCTGTGGCGCGGATTGCGGGCGCACGGGTTGAGCTAGAGACTTGAAATTTTGCACAGATCCGTTTTTCATAAAATGCGAGGCTAAGTTCGTTCATGGGTAAAAATGGACCATTAGGGGGGGTACCCCCCATACGAACGAAAACTTTTTTTGCGAATATCTCAAAAACGGTGCATCTTATCAAAAAAGTCCAAGAACAAAAGTTATTTAGGATATGTACTTCCATACATCAAAATAAGATTGGAATAAATTTTAAAAAATCTTTTTGGAAAGTTTGACTTCAAAGTGGAATTTTGGTATAACTGTTCGAATTTTGATACGAATATCACCATACGGGTCTCCAATGATTGCCAGATTGGCAATTATAGCTTTTGTTATGTTTTTTAATATCATTCAAAGCCTGCCGGCAAAGAGGCAAGAAGCGGTAGACAGACGAACAGACAAGCGGACAGACGGACAGACAAGCGGACAGACGGACAAACGACAGACGGACAGACAGACAGGCAGACAAGCAGACAGACAGACAGACAGACACACAAACAGACAGACAGACAGACGGACAGACAGACGGACAGACAGACGGACAGACAGACGGACAGGTAGACGGATAGACTGGCGGACAAAGAGACAGACAGACGGATAGACAGACGGGCAGACAGACAGACAGTCAGACAGACAGACAGACAGACAGTCATACAGACAGACGGACAGATGTAAATTAAAGTATTTCGTCATTCTAAAAGTATTTGATTTCATTTTTTGTCCGACAAATGATTCTTTTATTTTTGCATACGCTTTGGGGTACTATTTTTCAATTTATATCTGTGTTCCTCATGTTTATCCAAAATATAACTCTGTTCAGACATTGATTAATAAAAAGCTTTTATCTGACCTGGTATGCATTACGCATTTGCCCGAAATCGTTTTAATAAATGCAATTTCTATCCAAAAAAAAAATTATCTGTTAGCCACCACAAAATAAACATCTGATTTTGATAAAACAATTTTTCAAGTGATTCAACGTAAACCACTTTATTCCGTCTTCGTAGAAATTGATTTATGAAACAAATTGAATTGCCCTCGAGTTATTTGTACTCAATAAAACGGATATTCACTGGTTATGGTGAAATTTTCCGCCAATTCCCGTAGGAACGAAATGACCTTTTTATATATTATATCATTCTTTCGAATTGCTACTCAATAACATTTTGAAATCGTCACATGAGGTTACTCTGACCTGAAAGAATTTTCGCAACTATCAGGTGAATCGATATTAGTGTGATATGAAAGATAATAAAAAAATCTCTTGACAAATCAGTTCGATATTATAATTTATTAAAAATGCCGTAGTATCTACACATAAAAGATCTTTAGTTCAATCAGAATGACATGGAAGTGAAGGTGATTGGCAGTCATGCAATGACAACTGTTTGACATAATATAGTAACTTAAGCCAGGCAACATCGATTGTCACATATGATTGATGGTGATTGTCTTATGGTAACCACAGAATAGTTTATAAAATGTCAACTGAGTAACTTCCCCAATACAAGTAGTGTATTTTCGTCTGTGCTCATCCTTCGTTCGGAAATTTTATCTTTATTTGTATCAATAAAATATCTGTAAACATAAAATCGATTTCAAATGCCAATCGATAGATCGTTCCAACGTCTATAACGTGAAATTCACCAGTAATTTCTGCTTTACTTGGCTTAAATGTTTACACATATGTAGCATAAATAATCAATAGAAGGGATACATACATATGTAAGATAGATAAATTGTTAACTTACGTCAATATTATTCAACATCGCATTTATCTCGTCCGTATATAGTTTGTAGAATATTGTACCAAAGTAGTTAATAGCTAGTCAACATAATTCACAAATTTTCCCATGTTGTACACATTTAATCCACTCCATGCCTTCGCTTTGCTCAAAAGATTCAGATTAGTAAATATGAACTAAAACAGGCAGCTTTTCAAACAAAAATGGCATCTCATCAGTTGGAATATTGGTCTGGATTGGAACGTATTTGAGCAAATATTAAATTTCTGGTTGTGTTACGTGCTTATATTTATTTATTCTATATTTTCAGCATGGAAACGGGATTTTTTTCCTTATGATTTACTTTAACCATTCCTGACGGACATATTCAGCGTGGAAGGCATTCAATAAACACAATATCAAACACGAAAATAAATTCAGACATAGGAATTTTCTAAATCTTATCGCTTAAATATTTATTAAAGTAACATTCACTTATGTCCCTTAAGTACTCGTTTTGTCAGCACGGTGAGTTTTTAATTATTCATGACGTTATAAGTGAGCATGATTTTATTATTATCAAGGGAAAGTACCTTCATAAATGTTATTCGCGTTTTGTTTTTTTTTTTTGTTTTTTGTATCGTGTGGAATGGTGAAAAATTCTATTACATAAGCACAACTTCAACACAAAAATCGTGGAAATAATTCTATCGTTTCAAATTTTGCTCAAGACTTCAGGTAATTAAAACTCTCGTCTTGACATAGTGATGATGCTTTGTATGAGGCGGTAAGAGGGATAATTTCCGAGTGTTTCAAAAATTTTGTATTACTTTTTATTGAAAACTTACTCGCCTTCTGATCGGGTTAAAGTTTTTGCATAACTTTTTTTGCACCAAAAAACGAAAAATAACTTAAAAACTTTTGAAAATATCAGTTGTTATTAACACAAAACTTTCATCTGCAATATTTAATTTCGAAAAAATATGTAAAAAATTTTCGAGAATTTTTTTTTTTTTGAAAATTGTATGGGAGGTGCCCGTTATAGGTACCGTTACTTTTCCAAAAGTTGATGCAAAACTTTTCCAAAAGTTGATGCAAAACTATTTACACAATCACAAAAAAATTCAGGTCGCTAGCTAAGCGCGTTCTCGAGGTATTTAAGGCACGTACAACGGACAGACCGACAGACAGATGCATGGGCATCCTCATAAGTTTGCCTCCGTACTGATCAGAAAGTTTCTGCCCCCGTTCTCTAGTCGGTCTCTGTTATGAATACAATACTTTCTCCCTTATAAGAAGAAAGAAAAAAAATCTTTTTGTCTTCAGAACTTCCATTTCGAATTTTGAAATTCCAACACCAGATTCGAGCTCAGCGAGTTTCCCGAGGAAAAATGGGGAAAAAGGATTTTTGCGTTGTTCTTAAAGGACCTTCCGTTTCGAATTTTGAAATTCCAACACCAGATTCGTGATCAGCGATCCCGAAAATCCCCGAGTCCCATTTCTCGGTCTCTTAATAGGCAGGCTTCAAGGCAAAAATCAATGTTTAGAAACGCCAACCCCCGACCCACATCGCGTTTAACCCCTTAAGGGCGGAATTTCGAAAAAAAAAATTAGAGGTTTTGGCTGGACATAGATGAGACACTCATTCAGTCGGTCAGGACAAAGGATTTTATACGTAACGAGAATAGATACCTAATAATTTTTATACCCGTATGGTGAAAATAAAGGGTATATTAACTTTGCTTTACCGTTTGTAACGCCAAGATCCCGTCATCACACACAAAAATGAATTACACCAGTGTGTTTAGAATGATAAAAAAAATTGAATTTTGCATGTCCGTCCGTCTGTTCGTCTGTCCGTCTGTCCGTCTGTCCGTCTGTCCGTCTGTCCGTCTGTCTGTCCGTCTGTCTGTCCGTCTGTCCGTCCGTCTGTCCGTCCGTCCGTCCGTCTGTCCGTCCGTCTGTGGCGTGGATTGCGGGCGCACGGATTGAGCTAGAGACTTGAAATTTTGCGTGGATCCGTTTTTCGTAAAATGCGAGGCTAAGTCCGTTAACGGGCAAGAATGGACCATTAGGGGGGGTACCCCCAATAAAAAGGAAAACGTTTTTTGTGAATATCTCAAAATAGGTGCATCTTATCTAAAAAGTCCAAGAACAAAAGTTGTTTAGGATATGATTCTATATAAAACTTCCATATATCAAAATCCGATTGGAATAAATTTTAAAAAATCTTATTGGAAAGTTTGACTTCAAAGTGGAATTTTGGTATAACTGTTCGAATTTTGACACGAATATCACCATACGGGTCTCCAATGATTGCCAGATTGGCAATTATAGCTTTTGTTATGTTTAAATTTATATTTTTATTCTGGTCGTTCCATAATTTATTTCGGCAATACGCGGAAACGGCGACATTTCTGGCGACATTTTTGACATACGTAGAGTTAATTGCACAAAAAATGTTTGGATACTTCATATTGGTCTTTACCCCCTCTTATTCGACTGTGTGGGGCGAGACACAGTCACGGTTGCCTCGCTGGATGCGGGTTTTCCATTCATCTGGCCTAAAAATTAAGAAAAAAGTAATTTAATTTACAAAAAAGTATCCAGCCTGGTCAGCGTGACTGTGTTTCACCTTCATTCGCCGAAAGTGTGGAAATGGCGTTAAAGTTTTTCAAAATAGTTTTTTAAGACCACTTTTTTATATTCAAATTAAACTAAATTAACTTGATTAAACTTTAACAAATTCCTATAGAGAAACATTAAAACACACCACATATTTTTACAAGTATACCTACTACGCAATAAATTCTAAAACTATAAAAACAGTACATATAAATGTGGGAAAACATTTGTAAAATTATTTTAACATTTTAAAATCCCGCAAGAATGTAAACTAAATTCAAATGTTATCAATCCATACAAACAAAATCTCCCGGATATTTTCATATTCAGAATTCTGCTTGAAAATAGCCCATAGGACATTTATTCTGGTATACCTCCAAAACAAAATGTATCCTATATATAAAACACTGAAATAAATCAAAATTAGTTGATTTATTATTTCAATTACAATTTTATACTTTCAAAATATGTGCTTTAAAAGCATCTAACGATAAACAATTTTTCATTCTCAAAACATAATTTGCATATTAAATTTTTACTCATCATAAAATTAATAAATCACGATAAAATTTAAAGGGGTTTAATTTCCTCCCAATAAAAACATATACATGAAAATTGAATTAAAACGGCTGAAACAGAAGCATTTGCTTTCTCGTTTATTACAAAATTGAAAATATTTATCAATATTTTAACTCTTTGTCGTCACATAATTTCCTTCTTATAACTGCTTAAAGGAAAATATTTTTCCTGCCGGTAATAAAATTTTAAATGACATACCGAATTTCACCTTGATGTGCTTCCAAGAGTCATGGCACTTGTTTTACGTTGCAGAAAATCTAGACTAGAGACGATCCAGCAGACAAAAACGACATAAATTTCATCCGAATTTTATCAAAATTTTCATTAAGTTTGGATTGACAGGAGCAACACCTTTTCATAGTCATTTTATTGGTATAGATACAGATACATGTATCTAAATCTATTCACATGGATATAATATCTATTAGGCGAATATTTACAAACAGACAAATATGTATAGAAACTGTGGATAGATAGATCGAAATTTAATATAGACTTTTCACATATATAGTAGAACTTTTATCTCATGTTTCAGATTTAGGGCAATACTAAACGAATCTATTTTCGGGCAATCAGTGAACGTTCAATACGCCTTTTTTGGTTCCGAAAACTTTTTGCGGAGACTTTCCCGGGGGAGATGAACTTGAATGGGAGCCATCGTTACCTTAATTTTGAAGGCAATCACACACAATCATCAAAACTTTACGATCTCATAAATAAGGTGTACAATGATTCAATAAACGCTGCCAATGCTAAAGAGATTCACGAACGTAATCAATTCGCTTAAGGCCATTGTTAGGAACAGAGAGATGGGTTCGATGGCTAATTTTATATCAAGGCCCCAAATTAATGAAGTTTCCAACGATGTTTGGGAAATTTTCCAGAGAAAGAGTTGAGACACAATAATATGGAAATGTACTAAAGTGATTAACTTAAATAATAAATTTAATCGATCACACTTTTTTAATTGGAGTGATCTGGCAAATATTTCTTTATAAATTTTAATTTAATGCAGATTTGAAAAGTTTAATAAAAGAAATACTGCTTATCGATTTTTTTTTAAATTTAGGTAATTTTAAATTGCTTTAATTTTATTAAATTCACTAATCGACTTTCAAGATTTTTACAGGCTCGTGAGGGTTGTTTATACGGAAATTATCATGTCAACGGAAATTTCTTAATTTCTTTCTTTGGATTTCAAAAAAAATTGTATATAAATCATACTAAATATAAAAATGAGTTGGTGTCTGTCTGCCTGTCTGTCTGTCTGCCTGTTCCTCTTTCACGCAAAAACGGCTGAACCGATTGACTTGAAATTTGGCATGAGTGTCTGTGGTAGTTCTGGTTCCAACATAGGCATACGGAAAAGTAGCGCGAGGGGGGGGGGAGTAAGGGGAGGGGGTAAAGTGATTTCGAAAGTTAGTTTTTGCGCCATCTTACGCTTTCGCGGAGAAACTACTGAACCGATTAGCCTGAAATTTGGCATAGATCTTCGTCGGGGGTCCAGTTCCAACATAGTGTGGTATGCCTGTTGAAAATTAAAGCAAGATCAAAGTTCAAGATTGATCTAGAATTTAAAATCCTGTTTGAATTCAAATAAATCGTTCGAAACTGGAAATGAACTATTCGAGCAAATTCCATTTCAATAGTTTAGCTGGACACACAATTGATGTACAGTAAATCTGTTCAAGAGCGACTGTAAAACTTTTACTGACCAGTTAGTTTGATTCGAATTGGTTTGATGGTAACATCCTCGGCAGGGAGGATTTTTTAAAGAACGTCGCAGTGAATCTTTTGTAAAGTTATAAATTTACCTTTTTATTATACTAAATCGGATATTAAGTCACGTAGGTAAATTGCATTTTAAGGTGTTAAACAAAATTAAAATTATGTTTTCGCATTAGTGAACCGAAGGTGCGACATTTTCTTTTCGCCAGTTCGACGAATTTTAGGTGGAAGGATTTCCACATTTTCTGTTTCTTTTACTTCGGTGCAAGGTGGTTAGACGTAAGTGGAATTTATTTGCCTATAGTTTTATTTTATTTGAGATTAACGAAATCATAATTGCTAGGATCTTTTTCGTCTCCCTGCCGCAGAAATTTTAAGATCTCTAGCCACCTCACGTTTTTATGTTATATGTGTATTTTTCCTTTGTGAAACGTTTTCAACATTCTTGAGAGAGCAAAAGCATTTTCCGAAAACACGGAAAAACCTGTGGAGAGAAGGAAGGATTTTCCAACAAATTATTTTCATCCACATATGTGAATTTTGATCACGCTTAGGCGTTAGATTTTACATCCAGTTTGAGGATTCTAGTCTCTAGGATTTGGAAAAATTAGAGGGAAATTCAGAAGAAAAAACTTTGCTGTAGATTTGGAATCCTGAAACTAGGGAATTTTCCGGACTCGAGAAACCACATGTGGAAAACTTGGAAGCCATTTTGAAGATTCATTTAATGTAACTTAAATTAAAGATTTTGTTAGGAAACGATAAACAAAATATTGGACGTAATATTAGGAAAGTATCTTTCCAAGTTTCACCTCGAATTTTCTCTTTTCTGATGCAAAAAATTTTAGTATATTTTAGCTATCGAAAAATTGATGGAAATATACTCTGGATGCAGTGCACTTCATCGGAGTTCCTGAAAGAAATATAAATTTGCAGAAATATTACGAGAAATTTCCACATATCGTCTCAGGAAAACTGTAAGTTTATTTAATCCTTTTTAAAATCTTTGTTCGGAAGTGAGAAAATTCATCTGATAAAGTTGAGAACCGCTGAGGTACATAATCGTGTTTCCGTAGAGCATACTTTCAGGCGATCGGTCACGAATCAGCCTTAGAATATGCAATTTTGAAGTACTTCGTGTATAAACTCTTATACTGGTTTGCGTCTTTGGTAAAACCTTACATCAGACTACAGATATTTTGTTTATCGATCCACAGTGGAGCTCAGATTTAACGTACAAGATATTTTATGAAATTTAATTTGATTTTCCAAATCAATATAATCGATTTATAATTCGATTTAGAGTAAAGCTCCGATTTGTTGTGCAGCATAATTTGTGAAATTTTAAATTTGGTTTTCCCGATCAATATATTTGATTTATAATGTTTCTAAGCGAGAGTGTTTTAATGTTTTGAAGTGATCCAACATCATGTTTTGTTGATTTTCGCAAATGAGGGAGAGAAGGGGAGTTTACAAATATGGGATGATTTGAGCTGACAGGGAGGCATTCCCTAAACTAGCTGCTCACTTAATGTTTAATGATGTAGATAAATCAGTGTTTCGGCCATGAAGTGATGATGCGTTCTTTTGAGAATTTCCACCCGATTTTCAGTTTGTTTAATTTTTTTTTGTTATGACACGAAATTAGCGTTAGCTTCCATAGCTTTGCCGAATAAAAACCCCCCCAACTACTGAGCTAAGACCAGGATTCAACTAGCGTGTCGAATTCGGCAGAGTATGGACAGGACTCGGGACACTCACCCTAAGGCAGGTGTAAAGCATGTCCCAAGTATCTGTCGACAAGGCATCGGATAAAGCCTCGAATGTCCTGTTCGCTAACAGATTGGCGCCCAACGTGGGGCCCACAAATTTAGTAGGCCCAAGAAAACGTATTTTCATCATTTTAAATTTCAATTTCTATTTTCAAATTATTTAATTTCAACTTTCCTATTTTCTATATTTTAATTTCCTTTTCAATAGTTTCAATAGTTTTTTTTTTTTTGATAAAATCCCGAAATTAACCATGACCCAGGCTCTTAAAAAGAGGAAAACTTCTTGCAAGATTGCTGGGAAATGCTTCACAGATTTCGGTGCAACAAAAGAATAACAAAATTAATTTCCCGTCCCGTAATTGGTTCATCCAATTATCGTGTTTGCGTGGTAAATCGATTTGTTATTAAACGAGTACATTTTCTCCGGGAAAACATCAAAAGAGTTTTCTCTTTAAGATTTGTTTCACGGAGCAAGGTATTCTAACAAGAAAAATAGTCCTAATCATGACCCTATGAAGGATGAAAGGTAGCATGAGGATGCCCTATTTTTCCAAAAATTTTCAAATTAACGTAGTTTAAAAATTTCACTATTCTGTCTTGATTCTTCTTTTTCTATATTTTCTTTCAAATGAACGAACAGTTGTGTATTTCATGGTACGGAAAGATGCTGATAGTAGTTGTTCCATATGTGCGAAACTTTTCCGGATCTCCTGTTATGTATGAGTATTGAGTTTAAATTGAAGTGAAAATTTTCTTGAATGTTCACCTGATTGACAGGGTTATTGTATTTTATTGTATAAAATTTTTTTTTATAAATATTTGTTCGAGTGGCAATATTGGCTAATTTGGCTAAGGTCAAATTATTTCGAATTTTCTTTTGTTTGTGAAATCGGAAAAATTCACAGAAGTATGTCGGATAGAGGTGCTTATCGGAAGAGGGGTTCTTACCGAGGTAAGCCAGGCGGTCAGCCGCCACATTCGGATAGAGTTTTGAGGAAAGACACTGTATCAAAAAATTTAGTGGATAGATTTGATCAAGAATATCCCAGAAATAGTTTAAATCTCGGTCGAGGATTGATGAGAACACCTGTTCAAAGAACTCATGTTGATCGTGATCAGGAATCGTCTTTGAGAATCGATCCAAGGGGGGCTTCTCAGGTAAATATCAGACTTGAAAATACCGAAAACCAAAATAAGGCAAAATTATTGAATTTGGAAGGCAGTAGCCAACCAAATTTCTTGCAGTCGGAATACGACAAATTAGATCTTGCCATGGGAGGTATAAATAGGAGTCCGATAGATGAACATGTAGCTCGAAGGGTTAATCTTAAAACCATGTCATCTGGATTCGAAATACCCAAAGAGAACCGTCCTGAAAAGACTATGCCGTTGCCAATTAAAACGGGTGAGTCGGTAAAAACAAACAATTTAGAAAGTCTGTTATCTTCAGCCCAAGCACAATTAGATTTAGCGAAAGCTAATCAAAATTTGAAATTACCACAACACCAGGTTAATGAAGGTCAATTTGAATTAGTCGAATATTTAACAGGGTTGTTAAAGAGTGCTTTGGAGGTGATAGATAGACCGAAACAAGAGCCTATTAGGGAAATTGATCCATTCGGAAATATGTTGCGAAATGTGCGTGAAGTTCAAAATCGTGAAAGGGTTGCTTCCGGATTAAACGTTCAGTATGAGCAAGATCCTTTGGGAGTTCAAACGGAAAATTATCCGAGAGAATGGTATGATCTCCTAGGGGAAGATCAATCCAGAAGGAATCCCTTTCCGCCAGCTTCAACCGCAGATTTCTCGTATAGACCGCAACAAATCGAAATTCCAGGTTTTCCGATAAGAAATCCTCAAATTTCAGCGTTCCAGACTCGCGATAAAGAATATAAGTTAGATCGTTGGGGGTTTAAATTTGATGGAACTTCGAAAGAATTTACGGCCGAAGATTTCGTGTTTCGCGTCGAGAAGTTGAAAGAGTCTTATGGGTACACTTGGCGACAAATCATAACAAATTTTCATAAGCTAGTGACTGGACAGGCAGAGCTTTGGTTTTGGGGATTTCTTCGACGAAATCCGAATTCGGAGTGGGAAAGTCTGAAAACCGCACTTGTCCACCAATTTCAAAAACCGATGTCTGATTTTGAAATTATCAAACAGATAGTGGACAGACGGCAATCCCACAATGAATCTTTCGATGATTATCTGAATCAGATAATAAAAGATTCATTCCGTTTAAGAAACCCTGTGCCAGCCGCTGAGCTGATAAAAATTGTAAAGCAAAATGCTAAAGAAAAAATAGCTATGCTCATCTTTAGCGAGCATATCTCTAGCATCGAACAATTAAGAAGCAGTGGTCGCCGAGCTGAACAGTTTTTGTTGTCCAGAAACTACGCCAAACCATTAGGATTCACACCTAGACAGGTACACGAAATTGCACCAGCGTATCAGGCCAATTCCGACGAGAGTTTTCCGGAACCTGAAGTTGAGGCATTCCATCAACAACGACAACCATCTACGACGGAAGTGAGGAAATGTTGGAATTGCGACGAGTCAGGACATTTCTTCATGGATTGCCCATCGATGCAGAGAAGCTTATTTTGTTACCGTTGTGGAAGGAAAGGCACAAGTTCACGAAAATGTCCGACGTGTAAACAGGGAAACCACCCGAAGAACGAGACAGGAGCGGGGGACGCTCGTTCTTAGAAGAAATCCCTGAAAATTTTTCCGAACAAAATGAAGAAAATAAAAATATTAAACAAAAATGTAATGATGAGATTCCAATTGTAAAAGTTTTGAAAAAAGATAGTCATGATCCACCGACGTTAGTCGATACGGAAAGTAAAAGTTGTAAATCTAATTTAGAATTAAGCTTGCATGAACGAAAGAAAAAGTATGAAGAAGCGCGAGCGAGGATATTCGGTAATAATCTAAGTGAGATTAAGTTAAGTCCAAAAATCGAAAAGTTAAGAAAACGCTTTCGGATGAAAAGGAAAATGTATTTTGAAGTCTGTTCGTCTACGATCGATGATTTTTCGGATAATCGACCGTATGCGGAAGTCGAAATCGGAAATCGAAAATTCAGTGGATTGCTAGATAGCGGTGCCTCTATAAGTTGCATGGGACGAGGGAGTCCAGAAATATTGAAAAGTCTAGGAATTAACTTTACACCAACATCTTGTAATGTTAAAACCGCGGACGGAAATAGACACCAAATAGTGGGAAAAGTTTACTTACCGATTACATACCAAGAGAAAACTCAAGATATTTTAGTTTATATGGTACCGAGTTTATCTCAACTGCTCTATTTAGGAGTTAATTTTTGGAGAGTTTTCCAGATTGCTCCAAACATTATTTCAGAGTTAGAATCATCTGAAACTTCAACAGTGTCAGATGTGAAAATGCACGATTTTTCGACAGATCAAAGGATGTGTTTACAAGAAGCCATTGAACGGTTTCCATCTTTCTCGAAGGACGGGTTGGGGAAAACATCCCTGGAAGAACACGTCATCGAGGTAGACGACATTCCACCAATAAAACAGCGAGCATATCCTGTTTCTCCAGTGATAGAAAAGCTAATATACGAGGAGTTGGATAGGATGCTCCTTCTTGGGGTCATCGAAGAGAGTCACAGCCCTTGGAGCTCACCAGTAGTGCTAGTGCGAAAACCAGGCAAAAATCGCCTTTGCCTTGACTCGCGCCGACTCAACGATGTAACCAAGAAGGACGCGTATCCACAAACACAGATTGACAGCGTTCTTAGTCGTCTTGAAGATACGCACTTTTTGTGTAGTGTCGATCTCAAGGACGCTTATTGGCAAGTACCACTGGAGAAGCGATCACGGGAATATACGGCGTTTGCAGTACCGGGTAGACCACTTTACCATTATACTGTAATGGCTTTTGGTTTGTGTAACAGCAGCCAAAGACTTTGCAGGTTAATGGATAAAGTGATCCCAAATCACCTGCGGCATCGAGTGTTCGTCTACCTCGATGATTTGCTAATCATTGCTCCGACTTTCGAAGTAATGATTGAACTTCTTCACACCGTCGCTGATCTTTTGAAAAATGCAGGATTAACCGTCAATCTGGAAAAGTCGAGGTTTGGGTTCAAAGAACTAAAATATCTTGGTTACATAGTAGGTGGAGGAAATTTGAAGGTTGACCCAGGTAAAATTGAGGCAATCAGAGAATTTCCGGTTCCCAAAAGTGTCAAGCAAACGAGAAGATTTCTTGGTCTCTGTGGTTGGTATCAGCGATTTATCCGTGATTTTTCGACATTAGCCAGTCCAATTTCCGATTGTTTAAAGAAGGTAAAGAAATTTGAATTTTCAGACGAAGCGAAGAAATCGTTCGAGAAGCTCAAGGATGCTTTAACTTCGGCACCGGTGTTGTCACATCCGGACTTCTCAAAAATGTTTTACATCCAGTGTGATGCGTCTAAAGTGGGAGTGGGTGGAGTTCTTTTTCAAAAAGATTCCGAAGGCAATGATAAGCCCATTGCATATGTTTCGAAAAAGCTCAATTCCGCACAGAGGAATTACTCTGTGACAGAATTGGAATGCTATGCAGCGGTTATTTGCATAAAAAAGTTTAGGGCTTACATTGAAGGACTTCCCTTTAAAATCTTGACAGACCACGCCAGTCTTAAATGGTTAATGAGCCAGAGGGACTTGAGCGGGCGTCTGGCTCGATGGAGCTTGAAGTTACAGGCATTGGATTTTAGTATCGAGCACAGAAAAGGCAAGGATAACAAAGTTCCAGATGCTTTATCCAGAGCTTTCGATGAATGTGCCGAACTAGGACTCGATAAGATGGTTGAAGTCGATTTACAGTCAGTTGAATTCAAATCGCAAGAATACCTGGATTTGATCGCAACGATTCAAGAACATGCATCAGAATTTCCAGATCTTCAGGTATCTGAGGGTTTCGTTTACAAAAGACTGGATTTTTATGATGGCGATCCTATTCATGAAGATTCAACTTGGCGACTTTGGGTTCCATCGAGTCTGACGTCCGAGCTTGTCGCGATGGCTCATGATCCTCCTTCTGCTGGTCACCTGGGGATAGAGAAGACGATAGCACGGTTAAGAAACAAATATTACTGGCCAAAAATGACAACACAGGCACGCGAGTATGTAAATCATTGTGTAGTGTGTAAAGAGGCGAAGGCTTCGAATAGGTTATCCAGGCATCCAATGGGGGAAGTCGAAGTACCCGAGCGGCCTTGGCAAAAACTTTATTTAGATCTATTAGGACCTTACCCTAGATCACGAAGAGGCAATACCGTGATTTTGATAATCGTAGATCAATTCACTAGATTTCCTTTATTCCGAGCTTTGCCGAAAGGTACGACTACAGGTATTATAAAATATCTAGAAAACGATGTGTTTCCTGTTTTTGGTGTGCCTGAGAAGGTACACACCGATAACGGAAAGCAGTTCGTTTCTAAGGAATTTAGTAATTGTTTAAAAAAATACGGTATCACACACATGCGTACTCCTATATATTCGCCACAGTCTAACGCATCGGAAAGAGTCAACCGGACTTTAATAGCTTCCATAAGATCTTACATTAAAGACGATCAACGATTTTGGGACGAAAACTTGGGCCAAATAGCCAGTGCTTTAAGGAGTTCTATACATAAAACTATAAAAACTTCGCCATATGAAGCTCTTTTTGGCGCTAAAATGATATCTCACGGGAGTGAATATCCTTTACTGAAACGGTTAAAAGCTTTGGGAGATGGAGATATTGATGTTTTATCAAAAACGGAAAGACAACAGCTAAACAGAGAAAGGATTAAAGAAAATTTAGCTAATTCGTTTAAAGATACAGCTGCATCATATAATCTTCGATCTCGAGAAGTGAAATATGTTCCAGGACAAATTGTTTATCGCAGGAACTTCGTTCAAAGCGATAAAAGTAAAAGGTATAATTCTAAATTAGCTAGAAAATATTTACAAGCTATAGTTTCGAAACAAGTTGGACGGAACATGTATGAGATTACCGATTTATCAGGAAAAGTCGTTGGAATCTATCATTCGAAAGATTTAAAAGTTTGATAATTCGAGCTTATTTGATATGATTGAATCTAAGGACTTACATTTTTCTAGCCTTAATCATAAATGTTGCCATTTAACAAAGACTTTGTTATTCTTTGTGTTATCTTATGTATTCTATGTTATATGTTTGTGTGTTTTTTTTTTAAATTTTTTGTGGATATTATGTAGGCCCGGCTATGAGACTATATCTTGCGTGGACGATTTATTTATTTTTCGAGCCTATATTGGAGCTTAGTTTCAAGTGCTGAGGGGCATTTTCTCAAAACCGATTCCTTGGAACAGGTTCAGGTCTCGTTTTTGCCCTGTGGTATGCCTGTTGAAAATTAAAGCAAGATCAAAGTTCAAGATTGATCTAGAATTTAAAATCCTGTTTGAATTCAAATAAATCGTTCGAAACTGGAAATGAACTATTCGAGCAAATTCCATTTCAATAGTTTAGCTGGACACACAATTGATGTACAGTAAATCTGTTCAAGAGCGACTGTAAAACTTTTACTGACCAGTTAGTTTGATTCGAATTGGTTTGATGGTAACATCCTCGGCAGGGAGGATTTTTTAAAGAACGTCGCAGTGAATCTTTTGTAAAGTTATAAATTTACCTTTTTATTATACTAAATCGGATATTAAGTCACGTAGGTAAATTGCATTTTAAGGTGTTAAACAAAATTAAAATTATGTTTTCGCATTAGTGAACCGAAGGTGCGACATTTTCTTTTCGCCAGTTCGACGAATTTTAGGTGGAAGGATTTCCACATTTTCTGTTTCTTTTACTTCGGTGCAAGGTGGTTAGACGTAAGTGGAATTTATTTGCCTATAGTTTTATTTTATTTGAGATTAACGAAATCATAATTGCTAGGATCTTTTTCGTCTCCCTGCCGCAGAAATTTTAAGATCTCTAGCCACCTCACGTTTTTATGTTATATGTGTATTTTTCCTTTGTGAAACGTTTTCAACATTCTTGAGAGAGCAAAAGCATTTTCCGAAAACACGGAAAAACCTGTGGAGAGAAGGAAGGATTTTCCAACAAATTATTTTCATCCACATATGTGAATTTTGATCACGCTTAGGCGTTAGATTTTACATCCAGTTTGAGGATTCTAGTCTCTAGGATTTGGAAAAATTAGAGGGAAATTCAGAAGAAAAAACTTTGCTGTAGATTTGGAATCCTGAAACTAGGGAATTTTCCGGACTCGAGAAACCACATGTGGAAAACTTGGAAGCCATTTTGAAGATTCATTTAATGTAACTTAAATTAAAGATTTTGTTAGGAAACGATAAACAAAATATTGGACGTAATATTAGGAAAGTATCTTTCCAAGTTTCACCTCGAATTTTCTCTTTTCTGATGCAAAAAATTTTAGTATATTTTAGCTATCGAAAAATTGATGGAAATATACTCTGGATGCAGTGCACTTCATCGGAGTTCCTGAAAGAAATATAAATTTGCAGAAATATTACGAGAAATTTCCACATATCGTCTCAGGAAAACTGTAAGTTTATTTAATCCTTTTTAAAATCTTTGTTCGGAAGTGAGAAAATTCATCTGATAAAGTTGAGAACCGCTGAGGTACATAATCGTGTTTCCGTAGAGCATACTTTCAGGCGATCGGTCACGAATCAGCCTTAGAATATGCAATTTTGAAGTACTTCGTGTATAAACTTTTATACTGGTTTGCGTCTTTGGTAAAACCTTACATCAGACTACAGATATTTTGTTTATCGATCCACAGTGGAGCTCAGATTTAACGTACAAGATATTTTATGAAATTTAATTTGATTTTCCAAATCAATATAATCGATTTATAATTCGATTTAGAGTAAAGCTCCGATTTGTTGTGCAGCATAATTTGTGAAATTTTAAATTTGGTTTTCCCGATCAATATATTTGATTTATAATGTTTCTAAGCGAGAGTGTTTTAATGTTTTGAAGTGATCCAACATCATGTTTTGTTGATTTTCGCAAATGAGGGAGAGAAGGGGAGTTTACAAATATGGGATGATTTGAGCTGACAGGGAGGCATTCCCTAAACTAGCTGCTCACTTAATGTTTAATGATGTAGATAAATCAGTGTTTCGGCCATGAAGTGATGATGCGTTCTTTTGAGAATTTCCACCCGATTTTCAGTTTGTTTAATTTTTTTTTGTTATGACACGAAATTAGCGTTAGCTTCCATAGCTTTGCCGAATAAAAACCCCCCCAACTACTGAGCTAAGACCAGGATTCAACTAGCGTGTCGAATTCGGCAGAGTATGGACAGGACTCGGGACACTCACCCTAAGGCAGGTGTAAAGCATGTCCCAAGTATCTGTCGACAAGGCATCGGATAAAGCCTCGAATGTCCTGTTCGCTAACAATAGACGCATTAAAAAGTAACTTGAGAGGTGGGGGAGTGAGGGGAGGGGGTAAAGTGATCTCGAAACTTAGCTCTTCCTCTATGTTACCCTTTCGCGGGAAAACTACCGAGCCGATTAGCCTGAAGTTTAGCTCCAACAGAGACCATCAAAAAAAAATTTGAAAAAACTTAACTCGGCAACGACGGGTATGCAAGCTAGTATAAATATAAGAAAAGCTAGAATTGTCAGGGTCCAATCATAAATCTATATACGTAAAAGTCAAATACCACTCATTCATCCCAATATCTCCCGAATCACTAAACCGATTGCCTTGAATTTTTAACCGACTTCCAAAAAAGGAGGAGGTTATCAATTCGTTTTTTAACCGACTTCCAAAAAAGGAGGAGGTTATCAATTCGTTTTGGTCCAACTTTATTTATTTATTTTATATCTGTATGTTCGCGCAGTACTTGGGTGCCGTTGCATGGATTTTGTTGAAACGTTGGTGGATGACAGAGTTCACTCCCTAGTTGGTCCCATTTTAATTTCCCCTCTCTCTGACGTTTCCCGGCCTTCCCCTCCCCTGTCAACTCCCAATCGGATGGTCCGATCGATCTGAAAATTTGTATGCGTACATTTTGGGGGACGGCTAGTGTTTTCCCCTTATCTATTTTCCCCTACCCCTTTCGCTTCTTAACCCCTCCCCTGTCAACTCCCAATCGGATGGTCCGATCGATCTGAAAATTTGTATGCGTACATTTTGGGGGACGGCTAGTGTTTTCCCCTTATCTATTTTCCCCTACCCCTTTCGCTTCTTAACCCCTCCCCTGTCAACTCCCAATCGGATGGTCCGATCGGTCTGAAAATTTGTATGCGTACCTTTTTGGGGGACGGCTAGTGTTTTCCCCTTATCTATTTTCCCCTACCCCTTTCGCTTCTTAACCCCTCCCCTATCAACTCCCAATCGGATGGTCCGATCGATCTGAAAATTTGTATGCTCACATTTTGGGGGACGGCTAGTGTTTTCCCCTTATCTATTTTCCCCTACCCCTTTCGCTTCTTAACCCCTCCCCTATCAACTCCCAATCGGATGGTCCGATCGATCTGAAAATTTGTATGCTCACATTTTGGGGGACGGCTAGTGTTTTCCCCTTATCTATTTTCCCCTACCCCTTTCGCTTCTTAACCCCTCCCCTGTCCCCTAATCGGATGGTCCGATCGGTCTGAAAATTTTCATGCGTATATTTTGGGGGGCAGCGAATCCTTCAACCCACAAATTTTCCAGATAAAAAACAAACACATATGGGGGTTTTTAGGGTCGCCTAATCCAATTCTAATGTTTAGAAGTCTGTAAGGTTAACGAAAGGTTTCTGTCGATCTAAAAAATGTTGGTGACGACCCCCAAAATTTTTGCTGTCGACCTCTAAAATTTAGTTAACAACTTACTGTTGCCATCCCTAAAAATCCGCTGTTTGGAACGATCAAAGTTTTGCTCTACCCATTTCCTAACATTAAATAGGTATATCCTATAATATAATACTAGGACTGTCGTCCTTCTGTCTGTCAGTCTGTCTGTCTGCACAATGGATCTCGAAAACAGGCCTAACGATTTTCATGAAACTTGGGTGTTAGGGATTTTCGGGGACAAAAATACGATCTAGATAGGTATCCCCTCTGAGAAAATTCCCCTTCGACACCCCTCGCCTGGTATCTTCGAATTCGGTGGTCCGATCTTAATGAAGCTTTACAGTATTACTAAGAAGGCTAAGGGGTTTGATTTTCCACTACAAAACCTGACTTTTCCCTCCCCTCGATACCCCTCGCCTGGTTTCTTCGAATTGGCTGGTCCGATCTTAATGAAACTTTCCAGTGTCACTAAGGGGGTTGAAGGCTATCGATTCGTAACGCCGTTTTCGCACGCGGGCTGCGGCTTTACTTGCTCTACCCATTTCCTAACATTAAATATATCTATATAATGTATATACCAAAAATCACTAAAAATTATAAAATAAAAAACTTTTTAAAAAAAAGTAAAAAAAACCGACTTAAAAATGCACTAAAAAGGAAAAAATAATTTTTTTGGAAGTTGGTGCCAAAATAGAAACAAACAATTTGCTCTCTTTTATTGTACAATCTAAAAGTATTAAAATACATATTGAATGGGTTTTATATTCCCCAAATTTTGAATATCGATTCTTGTCACTATAAAAAATTTATTTTTATCACATCGAATATTTGCAATGCATTAAACGAAACGCGGGATGTAAAAATTATAGTCATTGTGATATTTTAACCGCGAGTCTATTGTACATAAAAGTACTCGACAACTGTAAAAAGCTTTTGATTGTCTTAACAATTCTTGTTACAATAAAATTATTTGTAACACTCAAGAAATATGAATAGAAGTCCTCTTTAAGTTTCTATTTTGGCACCAACTTCCAAAAAAATTATTTTTTCCTTTTTAGTGCATTTTTAAGTCGGTTTTTTTTACTTTTTTTTAAAAAGTTTTTTATCTCGTTTTATTTTCTATATAAAATTTGTTGCTCATCTTGTCCCGGATTGGCCCCAAAAAGAAGTATGGTTACCCTACCCATAAAAGAACGTTTGGCCAACCCCTGGAAAAATTCCTGCTGACGTCCATGATCATGAGTTATCACGGATTAACTAGTAAAAGAAAAATATGTCACTAACAATACGGCAAATACATACAATAATCGAACAATAAAATTTTCCGTTGAAAATTTCTGGAAACATTTAACAATCGGAAAAGTTTGACATAAATACGTAGATTTAAATTTCAATCTAATTTTATTTTTACCTCATACAAAACTTTGCAAATATTGATCTACCGAACACAATTGAACAATTAAAAGACTTGGTTTTAACTATTTAAATTCCTTACAAAACTTTGGTATTTCTTTGTAAAAAATACTTTAAACATAGAATACAAACAGCAACCGCTTTTGTTAAATTTATTTACCTCCATTCAACTGTTTCTGATTGACCTCCAAAAGTATTTTTTTGTGTGGAAAAAATTGTTATCCAAAATTGTATGAATCAAATAATTTACGAAGGTATTAGGTGAGTAAAACGATGCCTTTAGAGAAAAACAATATTTCATTTTATGAGAAGAATCTTAAATATCCAGTAGTCTATAACCAGAAGGTCACTAATTTCACTTCTTTTACCACAGCACCAAATTTTCACCTATTTTTCCAGATTATTTTGTACAAAATATGTAATAACTTATTGCAAATAACATGATATTAAAATGTTTTTCTTAACACTTAACGTATACAAATATTAAATCATTTTCCTCGTTCACTAAACTATGCTTTTTTCACAACAAATTGCCAGAACCTTGAGTTGTCTTTCGAAATCTCTAAATAATATCAAGATTAGTTTTATCTAATCTAAATTGTAACTTTATCTCAATAATATGTCTAGCCCACAGATCCAGCCCACTTGGCTATAACTAAATACGATAAATTGATCACTTTATAATTCAAGGAAATCGAAAGCGCCCAGATAGATAAATCAAAAATTTCCACTTTCAGACACTACGCGATTTTCTTATCAAATCATTTTCATCGAGTTTTCAAAAAGAACTTTTCCGCCCAGACATTTACCTAATCGAGAATAAACTATTAATCATTTTTACTCAAATACCGAACCATATTAGCTAAGAACGTTAGGAAAATAATATCATTTCCGATTCGAACCGACCGCAACTTAGATGTATCTGTTAACAAATATTTATGTTAAACACTTAATGTGCAGCTACATAGCTCAAAAATCATAAATCTCATGTTTTTGATATTTGTTTAAAACAAAACACAATAGTTTAGCACGCAAATCGAACTTTTGTAATCAACTGAACTCATTATTATCGAATGGCAAACCATGAAATGCGATACGATCACAGCTCGTGGTAATTTCATATTATCGCCTACAGATTTTCCAATTTCAATCAATTGTCAACAAATGTTAAGTATCTGATCTGATCATCTGATCAGTTTTATATTGCAGAATATGAAAATTTGAAGAAATTTAAACAAGCCAAACATTTTCAGATATTTTTCTAACGCCCCGTTTACATTTATGATTTTTTCCTGAATTTCTCCCCAAATTTAATTTAGAATTTAAACTTATTCTGTCGATTTTATATGAAAAAATTCCAGTTCGGACGTCTTCTGGATTTTGTGTCATACACTCAGAAAAATGGAGGCTAACTCGACGACCTACATACGGCGTAATTGGCCTCGGGCAGGCGCGCGTTCGCCTGCATGTGGGCAAGTAAAACTGAGTTGACCTGTGGTCGGAGAAATTCTGAAATAAAGCCACCAGCAGGTGAAGTAGGGCATTGGGAGCTGCACGAGTTGACCTTAGATAGGTTAACTCTGACCGCTAGCTGGCTTACAGAAACCTCTGTAAGGTCAGAGTTAACCTGACAAAAAGTTGACCTGGACATTTTTCTGAGTGTAGTGGAAACGGTTGTGCAACATGAGTTTAGTGTTGAAAAATAAATAAAATTCATGGAATAAAGTGTTAAATCTAAACGAGCCCTTCTTTTGTGAGAAATTACTTTAAGAATTGTCCTCAAATCCAGCTCTACCAAGAAATTCATCACCAACAAGTTACATCCCAAATTTTAATAGGTATTAATATTACAATAAATTCCTTTCTACTTCTATAGATAATGTAATTTTCAAGTTACAATAAAAATTTTAAGCCAATCGGTCAACTGTAGGAAGAATCGGTTCGGCTACGAAACACGAGTTTTAAAAAAAGGTTTCTTTTACAAAAAAAAGGTTTTTATGCAGTTCAAGGCATGTAAAATAAAAGTCTTTCAATATCGATGGAATTTCATGCACTACCTATATATTTATACTTCTTTAATGCGAAGTATAATAAAGTATTGTACTCATGAAAAATTTCGACCTCTTAGTTTTGCCTAAAAACATTTCCCGAACACTCCTAAGCCGATTGAAGCATTATTACAAAAATGTCTTCTGTCAGTCTATGTACAAGATTTGTGTTTCCTAATGCGGCGGTCACATGACGCTGTTTTGCCAGCGCTAGTGGCTGTTTGGCTGTTATACGGCGGTCACAAGACGCTGTTTTACCAGCGCTAGTGGCTGTTAGCAGCCGTTTCAGCAGCACCGTGTGAACCCTAGTGCGTTGCTACTACCAGCAGCAGCGTGATGATTTTAGCAGCGCTAGAAAAAAGTAGAGACCGTTCTACTTTGCCAGCGCTACTAGGGATCACGTGACCCTGTCACATGGTTTCTGAGCTGTCAAAAGTCTGGTAAGTGGTAAAGTTTGTTTATTGTAAGTTGTTATTTTACGTTTATTTATTTTAATGTGTGTGTAACGTTTATTATTTAAAAAATCTCCCAGATTCAAATGTCAAACCACTGTCTTGCTAATTGCCAGCGCTACTAAAGTAGAAATCGTGTGAACCCTCTCAGTACGCTGGCTGCTATTACTACTTGCCCGCGCTACTAACCAATAGCAGCCAGCGGCTGGCAAGTAGCAACAGCAGCCAGCGGCTGGCAAAACAGCGTCGTGTGACCGTGGCATAAGGGGATAATGCTATCAACCTTTGGTGAAAATCCGTTAACCGGAAGTAGCCAAAAACCCAATTTCGTTTTTCGGGATTTACTCCGAAACTGAGTCTATGAATATTTTCTACAAAAACCAAATGAAATTACAAAATCGCAATCTTGTCCGCAAAAACTGTAAGTACCCAAATTTTATCAAAACAGTTAAAGTAGCTTTCGAGAACAAACTTATTATTCCTCGTATAATATTACTAAATTTTTTAGCAATCAATCTCGCCCCTATTCTCTTCTCTCTTCCAAATTGTACCAACTAAGATCGAACGGGTACCTTTTCAGGAATTGTTGGGCTGTGGATGCCACTAGAAGTGTATCTATTATAGTCGCAGATGTTTACGGTACACCAAAAATGCTAGTAGAAACTAAAAAGACAAGATTCTGGAAGACTCTGTAGTGAAGAAACGAAAAACTCGCATTTTAATGCTAATTTGCAGGAATTTGATGACACTGTGTCCTAAAGCGTCTCGAAATAACAGGTAGTACTATCGTGGTTCTAAAAATTACCGAAAATCACACAAAATATATTTCAAAAAAAACACTGAATATATTTTTTAACAAAGCTTTATATATTTTTTGGGGATATATTCTATGACGGAATTTATTTTTCCACGTGCCTCCACATTTTTCACAAGAACAGTTAACGCCAATCGGTTCAGACGTTTTAGAGCTGAAGCAACAACAGAGAACAAAATCAAAAAATCAAAACTTTTCCCCACGAAACAACCCATACATTATTTTACACATACGATATTTTTCGTTAGTCTACAACACTTTTGTCGAGATACTTTATATCACAGAATAATGCCATTACCGATAAAACTCTACTAATATCTATCTTTTATTCTAATTTCGCAATTAATAATGATTATCATAAATCTTTTTATTGTTTGATTATTTTAGCACTTAACTCCCGACTATTAAAATTCCGTAAATTAAGTGAAGATTCCCCATTATGAAAAATCACGATAAAATGGAAATTTTACTCCATTGTAGTAAATATAGTGAGTCACGGAATCATTAATAAAACATCACGGTTTCTAATTGCAGTTCGTATGATATTAGTGATTTTTTAATGTTTAGCTATAGAAATGACTCCAAGTTTTTACCATTTATTAATTTAAAAAATTTAAACAAAAATTTCATGGCAAATTTTTGTACATCAAAATTGTAGATAACAAGAAGAAAATTAAAATTATTCTATATAGAAGAATATAGAGAACGAAGGAAATTATATAAGAATTATAGAACCAAATCTATATATAGAAGAAAATTAAAAAGGATTGGGTAATTTTCAGATTTTAATTTTTTTAAAGGACTGAAACAAAATTTTGAGTTGAATTCAACCCAAATTGTTTAGAACATATTTATACGAACCCTACGTCCATTTTTTTTAAAACTAATTTACAAAGAGTAACAAAAATTTTAATCCGAGTTCATGGAAAATCTAGTAAAAAAAGTTATTAATTACAACTTGACATTTTAAATAAATCTTTTTCGCTCTTGCGAATCTTGCGAAAAATAAAGCTTTAATAGCTTTAGTGTTTAAAATCCATTTAATGTTTTCCGCAAAAATTTGCCTGCACGATTTTCCGTATCACAACTTTTAATTTATTACAAGTTAAATTTATTCCACATGAAGATAAATGGAACTCATAATATTGAATTAAATCGGGTTTTCCATATGAGAAAACTGGATAAATTAATTTACCACTAGAAATGTGAAAATCAATCACTACGGAAAACTTTATGTGAGATGAGACTTTGTGCATTGAGGCACGTTTCGAAAATCTGTAACCACTTTACCCGACTTGATTTCTAAATTGTGTTCACGCCTCATCAAACCGCAATAATATCGAATTTCGATGGTATTTTATTGACTGGCGTTCGAGATTTATTTCAATTGTCACGTTTTGGAACAATTCATTCAAAGCAAGTCATATAAAATTGATATCTGAACAGATATCTAAAAATATAATTCCCAAATGCAAACTCGTTAGTCTTTAAAGTCATAGAATCTAAATTACATAAAATCTAATTTGGTTTCGATTTGTTTCTATCAGAGATTTGAGTTTTAAATATGGACTATTTTATAAATACTAATACATTTAGACAAAGAGGTTTCTTTGTTCTCGATTTTGTCAAAAACTACTAAACCGATTCCGGTGAAACTTGACCGAAAGCCTGAAAGTAACATTGGAAGTGTCATAGACTATGCAGTGCTCTGAAATTCCTCTTCTTACCACCTCTGTAGTTACCTTCTGAATCGCCCAAGAAATTTTGATCCGGTTTTCTTGATTACATAAGGAACTGTTCATACATAACACTATTTTTCGCCTTCTTCAAACCTCTTCCCCCCTCTCCACCACCATTCCCCGACACCTTAAAATTTCGAGTTTTTTGTAAGAAATTTCAAACTGCCGTCACCGGAGACCCCCTCCCCTTCATCCTCCGTAGATATGTGACGTATTACATTGAAATTCATATGTGGTTCTGTGAGGAAGTTTTCCTATGACTAAAATCTAGTCCGCCCCGCATCTCTAGGTCTGGTAACTAGAGAGCGGGTCACTGAAAGGTGTTGCACATTTCAGTCACCCGCTCTCTAGTTACCAGAGCTAGAGATGCGGGGCGGACTAGATTTTAGTCGTATTTTTTTTAATTGAGACTGATGACCAACAGCGAATTGCTCATAAGTGCACAGAGAAAAATCTAAATAGGAATATAAGAGGTAGTGGACTCTTTTGCAGTGATTCCCATAAAATAGGTAATTATTCCTATAATTTTGGAAAAATTCCCTATTTTTTTGGCACGCATTCCTCTGTTGGTTGGGAGTCATAACCAAGGTTTTTTTACGCGGTTTTTTACGCGATTTATTTACGCGATTTTTTAGGCGGTTTTTACGCGATAGGTGTCGCTGGCGTAGAATATTTTTCTGAAAAATCAAGTACTTTTTTTTCGAGAAAACCATGGCCCGAAGATTATCATATTTTTTTATAAATAACCTTGACTACCTTCACACCATAGTAAAATTTCAGAAAAATTGGACATACGGTTTGTCCAAAAAAAATTTTTTTTTTTCAAAATAATAAAATGTAATTTTCAAAATATGAATTTTTGGAAATTCTGCCACGACTTAAGATTCATGATAAGCTACTTCCAAAAAAAAAAATCAGCCCAATCAGAGTAGGTGCCGATTTCACATGCTTACCCGGCTATAGCCTTTCTCTTAAGTACTTTTCTGACCCGATCAAATATTTTTTTGTTGATGTTTGTTTTTAATCATACTTTATAAGCAGAATTTTTCCTAATTTCCGCAAACATTTAGGAAAGTCCTCCAGCGAATGACATATTTATTCCATTAAACTCTTCAAAATAATTAAACATCAAAGTGAAAGTTTTCGCAATAAGGAAATGCAGTAGTTTTCCGAGAAAATTAACAACTTTCTATCTCCTTGTTTAAAATAATCAATCCGGCCATAAATAAACAGAACAAGTACCCGGTAAATGATTTAAGAGAAACTTTTACAATATTTAACTTTTATCTTTTTCATTTCCCCAGCAAAATACCAAAAGCCAAATATCTCGACTGTATGCTGTGTAATAAATATACATAGATTGCGAAAAATTGGGTGAGACTCAAAGTGCAGTCAAATAGTCGAAAACATTTTGTTTCTGGGACAAGGTTGCCACGGAAGTAAATTTTATTCTGTGTTGGGGAATGTCAAAAAAAATAAATAAATAAGCCCCAGAGAAGAAAATTAGGGAAAATTTTTTTGTGCTTTTCGATCGTGACTGAAATGTTAAAAGTCGAAATCGTTCCGATTTCGAAACTGCCCTACGTATGTCACGCGATATGAGGAGCCGAACACATTGTGGGAAAAACTTTTCAAGTTTAACAAAAGTTGAAAGTTTGGCAGGGAATTTTTGTGCCTCTTCAACTCCCTGAGATGGTCGTTTTTTTTTGGTGGCAAAGGAAGTTCAGCAATAAAGGTGAAACATTTGCTACTGTTTTGCTATAAAATAAATGACATGCAATGTGTAAAAAAATGAAAAACGAAAGGAAAATACAAAAAAAACACAACACAAGGGAAATATTTTAAGTGGCCCAATTGTTGGAAATTACCAAGGTTGAAACAAAAATAGCCACAAATATTCAAGGATCTGTTTCGATTATTTTGTGAGATACAGATTTATTGAGGTAAATACGTCAAATTCATAGAGAAACTTTTATGTCTTAGTTGATAATAGCCGTACTTTGCTCTGCAATAAGGAAACATAAAAATAGCATTGGGTAATATTAGGGAAATAAAATTTTTAACTAGTTTCGATAGGAAATTCTGCTTAGGTTTTGCAATAAAACTATTTGTAGGCTGTTTCTGAGTTTGAACAATTATTTCTCGCCACGTAGAATTTTATAAAATTTAACATCTAATTCCAGGCTGCGCTGCGATAGTAAGCATGAAGGTAGCGTTTTCTGAATTTCAACTTACTTAGGGGCTGTCCACAAAATACGTCACACTAAATTTGGCTCTTTTCGACAGCCCCCCCCCCTTCCCCTTTTGTTGCATGTTGAATTTTAAAAAAAAATGCTTCGGAATGGTGTCATTTCGTGTTTAAAGCTCAAGGAAAAACACAAAAATCAGGATATATGTTCGAAGACTACACAGTATATAAAACCGTGGCAAAATACAGACGTCATATTAAGCTTTAAGTCATACTAATCAAATGAAAAATGACTAAAAAGGATCCAATAAATAAAAATTGAAAAATAATTTTTAAAAAATGCTGCTAAATTCTTTAAATTTCTATTATCTTAATCAGTTCTTACATCTTACCAGTCTCTCTTAAATGCAATAAAAACCTGAACCCGATACTCACATATATAGTGTGAATATTTTGATTGTAGTGATTTTCGTTAACATTCCGTCATATCTTACTTGGATACATTTTTATGATTCTCAATTCTCACAATAAAATATTCACCAGTTTATTAGTAACATTTCGTTTGCAACATTGTTCCGGTTCGTCTCTGTACGCGACCAATTCAAATGTGAAACAGCTCTCCTGATAATTTAATAAGTTAAATCTTTTGTGTAAATCTCTTAAAAGACATCGAGAGATTGTGGAAACGGTGAAGATATGAAAACCCTAAACGCAGTTTGGCAAATCCCATAAACAAAGGTCGACGGATACAGTACACAGGATATATCTTTTTATCATCCTACAGGATTCGTTCCTGTTCTTTGAGAATTTTGTGGGATTTTAAAAGGCATACCATTTTAGTCCCACATTTTATAGACTACGACACGGATTCCAATAGAGAAAATCCATGTTGTGTGCACGCATACCAACATCGAAATGTATAAAGATGACATATGTATTTTTTTTAGTAAGTGTTAGGAGCAGAAGGTTTATGGGAACTCCTTGATCCTGTTGACTGAGTGATTCCTGGAGTTGACGGCCTATGTCAATATTTTGACAGCCTGTTTGAAAAGATAAGTCGGCAAAAGGCTTTTTAATGGCAACAGGCTGCAAAGTGAATGAACATAAAAAAACATAAAATTGTTGTTGGATGCTAAAATTTCCCAAATCAGTGTCGGTTGGTTTTGATTTACCACCGTGACTTTTAACAATTTTGTCTATATTTACTTTCCAGTCGGCGCATCAATTCAGAGCTTTATTTGAAATTGCACTGGATTACAAGGTGAGTTCTAACTCTAAATTCATTTTATTGCCATACTTTTATTTTAATTGGTAAGTTTATTGACGTCGTTTTCCTTGTTAATACTTGGTTATTAGCAGAGAGGTTTATTGCATTACGACGACTATGACACCTGCGAATGAAATTTCAAATATGATGGTATTTGCTTATGTAGTTGACTACACGTTTATTTTGTTGGAATTTTTCTACGTTTTGTGATTTATTCTCATAATATCAAAATCGCGTACAACGGAGCTAAAAACACGGTAATGAAAACCATATTACTGAAAATCATGTGCGCCGATCAAGCCCGCATAAAAAGAGGCTGACTCTGACTGAAGAAAACTAAATATATTAATAAACATAACAAAAGCTATAATTGCCGATCTGGCAATCATTGGAGACCCGTATGGTGATATTCGTATCCAATAAGAATTTTTTTAAATTTATTCCAATCGGATTTTGATGTATGGGAGTTTTATGTAGAATCATATCCTAAATAACTTTTGTTCCTGCACTTTTTTGATGCACCGTTTTTGAGCTATTCCCAAAAAACGTTTTCGTCCGTATGGGGGGTACCCCCCCTAATGGTCAACCTATCTAAGGTCAACTCGTGCAGCTCCCAATGCCCTACTTCACCTGCTGGTGGCTTAATTTCAGAATTTCTCCGACCACAGGTTAACTCAGTTTTACTTGCCCACATGCAGGCGAACGCTCGCCTGCCCGAGGCCAATTACGCCGTATGTAGGTCGTCGAGTTAGCCTCCATTTTTCTGAGTGTAGCCTTGCATTTTACGAAAAACCAATCTGCGCAAAATTTCAAGTCTCTAGCTCAATCCGTGCGCCCGCAATCCGTGTCACAGACGGACAGACAGACGGACGGACAGACGGACGGACGGACATGCTAAATTAAACTTTTTTATCATTCTAAACACACTGGTGTAATTCATTTTTTTGTGTGATGACGGGATCTTGGCGTTACAAACGGTAAGGCAAATCTAATATACCCTTTGGTTTCACCATACGGGTATAAAAATCTGTATGAGAAAATTGCGTAAATGAAAGCTGTGTAAATTAAAATCACTTAAATCTAAACCGCGTAAATTGGAAGTTGTGTAAATGGAAGCTGTATAAATAAAAGCTGCTATGTAAATATAATATACTCCGCAAATCAGTGAAAACAACGTAAATCAAAACAGCGTAGTTAAATTGGAACTAGTAGAAAAAGGGTGCAAACTGAAATCGCCTAAATGGATTTTTTTTTAATTTGCATGCAACAAATCAAACTTTAAAATTAAAATGTGTTTGTTAGATAAATTTCTTTGACGTAAATTGAAATTTTGTTCATACTTTCTTCTACTTCATGTATTTAAAAAAAAATCCAATTCAAATATTTTATAAAGTTCTGTCCATGTTCCATTTTTCCAGAGAAATTCAATAACCACGAAAAGAAAAACATCGATCTAATTACAGGAGAATTTTCACCCCGCAATAATCAAAAGAAATACGATTATCCTTCCTTTCCTGTATACCACGTGCCTTCGTAAATTTTCTTTTTCACTTATGTATGTTATATGCTAATTTTCAAGCTCACAATATATATGTATAGTCGGTACCACCATAACTTTATGTTGAGTTAAACTAATTGGTTTCAAGTTTGTATACAAACAAACTTCATACAAACAATTATTCACACTGCGAAGACCGAACAAACCAGAAAAAGGGAAATAAGAAAGTCGAGGCGGAGTTCCAAACATTTTCATTAAGACAAGAAAATTTTTCAAATTAAATAAATCATGGCACAACGGGAAAAAAGAACTTAATTTGTAACTTTCTGAATAAATTTAAAGTTTACCTTTTTGTCACATGGTAACCGTGGTTATGTACCTACAACAGACGGAAATTTGTAGTTAGAACGTAATTTTGTTCCTAATCAGTTTTAGGGGATGGCTTTTTGTCATTATGAATAGTTGTTAAGGGATTTAGTTTTGAAACATGTGTTACACTTTACCAATTAAATTTGTTTTAGGGTTACGATCCACCAGCAACACCACTGGTTAAAAGGTACACCGAAGTAGTTAAGTAATTTACATGATTTGAGGATATTTCATATCCCAAAAGTTCATTTAATAAAAAATTATTTAGATTAAAATAATCAAAAAAGCTATGTTAAAGGTAGAATAATTTCTACGATTTGAAAATTTGATTTGAGATGATTTTTCAGGTAAGGAGGTAAAATAAATTAGGGTCATATGCCGCCTGGAAGAACTTGAACAACTTGATGTCGAGAAAATTATTCATTTGTCTGAAAGATTCACTACATCTTAGTTTGTATGTTTTTAGTTTTTTAACTTTTTCCATTACTAGCTGATGGAAAACTTGTGTAATGGAACAATCTTTATAATTGCAATTCTAGAAGTGAATTTATTCATAGTTTTCTTGAGAAAATTATGGAAATGTAAATATGGAATTTATTTTTAATTTTATATACGTAACTCGTGTTCGTCTAATACTCCTTATTATGACGGTTTAAGTTGTGTGTTTAAGCTATTGAAAGCTCATTAAAAAAAAATTATTTTGAATTGTTGTCAATAACCCAGGAAACAATTTGTAACCGTGGTTACAAAAAAACCTTCAATTTAGGTTACATTTTGGTTACATTTTAGATGGTTTCCGAATAAACCCGCCAAAAACGGTTATTTTGAAACCAACTTCTAAATGCGGGTTTCCGAAACGTTTCTGAAAGGTTACAGAAACCAAATGTGAAACCTTTGAGTTGTGTTACCATGGTTTCAAATACGTCTCTTAACCAGAATGTAACCTCAAATTGTTACTTTCAAATACGTATCTTAACCGGAATGTAACCTCAAATTTTGAGTTGTGTTACCATGGTTTCAAATACGTCTCTTAACCGGAATGTAACCTCAAATACGATCAACTTCATTATTTAACAAAACTCGGCCATTCCTTCCTTATAGGAATAAATTTTTCTTCGAACCCGAATTTTTCATTCGAGAATTTCGTTAATTTGAAGACGTAATACAACAAAATCAATTCAAATAAAAATCAGTGAACAATATCAAAAGTCAGTAATTTCCAAATGTTTCTTTAGGCTGTTTATCTAAAGAGTTAAGTAATTTTAATTTCGATTTTAAGTATCTAAGCATAATTTTTTATTTGATTAAAGAAGAGTTTTACTAATTAGCAGGAAAAGATTCTATCCATTGAATTCCTTCTGTTTCTGTTTCTGTTTATTTTGGTTAAATCTTTTAGCATCCGAGGAATCCAAGATGGTCCTGAGAATAAGGAGAAACTCAATTGGAAAAAGTTTGATTCAAGTTTTCTTCTGGATAACGAGCATTCCTTATTTTCTAGTCACGTAAAAATATTTTTTCTTGCTATTATTGTAGGCTTATATCCTTCACCACTGTTGCTATCCTAGATGTTTTTCGTGTTGTTGTTGTTGATGATGATTATGGCTTTTTTGTCCTGTGAAATGTATAAATAAATCACTGTAACAAGATATAATTCGATTTAACTCATCGAGTTTTCGACCTAGTCAACTCTGCTGAATTTAAATGCCCGGTTTCTGGCCTAGCTTCTGGTTTCCCTGGAGAATCCTTGGCAAACTCGGAAAATTTGATTATGGTGATAAAATTCTGCGTAAGTGGAAGAATTTTGAGGAAAGCCGTCATCTCGTATGAAGTAATTTTTTACAAGCAATTTAAATTATCACTTTATTTTCTATGAAATTGACATTACCGTCGCGTCGTGTAAATGTCTCTTGAGAGGAAAGGAAACATGCCAAAATAATTTAATTTGTATCAGTTTCCGAATAATTTTTGGTCAACAGAATATTTTAGGAGATTTATGATAAATAGGCAGACAGTTTGTGGCATTATCGCATATTTCAGTCACTAAACAAGGCACCATAATGTCTATCACTTCCCGTCCACTAAATTCCATTCCGGATATTCGACCAGTTTCGCCCATTATTTCGTTTTTGTCTTTAGCGAAAACGACTAGGATAAGTAAAGGCCTTTTCATAAATCACTACTTAGTGAAAAGGCTGAAATCGCCACAAATTTAAGGGAAATTGGGGTTATGCAAATGGCAGATTTTATAACTTGGAAAATGATTTTTATTGCAGTTTTATTGCAAATTGAGAAAAAATCTATCTTTTCGTACAATATGAGATACCTTTTTTGTAACTAGATAATTACAAACAAAATAATTGAGACAAACCTTGAGACAAATAGATGCCTGAAACATGTAGTTACGAACCAGTCTCTGAATAAGCAAATCTCGAAGATTTCTATTCAATATATCGTCGGCTAAAAGTGAAATTGTGCTAAGTCCATTTGGTATAATTTCCCAGAAGAGCTATGAAAACCTTGTTAAATCGTTTTAATTCTCTTTCAATAACACTGAGTTTTCTTTAAATGAGAAAAATTGGGCTCAGTTTTCTTTAAATGAAAATTAAAATGATTTAATAAGGTTTTTTATTGCTCTTCTGGAAAATTTGGTATAATGGACTTAGCACAATTTCACTCTTAGCCGACGATATGTAAATTGTTTTCAACAAATTTCGTCACAAGATTTCTTTAATATCCGGTTTAATATCCGAGAATATAAGTATATTATCCTAACTTCCGGCTTTATCTACAAAAAATCTCCCACAAAAATCTGTTAAAAATGATTATTGAGTAATTTTCGCCCTTTTTTCGCTACAACTAATTTTCTCCACAGAAACCGGAAATTTGAGGTGGTAAAAGATAGTTGCCTGCATAAGATTGTCGCTTGCAGAATCTTTTGACAACTATTGTAATATATTATTATGGATAGAAAAACTGCCTGTATCAAATCTAATATTCCAAATGTCCTTAGAAACATGGGATATAAATGCTGGTATCTAAACGAAATACGTCCTACAGATAGGGTGACCATACGTCCCGGAATGGCCGGGAGAGTCCCGGATTTAGGCATGCTGTCCCGGTAACTAAACTTTTGTTCCGGGTTTTTCTATTTGGTGTTTTAATTGATCAAATGCTGAAAAATACAATCACTATACATGCAAAAAGAATACTCTACTTCTCTACTTCTACTGGGGGTTGCTGTAAATAACTTTTTTTCATCTGAGGCTAATTTTTTTAACGATTTTCCACAAATGGTGCATTTATTTCAAAAAAATTCGCCTGCGGCGCTTTTGTCGTTGCTGGTATTTTTATGAGTTACTTTGCAATATTTATGGAAGAAAAAACTCACGAAAAGTTTAGTATATAACCAGTATATTCACTGAGGATTGTGTCGCTCTTGATTTAATTTTTCTGCTTGCTTAACTTTCTGCTTAAAAAAGTTTACCTGCGGCGCACATTTCTTAATTCTTTTTCCTTGATTTTCTTCTAAATAAAGATTTGTTTTCAATACCATTTTTTGCATCGTTCGTGTTCCATTTCAGCCAACGTCTCACACCCCCTCCCCCGCTCCTCTCTTGTTCATCTTGTCCGGGGTTGACTCAAAAAAAAATATGGTTACCCTACCTACAGATCATTTTCTATTTTATTTACCCCATTGAATTCAAGTGTGTGGCTATAAGGAAAATATTCGATATATACTACATGTATAGAATATTATAATATTATTTTATAGCCATACTAATATTATATACATATGTGGCTTATATGGGAATAGTTTTATCTTAGAAGCCATTATCCAAACAACTAAAGCATGAGCAACTCCACCATTTTGCTGATATCCCATAAAGACTACGTGGAGCCATTGGAACAAGAAGTTTCCACACTTTCCATTTCCACAGACACAAGATTTCATAAATAGTACATATACGATATGAGGTTAATATTGGGAAGATTGGGGCGGTGTGGTAGGTTAAGAAGTTTTATATTTGAAACAGTTTAGGTCAGAGACCGTTGTACTGTTTACACAGAACGTGTATATAACGGTGACGAGAGCAGAAATCGCTGTCTATGGAACAAAATCCTGTTTTAGTGTGGCGGCTGACGTCTTTTAATATTCGATATTTGCTTATATTTGCTAAAAATATTCCGCATGCCTTCCATATGTGTATAAATATAGGGGAGAAAAAAAATATCGGAAAAAATAAGACAATACAAGTGAATTTATGAATGCGAATATATTCAATGGATGTTTCCTATTATAACGAACGTATCCTTATACACACCATATGAAGCTGTATCTATAACTCTTTTGCTTGGTTTATGTTGAGTAAACGACATTTGGTTGATTTATGGTTCGCCACTCTACCGGAAAATGAACCCGAAGGGTTAGACAAAAATATGTTGGTGTGGTCGGGTTATTATTCAAATATTTTCCCTTCACACCTGTCAATTTCAGTGCTTTCAACTTGATTCAAAGACTAAAATTTCCCTCATATTATCATCATCATATCCTGTGTTGTTATATATATATAGAAAGTTTTCTTATATCGTCATATCTACAGTTTACGCATATCAACATATAAAATACTTTTTCTTCCAAGAAACATATGAAAGCTAAAAATACTCGAATAATTTAGTATTAGTAGATAACAGACACTGTAATACAAAATACAGAATCCTGGTATCATAAAATAAGATTTGAACTTATATACGAACGGAATATGTGGTGATATATTCACATCTTCAGACTATTGTTTTGTTAGCTTTTATATTCGCATAATTTTTTTTTTTTTTTGAAGTGATTTCTTTCTTGTTTTGCAGAAAAAAATTACATAGAAACAGATCTACCTATATTTGTGCTTCTAATATTAAAAACCATGATGAAAGGATGTCATCTGCCATAGACAGTCAAGACAGGTGAATGGGTGTTCTTAAGGTTAGACTTGAAAGACTCTATTTTTAGAAGCTAATAGCGATATTTTTACTTTCTTTAAACTGGTGTGCTTATGTAACAAAAATTAATCTTGAGATTTGCAAAGAAAACAACATTCAAAAATAGATGTGTATATGAGAGGGGCAACAAACCTTACAAATGTTGGATTAACCTGTGATTCATAATTCATCAAAAACTGTTGGAAAAAATCGATACGTAACGTAATTTTAGCAGGCCCAATCATTAGAGCGCTCATAAAATATGTTACTTGAAGTTTCCCCTTTTCGCTTGTCCCCCTCCCTTCCCCCCACAAATTTCATCATCCTTGGACCAAATTTTGGATGAAATTTAAAATCATTTTCACACTACCACATACCTCTCTTCTTCCCTACATGTGTGACATATTTTAATATTTTATAGACAGCCAAGGAAAATCTTAGGGTGGGCTAGAAAGTAGAATTTCAAAATATTATACATAAATTTTTTGGATTTTTTACAAGATGATTTTCTTATTTTTCAAGATTTGAATATCTAATGGCATGTGTTCCTCCTTTCTGTACTTTTTGCTGCCAAAATTTTCCATGGTCCTAAAAGCGTAATCCGCTCCATGAAAGAAGTACTGAAGGAGTGGGGTATACCAATATAAAGCAAGTTATTCAGTCATTCTGCAAGTAAATTCTATGTGGAAAATTTTATCAAAATATGTTGAGACATTTTCGCATGAGGGCGGAATATATATTCAGAGAGACAGATAAACAATACAAAAGTTAAAAAAAAATACACCCAGTAACATTTTTCGAAAAAATTTAAAAAATTACCCCCCAATACAATTTCTTTATCTATCTCTAAATGCCATCTTAGTACTAAGACACTCTGTCAATACGTCGTCAGCCACATGTCAACGCCGTAAGATCGAAGAATTTGGCATGCAAATGGAAAAAATAAGTGTGGGCTTTTTTAATGATAAGAAATTGTGTTAAAGAAAATTTTCATGTAGGCACATACGGCCAGTGACATATCAAAAAAATTCAAATAGTCCGTGCGAAAAACTTTTCTACCAAAGCAAAATTTTCACTGCAAACTTATGTCACATTGAATCATTTTCACCACATTTCAAATAACAAAATATTGGTTCAATTTCATTCCCGAAATATTTTACAAAATCGAATTTCTCTTCCTTAGCATTGCGACAAATGAAATAAAACATATTTCAACAATTTTCCATGTCATGCCTACCCATTACTTGGAAACGCATAAAAGTATGAATTCGCTAAACACGTGACATATCCTTCTGGAAATTTCTCAATTTTCATGTTGACAAAAATAGCCATTCGCAGCTTACGGTATAAGGATGAAGGCACCTATCAACCAGCAGGCATCAGACGACATTTGGAGTCGACTTGCATGAAATTACGTACAACATATATTTCAAACTTGTTCACATGAATCGCACGAATAACGAAAATATTTCAGAAATATGTCATGTGTACAAAAGTCGAATACACCTGTTCCACAACTCAAGAATTACCTTCATCTTCTAGAGTTATTGTTACTCCAGGACGAAACTAAAGCGAAAAAAAATACTGGCTGCCTTCTGCCACTATATAGAACCTGTCGGGTACTGTCGGTATGATGAAAAGGACGAAGTTTAACATGCACGTTGATTGGAAATTCAACTCTCGTCGGGAAATAAGCAGAGAAAGAATCCATTCATCCATTTAGCAAGATAAGAATTTTCCTCCTCCGCGCCGTGCCGTCCGTATCCCGTTTACCCTGATTATTCCCCTTCTTATCCGGAGGATCTCACTTAGGTGTTTATTTTAGGTCAGATGTTTTGACAGCAGCTCTACTACAGATGTAGGTACGTAGATGCCATTTTTTCGCATACTCCAACTCAACTCAATTCAGCATCCATCGCCCTCTTCTAATTCCCATGTGTAGGACGCTTAGAAAGGTAGGCAAAGCTCGAGATAAAAACACAAACAAGAAACACCATTCCAAGGTCCTGGAGCAGGCAAACAATCACCCATGGTGCCATTCTCCCGCTGAAATTTTCCAACATCACTCCTGAAGCGTTTGGCATCTTGCCTGACTTTCGAAAAACACACACAGAGTTCCGAATGGAGCACGTACGCATAAAAAAGCACGCATAAATTGGCATTATGTTGTTGTAACGATAAAAGATGATTTGTGATAAGAATTTATCTAGAAAAAAAAGACGAAAACAACAACGCGGCAACTGACTTGAGTGACTTACATGAATTCTTGGGGAATGGAGATCCCAGATACTTGTATCTGTTATTACTACGCCCGATTTCGTAAGTCAAATATCAGTGAATAGATATATGTTGTTTTGTTATCAAGGCGAAAGGAGTCCCGTGAATACGTGTTTGTAAACGCACGAATCCCATAACGAAATCAGTCGATATTCGTAGTTAACTTATTTAACCTCACTTAAACATTTTCTCGGTTATTTGCGATTCAAGGATTTAAGTAAGTCGAAAAGGGATATCAAAAGTCAACGACAGCTGCACAGACAATATGATGCTCCAAAGGGAAACCGAGTAGGTTTTAGTGCAGTCAAGCGTCAACTTATCGTTACTACGCGGTATTTTTGGTTCGGTTGACTAGCTTCGAGCAAGGATACTCATGGAAGTTAATTTTTTTCCTTCCGGTCTTCGGATGTTCGATGTCATCGTGTCATTGTTCTATTGCTCAGTTTCGAGGATAAATTTTTTTCAAATTACAATTATTTAAAAAAAAAGTTTTGCAAGATACAAAGAACTCAACGAATTTTAAGGTTTTGAACGTTTCCAATTCGATTTCTTACAAAAAAACCTAAAAATGCAAATTTTCAAGTTTGCATGAATAAAAGTAGGCAAATACACATGCTTAAGATTTAACAATAAACACCTACTTCCGAAGTACAGGATTTGGTAACTTTTGTTCATAAAAATTGGATAATTTGCACCAAAAAAGTGGCATATATAAGCATATTCTAATTTTTGCATACAGCCGAATCGGCAAATAAATGATTATTACGCATAAAATTCGCTTTAATTTCAGTTTACAACCTCTAGGGTTTGCTCGGGATATATCGGGTCTTTCAACAAGGACATAACAATTTTGTTATATTTTAATAAAAACGCACCCTAAAACTTTTTTTATGATCTGGCAATGCTGAAACGTCAGTCAAGGTTTACATTTTTATCATGGTGAAGTTCACGAACGAGCAACGTTTAGAAATTATTAAAACTTACTACCGAAATTCTGAGTCCGATGAAATGATAATGAAAATGATGAAATGAAATGATGGTCCGGTCGAATGGCCACCTAGCTCATGCGATTTAACGCCGTTGGATTTCTTTTTATGGGGTTATGTTAAGTCGTTGGTTTATGCCAACAGGCCAACAACGTTAAGGCTTAACTATAATCGACATAAGAACGCATATGTAGCTGCATATGTCATTTCCAGAATAAGAAAGTCAATGTTATTACCCACAATAGACATGTGTCAAGAGTGTTGCCACTTTCAAACCTTCGTTAAACATTCGTTAAGCATGAATAATTCGATACAAATGGAACTGGCATATGTAAATAGTGAACATAACCTAAAATTTTTCCAAAAAGGGACTCAAGCAGGACAACAGATAGTCAAAGACATTTGTGGTCATTCTCGTGTGAATAAAAAATTGATCCGGATCAAGCCTTTTTACTTTTAAGAAGGTGACTACGTAGTATCCGTGAGTTTTCCTGTCGCGATTGATTTCTCGTACATAACATGAACGCTTCTTTCTGCCGTATTCATCCAGTTCATCTTTCAGGTCACTTAATTCTTTTAAGCACTTCACAATTTCAAATATTTCTTTAATTTTTTTCAATTCACTCATTTTTTCCTTCAACTTTGTCAAATACTATCGAGAAAAATTTAACTTTACTTATGTCAGTATATGCCTATTATGGTTAGCTTTTATGTTGACAGCTATGCATGTCAACATTCGTTGGGAATTTGACATTTGCATATGCGTTCTTATGTCGATTATAGTTAAGCCTTTAGAGGAGCTCAGGAACAATATCGAACGCGAAATTACCAACGTTCCGGCCGATATGTGTGGAAGAGTGGTGGAAAATTGGCTCCAAAGAATCGATCAGTGCAAACGTGCTCGCGGTGGTCATATGAACGACATCGAATTTCATACTTAAATGTAACATGTCTACTACACCTGGAATAAATTTCAGCCCGATATCTCAATTATTCTGTGTTTTATTTAAATACAAAATTGTTATGTCCTTGTTGAAAGACCTTATGTTCTTGTATGCATATCCGCTTGTAACTCGTGACCCACAGAACCAATTGGAGACAAAGAAAAAAACATTTCTGAGACGATTGTTTTGTCTCACTAAAATAACCCCACCTGATCCCTTTTGTGCTAACCGTTGAAAAAATATGCAAAACAAGTCCAAATTCGGTTGAATCATACTGGTGATTATATTATTTCGCTTGCGGCACATTTTTCTTTGATGGTATTTTCGCAATTTCAATTCAATTTATTAATAGAACGTGAAAAGTCTGGGAAATTGAGTTAGACGGTGTAACTTTTGATCTAAAGCGCCGCATTCTGTTCAAAAAATTAATTGTTGCGACCAAATAATTATATTGAACAGGCTATAATTAAAAACTTCTCACTTCAGAAATTTTTAATAATTTTCCTCTTAATCACAATAATATTTTAAGCCACCGTCTCAATAAAAAAATCGAAAACGAAACCAAACGATTTTCCTATTTTCCAAAATATCGAAATGCTATATAAACCGCCTCCACATCCTTGTATAGTTTCCTCTCCGCTGGTACACGACACTTCCTGAAAACTTCGTCCGACGACACACCGTTAAGGCAACCATTAACAGCATAATTCGGTTTTATGATGGCACATTGTTGGCTTTTGTCGCAGACGATAAAAAAAATCCCGAATTTATGACCAAAGCTATATATTCCATTGAATACAACGGTTTAAGATCATATCATGTTTTGCCGCTTCAAATACGGACGGATCCTGTGGGATACAAATAAAAAAAAACCCCTCTTTTGTGGTGTCCGTTACAGGCTTTTGATGCCTCTCCATCTTTTTATTACACTTTGGTTAGTACTAGCATTTAAGACATCATCACTTACAAATGTAATACGATGAGAGATACTTGAAGACTTTTATACTTTCAATCTTACACGGTTACATTTATTGCCAGACTTTTGATTTATTCGCCTAGTTAGCGAATGATTTATTTCCTTTTGCGGTGAAAATGGCCGTGAAAGGGAAAATGATACAAGAAATTTATTAGAAAATTCTTTAATAATTTATTTAGTGGCGTTGTGAAGATTGTTCTAGGTTTTACCAGGCATTTATTGAACAATATTTGAGTTAAAATGCGACGCGAAAATTACGAAAAAATAATATACGGTTTATGGATTTTTTTTATTAAAACTATAGAGCGAACCGAATTACACCAATATTTTATGAAAATTCAATTTTTTTGAATTTTTTTTTGAATGTTTTGTAATCTTCACTTAGCGAAATAATGGAGTGTTAGAGAAGAACCAACTAATTCGATTTTATTGATTAAGAAAAAAAATAATAATGTTGCAAAATAATGTTTCTTGTTTGAGAGGTTTTCTTGAATCAGTTATGATCGTTTAAAAAAAAGTTTCTGTCGAAGACTTTTTTTCAGAAATACTTCCAAATATTTAGGAAAAACATGTTCCTAATATAATGTTGGTCCTTAAATAGTACAATCATTGATTTTTGGTGGATTTCTTGGCTGATACAAAATGCAAAAAAGAGGGTTTTACTTAAATAAAAAGCTGAATGATTCATTTGTTGATAGACTTATTTTAAGAAAATCTCTTGTTATTATTTTTATCTTTTGAGAGCTCACTGCGCAACAAATCGCACATTTTTTAGATTTTTTTTTAAATTCTGATCACATTTGAAATTTACTTATGTTAGAAGAAATTCGGACAGGTTCACCTATTTTTTATTCAATTCATGAATTTAAGAAACCTTTTTTGACAGCTCGCATCGCCCAGAAATTGGAACAAATGGAAATTTATGCAAGCAAAATATTATATACGCCACAAAAGTTTAAATTACGTTATTACAACCGGTCCCACATCTCCAGGTTATTTTGAAGAAAGTCGATTATATTTTTTACGGCACGATTGATTTTTTTTTTCCTATACATTTAGTGAAACCATTCAACACTGCCCCGCCAACTCGAAATCTTTCTTGAAAACGTACCTCTTTGAAGATAAAATGTATTCCTTCCAAGGATCTCCCTCTCAAAAACATCAAAATCATCTGAAATGTTATATTGAATAAAATATTTTAAATTTCAAATCGAAAAATGTATTATCCCATTTCCGCAGTTACCTACTAAGGCTATATTTGAGCTAATAGAATACTTTTGTTTCAATATTTGATATCCTTTAGTGAATATTGACAGTTTTTATCGAGCAAAAAACAAATTTAGGTATATCCGTATCAGAATTATTGCGGTGGTCAGCAACAAGAAAATCCTTAAATATTCATGATATGAAAATCACGTGAATTCATTAATATATATAGAAATAATTTGGAATTATAATATCTGTAAATCTTCAACGATACAATTCGAACGCCTACATGTCCAATTCGTATTTTATAAAATATATGAAAAAAAAAGAAGCAAAGACCATATATGGTAACATTTACTGATGCTAAGGGTATACGTAAATATAATTGAAAATGAAACTTTTGAAGATGATTTTGATATATCATCGGTCCTTTTAAATACAACATCATCTTTTCAAACCACCTTGAATTCATCCCCTGCCCCTTACGTGACCTGGCACTTAATATGCTTCCTTTTTCGATCTTTTAGACTCCTTGGAAAAGGCACAAATAATTGTTAGTGTGTTCCTGTGATTTAGATGATTCCCCGCATAATTTCTATCCCAAAGCGCCTTCAGTTCAGAACCGAGAATGTCGGGAGAAAGTTTTCAATGGAAGCTTACAGAATGACAGCTCAATGATAACAAGAAAAGTTTACCCAAAAGGACCAACGATGACTACGGGAAAAAAAATGCGCCCAGGATGGATGATGGTCGGATGTATGAATGAAAAGCTGAATGGTTTGTTTGTTTGAAGTAATAACCTTCCCTACGTACGGCGATTGTACAGGTAGGATGTGTACCGAAGCCCAACGAAAGTATGTTAAATACCAAACTTTTGTACAGTGAAACATACAAATTTATTCCCTCTCACCTATACGCGAACAACGAAACCGGGAAAACGGTGGTGGCGGCGAAAGATAGCTTTCCATATAAATAGATCATCCTTCTATGGAGGTTATGTGGCTGACAGGTAGCTAAGTTAGGCACGTGTGTTCAAATAAAATCTCAACATATACAAAGGACTTAACAGAGGTGTGTACAAACCCGAAACGATCATCTATCCCAATCCTAGTATTCTAGATATAGTCATTCGGTTGAAACATCAGCTAATAATCCATTAGGTTGGATCGAAAATAATTTAGCGATTATTTTAGGATTAATGTAATTCAACTGTTGATAATTTTAATATGACAAATTTTAAACGAAACCGTTTTTGCAAATCTTTATGTAGAAAAGTAGAAATTTTACACAAGGAAAGAAATACAATTAAAATTCCTATAATTTTGAGGAAATTTTCTTTTTTTTCATGAATTCCCCTTTTTTTTGAGAGTCATTACCTCGCTGTGTCGTATATTCCTATTTTTTGTAGGAATCTGTCCTATTATTGCCCTCCTTGACATTCTAACGATACAATGTTGCCGGATCGATTCGAATGATTGTTTTTTAATCGAAAGCTACCACCACGAATGTAAGTTTGCAGAAGGATCTAAAAACTCTTGAAATAACTGAGTCGAGATAAACAAAAATGAATGTCACATAACAGGGATTTTTACAGGTTTTAATAGGGACCTTACTCAATGAATGTGTAGAGAGCCTGTATACCAGAGAAGTTAATTTTCAGGCCGATCTTTTCCCTCCAGTGAGAAACTTTTTTTTAGAGAGGCACCGTGAAAAAATTGAAATTCTCACTTTTGTATTATCAAAAGTTACGTATAAGCACCATCGAGCATGGAAGGATTAAAAACGAGCGCTAAACTTCCTAAATTCTTACAAATTATGGTCAAAATTATTTCGGGAACAAAAAACCGACTGCGCCTAGTCGAGAAAAAATATATTCGAGAAAAAATCTATTCGAGAAAAAATGTCATGTAAGGATATAACGTTTTTTACTCAAAAGTTGTTGAGAATTTAAAAACACGCATAAAGTCGTTATGAGGTTTTTATATGGAGGGTCCCCCCTCTATCCACCCGCCCCTCACCGCCTTACGCATCGAAGCAATCGTCGGACACAAAAATGAACTGCAACAGGATGTTTGGGATTGCAATAGTTTTAGGTTTCCGCATGTCCGTTCGTCTGTCTGTCTGTACGTCCGTCTATATCTCCGTTCCTGAACACCATAACTTTCGAAAGGATTGAACTAGAGACTTGAAATTTTGTATAGTTGCATTTCTCGTAAATGGCAAGGCTAAGTTCTTGAACTGGCAAAATGGAACCATTCCTTCCCTCCTCCCCCATACAAACAAAACAGTTTTTTACAAATTTCTAAAAAACGGTGAGTCGTCTTGAAAAATTTATTAAGGTAAAAGGTATTTAAAATATGATTTTACAAAACTTATCTATACATCAAAATTCAGTTGGGCCACTCCTTCCTCCCACCCCCATACAAAATTGAATCCTTTTTTTCTATTTTCTCGAAATTTATAGACACGGAATGTGTTTAGAATATAATTTTACATACCCGTTCTATGCATCTCCCCTCTTCTATACAAATCGGTTTTTTCAAAAAAAAAAAATGTTTGTCTACCTTATTAAGAATATTTGACGACTGGCCACTTGTGACAATTGTAGTTTTTACGATTATTTGAATCCGAGATAATTTTCATTCTACCCGATTTCTCTCACACTATTTTATTATACCCCATATTTGGTTGTGCTGAACAATTCAGGTAGGCGCTGGATGAGCATAAGGCCGAGTTAGTAGGTTGCTAGTTAGTTAACCAGGTAGCTGTGTCAGATGGCTGAATGGTCGGTTCGTGCCGGAATACATTAGAGCGCGTTGTTTATTTATCTTTGCCACATATTAGGGGATTATTGCATTATTCAAGGAAAACGGTTTTCCTCATGGCTCCAAATAAACACAACAACAATGGCCATAACAACACGAAAAACAAGCAAATGGGTGTTAAATATCGCCAGAAATGGTTCCAAATAATAGCAAAGTGAGGGATAATTAATGAAAACGCTTGAAGGGGCTTGGGAGATTCTTTTTTTTCTGCCTCTTTTCTCTCTAAGGGGTTAGCTTTACTGGCTCATCATTTACAACCACAGCGAATTTTCGGTATATAGGGTTGAAACCAATATAGGGGAAGTTGGAGTGGAGGTCACGGTTCAGATTTTAAGGCGTTTCAGATGTAGGCGACGACAGGAAAATATTCACACATACTGTTTAGTGCCGAAATTCCATTATAAATGGACTGTTTTATATTATGGAATTATAGGTAATTTGTTATAACACCTATAAATTATTTATTTGCCTATAAATATTTTATAGGAAATGACACGTTACATTATTACACCATCGATGAATAGATAAATTGATTCATATTTTATGAGTCAGCAATTATTTTAGGCATTTTTTCCGTGGTTTAGCTCCACTAATCGGTTTCGACTCCTGGGAAATTTGTTATTTGATTAAGACATAAGCAAATTTATAGCGAAATTTACACAACTAATTGATTTCCTATAGATTTAATTTATGTAGACAACAAAATTAGTCGTTTTGGTAGATCAAATGGAGCTACCAATTTGATATTAGTTTTTTTTTTTTTTGTAATAAAAAAAGATAAACAGTTTATTGTAAATAATGAAAAATACACGAAAAAATAAAGATTCCAAATATTAGGAAAGCCATTCCTTATATAATATATCTGTATCGCTATTCCGCCCGTCCATCCGTCCGTCTGTCCGTCCGTCCGTGGATGCCATAACTTTCGAAAGGATTGAGCTAAAGACTTGAAATTTTGTCAAGTTGCGTTTTTCGTAAATGGCAAGGCTAGTTTTTTTAACGGGCAAAATCGGAACATTCCTTCCCCCTCCCCCATACGAGAGGAATAAATTTTTCCTATTTTCTCAAAAACGGGGCATAGTATCGAAAAATCTGTAACAAAATGTACTCAACCATACATCAAAATCCAATCGGATCACTTCTTCTCCTCTGTCTCATACAAATGGAATTTTTTAATGAAAATGTTGTCTACCTTCATATAGAGTATTCGACGATTGGCCCCTAGCAATGGTAGCTTACAAAGATAAAAAATCAATTTAAGGAAGAAAAATGATTTGGGATGTAGCTGCCTTGTGTTGTTCGATTTGAATGAATTCGGGCTTTAGATTTATTGAATCTGCCAAATTCCATCATTAAGGAAATCTTATTTAAGCACAACGCCACAAACACGTGCTACACTAAGTCATTTGGTTCAGATTTATTTTTCTTAAATTAAATTGGAAAAAAAAGATTGCTCTCTTTCCTCTCTCTCTGTATTAATTGAATTCGAACTTTAATTCAATTGAAAATTCCCATTGAATTGATCAATCCAAACAGATAATCGCCACGATTTCCCGTATATTCTGGATATCCTTGAATCCAGATGAAAAACGTCTTCACTCGAGAGGAAAATCTACGCACACTTCTTCAATACACGACGATAATAATGTGACGATACTCGGAAAATGCGAACCCAGAATGTTTTTGTTCAGCAAAGCAGTTCTTTTAGTAAAACGCGAATGTTTAAAAAGTGTTCCATGATGGACTTGAAGGCAAATAATAAATTCGTAATGAACTTGAACTCGATTAAAATTTTCGTTTAAAGAAGACATTTGTTGAGTATGCTGATGAAGTAAACGATAAAGGATCATTTTGGGGACGACGAGTCTGGCTTCTTTTTACACTGGAATGGGCATTTTCCAATTTTCTAAAGCTGCCGTTGGCTAAATATGTTTTATACGAGTTATTTAAAAGCAGATGTTGTTTAGATGGTAAACAGTTATTGTAGATGGGCAAAAAAAAACATATTTTTTTTTTCAAACAACAAAATTTAAACACAAATACCGATACCGATAGAAAACCGCTCATCGGAAAATTAAAGCAACAAAATTATTTCGCTAGAAAAGACTTATTTAAACTTTTAAATGTGTGAACTCAAGTCTAAAATCATGCCTTTCAAATCATTTTCCGCGAAACAATAAAAATTTCTATTCTAAACTTTTTAATCAGAAAAAATGCTTTTTTCAGGGGGCACCGAAGGTACAAATCACATGGCTCTGTTAGTTTTGGCGTCGGGTTCTCAAAACTGATTTCCCTTAATAGTTCAGCAATTTACATTTAAGTACCAGGAAGACCGAGCCATGCTCGGCGACCTCAAAATCCTACTTTTGCTGTTTTTTGGGGAAAAACTAAATTCACATTATCTTTACAGAGCTTTTCCAGAGTTTTTAAATTCCCGACCTAGAAAGCTAGAACTAAAACTAACGCGCGATAACAAAATTTCATAGAAATCGGTTGAGTGGTTATTGAGTAATCGCTGTCACCGATTTTTGAAACGTTGTTTTGAGACACCAGATGAGGGTTATCGAGGGGAGGGAAAAGTCAAGTTTGTAGTGGAAAAATCGAAAGCCCTTAGCCCCCGTAGTAATACTGTAAAGTTTCATTAAGATCGGACCACCCAATTCGAAGATACCAAGCGAGGGGTATCGAGGGGAGGGAAAAGTCAGGTTTGCAGTGGAAAGCCCTTAGCCCCCTTAGTAATACTGTAAAGTTTCATTAAGATGGGACCACCCAATTCGAAGATACCAGGCGAGGGGTATCGAGGTGAATTTTCTCAGAGGTGAGACCTATTTAGATCGATTCCTTGTCCCCGAAAATCCCTAACCACCAAGTTTCGTGAAAATCGTTAGGCGGGTTTTCAAGATTGCTTGTGCAGACAGACATTCCTCGCATTATATTATAGGATTTGGTGTATTAAAGAAATTTCTACCCCTCCGACCCGTCCTTGCATCGAATTATAAATATAAAAATCAGTTTTTCCCCTGTCCTGTCAAACGGAATGAATAAGTTCTTACTAGCTTTCACAAATTCATTCATCAGCACGCAAAAGCCAGAAAATAATGCAATTTACTGAAATTTTCGTTGAAATTTCAAACCCCTTCCCCCAATAGACGGACAAGCTTTCACTAACCGTCATATACATTGTTGATGTCTGTGATGCAGCATTGCATGGGGGAGCAAATGGGGCACCCGGACGCCTTTAAACAGAAGGGGAAAAAGAAGACGGGATCACAACCCTAATTTGAGAAGATATTTGACCTTGGCATTTCAGATTTTTCGCCTGTGGCGCAATAATTTCTACCTGTATGCATTTTTTAACATAAATTTTGCCTGCGGCGTAATTTTTGTTGCATACCGAAAAACCAAGAAAACTTTTTTAACTTTACAATCACAAATAAAAATGGAGACCAACCTTATATGTTTAATCGGTCTTTCAAAATTTCCAAACCGTGCGCACAAAAATGAGTTTTATTATTTTTTTTAAGAAAGGCGTTTTTTTAGAAAAACCTTTAGAAAGGTTAAGATTCACCTAATGTAACTTAGATAATCATGGTATCCCTTTAGTATTATTTAAAATTAATTTAGTTTACATTAAATAATATTTCGATCCGTAAAACAAAAAAAAAAATATTGTATCTTTTCTGTTAAATCTTGTATCTTTTTTGCGTCATTGAAAATTTCTATATTCGTTACTGTTGATGTTTTGTAATCGAATGGGTTGTCTTAAATACATTTCAGAGATTTTTCGCTTGTCATTCAGGATATTCTTAACTGTAAAGGATTACACTGATATATAAGGGATCAAAATTGAATATCTTTTGAATTCAAGTTATGTTCTGCTCTGTTCTGATACGTTATGTTACATTATTTTTGTTATGTTGAATCATACAATGAATAACTTTGTACATCGGATAACATGTGAATGTGCTTTATTAAATGAAAGGAAGTTAATTCTATTCAGAAAATGATGCCTTAATTCTATTCACAGAAGTTTAAATTGAATCCTTTCATACCCATCTAATATAGATAATTCAGATTTATATCAATAGAGCGTGTCTGAATTTTTTTATTTCATTGATTTCAGAAATTTCGTGAAATTAACCATTTTTAAGCCCATCCCACGGTGATGAAGGGCTAAAATTAAAATATTGGTCACTGAATGTATTTTTTTTTTTAAATTCTAATTGCAATCTGCGGCGAATTGCGAAAATATTTGTACACAATCCGTAGCTATACACTATTTTCAAGTCGCAACCGTCACATCAACTGGCAAGAAAATCCTTATATGGAGAAGTCATTTAAAAAAATTAAGAGACAAAAATCCACTCAACTGCATTGACACAGATTGCCGTCTTGCAGCCAATGCCGTGCCAAGGCAAAGTGACGCCCGGGCGAACACCAATCATGTATTCCGACGCGTCTCTGTCTTTCGACTTCGACGCAGCTTTTAACTCTTGACTTCGCCATATCTGCAGCTCGAAATGTCGCGGAATCGTCACTATGAATCGAAACGTGATTCTGACTGTCACTCCAGGAAATTTGAAGCTGCTGATATGACGAAGTAAAGAGTTAAAAGCTGCGTCGAAGTCGAAAGAGAGAGACGCGTCGGAATACATGATTGCTGCCCTGTATCTGATGATCCTTTCCTTACAAAAAAAAATTGATGAAACGCACTTTTGTGTCAGAAATTTTGATTATCTATTCAAAATGATGTCTTACACACCGAAGAAGTGTGCAAGAAAATTTGCGCCGCAGGAAAAATTTGTATTCAAAAACTTCAAAATCAGCCACAGGTAAAATTCGTATTCAAAACATAAACACAACAAAAGCTATAATTGCCAATTTGGCAATTATTGAAAACCCGTATGGTGATTTAAGTGAACGGCGAACAGTTGTATCAAAATTCCAATTTGAAGTCAAATTTTCCAATTAGATTTTTTAAAATTTATTCCAATCGGATTTTAATGTATGGAAGTTTTATGTAGAATCATATCCTAAATAACTTTTGTTCTTGGACTTTTTTAATGAGATGCACCGTTTTTGCGATATTTACAAAAAACGTTTGTGGTCGTATGGGGGTACCCCCCCCCCCCCCTAATGGTCCATTTTTGCCCATTAACGAACTTAGCCTCGCATTTTACAAAAAACGGATCTGTGCAAAATTTCAAGTCTCTAGCTCAATCCGTGCGCCCGCAATCCGCGCCACAGACGGACGGACGGACAGACGGACAGACGGACGGACAGACGGACGGACAGACGGACGGACAGACAGACGGACAGACAGACGGACAGACAGACAGACGGACGGATATGCAAAATTCAATTTTTTTTTATCATTCTAAACACACTGGTGTATTTCATTTTTGTGTGTGATGACGGGATCTTGGCGTTACAAACGGTAAGGTAAATCTAATATACCCTTTGGTTTCACCATACGGGTATAAAAAAGCTACAATTTCCAGGGGTCAATCGTTAAATACTTTACATATTTGATCATGTTGTCCAGCCCAAGGTTTCAATTTGTTGTGCTTATCTAAAATTTATATCAAGCTAATGGCGATTTTTCCCCCTCCCCCTCCATTAGGAGCTCCTTTACCCCTCCACTCTAGCCATTCCCCCTCAGCAAAACGCTGCACTAGCAAAATTTCTTATAGAGAGCCTTATCAACCGTATTTTCCCTATACTTAATTAACACGACATAACTTTGAAACAATACGAATTCAATATTTTTATCGTGATAATTATTTTATACATAGCAGACACTAAATTATTCAATTTTCGACGCAGTTCAGTGATTCTATAATATTGTCCAGGGAAATTGATTCCATTAAACAATTTCAGATATTTGTTCACAAATACTTGAAAAACCATTCAATGTGAAAGTCGTATAAAAGTTAAATGTCTATCGTTTGACATTCGGTAATCGCTAACATGTGCCAACCATAAAGGACCACTGAAAGAATTTAATCCTATTAAAAATAGAAAATCAAAAAAAACCGTTAGAGGGAAGAAGGAATCTTCTGCTTCATTAGCACATTATATCCTGTAGATCCCTGTTAGAGTGAAAAAGAACCATAAAGCGTTGGCTTGATTCCTTAAAAACTATCGCAGCATTTATTGCAGACAATATCAAGCGAAAGTTTTTCCCTTCCATCCTTACAACCACCACTATATGTGCCTACGCTAATATATGTCAGTGTGTGTAAATATGTTTGGCGTTTACATTATCCCTTGACAAATCTAAAGCTATTCCCATTCGTATAGCCCGAAAAACAGTCAAGTTCTTCTATAAAACGAAAAGCATAAACATATATTAGATCTGTGTTCATAAGGAATCCAAGGCTTTAAGCGGACATGAATAAAACATTTTGATCCTTTTCCTACTTACAATAAGAATAGATGGATGATACTTTGCTCCTTGTGGTACTCATTCTTTGGCAACACTTTAATATCAATATACGAACGTCTACTCATACTATGCGAAGACACCGACAATATTCTATTGGAATATATTCCATCCATAGGAAAGGATTTCTCTTTTTGTTTGTCACTTATTCCAGTGAATATTTGAATTTCTCATTCGACTATGATAAATCGAAAAGTTTTTCTGGAATTTCGGCTCTTGACGTTCACCAGCCATGAACCGTATCTGAATTGTGTTTTAAGTGAAACGAGAAAAGGAATCCCATACAGTTTCTTATTTTTCCCATCACTGTTTAAAATTTTCTCCTCTATACTTTACCATCTTATACTTTACTAGTATATAATTTAAAGACCGCCCGATGTTAAATAAATTCTGGAAAAGGATTTTCTATGATTCCCAGACAAAAGAGGAACAGCACACAAGATATAAACAGTGGGTTTATCCAGAAGGCAACGTTGGAAAATCTCATTATAGTGGCATAAGCTAAGTATTTTTGAGATTTACTTTTTGACATAGAAATTATGCAACAGTAAACATATCCATGAAACCTTGAGTATTAAATTTAAATTCAAAATCACTTCAAGTGATGATCTCAGTCGTTTTAGTCTATGTTAAAAAGACGAGGTGGAAAAACTTGAGACGAGAAAGTTTTATAAGTGTTAAAAAATCTCATTTTAAATTTCATAAAACTTTTCACGATTTACTTTAGGTCATCACATTTGCACAATAAACTGTAACCTGTGAAAACACGTGAATGCAGTGATAAAAAATTTAATATAAGAGAGTTTCTTCTGAGCCTCTTATTTGAAGTTAAAGGATAATTCTATTGAAATTTCTCAGCTTACAGGTCATTAAAAAATATTATTGACGGTAAGCCAGCTTCCATGCCGGAAACAGGGGTCCACTAAAATAATCGTGTAGCCGAGAAATTCCAATAGAGTTCAATGCTGGAAAAGCCAAGTGAAAAACTCCGAAAAAGCCAAGTGAAAATTTTTATTTTATGTTTGTTGTTGCCGTAGATATTTCAATCATTTTAGGGTAATTTGAATCCGAATAGTTTGAGTGAATTCGTTCCAGTTTTTCAGATTTGGCAAAAATAAGAATTATTGCTCTTTAGAAAACCCATATAACTGAAAAGTTTTGTTAAACCAAAAAATGTAGAAAATTTTATATCTTTTAAATTTTGTTATATTCATATTTTCCCAAAAGCGCATAGGTTTTGAAATAGTTTCAAAACACAGTATTAAAACATAACAATAGCTATAATTGCCATTCTGGCAATCATTGGAGACCCGTATGGTGATATTCGTATCAAAATTCGAACAGTTGTACCAAAATTCCAGTTTGAAGTCAAACTTTCCAATAAGATTTTTTAAAATTTATTCCAATCGAATTTTGATGTATGGGAGTTTTATGTAGAATAATATCCTAAATAACTTTTGTTCTAGCACTTTTTTGATAAGATGCACCGTTTTTGAGATATTCAGAAAAAAAGTTTTCGTTCGTATGGGGGGTACCCCCCCTAATGGTCCATTTTTGCCCATTAACGAACTTAGCCTCGCATTTTACGAAAAACGAATCTGCGCAAAATTTCAAGTCTCTAGCTCAATCCGTGCGCCCGCAATCCGCGCCACAGACAGACGGACAGACAGACGGACGGACGGACGGACATGCAGAAATTAATTATTTTTATCCTTCTAAACACACTGGTGTAATTCATTTTTGTGTGTGATGACGGGATCTTGGCGTTACAAACGGTAAGGCAAAGTTAATATACCCTTTGGTTTCACCATACGGGTATAAAAATGTGTGGGAGTTACCGGTTATAGCTACCATTACTTTTGCAAAAGTTGCCACGATTTTTGTGAAACTTATTTACGACAAATTTCAAGTCGCTAGGTCAATGCGTTCTCGAGTTATTTAAGATACGTGAAATGGACAGACCGCCAGACAGATGCGCGGACATCCTCATAATCTTGCCTGAAGCGGATTTCATACTGACAAGAAAATTTCTATCTGCCCCGGTTCTTGAGTCGGCCTCCGTCATGAATACAATACTTTCCCTTTATAGAAGAGGAAACCAAAAATATATAATTTATCAAAAAGTTTGATCTATCAATTTAGCGGTGAATAATCTAATTTGTTTAACATTTTTTACAGCTCTAAATAAATTAATTTGGAAAGAACGCCTTCAGAATTGTATCCAAAAAATGATTCATTGCGTTTTCATTTACAATTTTGACCTTTTAATCCCACAATATGGTAGTCTCAAATTTAATAATCTAACAGAACTCATTTTCAACTAAAGTGCCTATTTACTATAGAGAGATATTTTCCCGATAAAAAGAAAATTCCTCCTACAGTTTGAGTTTCCCACGTGAAACCCTGCATACGAAATATTTCAACCGACAAGTTCTAAACTAAATTTATCATTGAATAAGCATTTCCAAACATAAAATGGAAGAAAAACGTTTAAAAAAACTTATTTTTCTTTAGAAGAAATATGTTGATTTATTGGGACCAGTAGTCAATGTTTGTGTACTAACATCCATTCTCAATGTATAGCAGCTGTATAAACACTCAAAAGGGCTAAAATGTAAATTGAAAATCCGCCAAATTCCGATATGTAAAATACTGTGATTTCCATCCAACGCATAATTCTGTTCTCTACCGTTGAGTGGGCGATATAGCATATTCTGTATAAATACTACATGACTTCACCTGAGCGAAAGGAGTAGGAAAAACACATTGCAAACAAAAAACAACGAATAGAAAAAGTTATATCACAAATAAATGGAATTTCTATAAAATAAAAAATAAATAAATGAAATAAAGCCAAGTATCAGCAAGAGTTATGGCAAGGACATAAGGAAGTCTCAAGGATCTAATGTTTATATTTGTCGCTATTGTTTTTCATATATTTGATTCCATTTCAGTGGATCCAATGTTTGTTGCATATGCGATACGCAGAGAAAAATTCACATATGCTGTATGTTTTGTTTTATGCTTTCATTGCCTTATCCAACATTCCTTTGGGATAAGGAAATGAAAGCAAAAGAACAGAAAAAAAACATGAAATACAATTTCAATCCAATGGCTTTTTTAACACCTCAGCGAAAGTATCCTTGATAATATAGAAGGGGGAAAACATGAAATTCTTATAGTTGTCGCCACGCTGGGACAGATGTTAACATCAAATACACAGAAGTTTGTGTTCGTTCATATTTTCGAAAGAACTTTTCCGCTTAACGGTGCCACCTCCTGCTGTGAACATGTACCAACATTTGGTGGCAATCACTTTTCACCTTCAGAGAATCCCTACATCGTTTTTCGTCTCTAACGCTACCGATGAATTCTTCAGATGACAGCCTTATATAGCGATGGAGTTTGAAAATTTCACCGATATGGGCTCGTATGGGAAAAGTTCGATGTCTAGGCGAGGTGAGGAATTCTAGGAAACTCGCTCATTTCAAGAGGAGTCAAGCAAGTTTGCTGTCTGTGGCATTTCGCGTATAGTTAAAGAGGAGAGGAAAATCCTTTAAGTCAACTTAAGATCCTCAAAGCGAAAGCTTCTTTATATCTAATATATAAAACTTTCCCAGCAATTGTTTAAGGTATTTGGTAGTTGGGCATCTTTTTTTTACTGTATGTTCTTTGATAGCAGGGTTTCTAAACCTTGAAATACTTTTTGTGATATTTAATTTTGTTCGGCAAAAGTACTTCGGTCGTAACTAGAAATTTTGCACCCGCCACATGCAAAATATATTTTTATAAGTCCCGTAAAAATTAAAATTGTTATTAAATCATTCCACAACACCAAATTTAAGAACTATTGTTGAAGGATCGACCTTCTTTGACAAATCGATCATCGTGGGCCCTTAAGTTTCCGTACCCCTCCCCCCTCGCACCCTTCATTACCCTTATGCTCAGCCCACAAATTTTATGTTCTCATAACAATACGTTAATATTGTTTTGCCAACAATTCCTAGGAATCATAAAATGGTTAAAATCTTCTGCCATTTAACCTACCTGTACAACACCAAAGTCGTAACATATTTATGTATTTTAAAGTTTAATTTTTTTAAACAAAAAGCTGTGATTCTCATAGCCTGTTATGTTCAACATGAGGCACATATGCAAATTTATTGTGTACTTAACATTGTTTACCTTGGGGAAACATCAAAACATAAACACAAAGTGAATGAAAAGCCGAATTTTACTGTTGCCATTGAAAAGGGGTTGAAGTTTCATATTTTACATTTAATTACGACAGTCAGGCAGCAGAAATTACTAAAGAAATTATTAACTTCGTATTGTGAACTTGTACTAAACATTACTAAAAAAAAACCCCCGTCCGGTGGTAGCCATTACAAGTCGTAGATTTCTGAGTGTTTTTGAGAAAAATAAATCGTATGAAAATATTGGTCCAATATAATTTTGATAGATGGAAAAGTTATGTAAAATTATATTCTAAACACTTTTTGCCTTATTTTTTTTCTAACTTACTAGTTTTCGAAAAATTACTTTAGTATAGTGTGACACCTAGGGAAGTGTCCCCCTAGGAATTCCATGAAGTTATCCTAATTTGTAGGACTATGAAAAGACAATCATGTTTAGGGTCCTTTTTGACCCTATCTACCTGACCTACCTAGGCAAATTTTCGTTTTTTTCTTGGTACAAAAGGTTGTCTGATTTCAATGAAATAAAATCACAAATTCCAGTACAAAAATCTTTAATGAAGAAAAATTGGAAAAATTCACGACCACTACTTTTCACTCCTGACTCCAGTGGATTTTTTAAATTGCGTATACTGTATATTTATTTATTCAAAAGCTTGCAAGACGATGTATAGCACATATAGTATGGCTGTTTTTTAATTAAGAAACCACATAAGAGAACATCCCGCTTAGAAGCACAAATTTTCCGAGCACGATTGATGTTCTCTTAAGCGGTCCAGACTGTACCTACAGTGATGGGAAAAATGTTAAACGTAACATATAAACAGGCATTTCAGCCATCTTCAACCCACCAAAGATGACTGGAAAATAATATATCATAACACGATTTAATATCAAATCACACAAATCGCAAATGTTTAATCTCAAAACTTCCCACGCTTTGATATCTTACTTCTTCGCTTTGACAAGCTGAAAAGGTGAAAAAATAACATTACAACACGAAAAAAAAGATTTTGAAATTTCGAAAATAGGAATAAACATTTCCTTGGAAAAAATCTCTTAATTCAATACCTCGGAAATACCTCAAAAGCGCTAAGAAAGACATAAATCGCATTAAGGCGCTTAAAACTGATTAGAAATTAATCTATTTATTTGATTTTCATCATTTCTGGTTTATAGCAAAACCAGTTTTCCAAATCATTCTGACAATTTGCTATATTGAAATAAACTTAACAAAACACTTGAAAGATATTGTATTTGTCTTCCATGAAATGTTCTTATGAAATCAAAAGAAATTCTCTAGAATCAGTCACAATATAAAATATAAAATCCGTACAACCAAGGAAACAAAATCATTCGGAAGTGAGACAACACTTTGCTGCGGTCCATAAGAAGAAAGAATTTTTCTACCAAAACAACAGTACATACTATAAGCAGAAACATGTGTATTCTTATGTCAACTAAGAGATTTCTTATCACAAAAAAAAAAAACTTGTCTAGATAAAAGCCCCAATATCTTTACGTTAAGACGTTTCCAACGCACCTCAAAAAAGCAATTGTGCAAAACTAGAAAATTGGCGAAAAAGAATGACTATGACGTTAGGAGAAAGAATAACCTCTAAGACAGTTGATATGTATCTATAGGCAATGTATTTTTGCTATTCTATGCATGTATTCAGTGTAAATTGGCGTCAATTTCTAGTCACATCACGCACAGATCCTTTTTTTGGAGAGTTCATAAAAATATGATAACCAAGCAGGATGTCTCTTATACACGCATATTCGCCTCACTCCTCATACAAAGATTATCTCTATTCATATAACACCTGTTCTCCTATAAAATATTTTCTACGGGATTTTTTTTTTATTTTTCTATACCAATGCCAAAATGGAAAAGTATTGTAGCCCTGGAAAAAATGCACTCGATAAGGGGTTTCATTGGCGGCTGTCCGTAAAATTCCATACGCTAATTTCTGGATTTGCGACCCCCTCTCTCGCCACGTCACATTCTTTTCCGAAAAAATTGTTTAAACAAATAGTGCTTAAAAATAATTTTGCATAATTCACCCATATATCAAAATTCAATCGGATTACTTCTAATCCTCACACACGAATATTGAGAAAATCGCAAACCATGTTCGTCTGCATGGTAGCTTTCGACGAATTGTAAAAAACGGGTGCACTCGTATGGGGAAGGGATGAAAAAGTGATCCGATTTTGCGCATTAAAAATCTATTTCTTCCTTTTTATGAAAATCTGTTTTTTTCTTTCTTTCAAAAAAGCTTGAAATTTGAAAAAAATTTCAAGCTTCTGACCCAAAATAGAAAGCCTCATATTGTCAGTTTTTCCGAGGAAAAATTGGACAAAGAATATTTGAGTTATCCTTACAGCACCTTCCCTTTCGAATTTTGAGATTCTTACACTAGATTCGTGATCACGAAAACCTCCAAATGCCAGTTCTTCCTTGGAAAAATGGGAAAAATGTAGGAGGTCGGTCTGGCAATGCTGGAATATTTGATTTTAGGTCTTCAAACACTTTTTATTAATTACTTTGAATAATTTTACATTGGCTTAAAACTCAGCCCTCTTTCTCTTCTCTTTTACTTCTTCTTGAGTGTCAGGTGCCTTCGTGTTCAGCGAAATATTCCAGCATTGCCAGACCGACCTCCTACAAAAAGGATATTTGCGTTATCCTTACAGGACCTTCCGTTTCGAATTTCGTAAAACTGTTTGCTAGCGAGTAGCTATTAGGTAAGACGAATCTTTTGTGGCAATCAGTTTAGTGGTTCGGGAGATATTGTGATTAGTGAGTGGTCAGTCAAAACTACGATTTCAGTCTGTCTATGAAACCAAACTTTCCCTGTGACGATAAAACTTCGTGGAATAGCCTAATTTTCGGTTTGTCGCAACCAGATCTGTTTTCTTATATGCGGCCAATAGAAAAGTCATGAGATGATCTTGTGAGTGTTACACATATAAATATATATCAACACCTATCCATATACAGATGTAAATTCGTTTCCAGAGCGTTATTACGAATCTCTAGAAAAAGAAAAACTTTTTAAGGTCAAAAAGTCATTTGCCCCCTACAATGGTTGTCAATTTACAGACACATTAAATTCCAAAAATTCATAAAGTGGGTGGGAAAAACTTTTAAATTCGTTAAATTATTGATTCGAGAATTTAGCATAGAAAATGTGACCTTTTACTTTAATTTCATACGAATTTATTGTAATATCAAATATCGTAAATGGATTAACAATATCATGTAACGATTCATATTCAAAGTGAATCAATGTAATGCGACTACTTTATAGCTAACCCTTTTTACCCCTGAATTTCAATCTATCAAAAACTATGAAACCCTTCAGGAATTTCATTTTAAAAACAAATCATGGGAAAATATAAAATAATTGCAGATTTAAAATTGAATATATTTCGCAAAATAGCCTTGGGTAAAAATCAAACCCTTCTACTTATGATATTTTATCATATTTTTACCGATTTTTTTTTATCCTGTCTCTCAACATGGGGCTCGATTTCACTTCCTGGATGGCTAAGGGGGGTCTTGTAAGAGAAAAATGGATTTTCTGTCCCTTTATCCCGTTCGCATAAGGATGAAAAAAAAACAGTCCTGAGGCAAACAAGAAACATTTTCCTATAAACGAGAAAAACTTTTTCATTTTTTCATGTTATAAGAAATCTTTTTTAATGCCATAAATCAAAAATACAAACGGGAAGTTGCCTCTCGTATAGTTACAGATTTAGATGACATGAAATATATTTTATGTGCTCCTTTTCGATTGATTGTGTTCTTGTGTTAAACAAGCTTGTGATGTTTTGTTGTTTCTATAAATTATGGCATTTGTTTTGTTTTTTTTAATACAAATTAGGTTGTATTTTTAGTTAAAGTAGAATTTTGCCTTTTCCTATATAAATATTTAAAATGCTAAAAAATATCAAAAATATCAGAATTTTGTAGGAAAAGCAAGTAGTAGGGATTTGTACATTAGTGATTTTCTGCGGTTCGTTATATTTTTAACAGAAAATCTTCTTTTGTCAATCCATCAAAAGCTATGAAACAGGAGATTTAATAACTTGTTTAAGCTTGTCAAACACCCTATAACATCGATACTCTCGTCGAATTGCCGCGATATCTAGCCTTGATATGGTTTGATTCGCCTTAGTTTGGCTGTATTCGACTTGAGTTAGAGACCAAAAAATAACTTAAAAACTTTTGAAAAAAAAAATGTGCCTTTTACCGTGTATGCAAATGACTGAAGCAATAACAATAGTTTCACCGGGTTTTCAATTATTAACTGATGACAGATAATCGCTAGCCAAAATTTGATTCGCCAACTTTCGGCGAGAGTATATTAGATTAAGTATACTATTTGTGATGTATAGAACCAATCATCACACGAAAATATTAATTACACTTATAGTCTGTTCCTGACGAAAAACAAGTTTGAGGTAGAGCAATATTTCCCAATAGGTGGTTCGCGACCCCTGCAGCTAACCAAATACTTTTAAGGGGGACGCAATGTGCGCTATGATTTTATTTATAAAATGAATTTCTCCATGAAAATGAAAAGCAAATTAAAAACCAACGAAATGCAGTTTTTTTTTATAAATAAACCTCAACTTTAATGACTTTTCAAGAAACCTCAACTTATAAATATTTCAATTTGGACGACGAAAATATTTCTCCATGGCGCATTTATCTCAAACAAATTTATCCCTCGTCGTATTTTTTTTTTTGTAAAATTGTGGCGGATGAAGAATTTAAGGAAGCGAAGAATAATGAAAATTTGAAAAAAGTGAAGAATAATGAAAATACGAGAAGTTGTATGTCACTTTTTTTCCTCTGGTAAATACAGTGAATACAAAAATTCTCGTCAAGTATCTTTAACCTTTTTTTCAATAATAGTTTTTTTTTCAATAATTTCTCTCCAGATTCGTGAGAACAAATAATAAAATAAGACGAAAATCTAAGAAATAGAAATGTCGAAAGTTTGAACTCAAAATTTTGTAGTCCACTGTGTTTATATGACATCAGGTTGCCATTGAGAACGTGAGTACGCTACTCTCTAAATTTTATTTTTGTGTCCTATAAGAGACCAAAAACTAGGGAATAGTGGTAAATGTAGGTAATATTGGATATTGATTTACTTTGTGATTAATTATTTTTATTTGTAAAGTAACCTTTGCTCTATATCAAATATTCGACTTCGACTTAAAAGTCATTCAATAAATTATTGTGAAAGATATAACATTGTTCTTTAATTATTGTTTAAATTATGTGCCCTACAAATCAGAAGTGGGATAGTAACTCTCGGGATGCAGTAAAGATGATTTTTTTCACATTACTCTCAAGATAATTTGCAAGATTGCGGAAGATTACATCGGAGTTAGTTCAGATTTCAAGAATTTTTGCTGTTCATGATTGTCCTGAAAATTGTTCTGATTCGAAGATTGTTAGATTATAGGTGATCTAATCAAGATTCAAGATTTTGAGTTATGACTGTGAGATCATAGGCGATCTAGTCAATATTTCGTGAATTTGTTCTTCCTGTTCTGAAGATAGTGATTCCTAGATCATAGGTGATCTAATCAAGCTTTCAAACAGTGGTTGTTAAATCATATGTGATTCAACCAAGCTTTTAGAAAATAACTGTCGGATCATAGGTGACCCAGTAAAGATTTCGTAAATTTGGTCTTCTTGTTTACAAAATGGTGATTGTAGATCATAGGTGACTCAATCAAGAATTTGTGGTTTTGTTTTCATCTCAGACGTGAGATTAAAACATGGAAGATTTTTTATCGAAGAAGGGAAGAAAATTTTGGAAGAAGACAAAAGAAAGAAAACTCTGAGTTGGCAAGTATTCAAGAAGTGTAAGCTCCGATGATAATTTTAGTTGAAATGTAAATTTTCCAATTGAAAATTGGGTAAAGATTTGGGGAATTGTACGATTTTTTTTTAAATATTGTACTGTGTATTTATCTTTTTAACACTTAGTTGTCAATAATAGATTTTTTTTTGTTATTTTATTAAATCGAGGTCGATTTAAATGGTCAGGATGGCCGAATGTAAGTAATATTGGATATTGATTTACTTTGTGATTAATTATTTTTATTTGTAAAGTAACCTTTGCTCTATATCAAATATTCGACTTCGACTTAAAAGTCATTCAATAAATTATTGTGAAAGATATAACATTGTTCTTTAATTATTGTTTAAATTATGTGCCCTACAATTCAACACTAATAAATTGGGCATCTCTGCTTTAGATCATCGTGGCTTTTATTTAATTAAAATATTTTGTAAAGAAGTTGTCTAAATCTCTTTCAATATTTGTTTGCTACTCTTGCCACGTGATTTTTATTAAGTATGCGTAAACACTATTATATTGTACTAGCTTGTATACCCATCGTTGCCGGGTTAAGTTTTTTCAAAAAAAAATTTTTTTTATGGTCTATGTTGGAGCTAAATTTCAGGCCAATCGGCTCGGTAGTTTCCCCGCGAAAGGGTAACATAGAGGAAGAGCTAAGTTTCGAGATCACTTTACCCCCTCCCCTTGCTCCCCCACCTCTCGGGCTACTTTTTAATGGGTCTATGTTGGGGCTGGACCCCCGACGAACATCTATGCCAAATTTCAGGGCAATCAGTTCAGTAGTTTCCCCGCGAAAGAGTAACATAGCGCAAAAACTAAGTTTCGAAATCACTTTACCCCCTCATCTTACTCCCCCCACCCCTCGCGCTACTTTTCCGTATGCCTATGTTGGAACCAGAACTACCACAGACACTCATGCCAAATTTCAAGTCAATCGGTTCAGCCGTTTTTGCGTGAAAAAGGAACAGACAGACACCAACTCATTTTTATATATTAGTATGATTAAAAACCCTTTATATTTACATCGGATCATTAATTTAATATTGTTAAAAAAAATTATCATTTGACACACAACTAAAAATATTAATCTAATTCAGATTTCATAATGGACTTATTTATGTTCGCTTAAACACCCTTATGGCAATAGAAGTCCATTTATTTGAAGACAAACAACATTAATTAATCGTTTCTCATTTATCATTTGAAAACATAAGAAATCGAAAGCAAATACTTTGAGAATTTTTGTTGTTTCACCTCGCCTTGGAGCAATCAATTATTTTTCCCCTTTAACTTTTTTTGATTGATTAAAGTCTATATTCGGACCGCTTATGGTAAATTATTCTAAGGTTAATCCGCCTATTTAAACACTAGGAAATAATATTTCGTCAAAATGGTTTCACGTGCAAGCCTCGGATATTCCAATATTTATCCTAATAAAAGATAAGATCTTAAAGAAAATCCATCAAATAAGGAACACAATATTGGATTGATTGATTTATTGTCAAGTATGAAATTTGTATCTTACTGAGGATCTACACAAGAATAAATTACGACTTTATTTTAAGGAACAGAAGTATTGCAGCACTGTGGAACTTCTGCTATCACAATTTTTACTTTCTTATACCAAGTACGTAGAACGTTTTGGTGACAATCTGTGGCGGCTTTTTTTTAAATTTTCGGGTTCTAGTGTAAATTGGGTGGAGATGTAGATTTTTATAAGAAAGTCATGTGCAGTTTGGATATATTTAAAGCCATGTAAATTCCAGTTAAAACTTTGTTTCAAAATATTATTGATTTTCAAAATTGCTAAATTTAAACCATGTGAAATCAAGAAAAAATATATGTTAAAAAAGTCCATTATTTAAAAAAAAATTGTCTTTTTACGATTTAAATCTAAAAAAAATACATTATCAATTTAAATTCAGAAAAGCCATATTGCAAAAAAATAAATACGGAAGCTGGTAGGTAGCTATCAAATATTTATAATATAAACAATTGAATACAATATTTCCGCACTTTTTTTTCTCTTCCATTATAACTTCAACTTCTGACTCCTGATTGTCCTTTTGCCCGAAATTTATGGACGAAGAAAATCGTTTCCACCATAAATGACTCACTTTAAGAAAAATATCCCTATAAGTTTCCCTTCGTATTCTTGGCAGTTTTTGCTTACTGCCTATAATAAATGATATAATTCAGTATGCAAATTGAATTATATTCAACTTTTTTATGTTTTATGCGTAAATATTATAAAGAGGACAATAAATTCAGTTGCCTCAACAAATCTGATTATAAATATTTAAAAAAAAAACTTTTTAAAATAAAATGTCATAGAAGTCGCTTTTAATCTAGTAAAGCCTCCTTGTAATTAAATGCTTTAAAAAAAATTCATGATCTGCCATAAAATTTCATTTACGCTGTTGAGAAAGAATAGGGAAAAATATAAAATTGTATTCAACTGAGATAAACGAGAAATTTACCTCTTAGCATGAGATTACATTTAATTACAGCGAAATAATCGTTTTAGGGGTTTAATTTAACGATACAACTTAAAAGTTTTAATAAAATATCCGGGTTGTTAAATATAAATGTTGATCGTTTCATTTTGCTTGAAGTGTTTCATAATACAAAACAAATAAATAATTCAAGAAAACAAATTTTTAAAGTGTACTAAAAATTAAAAAAAATAAAATAGCGATTTGTCCCCGTCTGTCCGTTCCTTTTTCTCCCATACAAACGAAACAGTGTTTTTGCAATTACCTCAAAAACGGTGAGTCAAATTGAGAAATTTACAAAGGAAAAATGAGTTTTAAAATACGATTATTTCAAAAAATGTGGTTTCACCTAACTCATCCATACATAAAAATCCAGTTCGACTGCCTCATCCCACTCCCTCATACAAATCGAATACTTTTTTCCTATTTTCTCGAAAACGTTGCATCGTATCGAAAATTGTTTGAAGACAAAATGGGTTTAGAATATGATGTTACATAACTGTTCCATACATGAAAATCCAATAAAAGCACTCCTACCCCCCCCCCCCCTCTCCTCTCCTCTCCTACACAAACATTCTGTCCTCATATAGAGTATTTAACGACTGACTGCATGTTTTAAAATATATTTCGCATTGCAAATTTAACCTAAAGGGACTAGCCGGATAACCATGGGAAAACGGCCTAAGAAGATATCATCTTGAAACTTTTACCAGATGTTGGTACTAAGGTCCTTAGTGTTTCTGCAAAATATGAATCCTGTACCCCCCTTAGTTTTGATGGGAGAGGGGTTTAAAGCAAAATATAAAAGTATTTTTTTCTCGAAAACGGCTGAACCGATTTGGATGAAAAAAATATATATTGTACAGACCAATGGGGCAATGTTGTAAAAAAATTAAAAAAAAAATTGGACAAAAAAAAGTGGGTGAAAAAAAATATTGAAGTTTTAAAAAAAAAATTTTTCTTAGATCCTCTTAATTGACCACTCTGAGTTTTTGTCGAAAAAATCCGTGGAAAGTGTACTTTCAATATATATATATACGGGAATGGTCACTGATGTGGAACTTTGCGAAATTCACGCATATATGTGTGTCTACCCTATGTATCTCCCACTGTACTTTTTCCTAAAGTTACTCCAATTGGATTTTGATGTATGGGAGATTTGTGTAAAACCGTATTTTAAATATTATTTACTTTTGGAACTTTTCTGTACGACGTACCGTTCTCATGATATTGGCTTTTTTATACCCGTTTGGTGAAACCAAAGGGTACAACCGAAAACGTTTTTTTGCGAATATATCAAAAACGATGCATCTTATCGAAAAAGTGCAAGAACAAAAGTTTTTTAGGATATGATTCTACATAAAACTCCCATATATCAAAATCCGATTGGAATAAGTTTTAAAAAATCTTATTGAAAAGTTTGACTTCAAAGTGGAATTTTGATACAACTTATTATTTAAAAACATCACATGTATATATGGATTATAAATGTTAATTGTAGTTTAATATATGTAGAAATACGTAGTGGCAGAATAATTGAAAGAGAGAAAATTCATATGATGTTCATTCAACAACGTTTATTTTCCAAGTGACATTATAAATTATTTTTAATTCAAAGCTAACTTACAATGATAGTTGAATCAATCTAATAATAATTACAGTATGTTTCTCGGTAATATTCAACAATATACTATATATGAGCAGTTGATTTTGAAAGTGGCATAAGTCACTTTGTTTTTAAATCGAGATATTTAAGGGTCTGCATTGGGGTTTGTTATACCGTTAGTTAGCAAAACTTTTCTCGAACAAAATCTCAATAACATTTTTTTTAATGAAGAGATACTGTTAAATTGTAATTAATGTTATCATTAACTTGATTTTTTGAAAAAGTGACTTATGCCACTTTCAAAATCAATTGCTCATATATAGTATATTAAACTACAATTAACATTTATAATCCATATATACATGTGATGTTCTTAAATAATATCATAACATATATGGTGCTCAAAAGTGGCAATTATTGAAAACCCGTATGGTGATTTAAATGAACAGCGAACAGTTGTATCAAAATTCCACTTTGAAGTCAAACTTTTCAAATATGATTTTTTAAAACTTATTCCAATCGGATTTTGATATATGGGAGTTTTATGTAGAATCATATCCTAAAAAACTTTTGTTCTTGCACTTTTTCGATAAGATGCATCGTTTTTGATATATTCGCAAAAAAACGTTTTCGGTTGTACCCTTTGGTTTCACCAAACGGGTATAAAAAAGCCAATATCATGAGAACGGTACGTCGTACAGAAAAGTTCCAAAAGTAAATAATATTTAAAATACGGTTTTACACAAATCTCCCATACATCAAAATCCAATTGGAGTAACTTTAGGAAAAAGTACAGTGGGAGATACATAGGGTAGACACACATATATGCGTGAATTTCGCAAAGTTCCACATCAGTGACCATTCCCGTATATATATATATTGAAAGTACACTTTCCACGGATTTTTTCGACAAAAACTCAGAGTGGTCAATTAAGAGGATCTAAGAAAAAAATTTTTTTTAAAACTTCAATATTTTTTTTCACCCACTTTTTTTTGTCCAATTTTTTTTTTAATTTTTTTACAACATTGCCCCATTGGTCTGTACAATATATATTTTTTTCATCCAAATCGGTTCAGCCGTTTTCGAGAAAAAAATACTTTTATATTTTGCTTTAAACCCCTCTCCCATCAAAACTAAGGGGGGTACAGGATTCATATTTTGCAGAAACACTAAGGACCTTAGTACCAACATCTGGTAAAAGTTTCAAGATGATATCTTCTTAGGCCGTTTTCCCATGGTTATCCGGCTAGTCCCTTTTTGTGGAAAACACTGTGTTTTTTTTTACTACATGCATTAAAGAAATTTCTTAGTATATTTACTTGTAAGATTTATTACCTTTGCCCCTTCCGAAATGTAGGTCCGATTTAAGTAAAATCATCTCAGAACGACTTCATCAATTTTTAATGTCTTAAAATTTTACAATAGATCTAAAAATTTTCTCATTAAAAGTTTGAAGGTAAATGTTTGACATTTTTCCAAAAATGTCAAGTGACTCTTGTAGTTCGCAAAACTTTCCCGACAACCAAAAATAGCTGAAAACGAAAATGGCAAGGGAAAACGTTGGATGATAGATTGCCTGAATTAATACATAGAAGAAAACTTGCTTTTGGCGGATCGAGAATCAGGTAAAATTCAAGGAATTTGAAAGTGTTTTCAAGGAATTACTTAATATTTTTAGAAGATGCTATTATCGTAGGCCAAAATGTTGAACAGTTGAACAAGTTAATTGAATACGTTGACATATGGAAAACCCAAAAGAAAAATATTAAAAAAAGGTGATTGTCCTCTGACGCAGTAAAACATATGCAATAAAGGGTAAAGGGCACTTTCATGCATTTTTACCGTAGCGGTTTTTAAGTATCTTCAACGGTTTTCAAGATATTTGAAAAAAAAATATTTTTTACATATTTTTTTCGAAACTACATATAATTCTTTACTGCTTTTTGCTTTCAAATCGAGTTTTTAAAAAATATATTTTGGATTTTTCGATCTGTAATAAAAAAAACAGTGAAATATAAATTTAAGACAAACAGTTCTAAAATTGTCGCTCCATCAGAACTTCATCTTGACAGGAATAAATGGTTAGACACCAGCACCACAGGAAAATTTGACAGAAAAATTTTGTGACAGTTTTTTGTTTCTTATTCCCTTGCTAATATTGTGTCCTTTACCATATAGCAATGATCTCCCTCCGGATAAGTGTCGCACTCAAAATACGTGACTAAACAGAGAAATTTTATACATAAACATGTATCACATATTTTCGGTAGGTGGAGAACTCTCAACCCATTCCGAATTATGGATAAAAATATGTTTTATCTTAAGCAATAATTTGAATATGAAACACATGAAAATTGTTAAATCGCCTATTTCTAGGGACAGTCACCTCAGGAATGGTAATTTTACGACTCACGAATAATATGAAAAGTTTTAAAAGTGATGTAAAATTAATGTAATATCTACTATATGACAAAACTGAATAGGGGTTCGAAAAATTTTACCAAGCTACAGAAAAGTTTTTTATGTAAATACCTACCACAAATTTTATTGCTTTATTCACTTTTACTCAAATGACGAAGATCGATCTGGGATTTGTCGTAAAAATTTCAGGTCATCTGAATATTTGACCAACAATTTTTCTTATTATGGAAATTTTTTAAAATTAAATCTAATTTTACGAAGTAAGAAATTTCTCAACTCTAATTTTACGAGAAAATTTCCCTTATGGGAAATTACTCAACTACCCTCATAAAAACTCTACACGTAAAACTGAACTACTCTACACGAAATCAGATAGAATTGCGATGAATAAAAATCCATTTGAAGGGGACAGCATTGGTTCAATTGAATTTTGATGTGAGACAGGCTTATGTAAAATGATATTCTAAACGCATTTTGTGTTAATAAATTTTTCGATGTGAGTATCCATTTTCGAGAAAAGGTCAAAAAACTGTTAGACCCATCATACATAAGATACAAAAGATCTGTCTGCCTGTCCGTCCGTCTAACTATCTGTTTGTCGGTCTATCTGTCCGTGAACACCATAACTTTCTTAAGGATTGAGCTAGAGACTTGAAATTTTGTACAGATGCGTTTCTCGTGAATAGCAATGCTAACTTCCTGAATGTGTAAAATCAAACTACTCCTTCTCCCCTTCTTGATACAAACAAAACAGTTTTAAACAAATTTCTCGACAACTGTGAGTTGTATTGAAAAATTTATTAATGTAAGGCGTATTTAGAACATGATTTTTCATAACTTACCAATACATCAAAAAACAGTTGGACTGTTTTCTACTTCCCCCGTACAAACTGAATAAATTTTTTCTATTTTCTATAGAAACGGTGAGTTATCGAAAAATGTATAAAGACAAAATATTTTCAAAATACGATTTTATATATCCTCATATCAGCTATACAACACCAAAATCTCCACACAACCTTGGAAGTGGAAGCTCATACAAGTATAAATTACTCATCCGATAGCTCCAACACCAGAAAGACCTGGGCACCAATCATGTATTCCGACGCGTCTCTGTCTTTCGACTTCGACGCAGCTTTTAACTCTTGACTTCGCCATATCAGCAGCTTCAAATTTCCTGGAGTGACAGTTAGAATCACGTTTCGATTAATAGTGACGATTCCGCGAAATTTCAAGCTGCAGATATGGCGAAGTCAAGAGTTAAAAGCTACGTCGAAGTCGAAAGACAGAGACGCGTCGGAATACATGATTGGTGCCCTGAGCAAAATCTCCACACGACCCTGGAAGTGATGAATTGAAATCAATTTTATAATGTTATTCTTTATTCGAAAAATGTACAAAAAAACATTATAATTGACTTATAAAAAAAACTTGAGAGGTGCAAGTCTGATTCATTTATAAAACTCATAGCAATAAAAAATATATATAACCGCTCCATACATCAAAATCCAATCGGAACAATCCTTTCCCCTCTCCCACATAAAAGATTTTTTTCATAAAAATTTTGTCAACCCTCATATAAACTATTTGACGATTGCCCCCTGGCAATTGTAGATTTTCTTATATTTTAAATCCCATTTATTTACTCGATCATAAAACAAATAAAAGCACAACAAATTTTATATTAATCAAAAAATTTAGTTTGAATTGTACCCCAAACAGTTATGTATCCAATATCCCGATCATCAAAAAGTACAATATTTATACGATATTCTCCTGTACGAAACATCACATGTAAGTATTGAGAGGAAAAATACAAATCTTTAACATAGTAGAAACCCTAAAAATACATAATTGTAGTTAATAACAATTTGGAAAAATACAATTTTTTTTAATTCACTTGTAATGGACACGGATCACCAAAGTTTGAATATTGTTTTATCAAATTTATCATAAACATTCCCATATAATTCGATTTACCACCTTTCAATAATTTGCATGCATCCTCCGTAATATTAAACAAATGTGGTTTATATTCGATGGAGTTTTTCATGAAAAGTCCAACATTCATCTAAAATTAACCTTAAATTTAAAATTAAATTAGTTAACTTTAATTAGTTACGTTCAACTTCCGAATAGGTCGTCCAAAAGTCAAATTGACAAAAACCGTCGCTTTATGACGGTCTACAGCCCGAAGTTTGCATGTGATTTCTTCAGTTTTTGCTGCAGAGCCACATTCCATCTTCGTATATTTTATACCATTTAAAGGATCCTATAAAACAAAATAATAAAGTTTTAAAATCACAATGAGAAATTTAAATATTTTTTGAAATTTGAATTTTATCATAGTATTTTACTTTAGAGTCTATATCCCGAATAACAAAAAACAAAAGACCGGAAAACGTTATCCAACTTGTTTTCAACATTATTAAAGTTTGGTTGACCACTCCAAATTTTATACTAACATAAAATTTTCGAAAACTTTTTTCATTGGGTTAATTTTTTTCAATGATTAGAAATCAACCACGCGTTAAACACAATCGATAAACCCGAAAAAGACATTATGGGCGGCATTCAGAAAATGTAACCAGATAAAATCTCCCATTGCGTATTTATCCATTTTTACGCGGAAAGTTTCATGAACGCACTTTTAAAAAAAATTTGTTTGAATCGATCAGGTGTTCGGCAGTGTTCTCTCAGCAGCCACAAAATTTGAACTTGAAAATGTTAAAAAAAATATTTACTGTTGCATAAAATCATAAAAAGCATTTAATGTTGCATAAAATCACCGAAACTTACACCTATTGCAAAACAAAAGCTTTTCGTTAATTACGGGAAATTCAAATTTCTATGACGTTTACTGATATTTTGATTCCATATCAGTTTTCTAAATCTGGTCAGATACACAAATGTTATGCGAAGAATTTTATTGGAGCATCAATAATTTGATGAAATATTATTATATCTAACTGAGTAGGTAAGTATACTCAGATTTCATGAAAAAATTATTTTTGTAATGTAATATTTTGATCTTTAAATAACATATTTGTAATATTATTTTAATAGACTTCTATTTTTGCTTGTCAGTCTTTACACAATAAGAAAATTAATTTTAGAATCGATCAGATAATACTTGAATGATTAATCAAAGAGTCTATTTTTGAAAACATTTCAATGTCCTTGAACACATTTTAAACACTAGAAACGATGTTTATTTGTAGATTTATTACGCATTAATTACAATGATTACTCATTAAGAAAATCTTATTAAAATATCGATCCAACCAATAACTTTTTTGGTCTTCGAAGAATTCACCTTTTCCCAAAAATTTAAAGGTACTTTCGTCATTATTTTTGGTCGGAATAATAAAAATAGTTTATTATAAAATGTCTTCAAATCAAGTGATTAGAAATAGGTAGGGTAGGATGGAACACCTGAATAGAATTCCAAGAAATCCCAAATTCTTGTAAACACACAAGAAAAAATAACCAACAAGAAAAATTACGGAAATCCCAACTCACCGAAAGGGAAAATCACTGGAAGAAAACTCATCGGAAGGAAAACTCGTCGAAATCGTGTTCCATGGAAGATTTTCCGGCCGCAAAAATGTGCACTTCAAGGACAACGCGCCGGCCGGCGCACAAGTCTGTTATCGCAATGACAAAATTTCATGAATTGTGCTACGAATTAGTTCCTCAACCACCATATTCTCCAGATTTGGCCCCCTCCGACTGTTATCTACTTTCAAACTTGAATAAATGGCTCGGTGGTGAGAAATCTAAGTCGAACGAAGAGGTCATCGCTGAAACAGAGATCTATTTTTGGGGCTACAAGATATTATACACGGAGAGAAATCCAAATAGGAATATACAAGACAGTGGACTCTTCTGTAATGAGTCACTAAAAATGAGGAGTTATTATTATAATTTTGGGAAAGTTTTCTATTTTTTGGCATGAATTCCGCTTTTCTTTGGGAGTTATTATCAAAAAAAACATTACTGTCTCGTATATTCCTATTTTTTGTAGGAATCTGTCCTATTATTTCTCCCCGTGTATTATTCCGAGGGTATCAAAACCTTGGAGAATCGTTGAACGAAGTGTATTGCCCTAAAAGGAGACAATAGCTGCGTTCCCGATCCTACTGCGCATTACTGGACAGTACTGTGGAGTACTGCGCAGTAACAGTTAATAAGTGTGTTCCCAATGAAAATTACTGCCCAGTACTGCGCAGTAGGATCGGGAACGCAGCTATTGTTGAGAAAAAATGAGTTTTGCCGAAAAAAGCTGTGTTTTCTTGCCTAGGCCAATTACTCTTCAGCCCGCCCTCGTACTCTTCTTTTTTGGGAAATCGCATAAAAATAAATAAAGTCTTAAACTTTTTCTTTTCAATTTATTGTTTGAAGAATTTTAAATGCATTTCATCATTATCGCGTAAATAAAACGTATTTCTGTGATTAAAAGATATTTACTTTTGAAATTCCCTCATCACATATTATCATAGTGGAAAATCCCGCGTCGTTGGTAAATATGTTCATTTCACAGAAATTGTTCATCTAGCAACATTTTAATCTGATTAATATTCAACTTAAGAACAGAATCACGTTTACTCGCAGGTAAAACATAATGAGACTGTAAAAAGCTCGAGAAGTATGTGCAAAACGCTTCAAGTGAATATAAAACGCTAATGGATAGATTTCATTCTGTTTTCCTTCGTTGGCCCAGCCGTAAGCACTTCACTACGCTTTTCCAGGCGGATATGTCGCATCAGTATTACATTGTAGATACTCAAGTGTGAGCTATTTCCACAAACTCAAAATCTTATCCGTTCCTTCCGAAAAAGGCAGGCAGGCGGCAACACAACAAAAAAAAAACAATAGGGAAATAAAAATCTACGGCAATGACAGAAACATTTTGGATTAAGTACACAAAAAAGATACTGACATCTATAGATATAAAGATAAATAGATTCATTTGAGTGGAGCTAGAGCATTGCTTTGAAAGGAATATCGAATATCAATGAAAATATCTCAGTTTTATTGGTTTATTTTGCCGTAAATAGCATAAAAAAACGCAAAACACAGAAACAGGGAGCATCCACCAAAGTAAAATAACTTCCCTTAAATCTTACTCAAGTTCATGATATTTGCATTTCTTTCCATGGAGTCCATAAGTAGTGGGTGGTAACCTTAAGACGATTCCATCACAAGAATTCTATCAATCGAAAGGACCTCTTCGTCTTTGTCTTCACTGTTTGAATAAGTTTTCGATTCACTTAACTGATGTGGCGACGTCGTTCCCTGCTACCACACCTTCCCTAACATTCCCTCAAGTGAAATAGAAAACCGTTGGAAGAAGTTGTACGCTTTCACGATCAACTCGGCCCACACCACTTTCATCAGCAAATATCATTACAATGAAAGTTATACTTCAGCTCGATGGAATATATTCTGAGTGAAACATCTTCTTGGAATCACAATATTGTACCGCATATTCTCAGGTTTTGCTTCTAGGTACTTTGGATACAATCGGCAACATAAAGCTCTAAAATTTAAATTCACTATAGAATGGTAGCTACTGGTAGATTTTATGGAAAAGATCAAAATTCAAGCTGAGAAGACACAATCCATTCAATGGTGAAAAATGGGTTTAAAGGACTCTTAGGACTTGGTTTTCTGTGAAAAACGAATAAAAAATTGTCAAAAAAAATCCATTTCATACGCATTTATTTTTCGCTGCTTAAATTATTGGCGTGGGAAGGTAAAATATCTGAGATAAACAGCACATGACTTTCTTATACAAAATCTACGTTTGTGCGCAATTTATACTATAACCCGACGAATAAAATTTTACTCCATATAAAAACATGATTTTTTTTTGCAAAATCTGAAATATCTTGATAAGGATAAAATATATCGGACAATTTTAATATCTTTAATTCTTCCATTAACTTTTTTTTTTTTTTTCAAAAAATCAGTTTTAGTTTACACGCAATCTATGAAAATACTTCATTACTTTTGAGACGTGCGCTTTTTCACAGAGAGACTGACAGCCAACAATACATTTTTGTAATAATGCTCCAATCAACTCAGGAGTCTTCGATAAATGTTTATTGGAAAAAATTTAGAGGTCGAAATTTTTCATTTAGTATACGAATGTAAATAGAAGTCATTACAGGTCATCCGTGGCCATAATCTCCAAAAAATCGCATAAACTAAGCGCGATCTCTTAACACGTTGACTGCCGTGTGAGATACGTATGGTCTCACAGCACTCTCATTCAGTATAAGCTGCGTGGTAAAGCATTTTATGCACACAACTGTATAGAATTTATGGAAAAAAATAATAGACGGCTTTGGAAACCATTTTTGATATTATCGGCCTATGAATTTTGTGAGTCCAATGTGGAACCACAAGCGGTGTACCTTGAAAATTTATAAAAATAATATCATTTCAATACGATTCATTAAAAAAGTCTACTGGCCTCGGGGCCCAATTCTTTCTCTTCCGTGGTGGCAGTCAACGTGTTAAAAACTGATAGACGAAGAATACACAAAGGGCTACATCTGGAAAATAAGGATGATATAGCAAAAATTCGAAGCATTTTTCGTTAAGTTGTATCATAACGATTACCAAAAAAAAAAAATTAAGTACGCTTTTGTACTCTGCCCCCGATAAACTATTTAAAAAAAAACAAAAATCCAGGATTATAATTTTTTTTTATTAGAGAAGCAAACTAATATGTTATCATTTGTTCCATAGTATTCTGAAAAATATTTACATAACAAAACCATTTCATAGTTTTCATAAATTTCATAGTTTGAATAAAACTAAGACTCCTCAACCGAAGGTACATTAAGCCCATGCTGCGCTATTTCCAACTAAATCATGAATTGTTCCCAGATGGGTGAAAGTAGAACGAATAAGAATGCCACGAATGCAAATATGACACACAGCCATACGATACACGTCTATAGAATACAAATTCAAAATTCATCCCTAAATAGTATTTCATTAGGGAAGGTTTTTGTTAGATAACTATTCTCGTTTACGTGACTGGAAAACTTTCTTCCAGCACACACGCCACAGCTCTGCTAAAACTGATGTTGATGATGTTCGTTCATATACAATAAGCGTTAAAATTGTAACTTCAAGCCAAGATCATGCCTAAGTTTTCATCAAGACTATCCAAGTGTTGAAACACTGACTGATGTTCGGACGTGAAATGTAACCCGGAAGTTGAATTGAAATCATGCCTAACAATATTCACAATGCCATGTAATAGTAATAGTATTTGTGTGGATTTGTGGTTGGATGAATACTCGTGTATATAGAATGGTCTTTCTGTAAACCACATTTATTTGTTGCGGAAAATCCACAAAAGGGAAAGCATTTTTACCCCAATTTAGGCATCTCTTGTCAAGATTTTTTTTTGTCTTTTGTTTATCAAGATCTAAACCTTTTAACAACTTTGAGCCTAAATTCGATTACAGGCAAAAGAGAAAAACCATACAAGAAAAACAGATCCATTCCCAGAATAATTTTCCACCTCAATAACTAAAGGGTGCGTAATTATAAGGAATTTGGAAATTTCATTAAGGATCATTCCTCCAAAACGGAACAGAAAAAGAATAAGAAATGTCGGATGTGGTCATCACATGAATTTTACATTGTCTGTGAGTGTAAGTTCTGGAGGAAAACTTTTATCCAATATACAGGCGTCCCTTGATTTACGACGTTTTTAGGCAAGCCGATTTGCGTCGTACTTTTATCGAAACGTCCAGATATCAAGGTCTGGATTTTTTCCTGTAAATTTTTATATGTATTTTGTGGATGTAGTAAAAATTAAAATGATGTTTGATGCGTGGCAACATTTGGAATAAACTAAAAGATCCATGCTTTAAAGATTTGCGGGGTTTGCGTTTAGGACTCTCAGAACTAAACTTAATCATAATGGGAAGAGACAGTTTGTGCAATTTTTTAGCGTTTTTCCCTGTATTTCTGAATTCTGCAATGACATTGAAATACTTTATTAGATTCCTCTGCTATGGTGGGAAAGTATTGTTTTCAAGAACGGGGGCAGATAGAAATTTTGTGATCACTACGAAAAAGGCAAGTCCCTGCACCCACCCCGTAATTTTTTCACAATTTTATCAAAAAACATGTTTTCAAACAAATTTTTGGGGGCCCTATCAAATTTCCTATTTAAATTCTCATATAGGGAGTATTTCGGTTGACCTTGGACATTATAGCTTGTATTTCATTATCTCGTTATTTCTGCACAGTAGAAAAAAGAAAAACCAGTGCAGGAAGATACTAACTATTTAGCCAATGAAAAAAATCGTAAAAAATGACCCTCAGCAGATCTATAAACTGCATAAACAATAACGAACCTCGTTAAAAGTTACCTCAGGTCATAAATACCAACCTACACATGAGATCCGCAAGCATACTTGCAGAAAAATAAACGGACTACATTTGCTTTCGTCCTGATGCCTTTGGGCTTGACTGCATTTTATGTGTTCCACTCCAACTGCAAGTGAATTATAATAGTGGAGTTCACTCATACACACATAATGTCTCTACTCTTCTAACTTACCCGGCCCTTACACGCGTCTGTAGAGCTGACACAGTCGCTGACACAGTCTCGTGTAAATGCATTGACTGTTATCATCAGGCCTGTGATTACATATGGCTACCCCTGTTGGTTCTCAGTTTCCACGACCTGGGCTAAAAAGATTGAAGTTTTCGAGAGAAAGATACTTAGAAACTGCGTCTCTATGAAATTTAAATCAAGAAATAGGTATTATTCCAATCAGGAAATTTATGAATCGGCCAAAATTGTCCCTCTTCTCCAATTCTGCACCAAGCTGTGGAAAAAATCTTCATCTCGTCTGGAGACACACGATAATGGTATTATGAAATACATCTATTCCTCCCAGTTGGCAAATACTCAATCTTCTGGATTTGCGCATGATTTTTATCTATCCCCATTGGACCTGATTAATTGCAGTGATTTCCTACAAATTACTAATCCTAACGGAGATCTTAATTTCTATTATTGTAAAGATAATGTTCATCACAGAGGATGAACCTCTAAATGTTATTTTGTTTTTTTTTTTTTTTTTTTTTTTTTTTTTTTTTTTTTTTTTTTTTTTTTTTTTTTTTATTTCAATTATATTTTTAGTTTTATTTTTTTATTCTTATATTTTTTATTTTTATACTTATATATCTTTCTTTTATTTTATTTTTATTTTAATTTTATTTTGATTTGTTTTGTTATCTGGCAATGCCAGAATTTTAGATTTTGATTAAACTCAGGGTACATATGCTGATTTGCAATTGGTTTATGTGTGTAAATTTTACAAGTGTATTTACTAATGTCAGTTTAATATAAATTAATAATAAAGTACCAATGTTAAACGTAGGCATTGTTTGCCATAAGTTATGATAAATATTGACTGAACTTATGTATTCAGATTTATTTTTGCAATAAAGAATTGAATTGAATTGAATTGAATTGAATTGCATTGACTGCCAGTTCGCTAAATGTCTTTTAATTCGTTGTCAGTAATTTGACATTTGAAGTCTGTGCTACTGACAGACTTTACAGTCGCGTGTAAAGGCCGGGTTAGCTAAAATAAAGAATGTAATCGTCAATCTTTTGTAATGGGGCGCAACACACACACACACACACAAGCCCCAGGATAAAAGAAAAGTCAATGGAATGTTTAGTGCAGGTAAAAACTATTTTTGTGTATTTTACGATTCTCTCCATATGTAATTTTCTTTGCTCAATTGTATTAAATGGCATTTTTCCATCTAATCAAATCAACCTTCACCAGATTGAGCGAAATTAGGTAACGGTCGGCATGATAATTTGAAAAAGATTGGCATGAGTGCGTTCCTTAAGGTCGGATTGGGTTTGTTAAGGTTAGACTGACCGACTGCCAATGTTGAAAATAAAGTAAACTGCATTTCGGAACGAGATTTGGTCAATTTTGACATTTGCCAACTGAAACATTTGAATGCAAAGTATATCCAAAACTATTTTACGGTAATTCGTAGCCCAATAATTTGTATGTCTCGCTAATTTATATGAAAAATCCCGATAATTCGTAAAAAATCAATGCATTTCGAGCCCCTGGATAATTCGTATTAATTTTTGCCTTCTAGGTCGACGAAACGTTTTATAATTCGTATTTTGAAATGAAAACTCATTTTTTTAAATTGAATTTTCGATGTCACACACATGCAGGATGAGTACGTAACATAAGTGGAAGTTGGTCGAAATTAGACTACAAGATTTGACCCTGACAAACAAACAAACAGACAGACAGATACGAAAGTAGTTTGAAGGAAGGTCTCTTGGAAAACTTTGATCAGGACACTCCACAGAATCGACTAGTGTATGTTGGAACACTTATTAATACGATACATCCTGTATATAAATGTAAATAGTTCCGTTTCAGCCAATCTTCCTCAGGCAACCCCCCATGTCGACTTTCAATTTCCAATCTTATCAAGTTCTCTAAGTTTTTTTTTTTTCAGAAATGTGAGTATTACAAAAAATAAATGGTATGAGTTGGTGTCTGTCTGTTCCTCTTTCACGCAAAAACGGCTGAACCGATTGACTTGAAATTTGGCATGAGTGTCTGTAGTAGTTCTGGTTCCAACATAGGCATACGGAAAAGTAGCGCGAGGGGTGGGGGGAGTAAAGGGAGGGGGTAAAGTGATTTCGAAACTTAGTTTTTGCGCTATGTTACTCTTTCGCGGGGAAACTACTGAACCGATTGGCCTGAAATTTGGCATAGATGTTCGTCGGGGGTCCAGCCCCAACATAGATGCATTAAAAAGTAGCTTGAGAGGTGGGGGACTAAGGGGAGGGGGTAAAGTGATCTCGAAACTTAGCTCTTCCTCTATGTTACCCTTTCGCGGGGAAACTACCGAGCTGATTGGCATAAAATTTAGCTCCAACATAGACCATCAAAAAAAAATTGAAAAAACTTGACCCGGCAACGACGGGTATGCAAGCTAGTAGCAAATATGGTTAACTGGACGCAAAACATTAACAAAGTTGTACATACTTTTAAAAAGTCAACATAAATCACATTCCTCGATTCACCACACAATTAATTCCGAAAATTTAAATTTTCAATTTTCAATTAATCAAAAATGTGCAATTTTTGGTCAAACTTGTGAAATTTGAAAACTTAATTGAATTAGATATACAAAAGATATTAAGAGCAATCATAAATTTTCAATTATCTATCTAACCCATTTCATTCTACTTGAATTCCTTCTCGAGAATCATTACAGAACGTTATTTTCAATCAAATAGAATGGGAAAAGTCATTAAATGCACTGATTTTCGCACATTTTCTTCCACCTCAGGGGATTTGATGGTTATAGCTCTTTAGATAACAATACTAAGTATCCGTGCCCTCCCATTTTCCCCCAATATAACCCATTTAGATCGATGAAAATATAGAAACCATTCTCAATTCATGTTCACTTATACGACTCCACTTTAAAGTCATTCAACTTCATTCGATCGAATCCATTAAAAACTGAAATCGATTATTCAACAGCATTCGATTACCAAATTGATTGGTTGATAGATTCCAGTTTTAATTATTGAAAACGATTTTGAGTTCATAGCCCTTGTGCACATGCGACAGGTAAGTTCTGATAGTTATTAAGGTTTTTAATTAGAACTAGATACAATCAGTAGAATTATCCTTTGAATATACTCTATACATCGACAAAATATGAAAACCATGAAAAAGTAATTGTATTTAGTAATTTTAATTGGAATCTTTTTTAATTTGCTGTTAATTAAAAATTAAACCAAAAAGAAAAATTTACAGTTGAATGGAAACTACAATTAATCGAAGTTTTAGCTTTTTAAGTGCCGTTTGCACCAACAAAACTTAGCAACTTATGTACAACTTAAAAAATTTAAGTCGAAGAATTTTTACGGTTTAAGTAGGCTAACCACAACTTATTTTTTTAAGAATAATACGCGCAAACGGGCCTTAATGACTCCGACTCCGTGAATCCGACTCCACACTTCTGCTTGTTCAAACTTCGCGTACCCTCAGAACCAGCCAATTTACCTCTCGGACACATATTCGAGATTGGGAAGCACTGTGCTAGATTATGCTAAAGAAAACGGTAGTGCTCCCACCAAGTTCAGCACTACAGTGTATTACAGTAGAATCCCGATAATTCGTATTTCAAGGGACCAGCAAATTCATACGAATTAGCGTGATATACGAATTATCGGGGTACGAATTATCGGGATTTTTTTCAAGGGACCAGCAAATTCATACGAATTAGCGGGATATACGAATTATCGGGGTACGAATTATCGGGATTCTACTGCATTAGTATGATTAGTATGATTAAAATTTCGGAATGTCTGAGAGCTCCAATGTTCACTCTAATATCACTCTAGATGGATGAGGTAGATTAATAAAAGAAGAAATACCTAATAAAAGAAGGAAATCCTTATTTGTTATTGTATAAAGAAAATTTCAAAAATCAACTATGACCAACTAATCACGAATTCAACCAATAGTACTGCATAATGATGATTATATTATGCTAAATGTATATTTCCATAACAACGCAAGCCATTATATCTGTAATAACCTCTAATCATTTAACGGGATTTATGTTAATTATTACATCATTATTTGAAAAAGTTACAGTGAATTTTCGAGTACTTTTAACACAAAATATATACAATAGTCGAATTATTCAAAGCATACAAATGTAATTTACCAAAAAAAAAAACTTTTTACTAGCTACAAATACTCCACTAAATGCTAAATACAAAATTTATTCAAAGCATGTTCAAGGACAGCAAGGATAAAACCCATAGTGAGTAAATGCAGTTCAACTTCAACATTGTTTTCCTCCATGAAAAAGAAAACTTTCGTTAAATTTTATTTCCTAGCGAAAACCGTAATAAAACAGGAAGCAGAGAAACAAAAGTTTCTTTAAAAACTTTACGGAACTTAATGTTAGGTTAAGGGCGAAAGACGTGAGCTGGGAATGTTAAACATTTTTGCAAAAATAAAATGGAACAAATTACGGTTTTATTGACTGAAAATGTTACGGATCTAATCTAGCTATCTGTTATTGAATCGTCTAAGGTAATGTTTTAGAAAAGGATAAAATTACAACACTTTTTACAATTTTCCTATTTGTATTTATTTTTTCCCTTAAATGGTACCTACATGAAAAGAAATGAGTAATTTCAGATTTTTTTTTCCTCTCACCACAAACGGTATTTTTCATCTTTTAAAAAATATTTTAAAAAGTTTGTTGTTTTTTGTTATGATTTTATCCCATTTAGTCATTTGGTATTTGATTAGTAATACTAAAAATCAAAAATGACGACTATTTTTCGTCACGCTGATTAATTTAAGGCCCCACACAATCAAGAAAAAATGGCATCAGCCAATTTGTTTTTTATCGAGATCGAAATATTGCTTGAAGATTCTTCTTCCAAGCCCTTTTATTTAAAATTTCACATTCTTCATTTGTATGATTTTAACAAAATAGCATCATGTGTTCGCCATTTTGTTTTTCCTTAAGTTTCTAATGCACGCTGATAACTCTTTTCCGGAACTCTTTGCTTCGAAACCCAGCACGTTTGTTCGATTTGAGCAAAATGGCGTCTATTATCTACTTTTTTGGTGTCTATTGCGCCGCTGGCAAAGTTCTTAGTTGACAAAGTTCTTAGTCAAATATTTATACTCCAATATTTACTCCGATATTTGCACTCCAATACCTACATTAAAAATATAATTTTATTATAATACCCTGATTATAGTTATATCGTGTCTTTCAACAAGGACATAACAATTTTGTATTTAAATAAAACACAGGGATGAAATTTATTCCAGGGGTGGCTTCATGTAACTTATTTTCGATCGACTAATTGGTCGAAGGAAATCTTTCGTCGACCAAAACTGATTAAACAGGAGGACACTCACTCTGGTGCACACGATATAAGAGTCTTTTCTGGGTAATTTGGGGTCGCTGAATCCGAATCTGGCAGTGGTTTGGCTGTACCAGCTTTACTTTTTCAGATATGAAGGAAAAAATAATTGTTGATTTCCAGATTATAAATATTTATGAGTTACTCACCATATCGGAAAAAGTAGAGCTGGTACAGCCAAACCACTGCCAGATTCGGATTCAGCGACCCCAAATTACCCAGAAAAGACTCTTATATCGTGTGCACCAGAGTGAGTGTCCTCCTGTTTAATCAGTTTTGGTCGACGAAAGATTTCCTTCGACCAATTAGTCGATCGAAAATAAGTTACATGAAGCCACCCCAGGTGAAGTGGACATGTTACATTTAAGTATGAAATTCGATGTCGTTCATATGGCCACCGCGAGCACGTTTGCTGATTGATTCTTTGGAGCCAATTTTCCACCACTCTTCCACACATATCGGCCGGAACGTTGGCAATTTTGCGTTCGATATTGTTCCTGAGCTCCTCTAACGTTATTGACTTGTTGGCATAAACCAACGACTTAACATAACCCCATAAAAAGAAATTCAACGGCGTTAAATCGCATGAGCGAGGTGGCCATTCGACCGGACCATTTCTCGAGATTACACGATTGCGACCACCGACTCAGAATTTCGGTAGTAAGTTTTAATAATTTCCAAACCTTGCTCGTTCGTGAACTTCACCATAATAAAAATGTAAACCTTGGCTGACGTTTTAGCATTGCCAGATCATAAAAAAAGTTTTAGGGTGCGTTTTTATTAAAATACAAAATTGTTATGTCCTTCTTGACAGACCCTTTATTACAGTTGTCAGAGAAAAGGAACTCTTGAGGTATTTGTTAAAAAATGTTAAAATTTATCCCCAAAGATGTAAAAAAAACTGCTGGACACAAACCGTTTTAATATGTGGCATCAGCCTAATAAAAATTGACGCCAGTATTTTTTGCTATTTTATTACAGATTTCTATGCTTCAATCGCTCAAAGTAAAAAACTATAGATTTGCTTGAATATTTTAAGAAAGCAAACACCAACCTATATTGAGCTTATCAATTCCCTCAGTTCTGGCCGTTCCGGTATTTTTTTCACATTTAAAAAAATCATCATCGGGAACCACTTGACAAAAATTTTACCTAATCTATTAAATATTTGGTATCGAACAACAAAAAAAAATATTTGTAGATAAAGGAAATATCTATAAAAATTCCGGTTTAAAGGACATAATATAACCACTAAGTAAATATTTTATTTGTTTTACAGTATTTTACAATCTTCAAGTTTAATAGGTTTGTTTGTTCTAAATATAATAGCATAGAATGCACAGACACCATATATCTAGCTACAGGTATTTTTGCCCTAAATTCTTTCTACATATGATCTTTGTGTCATATAAATATATACTCGCATATACGCGTAGTAGTATGTCCATATTGTATCAGGATAGGGCAACATTCCAATAAATTGATTTGTAACTCCTGGTAATCCAATCATCGAAATTTGGGTCTCGACACAAACAAACCGACAAACAAGCGCCCAAACTTGAACTTTGCTAGATATTTTCCCTTTTTGATATAAATTGATGGAATGATCGATGGATAGGTACCTAGATAGATAGACAGATATCTAAGGCTCCTTTTATTTGATAACCAAGTAGTCGGAATCAAGAGAAGTTAGTTTTCGAATGAAAAACAAAATGTGCTCATTTTAGAATTTCTCTATTGTACGTTTTTAAAATTAATCTAAAGGTGCCACTTCACATGAGAGTAAATACGCGAGTAACTCTCAAAAACTCTCGAGAGTTACTCGCAGGAGGTTGTTGATTTGAGAGTTAATTTCGGCGATTTTTCTCTTTTCAAGACCAATATCTTCATTTTTTTGACATCTTGCTTTGGCGAGTTCTCGAGAGCTACTAGCAAAATTCAAACGTCGTTCCCCAACTAACAAACTCTCCAGACCAAAACTTTTACGAATTTTGAAATCTTCTCATTAAACTTTCTTAACACACTGGATACTCTCATAACATAGTTCTTGTAATGACACTCTAATTTTTTCTGATAGCGTTCTTTTTATAAGAGTATGACGCTACTAGAGCTACTGAATCTTTTACGCTTATAGCAAGGCGATTTTTGAACTCTTGTAGCGAGCCTTTACAAACTTATGTCCTCATTGTATATTTTTTATAAAGTTTTAATACTTAAAGAGTTTAAATCTTAAATAAAAATGTTATGAGCAGTTAATTCGTATGATTCTCATAAAAACGCGCTTGTAAAAGTTTAAGTATAAAAATACTTGTTAAAATGCTCATATGAGACATAAAAGATTTAAACTCGTATAACGCGAGCTTATGTTCTTATTAGTAGAATTTTATTCTTAAAATAAATCTTCGTCAACATGCGCCATATTTTCCCTTGATCTTTTTTAACAGTAAAACTTTGAAATTCCAAAAACAGGACCTAAAAACACTGAAAAAAGCTATTTTCTTTAAAAACAAAAACGCATTAAAACAATTGAAACAGTTTGATCAATTATATTAAAAATTTAATTTTTCCATATTATATTTCCGATTTATAATATATCTCACTTTTTCGATTTTTTCGAGGGGTTTCGCGTTTTTTCGAGGTAAAATATCTTATATTATCAGTAAAATTGCATTCCCCATATAATTTTTGTCTACTTATCCGAAAAAATAGAATTTAAAATATATGTCATATGAAATTCTATTAAAATATTATCATACGCAAACGTAGACATGACTCGGATCCGAAAATAAATAAACACTCCAAAAATAACTTTTACTCTTTAAAAAATTACTTTAACTCTTCAAAAATAAAACCGGCTAGATATTTTTATATACTCTACTCTTTTTAGCAAAGCATAAAGTACTTGTTATGAAAGTTTGATGAGAATATCAATAAACTCTCATTAGAATTCAAATAGTGTTCTTGTGAGACTTTCGTGACTCTTACAAAAAGAACTGATGTCTTGTTATAAGATAAAAAAAGTTCTCATAAGTGCGCCATTTAAGCCTCATGAGCCACTCATAAAACAGTTGTAGCATTCTACAAGGGTGAAATAGCCCAGTATGAATACTCTCAAAAGACTCTGGTAGAGTCTTATGAGACGAAAATTGTTAGTTGGGTCGTATCTGGCGAGCAACTCCCCGATAGTTCAGTGGGTGCGTGTCGACTAGAGAGTAGAATCACTTTTGACAGCTCGCAGAAACTAGCTCGCGAGTTTTTGCGAGTTTCTGCGAGCGACTCTCAAAGATGTGTCCATTTGCGAGTAGCTGCTATCGAGAGGTTCTCGCCGGCATTTACTCTCATGTGGAGCGGCACCTTAACACTTTTGAATATTTGAATTTATTTAATTGAATTTATTAAGCAATTTCACAAACGCTTGAACAGATTTGGATCAAATTTTCAACATCAGGTACATAAAACGTCGCTCAAACCATTTTCTTGCCCAACAGACTCATCCCCTGTTCTGTTATTTTTTGAACTGCCGAAGAAGTATCAAAAAACACTTATTGACATACACGCGGAGAAAAAAAGGTAAATCTAACTAACTGGGAATCGGGACTATACTAAAATAGTTAATTTCAATCACAAAAATTGGTAAAATCAACTATTTTTATAATAAATTTAACCACTTGGTAGTAAAATTCACTATTTTGTGGTTAAATTGACTATTTTTGTAATTGAAAAGAACTGTTGTGTAGTTGAAATTAACTATTTTAGTTATAGTCTCGATTGACCATTACAAAATAGTTAGATTTACTTTTTTTCTCCGCGTGTACCCCATTTGCAGTGCAGATTCTTTAAAAAATATACTTGTTCCAAAGGGGCTGCCCAGCACAACTTTATTAGGAGAGAAGTGTATCAGCGGCTCTAAATTCCATACAAAAAATAGCGAACAAGTAAATTTTTAATACAATACCTTCACCTAATAACATTGCAATAAAAAAATAAAAATGAAACCAGTAAAGAATAAAACAAAATGTGAATTCAAACGGAAGTTAAAAGAGAAAAACGACGATATCTAAACAAACTAAACAGACGGACGAATGGGCAGACAGACAAATAGATAGATTTGATCAACAACATACAGATATATTTATCGTTTATATTCATAGATAGATGGAAGAAACTTTCATAATAATATAAACGAGAGCAGGTCTAAGGATGCCAGTATGTATCACTGTTACATTTATTATTCAATTTATTAGTTTGCCTGAATCTTTTATTCATGAGTCCATTAGGGATTCGTTTTGCCAACAATTCCCCTACCACTACAATCCTATTAGCAATCGTTTCTGCCCCCAATCCTGTTCGTTGTTCCCGTTTATAACTTCTGTTCAAAATGTATCCCTCTTCTTTGTTCAACACACTGTACTCCTTCGTGTTGACTTAGCTTCTAAGAGGTGAACCAGTGTCTCTGGAGAATCCTTACATATATACAGGAACAGTTAGGTGCCACCCAGCATTTCTATTAGAATGGATTATATTCATGAACTATTTATTATCTGGTCGTTATTTATTCTTCTGATAAAAAAGATAGAAAAAAAATATCAGGAATACAATTTGTAATTTTTGTCTACGTTTTTTTGACTACATTGTTAGGCACATTTTTAGGGCATCTGGTACCAGGTTGTAGTAAAAAGTGAAACCAGGTTGCATTACGATGTATAAGTTATGGATTTTCATAAAACAAAACTTCGAGCAACTGAACCAAATAATTGTTTTGCTTTCTAATTTATATTAGGGTTTGAAATTTCCCAAGATTTTATAAAATTATGTCAAATTGTACAATAGTTTAGAAATCTCTAAAGCTAACTTTTAAACAATTTGATAAATCACTTCTTAGTAAAAATTTATAATTTTATAATTATTTTGTATTGAATTGTCTGAAACCCTTCTATAAATTTCCTAGATATCAATTCAGTTCGCCATTTTTTTTTTCAAATTTCCGTTTAATCTCTCTAATTTTATGTAAAATCAGAACTGAATTCAAATCAATGTTTTACGTATTAACATAAATGTCACGCAATTACGCCGTTTATTAATCAAATAAACGATTAAATTAGCAAAATACAATTACAGATGGAAATATTGTAACAAGGTTAATAGAAAACCCTTTAATATTTAATGTAAAAATATTCAATCTCGAATCATTCGAACTTTAGCTCCTTTATACATTTTCCAATTTTTCATTTACATTATTTACATTTTCGTTCAATTTCGTCGTCTACGTTTGCTTTGTACCTCAATTCTAGAAATAAATCCATTAAATTGTATTTATCGGTCTTTTATCGAACCCTTAAATAGGTTGTTGCTGTATCGATATTTGGTTTTAAATGTCACACCATGTAAATATTTTCTAGAATTTCCCTTCGCACACAAAAGGAAAATAACCTTTATATCGTCATGAACAAAAAAACAACAATAAATTAATACAAATGTTCGATACCTTTAAGAAAAAAAGAAAGAAAATTTTAAAAAATAAATGAAAAATCTCTTTCCAATCGGATTTTACATAGCCGTTCCATATATCAAAATCCAAACGGACCGCTCCTTTCCCCCCTCTCCTATACAAATGGATCTTTTCAAATAAACATTTTGTCTGTCATCATATAGAGTACTAGCTTGCATACCCGTCGTTGCCGGGTTAACACCGCGTCTTGATTAACAATTTTTCATCCCAAGAAATATCTCACCGCAATGAGATTTTTTTGACAGCTGGGCCGAAAATCTCTTGAAATTTTAGTACTCAAAATGGCGCAATACGTGAAATTGAAAAAGCTGAAACAGAAGAACAGACGAAAAGAAACACCTCTTAATGTTATATATTCTCTTCCAAAGCTTTTTGTATCGTATTGTTTGTAAAAATTAGTTATTTTCACAACTACCTACTTGTCGGGAGAATTTAGATTCCGCCATCTTGAATCAGGAAATTCCAAGAAATTTTGCAATTGCTATTGCAAAATTTCTTGGAATTTCACAATTCAAGATGGCGGAATCTAAATTCTCCCGACAAGTAATTGCGAAAATAACTAATTTTTACAAAATACGATACAAAAAGCTTTGGAAGAGAATATATAACATTAAGAGGTTTTTCTTTTCGTCTGTTCTTCTGTTTCAGCCTTTTCAATTTCACGTATTGCATTAATTGCGAGAGCGGCGACTATGTGTTTTCTTTTCATCGGCATTTTGAGTACTAAATTTCAAGAGATTTTCGGCCCAGCTGTCAAAAAAATCTCATTGCGGTGAGATATTTCTTGGGATGAAAAATTGTTAATCAAGACGCGGTGTAAGTGTTTTCAAATTTTTTTTTTTTTTTTTTGATGGTCTATGTCATAACTCGGCACTGCTTGGCTCGTCTAGCTCCTCAATACGATAACATTTTTATTCAAATTTTACGAGGTTACAATCAATGCATGAACATTTTTACTCGACTCTCCAACGCAATGATACGTGTTGGTAGACGACGGCCACTTCGGCAGCCGAAATCAAACGATTCACTAACAATCGATGGAGCGAGCCTACGACAGTCATTCAGTATGATTTCTGCTGTTGATGCGTACGGGTGTATACATTTGCTCCCCAAAACCTTAATTGCTTCCCAAAGAACACTGACATACGAAATTTTTTCAGAAATTTTATTTTTTTAGTTTTCCTTTTCCATTATGAAGCGCTCATATTCAAATTCAAATACTATGTCGTGTGATTGGGAAAACAAATATTTAATAACCACAAATAATGAAAACCGTCAATGTCTAGTTTGCAGTTACATGTCGAATAAAAAATTCAATCTAGAACGCCATTACAACAGCTGCCATAAGTCCGATTTTGCCCGATACAATGAAGTAGAAAGAGTAAGACAGGTTGACAACTTAAAGAAAGTTTTTTTAGAGAAATTTCCTTTAGGCGGAACAAATGATTCTGAAATTGCATCTGTAAAGGCGTCCTTCATTGTGTCTTTTAATATTGCTAAAGCGAAAAAGCCATTAACTGATGGTGAATTTATTAAACAAAATATGGAACAAGTTCTGAAATGTTACGGGCCAAAAGGTAAAGAATTCGCCGAAAAAGTTAAGACCGTTTGCCTATCCCCCCGAACGGTAACTCGAAGAATTGAAAAAATGAATGAATTTGTTGTTAATGGTTTGAAAATATTATTGGCTTCTTCTGTTTATGTTTCAATAGCGCTTGACGAATCCACTGACCGTTCTAATATAAGTCAGTTATTAATATATGTTAGAACTATAAACACAAAATTTGAAACGCAGGAGAAAACGTTGAGTTGTGTTAGCCTCCATGGAACGACAAAAGGATGCGATATTTATAACGCAGTAAAAAATGTATTGGAAGAATACAAAATTTCAGAAAAACTTTCTTCGGTATGCACAGATGGCGCCCCTTCGATGATAGGAAAAAATAACGGGTTCATAGGTTTGCTGAAACAAAATGGCATTGACGTAATGAATATGCATTGTGCAATACACCAAGAAGCCCTTTGTGCCAAAGCAGTATCTTTGAAAACCACAATGCATTTTGTTTCATCTCTTGTAAATCGATTGAAAGGGGGCCATAATGCTTTGACTAATCGCCAACTTAAAACATTTTTAGCAGAAGTTGATGCCGAATATGGTGATCTACTGTTATATACAGAAGTTCGTTGGCTAAGCCGAGGAAAATGTCTGCAACGATTTTTTGCAATTAGAAACGAACTGGCGAGCTTTATAGGAAATACCAATACAATAAATAACAATAAAGTATTGCAAGAGAAAATTCTTTCTTCTGAATTTAAAATTTCATTGGCCTTTCTCACCGACATATCAGAAATATTGAATGAAACTAATTTGAAAATGCAAGGTAAAAATAAAACAGTTTTTGACTTAGTCGCCGCAATAAGTGCTCTAAAGAAAAAACTGTCCATTTTGAAAAATTGTCTTTTAAATAATAACTTGCACCACTTCAAATGTTGTTCGGTAATTTCTGAAGAATGCGAAAATGTCGACTTTTCTGGTTTTGCTGATGAACTTGAAACTCTGATTACACAAATAGACAAAAGATTTGTGGACTTCCAAAAAATAAGGGAAGCTAGTGAAGTTTTCACTAACCCTATTTCATGTCGAATTGAGGACCAGCCTTTGGAATGGCAATTGGAACTGTGCGATATTCAAGAGGACATTTCTTTGAAAAATATCGTTAGAAATGGCATTGACTTTTGGAAAAACGTCCCTTCTGAAAGATATCCAAAGTTGCATAATGCCATGTTAAAATATTGTTCCATGTTTGGAAGCACTTATGTTTGTGAAAGTGCTTTCTCGACCCTAAAAAACATTAAAACTGAACATAGAACTTCTCTATCCGACATACATTTAGTGGATTTGCTTCGTTTGTCATTAACAGAATCTTTCGAAATAGATTTCGATGTCCTTAGTCAAGGCGAACTGAAATGCCAGATACCGATTTAACTTCGAAATGGCAGAGGCGAGGGGGCCTGCCAGATATCAAACTCCCCGATTTAACTTCGAAATGGCAGAGGCGAGGGGGCCTGCCAGATATCAAACTCCCCGATTTAACTTCGAAATGGCAGAGGCGAGGGGGCCTGCCAGATATCAAACTCCCCGATTTAACTTCGAAATGGCAGAGGCGAGGGGGCCTGCCAGATATCAAACTCCCCGATTTAACTTCGAAATGGCAGAGGCGAGGGGGCCTGCCAGATATCAAACTCTCCGATTTGGCTTTGAAAACTCTTGGGCGAGGGTACTTCGTCCCCATCACGTTCACATGTATCTTTGGGTGGTATGGCTTCAAAATCATTACGTATGGCTGGAGTATAAAAGTATGAAAGAAACAATTTTGAAACAGTAATTTTTCACAATTTTTATGAGCTTTTTAGTCTTTCAAGTTCATTAATAGCTTTCCTATCAGGTAATATAATGCAATCTAGCGCATGTTTTTTCGAAGCACAGAACCGGAAAAACGTCCCCACAAGTTTTTTTGCACGACGGAACTTATTATTTTTTTGTAATCGCATCATGATAAATTCTGTAGTCCACTGTTCCTAGACATCTCCATCAAAAGCGAAAGAGCGTAAAAAATGAAAAAGATGCGTTTTCTCATTTTGTGTTATAGTATATGAAGAAACATAAAATTTCTTCGAGTATTAGTAAATCACTACATACATGGTGCCGAGGCCTGGTCTATGTTGTAGCTAAACTTCAGGCCAATCGGCTCGGAAGTTTTCCCGCGAAAGGGTAACATAGAGGAAGAGCTAAGTTTCGAGATCACTTTACCCCCTCCCCTTACTCCCCCCACCTCTCGGGCTACTTTTTAATGGGTCTATGTTGAGGCTAGACCCCCGACGAACATCTATGATAAATTTCAGGCCAATCGGTTCTGTAGTTTCCCCGCGAAAGAGTAAAATAGCGCAAAAACTAAGTTTCGAAATCACTTTACCCCCTCCCCTTACTCCCCCATCCCTCGCGCTACTTCTCCGTATGCCTATGTTGGAACCAGAACTACCACAGACACTCATGCCAAATTTCAAGTCAATCGGTTTAGCCGTTTTTGCGTGAAAGAGGAACAGACAGACAGACAGACAGACACCAACTCATTTTTATATATTAATATGATTTGACGAGGGGCCAGCAATTGTACCTTTTCTGAGCCAAAATTTAAATAAAAGCTTGTAAAAAAATTAAAATAAATTGTACTCGAATTTTTTTAGTTACCATATTACTTTTAATTTTGTATATTTTTAATTTTGATGAAAAAAATTTGAAAAAATTCGGTAATCAATTCATTTTTAAAGATATAGAAATTTGCAAAAAAAAATTGTTTCGAGCTGAAAATGAACCAAGTGATAAATAAGAAAATTCAACATCAAATCTAAAAAACCTGTGATATGAATTTTACTATTTTTTCCTTTTTTACCATCCTGAAAAGGTAAAGAAATAGAATATTTTGCAAAAAAAAAAACAACGACAAAAAAGAAACATAACAAAAGCTATAATTGCCAATCTGGCAATCATTGGAGACCCGTATGGTGATATTCGTATCAAAATTCGAACAGTTATACCAAAATTCCACTTTGAAGTCAAACTTTTCAATAAGATTTTTTAAAATTTATTCCAATCGGATTTTGATGTATGGGAGTTTTATGTAGAATCATATCCTAAATAACTTTTGTTCTTGGACTTTTTTGATAAGATGCACCGTTTTTGAGATATTCACAAGAAACGATTTCGTTCGTATGGGGGGTACCCCCCTAATGGTCCATTTTTGCCCATTAACGAACTTGGCCTCACATTTTACGAAAAACGGATCCACGCAAAATTTCAAGTCTCTAACTCAATCCGTGCGCCCGCAATCCGCGCCACAGACAGACGGACAGACGGACAGACAGACGGACAGACAGACGGACAGACGGACGGACATGCAAAATTCAACTTTTTTTATCATTCTAAACACACTGGTGTAATTCATTTTTTTGTGTGATGACGGGATCTTGGCGTTACAAACGGTAAGGCAAAGTTAATATACCCTTTGGTTTCACCATACGGGTATAAAAAACGTGAATAACCCCTCAAATTTCGTTTAAGGTGATATTTTTTTAAATCTGGCACACTTTGACTAAAATTTTCTACCCTCCCTCGATGTCCTGATTCGTACTTCCTGATTATTAGCCATTGGTTGGAAAAAAGTTTTCAAAATTAGGATATTTTGTATGATGTTTTTTTTCAGGTTTACCTTAAACTTAAATCTGAAATCAATAACACATCCATGGTGCTTTTCTCGGAACGAATATCAATCTCGTGTCTTTTGGAAAATCCATACTTAGCTCGTCTTGCTTTTAGAATTTACCAGGAAACTTTCTTTCATTTTTCCGTAGTAGATAGTCCAACATTCATTCACCTTCATTCGAATTTAAGTAAATCGACAAAGTCTAGTGAAACTTTTTCCTTCCTGTGGTCGGTCTAGATTACCATTCTATTTTTCTAAACATTTTCTCACTTACGTCCTGCCTGACTTCGAAGTTTAGTCACATTTATCCCACGTACAAATGGATATAAGATGATGATAATAAAACCGTGTTTGAGGTTGGCTCCTAACGTTCTTCCATTTTTTTTTTGTGATTTCATGTTTTTTTGTGATTTTATGTTGTCAAAAATCTGGAAGTGGGACATAATTCAATTAGAGTTCCCCGTGAGTCACTTTCCGTGACAACTCTCTGTGAATTCAGCTTTTTCAACCACGAAAAATTTAATCGAGAAGTGACGACGGATAAGTAGGTATGTTGTTGCCCACGTTTCTAAAATTCCTGGTAAAAGGGACTTTTTTGCTTTTTTTATCGCACTTTATGAATGAAAGATTTTTCCCTTAATATTTTAAGTCAGCAAATTCATTGTCTAAACTCGGAAATTTCAAACATGGCTTGACCTTTTCCAGTAAAAATTTGCCCTATCTACATAATATATAGAAGGCAATAAAGGTATTTGAACTTTTTCTATGTCGTCGATTAATTCGATCCACGTGGCATTTAAAAACATTTTCATTTGATTGTTTTACAATTTGATTCCTCGGGAATATTATTGATTTTCTAGTAAAATTTGACAAACAAATGATTTTCAATTTAAACCAGTCCTTATTTCTAGAACTTTAAATCCCACTTAAAATTAATCTTGAATAGATTAAATACATTTTTCTCAGATTTTGATGAAACTTACATATGTAAAAGAAAGTCGGGAAATAAGGGACACGTGTTTTCATTTCTGACCTCTCTAAAAGTATGCAATTTTCCCTTTTTTCCAGTTTATCATATCATACTAATATATAAAAATGAGTTGGTGTCTGTCTGTCTGTCTGTCTGTTCCTCTTTCACGCAAAAACGGTTGAACCGATTGACTTGAAATTTGGCATGAGTGTCTGTGGTAGTTCTAGTTCCAACATAGGCATACGGAAAAGTAGCTCGATGGGTGGGGGGAGTAAGGGGAGGGGGTAAAGTGATTTCGAAACTTAGTTTTTGCGCTATGTTACTCTTTCGCGGGGAAACTACTGAACCGATTGGCCTGAAGTTTAGCTCCAACATAGACCATCAAAAAAAAAAATTGAAAAAACTTAACCCGGCAACGACGGGTTTGCAAGCTAGTTTTATTATGCTTTTGTTTTTGCTTCGTTCCGGTTGCAATTTCTATCAAAAAGTTGAGAAATCGGAAAATCTCATAATTTAAGGGAGGCCAAAACAGACCCTAACCTAAACATGTATTGTTGCCAAAAAAAAAACTTATTTTTCAACATTATTTCACATAATGTAAGTTTTGTCAAGATCTGAGAGTAACACCTCGCGAGGTTTACTTGTTAGTAGTATAACTTAATATTTAGTGGTTAAATTAACTATTTTGACTATTTTTGTAATTGAAATTAATTATTTTAGTTACATTTCTGATTCACGATTATAAATAAGTCAGAGTTTTTTTTTTCTCTGCTTTTTTCGCCCAAACTCGTACAAATGGAAAAAAATCTTTCGAAATTCTGTTTGAATTTCTTATACGAAGTATTGCATGATTATCCCTTATGATTTTAGCTTACCTTAACTTTTTTCTGACATTTTCACATCGAAATATTTGGACTTCGTTCCCAAAATTTTGTTTGTAAAGATTGATAAATTTTTTTATTAAAAGTTAAACCCCTCTTGATTGTTTTCCAATCTCGATTTTTCTGTGATCTTGTAAAAGCTTTTAAAAGTTGCTAGAAGCACGAGTCTGTTATTAAAGAGCGGGAAATTCATCGTGTACATAAAATGGTTTTATTTAAGTATGTGTTTTTCAAACCCACCTCCCAACTTATAATATTATTTTAATGATTGAAATAACAAGCAAGGTTCGCAATTTATTAAAGATGGTTAAAAATTTCTTTGCTGTGATTTGATTTTATCTAACAAAATCTCGTAATCAATAAATTCGGAAAAGGGATCACAATGAAATTTTACTTATAATGCAAAATTGGATAAAATAAAGACATAAGATATGCAGTACAATAATTTTCTGATTGTTATTTGGGCAGAGAGGCAATTTACACAAAACTTATTACATTTTTATGCCAACAAGACATTAGTATGCGTAACAAAACACAAAATTCCACAGCCTTTAACTGAATTTTCGTATACAATGCCTAGACCCCAATATATCCAATTAGTCAAAGCCCTTAACAGGAATTTTTCGAATAGCTTGTGCCTATCCAGAATTTTCAATGAGAAAAAAGTATAATGGGACCGGGATACAAAAACATGACGATAACCCAGAAAAATTATACCCAATCCTCGTTATATGATTTGAGAACAGAAAATTCATACTTACTTCACATTGTTTTTCATAGGGAGCAAACGTCCTACAGGATTGCCATGATGGCTTGAATCCAGTCGGAGCATCTTTTATCACCCTGAAGCGCTAAGCATCTCATTAATAAACATAATCCTTCCGGACATTTTTTAAAATTCCAGAATGCTTTGTTTTCCTGACAGCAATCTAAGTAAGGATGGGTGCCACGACAACCTAGGTCCAGGCTAGAGCATCACGATTGTGGTGTGGGCGAAAAATACCCAAAAGGCCACAACTGACTGAAAACGAAATGCGGAAACAAACCCGCGACGCGGCAGCGGGGGATGTGAATGAATTGAATCAAGTCGTATCTGCCATATAAGAACAGACCAGAGATAAAAGAAAATATTTTTTAAGGCAATTTAACTTCATTGCCTCTAATATCCAAGCTGCCTATCTGAAGCACCTCTCACTCACTGCGGAAATTGGATATACTTGTCGTTTTTATCCCTCAACATTCGAGCAGATCCCGAGAAAGGAAACAATAAACTGGATGAAGAGGATGTTCCCTCCTATGGGAAATAAGTTCCTGGCCCATAGTCCCAATTATGATGGGCCTATTCTCTATTCAGTTGGGTTCTGGTCGACTGGCCATAGCTTAGTTCAACACAGTTCAGTTCCTTTCACACCAAAGGGAAAATTCGATGTTGGCTAAGAAATAACCCGGAAGAATATTAGGGAAATATTCGCGCTGTAAATTCCTTTAAGCAGGAAAGTTCAACTACAGGCAATTTACATTTATGGAAGGTGATAAACCGTTGCCAGATCAGGGCCCCCGGAATTTAACAACAGCTTGTTATTGGGTTGGGATACTTTTCCATGGTCCCTGTCGAAAATCCCTCGGAAATCAAATTAGAGATATACTGTTGCTATATTATTTCATATCTATAAACTTTTCTAGATACCAATATATATTATTTAAGATATACAACTTGAACCCCTACTCCGATTTCTGTAATAAATTCTCGCTCGCTCGTGCCTTTTTCCTCGATTCCTCGCTCCTATACTTTTTTTACAGTTTTCTATCGTTTTGTTGATTTGCCTAAAGGAACAAAGTTATTTTTGCAAAATAAATTCTTTTTCCGGTAAATGCTTTTTTATGCCTTTTGTTATGGAAGGAAATTGCTTCTGAAAAAAGAGTCATTTACCTTCAAGTTGATGGTCGTACATTTTTTTATTGAAAATAATCGCTATACATTTTTTTAAAGCAATCAATGGTGAATATTTTTATCATTGCCTCTAGATAGTATTTCATTTAATCAATACTATAAAATAATATTAAATATAAAATCAATAGACAGGGAAAAATCTGAGTACATACAGACAAAGTTTTTTATCACCATTGCCCTGAAGGCTTCAAAGAGATAGGATCTTTGATAACGAAAAGTTACGAAATAATTAAATTGCAAAAGTTCTTACAGTTAACATTTTTGATTTATGAAACCTGTACAAAAAACTTTAGAGAAAAACATTTTCGTCCCAATTGATGTAATTAAGTTTTATGAATTCTAGAAAAAAAAACTGAAAAACCTAAGAAAGTCCGTCAAAGATTCTGCATACAAAATTTTAATTTAATAAATTTCATTTGTATGGGAAAAAATGGAGAAGTGGTCCGATTGGATTTTGATGTTAAGTTTATCTTTAAAACTTTTTCAATATGGTGTACCGTTTTCGAGAAAATCGCGAAAACACAATGACGCATGCATTAGCTTTGACATTTCAGCGCTCCAAATGCGCATAAAAAGTTTATTTTAATCAAAAAGCATTTGGAAAACATTGAATTTGTTGCAGGAGAAGCAAACAATTGTCATGAATCAAAAACAATGATGATGGGTGTTTGTACGTAAGCGTTTTTACGTTGAATTCATACGAAATTTTAAATTAAAACTAATAATATTACAAATTGCTTTATTTCGGTAAATTATAATTCAGTTACCCTTGGAGGCGTCTCTAACAATTGCGACTGTTCGCGATGGTGACTAAACAAAAAAGAGAGCGAGTAATCTGGAGTATTGCCAGATTACCATTTTAAGAATAATGCCTTTGGCGTTAACAATGGGGTAGCAAAATTTTGCAAGCTGTAACAAATTTGTAAACTGTTATCACACCATAGAACTAGTGCCCGAGGAAATTTCGATTTTGGACTGTTGGGGCACAAAATGTCTGCCAAATTTCGGTTTCGGCCAAAATTTACCCGAAACTCTGGCCGAACTTTTGTAGAAAATATCAATACCAATATGTATTTATCAAAATTTGGGACAAAAGGGTATTTTTTTTATCAACTTTCACCTCCCTTCACACCAAAAACCTTCTACATCAAATTTTCAAATTAACTGATTTGTATCGATGCTCAATGTTGCCATAAGGGGAAAGAGTGGCTCAATTTTTTCCGTAGTCCCTTGAATATTCTTGAATATTCCCAATTCAGTGCTCTGCAGATTTGTTTGAAAAATTCTGTTAAAAGTCGTTAGAATTTCTTGTGTACATCGCTTATAATTAGTTTTATTGTCGATGTATTGTGACAAGAAAAATAAAATTGATATATTTTGAGCCATTCGTGTTCGGGATTTTTCGCTCTCGAATCCTAGTTTTCTAAAAATTGTTTATCAACCCTAAAAATCGAGACTTGAATCTAACAGATTTATTCTAAACATACAAAAAAGAATTAAAACATAACAAAAGCTATATTGCCAATCTGGCAATTATTGAAAACCTGTCTGGTGATTGACGGCGAACAGTTGTATCAAAATTCCACTTTGAAGTCAAATTTTCCAATAAGATTTTTTTCAAATCCAATCGGATTTTGATGTATGGAAGTTTTATGTAGAATCATATCCTAAATAACTTTTGTTCTTGTACTTTTTTGATAAGATGCACCGTTTTTGAGATATTCACAAAAAATGTTTTCGTTCATATGGAGGGTACCCCCCTAACTGTCCATTTTTGTCCATTAACGAACTTAGCCTCGCATTTTACGAAAAACGGATCTGTGCAAAATTTCAAGTCTCTAGCTCAATCCGTGCGCCCGCAATCCGCGCCACAGACGGACGGACGGACGGACGGACAGACGGACAGACGGACAGACGGACAGACGGACGGACAGACGGACAGACGGACAGACGGACAGACGGACAGACGGACGAACAGACGGACAGACGGACAGACGGACAGACGGACAGACGGACAGACGGACAGACGGACAGACGGACAGACGGACAGACGGACAGACGGACAGACGGACAGACGGACAGACGGACGGACAGACAGACGGACGGACGGACGGACGGACAGACGGACGGACGGACATGCGAAAATTCATTATTTTTATGATTCTAAACATACTGGTGTAATTCATTTTTGTGTGTGATGACGGGATCTTGGTTTCACCATACGGGTATAAAAAGGTTACAGCACCTAATATCAATTTTTCAGGTGCGATAAATCTTCTAATTTAAAAAAAATCAAGACATCTATTGGACATTCAATTTAACGTCTTCCATCAGCAAAAAGAAAATATCAACCGGAAATTTTACAGCAAGATATTCAATCACGAAAATGCATTTCTCGAAGGAATTTCGTGACAAATGGAATGCAATTTATTTTAGACTTAAAGGGATAAATTTCTAAAAAAAAATGTGTATGGCAAAAAAAATCACACATCGCAGAAGCGGAAAACTGCTTCTCAGCACTGAAAAAAAACAAAATAATCTCCTTTCTGGTCGAAAAGTTTCAGATAATTTGAAACTGCTTTGTAGCCAAAGAAAATACAGAAGGAGCTGTAGGAAAATCCTTATAGTATTATTATTCACCGTCCTTCACGATACCCGTTACCGTGTTTCAAATGGTAGAAGCAAAGTTTTCCTCTCTTTATTCCATAATGGGGCTTCTTTCGCACATTCATTCGTTTTGTTACTTTGTGAAATGCGAAAAACTTTTCCTTTACCACCCAGTGAAATTGTTCGCTTTGTTTCTCACTTATGCAAAATGGCTTGCATAGTCCGTAGCTGAAATGATTGTGAAAAATGTTGTTAAAGTCGACAAATTTTTACATGGTCTTTCTGGACTATTACTTCTATTATACAGAAGAAAAAAAGTTTCGTGATTTACTTTGTAATTTAAAGTTTTATTCTCAATTCAATTTCTTATCACTTTTTTAATATCGTCATGTTTATCAAAACTTTAATATAAACTTGATTTTTTTAATATGCTTTAGAATATAAATGGAGTATTAAAGCAATTATTTTCTTTTTTTGAGTACTTGTATTGGTTTTTTCGGAGAATTCCGTAAACTCGTCAAACTAAAGGATGATACGGGATGCAAGTTTATTTAAGCCACTCAAAAACTTTTCATTTTAATTAATTCCCAGTATGAAAAGTGATTTCGAAACTAAAGTGATTTCGGGGGTAAAGTAATCTCGAAACTTAGCTCTTCCTCTATGTTACCCTTTCGCAGGGAAACTACCGAGCCGATTGGCCTGAAGTTTAGCTCCAACTAGAGCATTCAATCCCGGGTACCCGAAACCCGGGTACCCGGGAATCCCGGCCATTTTCTGGAACCGAAAACCGGGTTTGAATTGGGTAAAATTACCCGGTTTTCGGTGCTGAAAGCAAGCAATTTCTTACATGCTAAAATATCAAAATACTGTTCGTTCGCTGCTGAATATATACGAAATACATATTTGTAAGTACATATTTCTGTTAATAATAACTGTAAATTAAAAGATTAATGCAAAATTAAGCCATCCGATTACATTTTCTTTACAAAGTCTCTTTAAAACAACGACAATATAATAGATTTATATGCGCTCACAGAAAGTATTAAATTTCCTGTAAAGTTAAAATGTTTTTTTTATGTATAGGCAGGGAACAACTATTATATAGAATAGAAAATAAGACATTTCCTCATTAACTTCCACTAGAGTAAGCACTACACTATAGAAATTGGTTTTGTTGTCTTACTCCCCCTTTCTGCTGTCATACCATAGTTTAACTAGTTAGGAAACCTAGGGATTTTTCCGTGTACCTACGTTGGAGTAAAGATAACCGATATACTCGTGGACGCGGTTTTTCTTTCTTTCCTATGCGTAAATTACCAACAAAACACAACACATGTAAAACCTAGCCACATTTTCATACACGACCAACACATGCAATCTTCCGACAGCGGAAGACAGCGGAAGATTGTCGGAAGATTGCATGTGTTGGTGGTGTATGAAAATGTGGCTAGGTTTTACATGTGTTGTGTTTTGTTGGTAATTTACGCATAGGAAAGAAAGAAAAACCGCGTCCACGAGTATATCGGTTATCTTTACTCCAACGTAGGTACACGGAAAAATCCCTAGGTTTCCTAACTAGTTAAACTATCGTCATACACTCGATGAAAAAAAATCAAATATGATGTTTTCTTCTAATGCCACAGAGTTATTCAAAAAGTGAATTTTTTAACTGTAATTTCTTATTGGTAATTTCTTATTTTTTATTTACATTTTCAGCACCGGTTCCAGAACCGGGTACCCGGTTCTCGAAGATTCTAGCACCGAAACCCGGTTCCTTAAAATTGTCTCGGTGCTGAATGCTATAGCTCCAACATAGACCATCAAAAAAATAAAAAAAAATTGGAAAAAACTTAACCCGGCAACGACGGGTATGCAAGCTAGTCTTAAATAACTCGAGAACGCGTAGACATAACGACTTGAAAATTTTTACAAAAAAATTTTACGAAAATTGTAGTTTTCTATAAACTTTTGGAAAAGTACCTTCCATACAATTATTTTGAAAAAATAGGTTTTTTTAAATTTCTCAAAAATATGCTTTTGGAAAAAATGAATATTAAAAAAATTACATTTTTTGCGTTAAGAGTATTTACGTATTACTAACGGTTCTCGAGATATGTGAAATAAAATTAAGTTTCTTAAAAATTCCTCGAAAACTATAGGTTTTTGGGGAAAAAATGCATATAACCAAATTCAAAGAAAATAAAATATCCTGCACTTTTTCAATTGATGGTTTTTACTGATATTTTTTTATAATTTATCCTGTCTTTGTGCATTGCGTCCATTCCACTTAATTTATCGAACAAGTGTTCTTTTTTCATACATGACGAAGAAAAGCTAATTCTTTATGAAAACACTCAAGAATAATTTCAGAATGACTAAATGGTGAACGCTCCACAATGGCAAATTAAATGAACGTCAAATGCTGTTAGAACGGAAGATACTTTAATACAAAAAAAATTGATAAGAACCCACTTGACACCCACTTGAGGAGACTTCCATTGTGAAAAGTTCACAAAAAGCTTCCGAGGGAAATCCTTGAGACGATGAATTTTCCAACATTAAACAAAACGTTTATTTGGAATAAAAATTCTAGCCTTCGTGAATTTCGCAAAGTCCAAAAATGAAAATAAGACAAAAAAAAATCAAAACTCGAAAAAGTTAAATGATGTGAAAGGAAATTTTAAAAAAATGCGCCCAAAGGAAGGATTTGGAATGACAAACTTGAAACCGAGAGTGGGCAATAAATGGTGAAAATCAACACGGCCGAAAAAAAAATTCATGAAAAACATGCGGAAAATTGGAAACATTTATCGCCTTCACATCTCTGCGTTAAAAGCAAAAGTAACCATCCTAATTGAAGATTTATCTTGCGTTTGCTATAAGATGTTCACCTGTGAAATTCTTTTTTTTTACATTTTTGGACTTATTTTTCACTCCTTTGCATTAGTTTACATTTCTATTGCCGGACTCGATGGAAAAGTTTTGTAATCCTTTAAAAGAGTGACTTAAATCATTTTCTGTTTCATTGTTTTTACTCATTCAAATTCCATTCAACCCTATTCTGGGCATATTACGTCCTAAAACACAAAATTTTGTCTTAAAATTAAATCTCTGAAATGCAGTTGGAATAAGAACCACAAGAACCACAAAAAACCACTGTAAAATCGCGCCATTTTTATACCCGTATGGTGAAACCAAAGGGTATATTAACTTTGCCTTACCGTTTGTAACGCCAAGATCCCGTAATCACACACAAAAATGAATTACACCAGTGTGTTTAGAATGATAAAAATAATTAATTTCTGCATGTCCGTCCGTCTGTCCGTCTGTCTGTCCGTCTGTCCGTCTGTCTGTCCGTCTGTCTGTCCGTCTGTCTGTCCGTCTGTCTGTGGCGCGGATTGCGGGCGCACGGATTGAGCTAGAGACTTGAAATTTTGCGCAGATCCTTTTTTCGTAAAATGTGAGGCTAAGTTCGTTAATGGGCAAAAATGGACCATTAGGGGGGTTACCCCCCATACGAACGAAAACGGTTTTTGTGAATATCTCAAAAACGGTGCATTTTATCAAAAAAGTCCAAGAACAAAAGTTATTTAGGATATGATTCTACATAAAACTTCCATACATCAAAATCCGATTGGAATAAATTTTAAAAATTCTTTTTGGAAAGTTTGACTTCAAAGTGGAATTTTGGTACAACTGTTCGAATTTTGATACGAATATCACCATACGGGTCTCCAATGATTGCCAGATTGGCAATTATAGCTTTTGTTATGTTTTAAAGTAATTTTAGGTAGTCTAAATCACAAAAAAAACCTCTAAACTGAAGAAATACTGACCTTTTCCCCATTTTTTACTTTCTTATACGTAGCATAATAAAGTCTTGCATTCATGAAAAATTTCGACCTTTTAATTTTATCTAAAAGACATTTCCCGAGCACTCCTGAATCGATTTCAGCATTATTACAAAAATGTCTTTCTGTCCGTTAGTATACCAGTCTGTGTACAAGATTTCTCAAAAATAGACCTAGACCCATGATATTTTACAGACATGTTTGGTCCTGGAATGGGAGAATGTAAACAACTTTTGGTGGAAATCCGTTTTTGAGAATTTGAATATATTTTATCGAATTACTTGCAAACTAACGGTTTTTCGAAAAAAACAAATAATAGCAGAATTAAAGGTATTAAAATTCTCTACATTTATGCCTTTTACGATAAATAGGTATCTTTTACCGTTATCGAGATATTTCAAAAATAAATCATATTTTAATGTAAACTCTAATATTTTATTCGTCAGGTAAATTGTGCAGAAACGTAGATCTTGTATAAAAAAGTCATATGCTGTTCACCACATCAGATATTTTCTCTTTGAGAAGCAAACTATGAACGAGAATGTCACTTGAAGTTTTGTCCAAAAATAAAACCCAAGGCTCCGCAATAAAGAAATCTTGTGATAAGCATTGAAATTTTCTTAATGCTGTGTTATTATAATGATGTTTTTAATTTTTTTTTGGTGAAACTCCCATGAAGGCCATAAAGACAAGACTAGCTAGCTGGCTCAAGTGTTGCTTACAAAAGGTCTTCTGTTTAATGGATTTAAATGACATGAAAGGTCCTTCAGTTTCGCTTTTTTCACTAGCATCTTCTTGTGCTGCTTCTATGTTTTCTTATATTATTTTATTCTTCTTTTTATTTTTTGCATCGTGCTTTGGCCCATAGATAGGTAGATACAATGTTAGGTGGAGACCAGAAAAAATGTCTAATTTAATTTGGCTTTCATTTAAAATTTATTACCTGCCAACGCGGAAGGACTTTTTGTCAGTTTCCATAGAACGATGAACGACGATAGGTAAAAACGGTTTAAATTTTTACCTTTTTCGCGTATTTTCGCACAGAAAAACAATTTTTTTTTGCTCTGTGTTTGAAATCAACCTTTTCTTAACGGGAAGTTCTAGAAATTGAAGTTTGTCTTCATTTCGTCTTTTGTTAAGGGATTCGAAAAATTGCTAGAGCTCCCATTTCAGCAGCACCCCAAGTTACACAAAAGGATCGAAGGAACTCAGGGCCAGCAGCCCTGAATTTGACCATGAGGTTCATGACATAATAAAAATAATTGGGGTAGTTGGAGATTTATATGCCTTTCAACGAGCCACTATTCAAATATAGCTTCCAGGGGTTATAAGGCGCATGACATTGTGATGAACTTTTGAATGGAAGGGATCCAACCACCAGTTGATTCCTGCGAACTTCACATCAAATTTACGGAGAATATAGAGGGTTGCATTGTATTGGCGCCCAACACGGAAGAGATTTATCCGTAAATCCTTTTTGTTCAAAGCATGGCTACTTTCCGCCTCACCTCTAAAGTTACACCAAACCTTTTCGCTTGAAGTAGGCCATCTTTTTATAGTACTCGTCAGTCCCGGCAATGATAACCCTTTTATTAGCTCGTTTAACCAGTGAAATTAGAGCAAACGAAGAGGCGCGGTGGATTTTTTTCCTTCTCTCACGTTACATTAATCATTTGTAGCTGGCGGAACTATACGATAATAACAAAAAAAAAAGTTAGTTGGGAGTGATCCTTTTCATAGTTTTACTTTAATAGAGTTTTTTCCCAACGAACGAAAAAAAATTTCAAAAAAAAAGGTTCCATACATTGAATCTACGAAACTGATTACTTGCTAGAAATTTTAATTCTGACTGAATGAAAATTTAGATCACTGATTCGGATGTCTAATTAAGGCCAACTATTTGCTGGAAGCTATTTAACGTATTAGATACTAACCCTTTTAATAACAATGACTTTTAGGTTCTTTTTTGTGAATCTATCCTTTTTCAGGGTGTATAAACATTAAATCTTCTCGCGGCATAAAATTTTTATCATTAATATTAATTTATTATTGTAAAGTAAAAATAAATGTAATCTTATTTTAATTTAGAGTTAGCTTGGTGTGGAGTGTTGATAAATTTACTCAAAAAAACACAAAAAGTCGCAATCCAAAAATTTTCACGTGCCGAGGGCCAATAACAATTTTAAGCCCAAGTGTAACTTTGGTTTATGAACTTAAGCCATTTCTGTAAGCGTTCACGAACCGTGGAAGGTGCTGAAAAGAAGACTATTGTTTCAAAGAAAATCCATTTTTCAAAAACAAACATCATAAATACGGCAGTTTTATTAGAATTTTTCTCTTTCTCGTACTCGACTCTGATTCCACTGTACCCGATTCCAATGTATTCAAATGACCTGCTGTTTTTTAGTCAAAATCTTGAATTTTCTCGAAAACAGTTGGTTGTGTGAAATTTTAAAAATATTCTTTTAACTTCTGAAAATTCAATTTTTTGTCTGTAGTTTAATTATTCTAATAAATTATTTTAATTTAGGTGCAGCTAACCCACCTACAAAATGCAGCTTTATCGGGAGTTTGTAGTAGGAAACACTAACTTCATGTTCGGTTCTGAATAACAAAATTTTTGCAATGTTTCTCACCTTCATATTTTTTGCCCAATCAAAAATGCATCTCAAATAAAAATACTAAAGTTTCAAAAATTTATAAAAAGTCGATTTAAAAATCTCTTGATTTGCGTGGTTTCTTGTTTTTTTTTTTTGTGAAAAATGAAATTCAATAAAGTTTAAATATAAACATATTTATTATCTTTAAACTATTGTGTTACTGCCTTAAACTAAAAGTAGAAAGTTTTTTTTATTTTGAGCCTTTGTCGGCCAGTACTGTACTTAAAACATAACTGAATTGCAACTTTCAAACATGCTTGTAAAATTTCATGGTTCTAGCTCTAGTGGTTTTTGATAAATCTAACAGCCTAACCGACAGAGACAAAAAAATCAGTATGACATTTTTAATGAAAACAACACCTATGTAGTAACGGTATAGGAAAGTAAAAAGTTTTAACTTTATTGCAAATTAACAATCTTCCAAAAAATCGGCATTAAAGATGAATTAAATTCAATACTTTATGCTCTAGGCTAGTAGTCAATCAATATTCCTTGTCGTTTTCAAGATGTTCTCCAATTTACACATTTTTTAGTATATTCGTGGAAAGTTGTAATTATTTAACACTAACAATCCTACGATTTTGGCCGTTAATCCTACGGATTTAGTCCGCTGTAAAGTTTTTTCATAAGAAAAAAAGTGCTGTCCACATTTTATGTTTTTCGACTTTTTATTGTTAAAATGTTTAGAAATACACCAATTGCATGTGAAAAAAGTAGTTTTGAAATTAGGTGTTTTTTTAACTTTGTGTATAAACAAAATGTTGAAATTCATTTCATCACCGACTGTCGGTTTGAAACATTTGTGTGGTTTTAACCTAAGTTTTGCGGCTTTTTGATAAAGCATTCAATATATTATTAATTACTTTAAATGGCATTGGCAAATGGTTTAAGAAAGTTTCTTGCGAAACCAACAAAATACACGATTTTGTCAAGTAATGGGAAGGGATGGCGACTATTTACAGTTGCCAGTAATTGCAATGCGAAAAATTATCTTCACGAACAACAACAAAAAGTGGTCTCTGTAGCAAGTAGTAATCCCCAACAGGCGAGAGGTGGGAGTGAAAGTGTTTTTGATTTCTTGCGCTTTGGAGGCCAGCGAATTTCTTCAACATTCAGTTCAACACGTCACTTTAATTCAAGCGCTGCAACACTCAGCATTAAATCGAAGAAAATGGTAAGAAATATTGATTTTTCTCTGAAATCTCCTAGGAAGTTGTTTGTTACTTGGCCACTTGTTGAATAATTTTAGACTCAACCGTGTTGACCTCCAGCAAATATCTGATAAAGAGGTCGAGAGGGCTTCTAGTACCAAATAAACGATGTTATATTGAAGTAAAATTGATATTTTTTTGGTCATTTTAGCCAAAACTCACCGAAGCAGAGCGTAAAGAACAAATCCAACCATTGTTGGATGCTGGATGGACGATGGTTAATGGTAGAGATGCTATTTACAAGGAATATCTCTTCAACAACTTTAATCAGGCGTTCGGTTTCATGACTTCAGTGGCTCTTTTAGCTGAGAAAATGGATCACCATCCTGAATGGTTCAACGTTTACAACAAAGTGCAAGTAACAATGTCCACTCACGACGTTGGCGGATTGAGTGCCAAAGATGTGAAGGTGGCCAAGTTTATGGAGGAGCTATCGAAAAGATACGCGTAAAACATTTAAGCTACTGTTTACTCACTATTATAATTAATAAATATACAAAACTAAGTAATTTTTTGTCAAGATTTAAAGAAACTATAAGAATGGAGGTGAGATTAAAAAAATAAAGCCATCGATTGCGCTAGATAAGCGATTTTGATAGAATCTCGTAGGGGGCATCTTCAGATTTGTCCGGAGAGTTTTCGCTTATATTGAAGCCGATGTTCTTATAAAACTTAACTCCTTCTGGATTATTCTTCAATACTGTTAGATAAATGTACTCCATTTGCCAATACTTTGCACACTCTTCCAGCGCCTTCATCATGAAAGTTCCCAGGCCTTTCCGTTGCGAGGACGTATCAATTTGAAGCTCATAACTATGAAAAGGAATTATTAAACATCACAATAAATGTTTTGCTTTGTAACTGTAATATTTACCAATATAATACTCGATTTTCAAACTCATGATCGAAACGAAACATCGCAAATCCCACAGGATTTTTCTGTTTGTCCACTGCGACAAAATACCTCGCCCAATTCTTATTCAGCTCAGCTTGTTTGATTTTTGGCTGCCATCCCAAAGAGCAAGCTTTGTAGAATGGTCCAACATTCTTTTCAGCCAGTTTGAAGGCCCATTTGATTGTTTTAGGGTCCATATTTTTGGAAGTTTTGCAATAAAGGGAGACTTCGAAATCATCTTTGTCGTATTTGAAGAATTGCGGAAGTGCTTCCATTGGGTTTTTTGATTGGGCGGCACGGTCTATTAGTTGATGTCCTAATGCTGCACTTGTTTTATTTTCTGGTGGCATTTTCGCGAAATATAACGTCTGTTTACAAGAATTTCTAAAAACAACACTTGCACAGAACCACTTTGTCTGCTTCCCGCCAAATTCGTAGTTTTTACTGTCAATTTGACGTCGCTAATTTTTCGGATATTTGTAAGGTTTTCCATATGGGCGATAGGAGTTTCGACTGTATGCAGTGGACATAAGTTCGAAATTAAAATCGTGAAAAAATCCTAGGCGACATTTCAGGTATTGCCATTTTGAAAATTGATTTTTAAATTTTTATTTCAATGTTGGAATAAAAATGTGTATCCAATTGATTAAAAGGCTGTCATAAAATATGTCACGCTAATTTTAGAGAAATTTTCCAAAACAAAATCGATTTACAGCAAACTCCAGCCCAAGTAGAGTATGTTTTGAATATTTAGTGATACTTTTTTCTTTGTGATCAATAAATTTGTAAACCTAAATTGAATTCGGGACAAAAGTTCAACTTTCAGGACGCCAGGGAAATGGTCACCATTTTTAAAAACCAATAAACTTTCATACGATTGAAATAAAACATAGTTAAAGTTTCAGCACAAAAAGCAATATTATTCACTACGCAAGCTACAATTTTCAATTATTTATATTTTTTCAACATTCAATGTCTTTTAATTTTTGTATGCATAACTTGTATTTCGTTAATACTTTAAAAATAACTCCTTACGATCAAGAAATTCATTTTTTGACCGGTACGTAGGTTGCCACAAGAGCTGAGTACGGTGTTAAAGGTATTGATTCTGTCTCAATTTTCGTCCTAAAACAATGAAAAATGTGAATAAAAATATAAAACGCTTAAAATTTCATTCAAATCTTACTTTGCAGATATATTAGTGTCATTATAATTGGCACTAAGAAGATCTACGGTCATCTTTTCAGGCAGACCAGCTAAGCTGAAGTTCGCTTTGACGAAGGAATTCGTTGGATTTAATGCAACGAAAAATCCTGGATTACCGGATTTTATTCTAAGAAAATAATTAAATTTTTTATAAAATTTTAATTAGTTTTTTTTATTTGTAAAAATGAAATCATTAAATGAAAAAATATGTACAAATGAGTTATTTACCTTTCTCTGTATGAATCCAAGTTAAATGCAGAAAAATATTAGTTAAGTTAGTAAAATGAATGGAAATATTGGATTAAAATCGAAATTAGTGATATTTGAATACTGTTTGGAAATGTTGCGTATTCAAAAAGAAAAGTGAAATTTTAATTCTGCAATAAGAATTCGTCTAAATCGCCTAACACGACAAAGCATCGCATTCCGTATATCATCGCTCTAACGCGAACTTTTTCAATGAATTCCTAAATTCGCAACATTTCCAACACAAAAATTTGACAATAAAATAAATTTCTTACTGAGAAAATGCGATAATATCACTGGAATTATGTATATTGAATGTCCCATGCATATAAGATGAAGACAATCTCATATTCTCCAAATGTTTAATCTCATGTTCAGAGATTTCAGTAAATTTCTGAGATTGTATCGGAATAACTGGAACACCTGGCAACAGCATTAAGAAAATATTGTATGTCGACACATCCAACAGTTTCAAATTCTCCAAATCGTAATTCCACTGCAGTTTAGTGGTATTTCCAGTATTATTGAAAGTCATCGACAACACTGTGTACAAATTGAGACTAGATTTGGTACGATCAGCTAAGACATGAGGGAATCGCTCATAGATTGGTATATCGACACCGAATGGACCGCTGCTCTCCAATCTGAATTTGTCAGCCATCACTAAATCTTCAGCGACAGAAAGGAAACCTTCGCCATCGGTACTGGAATTAACAGTGGTCTGGAATTCATGCAGAAGCTCAGCTAAACCATCTTGGAATGTGGTATGCGTATGAGTCCAGAAATCATAATCCGTATGAACGAGTGCAGATGGACCGGTATTTAAAGTTTGCACATTTTCCTTCTTTAAACTTCTGTCGATGATGAAATGCTTAGCGTTTATTAATCTGAAGCCAATAATACCAATCGATATGAAATGTTTGAGAACTTCCTTGAATTCCTCCTTGACTATGGGATCATTCATTTGTAAATCGTATTTCCCTTCGCCAAATTGATTCAACACAAAGTTTTGTGGCTTCACTTCAACCCAAGCGCTATTTTGATTTTGTCCGTGCGACTTTGATTTCCATTCATTTGGCACAGTTGGACTGTTAACCCAAATGAATGCAGAGCGCCGAGTCTCATCGGCAAGTGCGTCCTTGAAGAGATAAGTCTCCTCAGTAACGTAGTTGGGTGTGATATCCAAAATAATCTTCAAATCTTTTTGTCTGAAAAATTGTTTCAAATCTAAATTTAAAAAATCTGAAGAAAAACTACAAAATTTTAGCCTTACTTGCACTCCTCGACCCATCCTTTGAGTCGATCTTCGAGTTCCTTCTCCTTTCTGACTCTGTAGGTCAGTTGAGATGGCAATTCATAGATAATACCCTTTGCCTTGATTTTAGCAGCAACTTCGATATCATTCTTGTTGAATTCTTGCGATTTACTGTTGACTAATGGACCCTGTTCCCACCAGACTAACGGTTTCGGTGCTGCACATTTTGGAGCATTAATAATGATCATGATCGCACCAATTAGCATAGCAATCCACAACGACCAGAATAAAATGAAGAAAATCCATCGAAGGCGTATCCAAAATGGATCATTTGCATATTTCATCAATTCATCCTTGGTCATTCCAGTAAAAGTCTAATAAAAAAAAATATTTTCAATTAAAAACCATGGCCACAAAACCAATTCAGTATAGTAAAAGTAACCATTTTCATTCAGTTAACAGTAAAAAAAAAATGATAGTAAAAAAAACTATAGTAGCTTCCGTAAAGCGCAAGACTTGAATAGAAACTAAATTAAAAATCTCTAAAGACCAACTTTTCTGTTCCACCGTAAATCTCTCAAAGATTTTCTTTGCTATTTTTAATCTTCCACAGTCTAATGGAAATTGAAACTATACGAAATAAATAAACATTTATCATGCATTATAATGAGGAGAATTTTTAGTATAAATAAGAATTTCTCATGGGAAACTAAATAAATTATTCGCTAAATGAATTTCCAATAAACTTCGGTCAAATGCTTACCACCGTCTCCACCTGAGTATGCAGAAAATATTGTTTGAATTATCAGTAATACGTTTTAAGTTTGTTGAGATAAAATAGTTAAAGCAAAGTTAGCGAAATTTCCTGTAATTTTTTATAAAGATTTAAAATAACTAAACCCCGTTCACGTGAACTATTCTTAAACTATAATTAAGTTATGCTTAACCTACTTTAACGATAACAATTCTGCAACTTGAATAATTTAAGTTAGACTACAGTTGCTAAGTGTAGTTGGTGTAAACGACCATAATAGTTGTAGCATGTCAATTTTTTGGATTTCTGGCAATTTATAATCCTAGTTGTGTAAGCAGATTTTGGCCTAACATAGGACGGTTTGAAAAGTTTCGAGTGTAAACACATGACTTGTGACAATTTTGGGGGCCCGGGTGGCAGTCGGCAAAAGTGCGTTTTTTGCCAATGCAAAATGATGGAAGTTTGCAGCCACACCCACAGTTTGCATTTACGTTTTATTTTTTTTTTAAAAAAGCTAGAACAAAAAAACTTTGGAACTTGTGAGAAAAAAAAACTTTGTGTGTCGAGTTTTGAAATTTCAACATCAGATTCGTGATCAGTAAAACAACTTAATGTCAATTTTCCCCAAGGAAATTGGGAAAAAGCATTTTTACATTATCCTTGCAGGACCTTCTGTTCCGAATTTTGAAATTTCTGCATTAGATTCGTGCGGCCTTAAAAAACCATTAATGCTAGTTTTACGCCTTTTGTTAAATTCTAATACAGAACTCTTGACCAGCGACCCCGAAAACTCCCGGTTTTAGTTTTTTTTTAAAATTACAAGATTTGGTTCTGGCTTTGATTTCTTAAACTTCAAAAAATGTGGTTCTGGCTCTGATTTATTAAATTACAAAAAATGTGGTTCTGGTTTTGGTTTCTTAAATTTCAAAAATCTGGTTCTGGTTTTGGTCTCGGTTTCTAAAATTCCGAAAATTCCAAACATTTGGTTTTGGTTCACTGAAATTTTACTCGTTAAGTGATTTTGGTCCTTACATTAGACTTGCAGAGAACATGTGGTATGTTTTTCGGTATTAGATTAACATAAAAAAGCGCTGGACTCTAAACTTTTTCGAAAACAGAAAATAATAAGCATTTTTCGATACAGAAAATTCAAATTTGAACCAAACGGAACCACTAAAAAAAACTTGCGGTTTTTGGTTTGGTATTTGTTTCAAAAACTGGTTTGGTTTTGGTTCAGCACGGCCATCTTTTTTTTAAAAATGGTTTGGTTTATGTTCAGCACGGCCATCTTTTTTTCAAAGTGATTCGGTTTATGGTATTAAAACCATACAATCAACCGAATCACTCAAATTTCAATGGTTCGATGGAATTTGGTACGCATCTCTGCTCCCGAGTTGATGAGTTAGTGAATAATGCTGCGTTTACACGAATGACAAATTTGTCATTTTTTTGTCATAAATTGTCATCATCGTGTAAATAGTATCATTTTTGTCATTATTTCTGTCAGAAAAATTACAATCTCTCAAAAAAGAATGAACTTGTCCATTCTTTTATGACAGATTGTCATTATCTGCCATTCGTGTAAACCCAGCATAAGTCAGGACAAACATATACACAAAAAGAGTTGTACTATTTGATTCGGGACGCTCTTGTTTCCTAGCCGCAGTCGTAGTAAATTCGATTTGATTTGAGTGTTGCCGAAACTAGTACCACAAATAGTATGCAGATAACAAATACAAGAAGAAAATCTTGTTTTATGAAACCGAACCTAGAGACCTTCCAGAAACCAAAAAACTTTTGGCTCAGTGAGATCGTTTGCTTCATTTCAACTCAGTTCTCCTGCTCAGAGAGCATTAGAGACTTTCGCAAAGAGAAACAAAGAGAAAACATAACAAAAGCTATAATTGCCAATCTGGCAATCATTGGAGACCCGTATGGTGATATTCGTATCAAAATTCGAACAGTTATACCAAAATTCCAGTTTGAAGTCAAACTTTCTTTTTTTTAAAATTTATTTTTTTTTTTAAGATTTTTTAAAATTTATTCCAATCAGACTTTGATGTATGGGAGTTTTATGTAGAATCATATTCTAAATAACTTTTGTTCTTGGACTTTTTTGATAAGATGCACCGTTTTTGAGATATTCGCAAAAATCGTTTTCGTTCGTATTCTAATGGTCCATTTTTGCCCATGAGCGAACTTAGCCTCGCATTTTACGAAAAACGAATCTGTGCAAAATTTCAAGTCTCTAGCTCAATCCGTGCGCCCGCGATCCGCGCCACAGACGGACAGACGGACGGACGGACATGCTAAATTCAACTTTTTTTTATCATTCTAAACACACTGGTGTGATTTGTTTTTTTTTTGTGTGATGACGGGATCTTGGCGTTACAAACGGTAAGGCAAATCTAATATACCCTTTGGTTTCACCATACGGGTACAAAAAGGAAGGCGTCTAGTTTTTTGTACTTTATTGTTGTGAACCTCTCCCTTTCAATCACGAATGATAGGCTCACGAATGCAGTTCGCTCAAACGCTGTTCGCTTAGCGAACTCAACGCTTTTCGAGTTTTCAGGGTGGCTGATCACAAATCTAGTGTTAGAAATTCAAAATGCGAAACGGAAGGTCCTGTTGCCAGTTTCTGTCAGAATTAGGCGGACTATTTCAACCAATCTGAACATGGTCAAAGTGCCTGTTTAGATTAGCCGATCCAGGCGCCAGGCATTGAACGAAACGGTCAAAATACAGGCAAGACGAGGAAGTGGGGGTGGGGGTGTCTCTCCCCCCCCCCTCCCCCTTCCTCATCTTGCCTGTATTTTGACAATTTCGTTCAATGCCTGGCGCCTGGAGCGGCTAATCTAAACAGCCTCAAACACACGATCTTAAAAAAAATCTTGCTCGCATCCCGTATTCTGACTTCAGTCATCTTGTCACCTTATCTACGACAAACCGTTCGTGATATATAATTTTTTGAAACAAGTTAGTGTTGCGAAAATCGGAAAATTAATCCACAGTTTTCTCGAAAAATCTGTGGGCTGGATTTTTTATTTTATTTTACGTTTGTTGATGGAACGTTCGTTGATGGAACGTTCATTGATGGTTGATGGAACCCCAAATCCTACCCCTATGCGAAATTTCGGGAAAATCCGAGACCAATTGGCCCAATTTTCCTGTTAATAAAAAAAACCTGCCCAGCTATCGCACAGATGTTTACAAGTTTAATGTTCTGAAGTCTTAAGTGCGCAATGTTTTCACGTTTTAAATGTTTACATTCGTATTACTTATCTCCGAGATATTTGCACAACATTACAGTTGGAATTATGCTTTTTTGCCCGTTTTTTTGGAGTGAATATTTAGAAATCTTGTCACATCTTTTAGATAATTGCAAAACTAGTGATTGTATTTTTCATAAAATTGTTTGTGGCTATTTTAAAATGGGTAAATTATTTGTGCCACACCCGCATGGTGAATTTTTTGGTGTATATAAAAAACCGAAATACAAGCTCTCATTTCACAGTTTTCCAATCCCTTTACGCCACTTTCCTTGATTATGACGCCTTCATATGATCGACTTAAAAGAGTCTGTGGAGAAATCGGATCTTTTAGAGGTCAAAGCTTTTAGGCAAAATGTTCCATTAGATTATAAATTTTACTATTTAGTAATTTACTAATTCTAATTCAGCCATTTCAGATATTCGGCGCAACTGAGCTCCCTTTTAAATTAAATTTAATAAAAGTTCATGTCACGTAGCGTAAAAAAAACTTTCATCAATTCAATTGTGAATCATTTTATCCATGTACGAATATTTGTTCAATCCAAGACTTTTATGGAAGTAACGCAAGGCAAACAATGCAAGAGAATTCATTTTGTGTTACTGTAAGCATAGCTTGATTTCCAAGTGAGTTTTATTTTACTGGAATGTACTGTTGTTATGTTACCCAGCAAATTGAGGCGTTTTTGCTTCCATCACGTGATCATAAATGACCCCATAGCACAATCAATTTAGAAACTTGAACGCAAATTAGCAAAAATTTCATATCATTCGCGCTTGCTTTGTTCGCCATATCAAAAATAGATACAACCAACTCGTAGCGTTGCTCAGAACGTGGCAATTTGGATCAAGCAATTTTCATTATTTCACAGCAAAATCCCCCATAGGAAATCAATTACAAGAATTTGGCTTACGCAATACCATTGCGAATGCAATCAAGCTAAAAATTACTAATATATCATTTTTATTTTCGGTTTCTTATTTCTGAATCTGCTTTACTAATAGCAAAATTACCTTGTCCACCGTTCCAATATCAATTTTAGCGTCACCATTTTGTTGGTCGCCCGAAATGAATTTCACCTCATCCTTTTTGGCCAGACGCTCCTTCTCATCAGCGGATAACATCTTTTCATCGGCTCCATCGTGGACATTATCGCCGTTCTGTACCATTTTCTGGTCCTTAGGTGGAGCTACTTCAATGAAATATTTGCACTTTTAGTTGGAACAAATGGAAATTACTAATCAGTATTGATTTTATTAAAGAAAACACACAAAGAATTTGATGACGCGCTTCGGTAGTTCTATCGCCAAGTGAATCAACGAGAAGTGAAACTAAAACTGGAAGTAAACTTGAGTTAAGAGGATAAATTTTTGCTGAAAAAGCCACCACAGAGGCGAAACCAACCGAAATTCTACTCTCCTATCGTAGTGCTATATCTGAGCGATATGTTTTGATGACGTTGATTTCTGACACTCACTCAATGGATTTGTTGTTATGTAGTTTTACCCCAAGACAAGACTGAACCTACACATTTGCCGTAACTATATTTAAATGACACAGAGAAAAGGTGTGACGAAATATTTGATTGGAACTGAAAGCCAACTGTTGGAAGAGATTTAGGGTTAGAGGCTTCGAGGGGAATGAACACTTGGAAGCTAAACGAATCCGCAAAACTCTCAAGAAACCAGTTTTATGTCTTGAGATTAACAACCATGAATGAATTTAATGTCTTGTTAGGTAAATACAATTTTACAACTCAACTGATAATGTGATCACGCCAAATACTATTTTATAGTACTTTTAGAAAGTTTTAAGTTGAGCTGGCACAAGATTCGAGTATCACATTTTTAATTGCGAGATGAATTTGAAAAGAAATTTGGATTAATTTAGAAAAAATTCGATCCAATTGATTTCTGACACCAAAAAGGAATCCACAGAGTGTCGAGCTATTGAATATTTTGGGAAAAGGATGTTCATATAGTAAGAAATGGAAGTTTAAAGGGATTGACAAAACCGTAAAATATCAAGGAATTCGATTTATTGATGGTCGACTGGGGGACAAAATTTATTGCAGCTGGTCAAGACCGGAAATCCGTTGTAGAAGAAGAAGGTAAGGAAAATGTTCGAATTATCGAGGTGCGACTGTATTTTTTCTGTTCTCTTATAACTCTGAAACAACTGAATTGATGGTACTCAAATTTTCCGTCCGAAGGTCACTTTTTGGCTGAAGCCGATTAATTGTTCGAACTCTGCTTTTTAGTATCAAGAAGCGGCTTTTAAGCGGGTTAGTATCAAGAAGCGGCTTTTATTCCAGGCCTCGTTAAGATAAATTAGATTAGATTTCGCTATTCAAGAAGCCACCCTAGGAAAAGTTCTCAATAACAAAAATCACTCCAAGAATCTCTAACGGCCAATTTATTCACTAGGAGTTAAATCGCCTTAACTCCCTTAACTCACCTTTAACATGGAAAATAACGTTAGCTAACTCCCTTAACTCACTAACTCGGCTTAACTCCTAGTGAATAAATTAGGGGTAACCTATTCAAATCTACCTTGATCCCATCCATTGCCACCTGCTGAACCTCTCCAGGAATTAGAAATTACTTTTGATACGAGACCGAAAATTGGATAAGACTAGAAGCCAAAGTGGAGATTGACCTTGCCTTACAAACAGTAAAGCCTCTAATAAGGGCTGCCCATAAAATACGTTTCGGTTAGGGAGAAGGGGGTCTGCCTACATTAATCTGATGGCAAATCCCATATGAAAAATTACGAAAAAGTGCGATAGGAGGGCGAAAGAGGGATCCGAAAGGAAAAAAAATAACGTGACGTATATTTTGTACAGCCTCCAAATTAAATTATATTCTAAACATTTTTATTTGTGGATTTTTTTTTGGGTTCCTCGGCAAAGTTTTTTTTCATGAGGAAATTGAGTACCTTATGATGCAAAAAAAGTACAAAATTTCATCAAAATTAAATTTTTTTTGTGTAATTTGTAGCGCATAAATTGTATGATTTTATCATAAAGGGGATAAAAATTGATTTATGTCGCATTTTATCGGAAAGAATTCTTCAGTTTAAACAGTGATAAATTTGGTACAGACTAACAAATCGAAAAGATAATAAATTTTCCCAAACGACAGCGAAAATGTAAATACAAAACTACAATAAATTGGGAATATTTGCCCACCTGAAATCGATTTTTCGGCATCTCTTTTGAAGAGTCTGCGGACCAGACAAAGATGAAACTTCCTGACGAAATTGAACCAGAAACCAGTTTGGAAAACCGGTACGAGTCCCTTTTATCCTCTGATCTTCAGGTTTATGCACACTGCAACCACGCCCTTGACCCTTGAAGAGGAATATGCAAAATTTACCAGCAAAAAAGCCATCGAACTTTTTATTATTAATTAATCTACGAATTACTCTTCCCCATGCTTGGAAAATACAAATCAGCGTAAATCGTGCGAAAGTGTGGCTAACAAATCGTTTCAACAATTGCATCACAGCGATGGCCCAGTTTCATTATTATAATCAAAGCAAGTTTCAGGGGTCAATCGATTAATGGCCGCTCAAGACGAACAGAGATTTCTGGGTGGATGCGCCTTTCTGAACTTGGAAATAGATACCCAGTTAATTGCTTAGGCAATTTTTCTTACCTTTTATGTTATTTTCTACGAGTTGAGTGTCCTCTGAAATCGCCTTATAAGTTTCCCTGGGCGCTTCCTTCTCAGTACTTCGGGCTTCGATGTCCAACTTCAAACTATTTTTGCTAGTCTCATCCATCTCCATTATTGCAGGATTTTCGGCGGTTTTTACCTATTTCACTATTTCTGTACTATTCAGTTTTATATTTCACGCTCTCTGCGGTTCTCTGTATTGTTTTTTCGTCACTAATTTGAATTGGAAAACAGGTAAAAAAAAACCAACGAGTCCGACTGAAAGTTCGACCGACTGTGAGCATACAAAAGCAAATTTCATGCAAACGTCATTCTTTTATACAGTTGTAAGTTAGGGTAAAGGGTGCAGTTTTCGACCGTTGATTTTTATTTTAAATTTTGGATGATGGAAATTTATATGATGTTCTGACAGAACAGCTAAAACGATTGCTGATTTCAGAACATAAATGTCAATACAAAGTTTCAAGGTACGTAAATTTGAAATGCACACGAAAATTCATAAGTAAATTCTATTGGAATTTCGTATGCATTTCGAAATTTAGGCTTCTTACACTGCATTTACACGTATAAAAATCGTTTGCAACAAGTGTTCAAAAGGCTCACATTTTCAACTCTTTCGTTGCTCTGAAATGAACAGAAAATAAAAATCACAATTGAAATGAACAGAAAATAAAAATCACTCTCTAGGGAACGAAATTCGGCTTTTCAATAAAATACTCCATAGATACGAGAATGAAATTATGGTTTTTACATTCTTGCTCTTAAGATCTTTACAATTCCGCTTTGTTTTTGCAAATATGTACACCCAATGCTCTCCATAACGTATCTTCCTTGTTTAAGGGGGTGTGCAAAACGGTCTAATTGCATACTAATTCCAGTACTTTTTCATACTAGATTGAATTGCGAACTATAACTTTCCAATAAAAACTGTATTTGGTGATAGGGCCTCTGCTCTTATCATTTTTTTTTTTTTTTTTCAAAAAAAAAGCGAAGTTTTTGTTTTGCGGAAAATTGTAACTTTCATTTTTTTCTTTTTTTTCGTTTAAGTGTAATAACTTTTTTATTTTGCTATATTTTTAAAAGACTAAAAGATTGAATAAACTTAAATGGGTTTCCCTCTCGAAAATTTCTAAGCACTTTAACCAAAAGCTTCTTAAAACTGCTTAATCGATTTTTCAGTGCACTTTTTAACCACTTTGAAAAAAGCACATTTAAAAGTACTTTTTTCTCATCATATTTCAAAGTAATTAACTACTGTTATAATACTTTTAAAGTACTTCGTGGAAAATAATTTCCATGAAAGTTCATTCGCATACATTGTTATCTTCGTTTTTCAGATTTCTTTAATACATTTTCAATAAAGATATTTTAAATTGCAAATCAGTAGAAGTTCTTCGTATCTATTAAATCGGTAATGTAATGGTCATCTTTAAAATTTGACTTAGTATATTCATTTCGACCAATCTTCACCAGAAGAACGCATCTGTGAGAAAGTGCCCGGAATACAAACGCGCAAGTAGAAATACAACCAACTAATTTCGATCGCCACTTTGATTCCTTTCCATTTTTTAATATTTTCATCTTTTTTTTTTGAAATATGTAAACTAATAAATAAACATAAGTGTCTGGTACGAATCACATCCTCAAAGTCAGTATAAATATTGAATTAAAACTGTTTAAAGAAACTACTTTGAAAATGCTTTACCCAAAGTCTTTTGCAAAGAAGTTTCAAAAAAGTACTTTGAAAAACTACGAGAAAACATTTTTAAACACTTTTTCTTAATTTAAAAAAAAGTCTTGTGTAAAACCATGTCAAGCAAAATTTTAATTTTATGGCTAATTTCATAAGACACTGTTTTAGTTGAATAAGCAAAATTGTGTTTAATGCGAAATCCATAAAACGTATTCATCCCTAAACTCATTGCTTTTAATTTCTTCAACCATTTGAAGTTGGGAACAATTGTGCCAGGGATTGCCAACTTCTCGTGGCTGCCATTGGTGTGTTCTGTTCCTGAGGTAAGTTAAAAATTATGTAATTCTTTTTTAAATCAATTTTACTGAAAAAATCTGTGCTTTAAACTTTTAGTGGATAAAAATCGAGAAATCACCATGTCTGACAAACCAGTAGGTCGTCCTATGAAATTCCCATACACTTTCTCCGCCAAGATCGCCCAATTCCCGATTCGGCACTACATCAAGAATCAATGGATCTGGCGATATTATTTTATTGCTCTGGGTCTTTGTGCGCCAGTTTTCTACAAAATCAGCAAATTAGGTATTTTTTTACAATATTTGTTGATTAGGTGCAAGGAAATTTACCAAACCTTATTTTAACTTCCAGCCAATTCCCCCGAAAATAAGGCTAAATGGGCCGAATCCAAAAGGAAGGAGGCCGCTGAACATCATTAGTTTCGGAAATCAATTCGCAAAGATTTTGGTCGTAAATAGAATTATCTTGAAATTGTAAAATGTTTGTAGTCCATCACTGGTAGTGTGGATTTAATATAATTCCAAATTACACAAAAAAATTGTCTATTCGTTTTTAGTTTCAAAACCATGCAGGGAATTGTTGAAAATTTATCCACTTTTATTATTAGTAGTAGAATATAAATTGGGAAATTTATTAACAGACAATTTATTGTTTTTGGTGCATTTTTTATACTGGAAGTTTGCAATAGTAGACAACTCCAAAATCTTTACTGTGGATACGGAAGGAGGGAAAGAATACACGGGTTTTTAATGTTTATATTAGGCCCCTTCAAAATATAGCGGTTTTTACAAAAATTCTTTGTATTGCAAAAAAGTTAACTGAAAATGCTTTCTATGCAGCAACAGTCTTCTGTGGAGGCTATCAAGTCTTATTTTCCCTAAAATTCTATGAATAACGGATGCAATTACACTCTTTTTTTTGATTCTTTCCCCCAAGTTTGAGAAATTAGAGTTAAAGATCTTCTAATGCCAATTTTTTGGGAAAAAAATCCAAAATAGATAAACCCTGGAGATTCCTAGATAACTCAGTTTTTTAGCTCCCCTTCAAGTTCGATTACACCTCCGTTCTTACATCATCCGTTTGAATTTATCTTAAGTTGACAAGCTCTATTACTGTTTAGAGCCCCCAAATAAAAATGTTTAATTGATGTAAAACTTCATTAGATTTGATTGATTGCAAATCGTAAATTGAAAAATTATTTTTATGGTCACAGCAATCGCCAATAGCTCATGAACTTAATCCGTTCCTGGAGGTTGTTCATAAACTGGGACAACTTTTCTCTTAATTTTCGTGCAGACTGATTGTCCATCACCGCATGAGTAACCGGAAATCAAAATTAGACTCATAAACCAAAACATTGTTCCGAAGTGTTTTTTTTCAAAAAAGAATTTCAAAAACTAAAATATCACTGTGTATAAATATACCAACCTTTTTTCAAACAAACTGGCAACTAGAGGATCTGTATTTTATGTATGTATATCTGTATACATTTTATAAAATCAAAAGATTTTCTCTAAGACGGAATTTCCACGATTTTGATCCTTAATGTATTCAGTAGTTTATAGGATAGAGTGCAAAGGAAAGGAGAATTTTGACCTACGAAATATTTGAAAATACCGTCAAAAAAGAAATTAAATAAAAAAAAATATTGAAGACTAAATAAAAATTTGGGTTTTTTATTGAAAACATTTGGATGGAATTTTAGGATTAAAACGATAAAAAAAACAAAAATTTTGTCGGATTGTCGGAAATTCGTTTTAATCACACAAGACGGAACAGTTCAAGGGAAAATAATAAACAAGACTTCAGCTTAGAAGATCGTAAAGTGGCATTTTTATACAAAAATATCCTTTTTTCAACCCAAAAAACATCATATTTATATTATAGAGTAATAAATTTTGTGAGAATCAGAATATTCACCAAAAACATTTTTAATTTCAACATAATCAATTTAAAAAAAAAAACATACTTGGAAGAATTAAATTGAAGTATGAAACTTGATACATTACAAAAATAATTTTAAACTTGCATTTGAATTCTAAATTAAAGGTAATTTTATCCTGACTTTAACAAATAAATTATATTTTACTACTTAAAGCTAAATCTTATAGTCAAAATCATACCATACTTTAAAATGTGCTTAAATGGATAGAAATAAACATGTTTCTTTTGTAACTATTTTAATTTAATCGAGCGGGGGTCTTTTTTTTATTCTTGTGGCAAATCATTTGCTGATTCGCTAACGAAATCTATGAATTCGAAATCATGTCACTTGGTTTGAAGGGTAGATTTACTTTTTTACATCGCTCCGCAACAAATCTCTCCAGGGATGCTCCGGCACTAAACAAAATTACAACGAATTTCATATTAAATATGGTAAAAAAAATCAAAAAATTGTTTTCTCACCAATAAATATCGTTTCCCTCAACATTGTAAGTATCGCAATTCCTAAATACTAACTGAATATCACTCATAACCTCCTCGGTGGTGGTGTACTTTCCCATATTCAAATTTGATTTAATCCTAGCGAAATCAATTGGATTCTTGATGATCTCATGGTAGTCAGGTACTTCATGGAGAGAGACCGGGCGAAGGAATGGCCATGCATCCTCATGTTTAGCGATGTCATCCAGCAGGCTGTACAATTCGATTGTATTGAGAGGACTGAATTCACCCGTTCGCCGTGATCTTCTTGAATTGTTGTTGGATTTCGGTGTCACGTCCTCGTACCGTTCGGGCTTGGGACGTGTCCGTTTGACCAGTGGTTCGTCATCACTTTCTGATGAATCACTTTCTGCAAAAACCAATTTTCCATTAAAAACGTTTAGTTATTTACAAAAACGAATTTTTCATTTTGTAAACTGAAGTTCACCAAAAATAAAAGATTTGCGCAAAACCACATGTGTCTCTTAATTTACGATATTTTGATATAAGATGCAGAATCGCGCAATTTTGACCGTGCATTGGGATTGTCCATAAAATAAATCACTCCTCCTTTTTTGTCCTCTAAGAACGCATGATGTATTTTATGGAAGTGAGAATTTCGTGGAAAGTCAATGCCTGGCAAGGTTAAAGATCGCAATGGCGGATTTTTGATACTTCTATAAGGCGGAAATTCTTTTGGGACAAAAAATATTTCAATAGTTTCACATTTATGAAATGAGAACTTCGAAAACAGGGGCGGAAAATCGTTGCCACCACGAACAAAATTGTGTTCAGCAAATTTCCTATAAACGTGATTTCGATTAAAAATAAATTGTGCTTTCGTTCGTTATGCCATTGAAATGTCTATTTCCGAAAAAAATGGATTTTTTCCGGAAAAAGTGGAGTTTTTTCCGTTAAGGGGAAACAGATTTTTTATATAATTCGTTGCAGAGGGAGAGGTTCAAGTTTATTGAACACACCAAATTAAAGGTAAATGTCTAAATTATAAAGCCAAAACTGTTTTGAGCCCCTTGCCCCTTTCAAACCTTTATTTCAGAATAGAGCTCTCTTCTCATTTTTTTAAAAGGGAAATATCAGTTAAAGAAGTCGATTAAAATGAATGATCAAAAAGCATGCGCCTGTACAATTAGACTAGCCGTTTTAGCGTGTAATATTTAATATATTTTGTGAAAAACTGTTGTGTTCGGGGAAATTCGAAGATTCAGGCCATTATTTGTCATATTCGCACGACGTTCTTCTTTTCAAAAACTTTCTACGAATGTTCAACAAATTCAACTCCCCGAAGAGTTGCTTTTTTTTGCTTTTGAAGCTTCTGTAAAGCGAAAAAGCGTGAAAATTTCTCATTTCTAATGCCAGCTTGACACTTTCGCCCAATGCAGGTGAATCACAATGTCAGGTTGGACGCGATTTTGTTAGTAAAATCCATTTATCCGGTTTGAAATTTTAGTTTATGATACAAAATATTAAATACAGTCGTATCTGGAGTGGTATTCCGTAACTTGATTCAAGCGTTTGTTTCGAGTTAGAAGAAAAAGTGGTATTTGCTATCTCGGTTTCTCTCGGTCATTTATTTCGGTCAAAACAGAGACAGCGAATACTTCTTGTTCTTCTAACTCGAAACAAACGCTTGAAACAAGTTACGGAATATCACTCCTGGAATTACGCAATGCACGATTTGTGCAAATGCACCAATTACGCACAAATTTTACCTTGTGTGTAAATCGAGATGCTCCTGTATTTACAATATCGCAAACCGAAACTTTAGTCTGGATAAATGCAAAAAAAAATTCAATTTACAGTAAAGCACCTATCTTTATAGCCATGACTGTGATTCGCCTGCATTTGACGAGAGTCTCGCGCCCGAATAAAAATTTCCGCCCTATAAAAGTTTCGCCGCTTAAGAAAATCATGTAAAAATAATTTTGCGCCAATCAAATTGGCTTCGTGGGAAAACCAAAAAACAATTGGACATTTACAATGAATTTAATTATTTTAAAACCTAAAAAATTTGTGTACGGTTTTTGCACCGACTGATTTTATGTGATTTGTGTCTTTTTCATTTGTACTTTGTACCTCTTTCCATTTTTTCCACTTTTCGTTTCTTATTTTCTTTCTCTTTACAGTATTGGCATATCCATAAACCCCTGGGCTGCCGCCTCAGACCAGTACACTCTAAATGGAATTGTGATTCGCATGTGCCACAGCAAAGTACACACCCTTCGGTCCCACAAACCTTACAGCTGGTGTCCAATGGATCGGCAATTTCCTCGACGTAATTAATACCACTGGAATTATGAAAGAAACAAAAAATTCAATGATTAGTAGTGGTATTGGCAATGGAACTGTGAAAACTTAATGAAAAAATCTCGTTGAAATCAAGAAAGTGGCGGCATTTCTATCATAAAATGTAAGAAGGGAAAGATGAGGGGAAGAGGAGGGAACACAAAATTAATTGTAACTTATTTTACAGACAATTAATAAATAAAAATCAATTTTTTAAAAAACGGCATATTTTTCCTTACTTCTCTTTGGGTTTGATACTCGCGTTCGACTTTGATGACTTCGAGCTTCCCGCTACTGATTGGTCTTCGTCATTGGACTCCTCGTTGTTAGTTTCGGCCTCTTCTTCCTCCAACTCGGAATCACTGGGCAAACTCTCCAAATCGGACATCTCAGTGAGCCCACGAGACTTTTTCTTCTTTGGGTTTCTCGCTTTCTGCTTGATTTTCAGATCTTTTGTGGACAATTTTTGATCGCCGACCTTCCATTCCTCGTCATCTGTACTCATTGTGTCGTTTGCCTTCTTAGTGTTCTCCACAATTTCCTCATCCTCTTCAACTTCCATGGTGAAGATTCGCTTTTTCGGCTTTCTGGCCGGTTTTACTACAGGTTTCTCCATTTTACTTTCACACCGTTTGCAATACCAATTGCCTTCTGGAATTTTCTGTGAAAAACAAAATTTTTGAATTTATGGTAAAATCGAGACAATCCACTGTTTCTATAAGAGGTTTTTTTGAAATTTTGGTGAAAATGTGTGTAAGAAAACGCGTCAAAACAATTTTTGTATCTTACCTTCAATGCTGGTTTCAAACAGTACATGTGAGTACCCGCATTGCATTCATCACAAAGTAGCATCTTTTCTGGATCGCCCTTCTTTCGACAAACAATGCATCGTGACTGATTAATCGATTTGCTCCACTGTATCGAATCATTGAAAATGCACATGTGCAAAAATACCTAAAAAAAACATTCAAAATTACTACCCAGAGTGTGTGAAGGAAAAAAAATCAATCTTTACTTGTGAGAAACTCGTGGACTCCATGAGTGAAACCTCCCACCGCTTCCGTTTACCATCGGCTGTTAAGAGACGATGTTCCATTTCCTTTTTATCCTTCAGTTCATTCTTCGCGCCGAATGGCTCCTTTAGAAATTTCTGTGCGATCGACTGTTCCACCTGCAGCAGAGCGGATGCCAAACTTTTAACATTTTGTCGCAAGGTTGGCGAGTCATGTAGGGAAATCTCATCATCGGAACTATCATCGGACGCAATGTCGATCGTATTACCCAAATTACTTCCCGGATCCTTGAACTTATCCGAATCCGTGGAATCATCAGGATGTGTTCCGTACTTAATCTCCCCCTGAGAATCGTATTTGTTGGCAAGAAGATCATCCCGCCACTTTATTAAATTTTTCACCTTCAATTTACCAAGATTGCCCGATGTTATGTCGTCCTCCAGCTGAAGGATTTGCGTCACCAGCGCTGAATACATCACTTCATTAATGTCGGCATCGTCGGGCAATCCGAAATTCGGATTATTGTACTTGCGTTGCGTTTCGATGTACATTTGATTGATAAATCTTTTACGATCGTCGACGGCAATAAAGCTTTCTGGACATTTTTTAATGTGACCAAGAATCAAATGTTTGTAGGTGGTCAACTGCTGTTTTAGTTCACTTTCCCGGTTACCTGCCATATTCAGTGAATCAATTAATGTGTTGAGTTCCTCTTCTGTGTTTATATACGACCATCGCACACGATCCTGGTTCCGTTCGTCATGGACAATGCAATGTTTCGGATCACCAGTGCACATGTACAACTCGTACTGTGTTGGTTCGATTTCAGGTTCTGTTAGATTATTCGGGATAGTGGCTGGCGATACTGGATCAATTCCATTCACCTTCACTTCACCATTTAAAACGACTTTATTTACAATGAGATTATCTTTAATGGTCTTCTGTGTGTTCTCCTTATCCGATAGCTTAAATCGATTTGTTACCAAAATTCTCACTTCTTTCCGATTTTGATTGCATTTGGCCAGCGTCATGCAATTTTTCACCGGTTGTGTGAGGCAAATTTCATCCTCGGACGTTTTTGGATGTTCAATGAAGAGTCCTTGAATCGATTCGAAAATATAATACTTTCTGTACGCACGATCCGAACCCATCTCGACAATATGATCGAAGACCACCGACTGAGCCTTCTCGACGGCATCTTCAAACTTCTTCCGATCGGATTTGTCTTGGGTGTCGATTTCACGCAGTGTTTCACTCAATTCCTCTTCGAGTTTTTTCTTCTTCTCTTCGTCTTCGCCCGCCTCCTTCACCTGCAGATAATGCTCACCAGCGGTTTTCTTCTTCAAATTCGATACATTCGATGCACGTTTATTCTCAGCAATTAACAAACCCCTGAGTTCGGAGCGGGCCTTCGCGAGGGCATCGTTCCGTTCGTCGATTAAATTCAGGGTCCCGTAATGGGTTAGAATTTGATCGATCAGACATTTCATTATCTTAAGGATGTCGCTGAATGGCAACTGATAGACGGTGTACATTTTTAGAGCGCGCAAAATATGCGGCTGCTGGAATCGTAGATACAATCCTGGATCTTCAGTATGCGAATATCCGTTGCGATACTGAAATCGCCAGCGCTCTGATCTCTCATCGGTTTTCGCGCCCGAACCGAGGAGATGCAGACGAAGAACTTCACTTAAAGTCTGTGAATCGATTGGCAGCTCCCATAATTTTGCCGAGTATTGATTTTTGCAAAAGAATTGCGTATCCGATGCTTCGTTGATTGTTATCCCAGGTTCACTTGTTGTTGACATTCTCCCCCGCAAGAACTCCACCTAAAAATAGAAAAAAAAACCTTAGTCTTACATCCTCTTAACAAAAGTAAATAAATTTTCAACAAACTGCAAAAATATATTCATTTTATAATGTTCCTCACCCTGCACTCATCATTCTCCTCCGTTTGCAACGAAAATATTGTACTCAGTAGAACTTGCAGGATATCGCTTAATGGACCGGCGACTTCTCTAACTAGGAACGCTCGACACATTTGATAAAAATTGATGTTCGTTCGGAAAACATCGTGGGCGGCCAAAATCGGACTAAACGAATGTAAAAACTCTTGCACGGCTAAGAATTCGCCGAAATACTTGGATGCCACGACGGTATTTACTGTTTTAAAAACTGGCAACATTTTCTGATCCTCCCTCTCGAGATCGTCACATTTTTTCATAATTCTCGCGATCTCTGCTTCGATTTTCATGTGCCGTTCGAGTTTTATTCGTTCCAGTTCCGCTTGTTTCTCCTCCTTTTCCCGCTTCAATCTCTCGATCTCCTTTTCACGTGCGGCGGCGAGAGCTTGTGCTTCCGCTGCGCGTTTCGCCTTCTCAGCCGCACTCAAAACCTTCTCGTTTTCCCCATTATTTTTCACCAAATACTTGGACATCGTGGCTTGCTTCTTTTCTTCCTTCTTCTGCGGTATTTTGCTTGGCTTCCAATCAGGAAGCTTTCCAATAAAAAGCTTCTCAAAGGATACCTTCGGATCGAGGACATGCAATTTGTATGCAGCCTTCTTGGCGCAAATGCGACCCTCAACGGTCTCAGTGTTCTCCTTTAAGAATAATCTCAGATTATCCAACGTGAAATCGAATCGATGTCGCCTCATGGTGTTGCGAGGTGTTACGAATACCGTTTTGTCACCTTTAAGCCTTCGCACTTTATACGATAGATTCGATGGATCGTAGACTCCATCATCCGGACACTTATCCGGTTTTATAATTTCTAGAATCTCACATTCGACATACGAAGACCCTCGCGCCACATCGACCAATTCTCCTAGGAAAAAGCGATCTTTGAGGAATTGATATGTTTGTTGGAGGGCCTCTTTTTGATTCGTCTTTTTCAATTTATCAACGACGATCAAAGACGGACCGCGTAGAATCTCTTTGAATGTGTTGAGCTTTTTCCTAGCCTTTCGCTCGGATTTGAGAGCCTCACTGTATGTTAAATCATTGCGACCCGTCAAAGAGCACGCCCATATCGTTGAATTTATCAACATCACACGCTGAAAGTAGTCCCTAAAAAATAATAGGAAGTGTTTTTTTATAATAATTGTAATTGTGTAAATTTTGAATTTTGCTTTAATAGGTTTAGGGGAGGAGGCGGTGATATCAAAGAAATATAATATGATTTCCGATATATTTTTTTAAAAAAATGTCTGGTTTTCTATTCCTGCGAGACACTTTCGTCACATCCTACCAATGGCTAATTACTGATCTGATTTCTGACCACAGGACCTGATTTTTAACATTTTGACAGACAATTTTTTTAAAATTAAAATATATGCAATGAATTTTGAAGTATTGTAATAAAGGACTGTCCATAAAATAAATATAAAAGTATTGTAAGTGCAGACGCGCACCACGTTGGCAAAAAAAAACACACCGCAAGTTGAATTTTCAGGCAGAGTAGATCAGTTTGGCTTCGCCTGAAAATCGACTTAAGATGTTTTGCCTTTTTTTAAGTGTCGACAATCTAAAAATGAAGACAAAAATTTTACAGGAGGTGAAAATGACAGCTGAAAAGTGAAGTGGAATATTAATTAAAAGTGGATTTATGGAAAAGTCGTGCGTGGAGAATATTTTACATGAATAATTGGGAATTAGGAAGCTCGCTGTCAGATGGGTGCCGCGGTTGCTCTCTGTTGACAACAAATGCTACCGTGTGACAATTTCAAAGTCGTATTTAGCGATTTTCAACCACGATAAGGATTTTTTGCGTAATTTCGTAACCGTGAACGAAACATGGAACCAACACAACATCCCAGAGACCAAGGATAAGTCGAAATAGTGGACTTCTGGTGAATCGAAGCCGAAGAATGCTAAGGAGGGTCTATCGACCAACAAGGCCCTAATTTTTGGAGATGCCCACGTTATCATTCACATCGATTACCTTGAATTGGTGTATATTATACAGAGCTGTTGGATTGATTCGACGCTGATTTCAAGTGAAAGCCGATTTTAAGTTACATTTGGTGAGGAAAAAGGTGCTCTTTCACCAACACAACGAATCGGAGCACACACAAATGAAAAAAATTCATGAATGCGCTACGAATTGGTTCCTCATCCACCATATTCTCCACATACATTCCCTCCGACTATTATATTTTTCCAAACTTGAAGAAATAGCTGGAGTGTAACATATTTGGGTCCAATGAGGAGGTCATCGCTGAAACAGGGGCCAACTTTGAGGGCTTCGAGAAATTGTATTATTCGGAGGGTATCAAAAAATTGCAAAATCGTTGAACAAAGTGTATCGACCTAAAACGAGACAATGTGGAGAAATAAAATTAGTTTTGCTGAGAAAACAAGCGTTTTCTTGGGTAGGCCGATTACTTTTTAGCCCGCCCTCGTGTACGACTATTGAAAACGCGTAATTTCGGAGTAAATCGCGAAAAACTAAACTTAGTATAAGAAAGTATTAATAAACGAAATTGTATATAAACCGAATAGATTGTGTGAAAAAGAGCATTTTGTATAGTGAAAAGGGTGTCAAATTTTTTAATTTTCTTTAAAAAGCGAGAAATGTTACTTCGGTATGCCTTGATAAATTTTGTTACAACCAAATGTAGTTGAGAACCGCGCAAAAAATGCATTCGGTGACTAAGGGTTATATGGCGCTATCAAGATATGTAAGAAATCGGATATAGAACATCGCGAAAAATTACGACAATCGGGACGAGGGAATTTAAGAAAAACATCAAGGTGCATTTCATGGCCAATCCTCCTCTTAAAAAATATCGCAAGCATTACGCAGAAAACATTAGAGATACATTTTTATACAGTAAGACTTGTATAAGCCGGAATCGCACGAGCCCAGAAAATTCTGGATGAAAATCCAAAATATTAATTTAAGTTATTCAAAGCCTATCAACAATGAAAGCAAGTCATAGAAAAATTATGCTTAAAAAATATGAGAAATGCAACTAATTTGTGTTACAAATATAATAGATTTTGAATTAATTTTGATCGTCGAAATAATTTTATGTGCAGTACCTATACCTTTTTTTCTAAATAACTGCTTATTTCAGGATAGGCAGCAATCAGTATTGCGCAATTTCATTAATTGCATTTTCCCTATTGAAACAAATATGCTTATAAGCGGGACAACAGTGAGTGTTTATTTATTAGAATAAAAATCCTTGCCAAGATCAATGTGTTTTTAATACACTTTCTTTAAAATCAATGAACATATTTGAAACCAGTTATTGAATAAATGTCGTAAAGCCATTCTAAGGACATGAAATAATGGAATATTTTGCATGTGTTTCACTCGTATTTCGCTGAAGCTATCGAAATACAAAAGTAACAGACAACAATAACGCGCATTTATCGGAAACTTTGGCAAATCGAAGTTTTTCTACGATTTAACGGGCAGAAGGCGAAATAAAACAAGTCGATGGACGCAATTTTTGCAGAACCGCTAGAGCAAAGCGTAGCAAGAAATTCGGCTACAAGCCCACATTTTCTTCAATTTTGTTGCAAACACTCGACACGATAGAAGGTACCGAGCAGCAGCAACATCTGCGGGCATCAAACTGTTTCCATGTGGGAAACTGGAGACTTCGGAGGTGAATCAAACTGACTGTAAAATCACTGCCATTGAGACTTTAACCTAGCTAGCCCTAGGGTAAATTTGGGTCCAAAGCAACAGAAGGGAGGAATATTTCGACGCACAAATGTTCAAGCATAATCGGAATCGAGCACAAGGTCTCAATCGCAAGGGGCTCCGCTGCCCAACTGAACGATGGGGCATCGCAAACAAACACTACTATGGAACTACGAAACGACTGAACTGATTTACGCAATTTTTGGGGCACAAAACTTACTCATAGTTGCGAAATATTTCCCTGGTGGTTTCGCAGTAGAAGACCCTTTCATTATCGTGGAATTTTTCCGGCGTCTTCATCTTCTTGTCCAGCCCATCCCTCGTACAAATCGGCATCTTCCTGGTCACCCACAATTAGCACCCACTTTGCGCAAATTTAGTCCTTTTCACAATTAATTAGTGGCTGTGATTTTAAAGAAAATTAAAGCTGAATTCGACTCGAGGAAAAATACTTTCTTGCCCTTGGCTCCGCTGCTACGTCTGTCACTTTGCGTCTGATTCGCAATAAGAAAAAAACAGACACTTTTGGAGGGAAATCAGATGCTTGCGTTTCCTCCGATTTTGTTCATCCAGACGACCATTAATTTATTTCACAAATTGTTTGCCACACTTTCGGCCAGCTGAGTGATTTTGCACAATAGAAAAACTAGTAGATTTTCGACAGATTTCATCGTTTTTCCAGGTGAAAATTATAATCACTTTGGCGCGGTTGTGGCGCTTTCTCAATACCTATTCTAAAGTTAGCACCCACTTTGATATTATTCCTGTGAGTTTATCCCATTAAACCATAGATTAGAGAGTTACTATAGATGAGAAGAAAACGCATTTTCCCATATACTTACGTAGAGTAAATAGCTGCGCTAGTGGAATATTTTCTGATGGCATCGGAATTCCTTTTCACTCCTTCACGTTCAATTGGAATGCACAATTGACTCATAAGACACAAACACAAACATATCCGGGGCCAGCGCTTTGTTTACATTCGTCGATGGGAATCATTCGTAGGCGCACAGGTTTTCCATTTTACTATTATTAACGTTTTTATAGCACGCAAAATGTCCGCGAAAAACTATGTGCAATGTATTGTTAGGGAATGCTCGGCGGACAGCAAAAAAAATCCCAAAAGAAAGTTTTTTACACCATTTCTCACACAAAAGCAATTCATGTCTTTACGAAGCAAATGAAACAGATGCAAAGTACTCTTCTTCAGGAAAAAATTTCTTCCTCGTTTCTTATCTAGAGTAACTCTCTAATCTATGATTAAACTAAATTAAAAATCAAATAATAAGGTGCCATTTTTTTATTGATTTTTAGAAAACTATGAGATAAATAAAGAATTTTAGATAGAATTTATTGAAAAAATAAAAAAAACTGAAAATTTATGCAATGTAAAATCGAAATTGTGTGAAGACAAAAAATAAAGTGGAAATAAATCAAATATATTCGGTGATATTTCTAGTGACTTTAAAACATGCTCTGAATCATCGTTACTTTCACTTAAGATCAGGCGTAATTAAATTCAAAAATTTCCGCGAGATGGCACTTACGTTATGCAGAACCTCGAAGGACTAAAGTCCCATATGGATTCCCTTAAATTTAGAATTAAATTTTAACAAAAAAAATGATTTCTTAAAATATTTCAACTTAATAAAAGGATCGTTAAAATAATATTTAAAATTGCTAGATATTCATGTCCATATCAGGTTATGGAGTGGCCCTGAAACCCTATCACCGAACACGATACGATTGAATATAAAACACTAACAACAACATTGAATTTACGATTCGAACTAATCGTATAGTGTTCGATAATAAAACCGCAATTTCCGCAAAATCGTGTTCTTATGGCGATTTACTACTAGACACTCTGAAACAGTTTGGATAGGAAGACTAGAATCTAGAGAGTGGACAATAATCTAGAGAGTGGACAATAATCTAGAGAGTGGACAATAATCTAGAGAGTGGACAATAATCTAGAGAGTTTATCGATTGCCCTACGCAATAGGACAGTCTTTTAACTCCAATTAGAACAGTGCTTTAACTCAGTTAGTATAACTTTTTCTCGAGCTTTGAGATAAACAGATTTCAATTATTTTACAATTATTTATAACAATAAATCAAATTTTTGAAGTTCTTCACGCTCGTTTCCCAGATCGGCGTCCATTTTTACATGTCTCATTCTCTAGATTATAGGCTCTCTAGTCACTTTCCACCCTTTAGATTATAGGCTCTGAGTGTTCAATGGAAAACGCCTATTTTATGAATCTACAGTAAATGACAGTTCAATTGCGATTGTGAATAGCTTCGACGTTTTTGTTTTTTTGGCGCGGTTTCGTGTTTAACATCTTTGCCTATTTCACAAGTTTTGAGGAACGATTTACTGTAATTACAATAAAAATGGATGATACATGTAAGATAGTAACATTTATTTCTGTGAAAAATGCTAATATTTTATTTTTAGTCGGTCCAAATCCTTTTGAAACCACTCAAACACAGGGAGCTCATTCAGAGAATAAAGCTGAGGTAAGGTTAGATTTTTAAGCCAATCATTTTAATTAAACTTTTGAAACAAGAAATATAGTTTTATGTGGAGAGTTTTTGATACAAGACAATCGTTTCAAGAGATACAATTTTTTCTGTTCGTATTAAGTTTACCAATCATTTTCATGGCGGGTCTCAATAAAAATGCTAAGTACGTATTTGAAGCTTTAAATGATTTTTCACCCTTTAGGGTGTTGTCCCGGTGCTGATCAAACAAATTCACGGTGCACCGGAAGGAAACTATCAGATGTTTGGCAGATCATTTGGAATGGTAACTCATGTTGGTCTGATCCGCAACATCGAGATGTCTTCGACAAAAATCACTTATTTGCTGGAGGATCACACCGGACAAATTGAAGCCCACTATTGGTTGGAAGAAGGTGAATCGGCCAAAGCTCCCGATGTAATGGTCAACTCTTATGCAAAATCCTATGGCTCGCTACGAGTACAAGGCGGCAAAAAGACCATAATTTTGTTCAAAATGCTCCCAGTTATCACGGCTAACGAAATCACCACGTTCCTTCTAGAGGTTCTAAACGCTAGATATAAGACAGAGGAATTTAATCAAGTATTAAAATTATTTTTATTGAAATGCAACTAAATTTTAAAACATTGCATTTTTAAAAACAGCAAAAAACTCTTGGTGTAGAACGGATGGATTTTGAGACCAGCGCTGTCGGTGGTTTTTCCGTAGCTGGGCAAAGTACTGGAAATACCCACGGTCTAGAAGGGAAACAATTAGTTGTTTTCGAAGCGATTAAAAATTGCCGCGACACTGAAGTTGGTATTAGTTTGACTGAATTGCGCAAGAAATTTAGTCACATAACGCCATCAGAACTGCAGTAAGCTTAGAATTTATTACTGCTTATTTTACATATAATTTGATTTTCTAAAAATTTCTAGGGGTATTACGGATGCAATGGCTCTGGAAGGCCATATTTACTCGAGTATCGATCATGAACATTTCTTATGCACAGATCCTTAAATGTATTTGAATTTGTCTTTGTTAAAATTATTCTTCATTATAAAAATTAAAATGCATAAAAAGTGTTTTGCATTTTTTAATGAAGTAAGTACTGTGAAACCCTATTTTTCGATCACATCGTGTAAATTCGATTTTTTGGTAGCGCAGCAACGACTGAATTTATTTCCAGTTTTTTTAGGTAACAAAAATTTAATAAAAATTTCGAAGTTTGATTTTTGGAATTGTATCTCAATTTGTTTAACGTTTGCGTCCAGAGCAGATTTTTCAAAAAATTTCTACCTCTTGTTTTGATAGTATGTAAATTTTCAAGTGAAATTTCAGTGGAAATATTAAAGAACTCCTACCGTAATTTTTTTTGTAGAGCGTCTCGCGGCTTGATGTAGAAAAATAATTGAGTTTGACAGTCCTGTTCCACACTTAGCATATTGAACTCTTACTCAAAACCTTCCATGATAAATCATAAAGTTATGTACATGTTTGCACCGAAGGATTAGACTTTGCCATCTCTAGAAAAAACGGTAATACGAGGGTAGCCGTTTATATTTCGGGAACTGCCAATACTAGTAGTAGTAAGTGCAATCTGACATCTGCATCGTAAAGTTTGACATTTTCGACAGTATACGTACTCAGAACGTTTTGATATACGGACGCTATTTGTGTTGTTTGCAGTGACTTGAAAATTTAATCTCGGGCAAAAAATGGAATTAACTCGAGAGCATTTTCGTGCGATTATTTCTTCACAACTTTCGACGTGGATTATCTCAACAACAGTACATCGATGAACTTAATTCTTTATATGGCGATGAAGCACCATCAAAGCCTACTGTATATCGCTGGTTTAGTGAATTCAATCGTGGTCGAGGTTCGCGCCAGGACGAATTTCGTGAAGGTTGTCCAACATCGGTTGTTGTGCCACAAAACATCGATGCTGTGCGTGAGCTGATAATGCAAGATCGTCCTGTGACATACAGAGAGATTGAGGCATTCCTGGAAATTAGTAACACCAGCGTATTTAAGATATTGCAAGAACATTTAGCCGTGAAGAAGCTATGTTTACATAATTAGACAATCGCTCAAAAAAAGACTCGTGCCACAGTGGCAAAAATGCTTTTCGGATTGGTTCAAACGCATGCAAAAGTGCATTGATCGTGGAAAATCAATTTTGAGAAACAATAAAACCATTTTTAATGATAAATATTTGTTTTTGTTTATTATTACCGAAATATAAACGGCTGCCCTCGTATACCAGTGGGAAGGGCATGCACCGCGGGGCGGTCAGGGGCGTAGCGTCTACAAATTTTTATTAAGTCAAATTCAACTTTTTGGCACATGAAATTCACTATTTTATGTCGAAAATAGTGAATTTAAAATGACTATTTTGTCCATGATATTCGCTCTTTTACCTTTGCCTAGATGCGCCCCTGCTGACAAAAATTACTTTAAAAAAAATACATAAATAATTTTTCCAGAATTCAATTTTATTTTAATTTTATTTTTCACACTTCTACAATATTTTTTTTATGGAAAAATGTTAAAAAAATAACTAATTTTAAAATTAATATTGTTCTTATTATGTATATATAGTAGTTATTCATAACCTACAAACTTATACTCTTCGCTCATCGTGTTTCCTTACATATATACGTATTTTTATGTGCTAAACAAAAGCGCACTCATTTTCTTGTTAATTTTCCCGGAACTATTTTCCTTTTAAAAATCATACAGGGTCGATTATTCAATTGTTTTTTTTTATTTTGAAAACAGTAAAATTTTTTATAACTCAAGAAAAATTGAAAAAGTTGCAAGTTTTGTTTAAAAAACTTATTAAAGTTTTTATTCAAGAAAACTTTAAAAACCGCAACAAGTTGTATATTTTTTAAAACAAATTTGATACGATTTCATTCCTTCTTTTATCTTGACTTTTGGTTTGATTGAAAGATTGTATTTTCTATTTCTAGAGACATATTTATTTGTGAACAAAACAAAGCAAAATGAAATAAAAAATTCACTTAGAAACGAAAAAAAATCCTTTAAAAATATATTAGATAATAAAATGATTTATAGTACTTTAAAATCAATTTAAGAAATACGTTGGGATATTATTATCAATTTACTGTTGTAATTAATTAATATATATATATATGATTTTACTGTATATAAATATATATATAGTTTTATTTTAAAATTTTAATCACTATCGGACTCATCGCCGAATTTCTTTTTGTAATTTCTCCGAACTCGAGCGACTTTCTGATGGAATAATTTTATTGCGAATTTCTCACCACCATTGCACGACTGATCATTGTTATTACTGTTTAAATTATTACTTAATGTGCCATTACTACTACAACTAATATTATTATTAAGGACGCTACCGGCTGAGCTACAGCCAGCCACGGAGCCAGCAATACCGCTATCCGGAGTAAACTGCAATGCGTCGCTATTATTTAATTTTAAATTTCCATTTGGTGTACCGATATCTGAACAGTCAATTGATCGGTCGTTGTGCAATGAAGCATCATTGCTATTATCATCATCATCTTTAGTCAAATGACTTAGATTAACATTATTCAATGAATTGTTATTATTGTTGCTTTTTCCATTATTGTTACTAATAATATTACTGCTATTATTGGCGTTATTGTTGCGGTTAGTGGTTGTATTTTCTGTTGGCGCTATAGGAACAGATTTTCGTTTCTTGGTGAAGCAGTCTAAACTCTCATTGCTGGACGAATCGTTCTCATCCTCTAAGTAGCTACTGTTTGATAGTCTTGAATTTGAATGACTCGAGTAGATATCTAAGGGGATGGCGGCGGCACGCCGCTTCCTGTGATTGGGGGGACTTGAATATCGGTCCTCGTCAACATCTGAAGACAAGTGATTGTTGCGAGTGTTTCGCCTGGAGGTCGACGGCACAGCTGTTGATGTGGTTGGGGTTTCTGGGGTCTCGATACTGTGGAGCCCATTGATTGGTCGCTTTGGGGACGAAATTGGAGGATTTGATGGACCGCCGACTTCTTGGTCACTGTTTAGTGGTGTGTTGTCATCATCGGAATCTTGTTGCTGCTGTTGTTGCCGCAAACAAAATGCCAAATCTAAAAAAAACGCCCATAAAAAGATTAATTTCAAATCCCGAAATGTATTTTTAATAATCCAAAAAAATTATCAGCAGGATTTGAACTGATTTGTTTTCCTCTTAAATAACTGAAGTGGGAAACCCACCGTGATGACCCTGTCCCATACAAATGGAAAAGATTTTTGCATCTTTCTCGAAAACGGATACTTTTAAAAAAAATGTTTAGACAGAAAGTGATTAGAATATGATTCTACATAACTTTCCCATACATCAAAATCCAATTGGACACAATTTTTATTAATCAAATTGGGTTGCAAACTGCAGTAAATCGGGCGATAACCCAGTTTTTTTGATCAAGAAAAAAACCGCGAAAATTTTTTTTACGCCAATTTGATATGTAGATCAAATTCAGACCACAAAAACCTAAAAACGTCTGTTTTCAAAAAACAAATTTCAGAGTTTTGTTTTTGAAAAAATACAGCGTCGTATATGAAATTTTTGTCGTCGGATATCGAGGCCGGGAACAGAACATTCCGGGTTGTTTCATCGAGAAATCGACGGACGTCTGTATTAATTTATTTTTGAGTTTGACTCTGTAAATTATGCGCTGGGCACCTCACTCAGAAAAAAAACAACTTATAATTACGCTAAAAGACGATTAAAAAAAATAAAATAATTGACTCAATATTTAGACACCTTTTCCATTTGATGTAATTCCAGTACTGGTGCTTGGCACAGCGAGACTTGTAGATGAACTCATTCCATTGCTACCCATTTCGTTATCTTGTTTGCTAGAATCATCATCATCTGAAGAAGTGTCCGATCGATCTGAAAGTGATTAATTTTTAATTCATATCATAATTATTCAAGTAATATTTTCATATATTCCTACCAACAACTCTTAAATTCTTATTTTTCCGGCGAAATGATCGAAATAGTGGCGTGTGATTGTGACTTTTGTAGCGCGGACCTTTCTGTATTTCACTATCATCACGAGTTCTTGGACGTCTGGATAAACTATTGTAGCGGCCAGCACGTTTACCCATATTTCCATTGCGAGATGTCCTCGGAGCACTTCGCTGAACGTGACTCTTGCGCTTGCTTGTGGTCTTCAAAGCACTTTGCCTGCGACGATTCGATTGGGATTGGCCTTTTAATGCTAAACGGCGCAAGGTATTACGCTTCGTTGCAATTAAATATGCAATTCGATTCGCGTATTTGGTTCTCTGTGGTTTTATATTTGAGTTTGTTGATCCACGACGGTTGCGATCTATAATTTGGAACACATTTTCAACTCAATTAGTTAAAAATTCTAAATGGCGATTCAATAAACTACCTCGAAATTGTACAAAATAGTTAACCAAATCCTCATCAGAGCTTTCAGTTGAGCTCTGCCGGGTGCTGTTCGAACTGTGAACGCTGCACTGATCTGAATCAGAACTGTTGTGACTATCCCAGGCTTCAATCTCCTGCTGTACGAGGGAGTCAAAAAACGCCATCATGCGTGGATCTTCAAGGGTGTTTTGATTGCTATAGTCGTGTGTCATATTTGTCCAGTTCATGTGTACTAAAGAGAAGTAAGCATCATGGGTGAAAACTTCACGAGGATTTTCTGGGCCAATCGCCTCTTCAACGAGGCTCCCAGTCCAATTTGACTGTTTGAAAGGACTCCAAAGCTAAAATTAGAGACCGAAAATTGAATTTCTAGTAAACCATGTCAAAAACCCTACCTTAACAACTTTCTCCACACCCGAGGATGCCAACAAACACTTTTGTGAGTTATAACGAACTTGATTAACGATCGATCTATGGCCATACAAAACCATTTGGGTATGTTCGATCCACTGATCATTTAAGCTAGCTGAAAATCACCGCATTTACTGTATTTTAAAAGTTTTTTAATTGATTAAGAAAGAATATCTTACGATCAACATCACCAACACGCCAAACGTACAAATTGAAATCATCAGATCCGGATAAAACAAACTCATCGTCCTCACCGGCGAAACAGCAACTTTTCATTGTACATGAATTGTAATAGTCTGGATGATAGAATTGACAGACAGGATTTTGTGAGAATGTGTTGTATAAAATTGGGGGTAGACGTCTTCTTAAAACCAGGACTTGACTTCCATTCGTATTAAATCTGATGCTCATGCAACTCTGTACGTTGCCATCGCCACCGTATTGTATTACGGGACTGTTACAATAAAAATAATTAAAAAAAAATTATTGCATTTACAACAATTTAATAAAATATTTCAACTTTCCACCTTTGCGGCTTTCTTATATCCCAAAATCCGGCACCCTTCTTCGAATTCGCGGTGACGAGGTAACTACCATCCTGTGGATGAAACTGCACTGCATGGAATGGTCCTCTGTATTTTCCAAGCGACAGCACTTCAGTTCCTTTTCTTAGGTCAAATAATAAAATTCGACCATCTTCACCAGCCGTTGCCAAAATGTTGTCATTTGTGGGGTCTACGGAGAGACCGTAGACTGGTTTCACGTGTAGATAAACATCAAATGCTTCTCCACTAAAATTTATACATTATTTTTTAAAAAATCAATAATTTTTAATGGAAAATTAAAAAAAAATAGTTTACGTTTTCACATCATGAACAATGACGGAATCGTCATTTCCACCGGAGAAGAGTTTTGTGTTGTCGCTGTTGAAGCTGAGGCAAAATATATTGCTTTGGTGCTCCTTTTCCATCGCTCGCGGTTCACTAGATCCAGCGATAGCCTTCTCGATATTCCAGAGCAGTATACGACGGTCATCACCACCTGTAGGGATATTTCAAAAATTGAGGTCTTATAGTTAAAATATTTTTTTATTAAAAAATGTCATTCGAAAAAAAGTCTCTCTCATGTCACACGAAAAAAAAAGTCTGAAATGTATCCCTTAACACTATATCGGTATTTGTGGAGGTAATTGGGTGGTAATTGGCCATAAAATACGTCCCAATTTTAGTGGAAGGGTCTACAGTAGCGTTACTCAATCCCATACAATCCTGAAAAAGTGGGTCGTAGGAGAGGGAGGGGTAAGGTTTCGAAAAATCTAAAATTACCGTCACGTATGGTATAAGAAATCTCTAAAAAAAAGATTTTCATAATCAAAATTTTTAAAATCAACACATCCAACAGCCCTATTTACAATAAAAAGTAAAGAAATTGACAAAGTATTGCTTCTTTGATTTTTAGAACATAAAAACTTTCCTGGTCACGCAAGGAATAGGGAACGCTATGTAGATTACTTTTTGTCCGCTGAGCCTGTTTGTAGGGTAAACTGGGACTAAACAGCCCATCCATCAATAATTCAAATGTTTTCCCATCAATAATTCAAATGTTTTCCCATCAATAATTCAAATGTAAACCACATTTCCCATATGTACAAATTTTTTACACAGACGGCAATTTTTCCTCGACGTTTTATAAAAAACTTGACAATTATTGCTCAATTCCAATGATGATTCGCAATCATATAAAATTGTTAGATGCCGCAGGATATGAAAACATGGGTATGGGATTTCAATGATGAAGTTCGGCCATATTAAAATAAAAAAAATTGAAAACTAGATCTAATCCTAACGAATTTTGAAAAGGGTGATATAAACCAGTTCAGCGATTTACAAATTCTGTTACTTGCATAAGGAAACAAATTTTTACGGCCTTAAAATATAAATACTTAATTTTTTTATACTACATTTTCATTCTAAATGAGAAAAAATGTTGCGAGTTGATATTCTGGTAATATTGGAAATTCCAGATATGATTTATTTTCACGAATCATTGGATTATTGATTGAATTTACTTCGGGATAAATTAATATTGTAGATGGATAATTGAAATGGGGCGTGTTATATCAATTCATCGCTATATAAAACTACCAAAACGGCTAATTATGGAAATTCATTTCTTAAAATTTCAATTATTTAATTTAAACAAAGAAAGACATGGCTTCGAATCAAATAGGATATCTACAAGTAATACAATTATTTTACAATTTCACAATTGTTTGTGCAACTAAAAAGAAGGCTTCCCATTAAAACCAGTACGAAGTTTTTTTTTGCTATTGTTGACAATTGAAAACGAATCTCCCGTCTAAGAAAATAATTAGAGAACGAATATCTATAGCCGCGAGAAATGAATATTTTATTTTCATTTAAAACTAGAAAATAAACAGAAAATTCCTGAAAACAAGTTATAGAGAGGCAGCAGAGGGATGATAACCGATGCATAGATAATCTTTTGGGTTTGCTGCTATCGCACACCATACATACAACGTACATATGGGCATACAATAAAGTTCTGTAAAACCCATACACAAGGAAGTTTCTCTTTCTTCAACGAAAAATGATACAAACAGCCATTTATGTAGCACAAAAAATTGTGAAATTACTTTGTTGTTCCACCGTATGTTTCATACAAATAAAAACAGTATCAAGCATAAATTGCTTATTAGGGAATTATAACGACTGAATTTCGGAATGGTTTAAGTTTTTCGTAATTTTTTTTTTGAAAGTTTCACTGCACAAATTTTCTGCAGAATATTTAAAAAAAAAACCTTATTGAATTAAAGTTGGTTTTCTGAAAAATTTGGAGAGATATTTATGAAATGCCCTCAAAAAATGCATAAATTTATCTAATTTTGTAGAATTAACACCTAATTAATTTTTTTAGCGTATAAGTGGTTGTACATAAAACACGTTTTACTGTTTCAGACCACTCTGCGCTCTCGTCACGCTATTTCACGCTTTTCATACTCTATATACTCTATAGCCGCTAACAAAAAACAGATAGAAATATACATAAATCGAGAAAACTGATAAGAAAGAGGGAAAACCTTGGGCTAAAACCCGCTCCCCCGGAAAATTTCATCCAAATGGGTTTAGTGGTTCTCGAGTTTGAAGCGAACAGTCAGACATACAGACACACAAACTTATTACATCATAACTTTCGAAAGGATTGAGCTAGAGACTTGAAATTTTCTTCAGTAGCGTTTCTCGTAAATAGCAAGGGTAAGTACTTGAACAGGCAAAATCACACCATTCGTTCCCCCCTCCGTCGTCTCTAAAATTGCTAAAATTAGCGTAATTTTTTAAGCGACTCGCAAAAAAATTGCTACGAAGGGAGAGGGGGTGGTGGGCAAAATATTTAGTTACGCCATTGCCACAGTAATAAAAATATCCGACAATTGGTTCAATGTGTTACAAAGGATGTAGTAAATTTACACAGGATATACAGAGTTTTCGTATTAAAACAAAAAAAAGCATAGATAAAAAATTGTGAAAAAAAAAATTAAAAAATCAAATGAAAAAATATTAATGGAAATGTATTTTAAAGCAGCAAAACTTTTCCAATGGGCTGTTTTCTATCGCCACAAGCTTGAAATACGATGTCACAACCCCCTTTCCCCAGCTGATGGCTTCATATTCAGCAATAAAGTCGACGTAGAATAACTTGAGTCGGCATAATCCAAAAAAAGCGATTACCATTTCTTTCATAACAAGTAAATGTCACTTTTTTATGTCGTCGCAGTCAAGATCTCGTACAACGAAATCTTCTCGATTCGATGGGGGACTTTGGGAAACAATTCAAAAAGTGCCTGATCCCTGTTCCCTCAATAATTAACAAGGCCGAATCGGGGATTGAAGGCGGAGGCAATAAATTGTCGGTGGGATGGGATGGGGGTTTAGGAAGGCTTTCGTCTAGGTGGCGAATAGCTATAGCGACTTTCGTGTCGTTTCCTTTCAGGATATTGAATATAATTTCCTCTTCATTCAAGTAGGAAAACAGGATATAGCATTTAAATAGACAAAGGAAAGATTGTTTTTCGGTTTATCCTGTGTTTCGCTTACCTGAAATTAGGTATTCACCCTCATTGGAGAATTCGATCGCATTAACACACCCAAAATGCGACACCAAATCGTACTTGTAGAGATTTCTAGCGATTCGCAATCGCTGCCGATACAATTCCGATCGAAATTTGTGAATGCTGAACTCTCCCTGCCTATCGTCAAGAAGTGACAGGATATTACTTGATCCTCCGCCTTGGTTCCGGGACATTTTCGCTTTTTGTGACTGATGATGGCCTCTTCGCCGCAATGGACACAAAAATTTCTGTCGTGTGGCAAGCTGTCTCGAATTGCCTTCAACTACAAAACTTTACTTTTTCCACTGTAATTATAAGATGTTTATAGAAAACTTCTCGGTTCCGAATTTTCCGCACTATTTGAAACTTTTCAAATCACTCGAAAATTGAATTGAGAATTTGTCTTTTTTACAGTCGATACTACTCATCCACTAAGTTTATTTTTATGGATTATTTTAATGGAGTTTGTCTTGTGTGTCGACGGTTGTTGTTGTTTTTGCAATCACTTCCCAAGCAAGCTGCTCTTCGGTTTCTCCTCCGCTTGCCCTTCACGTACTTTCTTCGCACTACAATTCGATCTCTGACTACGAAATTATGGTGACAGACCTGCTTTATTTGTGGTGCTTCGACTGGGCAGAGGGACGCGTTTTTATCGTTCTGGATTCACTGAGATCACTTTCGCTTTTTACACGTAATTTCCACAGTTTGGCCTGCGAAAAAGGACTTGTCTACGAATTCAGTTGGACTTTTCTGATTCTTGACTTTCGGTCGATAGGATCGACTGAATGTTCCTGCCCTTCCTCTGCACGTCCCTTGACAGACGGAAATCCGTTTGACGTCTCTTCAACCAGCTGAATTTCTGCCTGTGCCAGCTGAGTTTTCTCAAACCAATTTACCTGCTCGATTTTCCAGTCGTTGACAAAATTTTCCTCTATCACCAGTTTTGAAATTAACACAGATTTTTATTCTGTAATTCACTGCGATTTCGGCAAAAAAGATTCCTTTCTGATTTTTGGGTTGCCCGACTCACTTTAATATTTCTCTTGTTCCATCCCTCACCACTTGTAAAACGAAAAAGTGTATTTTCGGCTGGTGTGTGAGTATCGCTGGGTCCGTGTGCGTTGGTGTGCGTCTGTTTTTATTTAATTTGTTTTCATAATTTCGGCTGAGAGTTGGTGCAATGACAATCAGCTGGTTGGCAGTGTTGCCGCCTTTGCAATTTTTCGTGCTTTCATTTAATAAATTTGAAATAAAAATTATTTTCAAAGTAGATTGTAGTAATTTAATTTTATTAAAACAAAACAGAAATTAATTAATAGGTCTTTGATCTATTTTTTATTGTTAAGAATTATCTTTTAAACCTGTGTCAAAAGGCATGGGTTGTATAAATTAAATAACGCAAAAGCGATTATGCAAAAAATTGTATCCTGGAAATTTAAGCCATTAAATTTGAATTATTTGAATAATATTAACAATATTTAGGTATTTATAGTTTTTACATAACTGTGATGGGACTTTTTGGTTTTTATACTGACTAGAATTTGACAAAAATATTCCGTTTTGGCCTTTATATCTAAACTTCAAAAAACTGGTAATTCATAGTCATTTTTAAACAAAGGTTTTATTTATTAAACATGAGTAAACTGACACAAATCATTTTGTATGAACTGAAACTACTTAGATTGCTTGTACTTTGACCGAGGAGTGAAAATTCGATAGTTAACAGTCACCATCAACTATCTCCTTCAAAAATTGAAAAACCATTAGACAAAAAAATCTTTAAAAAGGATAAAAGATATAATCATTGGAATTTGAATGACATATTTCTAAAGATAAGAGTGGAAAAAAATCTCAATATCTGATTGAATTTTAAATTTTTCTTCTAGCAGTTTGTATTTTTATTGTGTGTTTTTAATTCACAATATTTTTCAAGTAATGGCTGGCAAAAACGAAATCGGCTGACTGGATTGAAAGATGCATGGAGAGGATGTTTGAAGTACGAGCAAGGTGAATTTTTATGCACTTAAACATGTTTTAGATTATTTCCAACCGAATGGCGAACTTGGAAACAAAATCACTTCAGTGGATCAAGAAATAGAAATGCATATACCCTCTTCGTTCCGTCGAGTAAAAAAAGAAACTGCAAATCAATACCCAAAACAATTTTTTTTGAGCAAATGCAAATGAAATAAAGCGATTTTGCGAAAAGAAATTGTAATACTTTATTTTAACATTGTATGATTTGAAAATGAGAAAAAATGAATAAAACATAACTTTCATAACAAAATTTATCTTTTTATTTACAATAGACACAAAATAAAATTATTCGGATGTGAAAAATCTAAATAAATATTTCATTAAGATACAAATTTAAGAAAACAATCTAAAACGCTTTAAGTAGGCATTACGGTACAAAAAAAATGCCTTCTTTGTCCTGAATGTTACAGCCTTGATTACTCGGTAAGTATTCATGTTTTTCCAAATACAATCGGAATTTAGGTAATTAGAAACCTGATGATATGATCTTTCTGAACTTAATTTTAATTACATTCCGCCAATGCGAGTTGATTAATAATTTAATTAATAAATTTGAATCCTTTCATAAAAAAGATTTCCTAAAATTAAGAACCGGGCATGGAACAATGTAAGTAATGCGGAAGATCAGTATCACACAATTGTTTCTAACTACCATTTCAAGTATATATTTAAAAATTGATTTCGGATTTAAGAAGTATTACTTTTGTTTTACAATTCAGGTATATAATCTATAAATGAGAAAATACCACTAAACTTAAGTACATAATTTTCCACAATTCTTCGCTAGCAAGGCTCAAAAGATAGGAACAGTTTTGTGTAATTGATAAAAGCAAATATAATAATGGAACCGACTGCAGATCCAGTTTGAGCTACAGCGCCAACCCATACTAGAGATTTTCCACCTTGAGATCGCATCACGGTTGTGATGCAGAGCTTGATGTAACTCACTAATCCTATCAGGATAGTCCAGCAGATCACCTGAAATTTAAAAAAAATTGTTAGTAATATGAAGTTTTGATATTGAAATGATATTTACAACAAGAGCTTCTCCTCCGCTATGCCCAACCATTGGTGGGAAAGGACTTAGCAAGGATGTCGTTAGAGCGTAGCTGCAAAATATTGCAGCGCATCCTGTCAAAGTTAGAATGGATCGAATTGACGTATGCGGCAGGAACACGGCTAAGAAGCAAGCCACAGGATTCGCTATCGAACTGAGAGCTACTGTTAAATGATACGCGTTGTTTCCGTATGGAAGGCATGAATACGATTGAATACTGGGAAAAACTCCATTACCAAAGAAGCAGGTCAGTGCCATCAGGACCATTAGCAATCTGTAGTTGTTAGTTGACAGTGTTTTTCGGGTTTCCTGCACCACCGGACGTTCATCAGGAAGTTTATGATCGCTAGTTTCATACACGTAATCGTTGCCATGGCTTATCTTCACGGCAGCGTATTCTTTCTTGCATTTTTTCAACTTGTCTAAAAGTATGAATGCAATAGAGCTGAATAACATCATTGAGAATACAAACAGAAAGAATTCCTTGGTGCTAAATCTAGGTGGTGGCACGTATTTGGTGTAAGAAGGTCCTTCAGTGGTATTGTTTGGAATGCATTCCACATTTCCACCAACGCCTTGTATCAGCGCTACTACACTTGGCAGGAAGCCGCTTAGACCTTCACCTATCAAGTACGTCACTAAGTAGATCTCTTTGAAGCGTCCCATGTAGGGCATAAACAGCACAGAACTAGTGCATCCTATCAGTGCTAGGAAGAACACCAAAATAAATAACGATAGACTATATTCGTGTCCCGTAATTGTGGCTGTCCTTTTATACATGAATGCTGTTAATACTGCTGCTATTGTTCCTATCACCAAAACCACATATATCATGTATGCATCCCGGACCTTTTTCGGTGAGAATTTCTGCAGAATTGTGTATGCCAATGGGCCGATATTCGCGAATTGCACAATCACCACCAAATATGAAGGTAGTGTCCATTTCTCTGGCGCTGATTCAACTAATAATGGTAACTGCAGGAATATTGAATTAACTCCAATCCATGAACCGATTCCAAATAGAATCGATAGAGAATCTACAATTATACTACGATTAGTAAATGCTTTTTTGTACTTTGATAATTTTTGATGCATGTTGGTTTTGAGAAGTATAACGCTTTCCGTCCCCACCGAATTCGGTTCACCTTGACTGCAAAGAGATTGGGAAATCCAGACATAGATTAGAACTTTTATGATTAATAATTGCAATTAAGAATATGACTAGTAATAAAGTTAATAACTGGCTGAAGATAATTGTTATCTGATGCTAACAGAATCCGTACATTAACATAGTTGTTGAGGAAAAATGAAATTTATGTATAATTTTTCAAAGATTTTGAATTAGGGTAAAACACCAAAGTTCAAAAATGAATATTTTTACTTTTTTTCAGTTCACGGCAATATAAAAGCAAAATTCTTTGATGTTAAAAGCAATCTACATATTTAACAAAATACTAAATTTAAATTTAAATTCACCAACTTTAAACTGCAAGTCTATTTAAATAAATCGTAAAAATTTTAATCTTTGACCCATGAGAAAATCCCGTTTTGTTTCGGGAGCCTTTAATACTACTTTTCAGTCAAAGTGTCTCATGTTGTATAAATTTTTAATTGATTCGATATTGATAAATTGAGCTAAACAATTTCATGACGCAGTAAAGAATTAAAATTGATATATACAGAATTTCCCTTGTGTTAATAAATAACTAAAAAGCTTCGGGTTTGAAATGACACGCGAAATTATATGAAGCCATCGATTGATAAGAATATTGAAATTTTTGGATTATAAATTCTGTTTAAGACACTTATATATATATATATATATATGTTTTTAGATTAGATTAATATTTATACGTCAATTTGTTGGGGAGTTTTTGGAATATATTGAGTTGGAATATTTTCAAATTTTAAACGAATTTGGTTAAAAATTAAGATACTTTACGATTGACGATGCTTTTTAAAGTAGTGAAGACTCTTTACACACTTGTTTTATATGTCAATCAAGTTTAATAGTTGTTACTCCCTTAAAGTAATCCCAATTTTGAGCACATCTTTAATTTAAATAGTGTTCAAATGCCTCAAATAACTAGCACTATTGTCTGGATCTTTCCTTTGCTACATTGAAAACAACTTTCAAATTTACTTATTAACTAGAATATGATATTTACACTAAAATTGATTCGCTAAACGCATTAACAAAAACTTCTAAATGCACCAAATATTTTTGTACTTAAAATACGACCTTACAATACAATTTACAAAGCAAAACTTCAAGTAAATTTAATTTCGGATAACTAACTGATAACACATTTAAAAAAAAAAATAATATTCACAGAAAAGCCCACCTTAAAATTGCCTCGTTACCGGCTGATGCATTTGAGCGACTCTCGGGAACTAAATCTTTTGTTGAACTTTCATCAGTTTCATACATGATAACTTTGTATGTGGTGATAACTTAGCGATCAAAAAGATTTATGATAAGATGAAAACAGCAAAGTAGCTTTTTAATACACCTAAAAGTGAATAGCAAACATTTTAGTTTATTGCATAGACTAGATAAATGATAATATCTATTTCTACATTATTTGGGACACATATAAACAAATATTTTGATAACAAATTCGATTTGCCTGTCTTATCTGTAAATTAAGCACAGTAATTAATGTTCAGAATTTAATTAGACATGGGATACCTATTTTTTATTTATTGAGTAAAACGATAGTGGTTTTTTGACTGACATTGTGGAGAAATAAGAATACTATTTTTTGGTGTCAATATTTTTATTAGAATCATACGGAATATATTTTTTTTTAGAAAGTGTTTGTTTATAGCGAGAGCTTTGAACAGGATTTACTAAAATGTCGTTAAGACCTTAAATTCTTGAGGGCTACGCAGAAAACGAAGCTACAATTTGGAACTTAGCATAAAAACATTTTTTTATGATTTCAGAAATTTTTTGACTTGTTCAAATGTTCGGAAATGGGTTTTAAAATTGTATTTTAACTACTTATCTTCAAAAATATTTCGACCTTCTTTGTAGTCTTTTTGAAATTTGAGGAATGGAAAACTGAATCTTGAGGTATGGAAATGTTATGTAAAATTAACTTCTAAAAACTCTTTGTTGTTAAAGTGTTTTGATATGACATACCGGCTTCGAAAAAATCAGAAAAAACTGCATAATGATACGACTTTTCTTATTCAAGAACCTAGTTCCCATTTTACTTTTTATACCCGTATGGTGAAACCAAAGGGTATATTAACTTTGCCTTACCGTTTGTAACGCCAAGATCCCGTCATCACACAAAAAAATGAATTACACCAGTGTGTTTAGAATGATGAAAAAAGTTGAATTTAGCATGTCCGTCCGTCTGTCCGTCCGTCCGTCCGTCCGTCTGTCTGTCTGTGGCGCGGATTGCGGGCGCACGGCTTGAGCTAGAGACTTGAAATTTTGCGTGGATCCGTTTTTCGTAAAATGCGAGGCTAAGTTCGTTAATGGGCGAAAATGGACCATTAGGGGGGGTACCCCCCATACGAACGAAAACGTTTTTTGTGAATACCTCAAAAACGGTGCATCTTATCAAAAAAGTGCAAGAACAAAAGTTATTTAGGATATAATTCTAAATAAAACTCCCATACATCAAAATCGAATTGGAATAAATTTTAAAAAATCTTATTAGAAAGTTTGACTTCAAAGTGGAATTTTGGTACAACTGTTCAAATTTTGATTCGAATATCACCATACGGGTCTCCAATGATTGCCAGATAGGCAATTATAGCTTTTGTTATGTTTTACTCTAAAAATATTGCAAATCATTTATAAACGCATTTCACAACACAGAGGTTACCCACAAATTTTTTTTAAATGACTTCATATAATAAAAAAACACAAAAAGATAAAAACTTGAGTAACTTGTCAACAGATTTATTTAAAAAGTATTTACAAGGTCTTAAGAAATGCAGCATTTATTTTCAGTAGACCAATGTCTTCATTATTGAATGTTTACTCATCTTCAGACTTTCAACATGATAAGAAGAGAATAAACATGCAAACTCACTTTTATAACACCTTATGTGTTTTTGAAATTTGATACTTTGCAATATTGCATTCCAGCAAAATACTAATTTGGGTACAGGTTTCCTGGGGTAAAAATGGCACACAAAAAATGAAATCAGCACTGCGAAAATGTTTGCTTGAGTTGTAAGCAAAATTGAAATATCTACCAATTACAATTAAATTAAAATAACATAAAAAGTGAAAAAGCCATAAAACCCCCGGTTATAAACGATATTAAAGGAAAATTCTTTGTAATTATGGTCGTTGGGTTTTATGGAAATGATTCACAAATGGTTCTGGGCTACAAAATTATGAAATTTACAATTTTTGCTTATTTTGTCATTGATTTTAATGTAGTAAATAATTCTGAGTAAACTTTCGCAGAAATAGGTCGGGTATTGTGCTCATTTTTATACCCGTATTGTGAAACCAAAGGGTATATTAGATTTGCCTTACCGTTTGTAACGCCAAGATCCCGTCATCACACAAAAAAATGAATTACACCAGTGTGTTTAGAATGACAAAAAAAAGGTTGAATTTAGCATGTCCGTCCGTCTGTCTGTCTGTGGCGCGGATTGCAGGCGCACGGATTGAGCTAGAGACTTGAAATTTTGCGCAGATCCGTTTTTCGTAAAATGCGAGGTCAAGTTCGTTCATGAGCAAAAATGGACCATTAGGGGGCGTACCCCCCATACGAACGAAAATGATTTTTGCGAATATCTCAAAAACGGTGCATCTTATCAAAAAGTGCAAGAACAAAATTTATTTAGGATATGATTCTACATAAAACTCCCATACATCAAAATCCGATTGGAATAAATTTTAAAAAATCTTATTGGAAAGTTAGACTTCAAAGTGGAATTTTGGTACAACTTTTCGAATTTTGATACGAATATCACCATACGGGTCTCCAATGATTGCCAGATTGGCAATTATAGGTTTTGTTATGTTTAATTAAATGTTATGATATTATAAAGTCAAAATATCGCAGTAACAAAATTTGGTCAACTAAACATTTTTTTTAGAACCTTGCTAAAGGATTTGAAAGAAAATTGATAAGTTTAAACTGTTCATTGAATTTGAAAAATTCATTTTTGCCCATTAACGAACTTAGCCTCGCATTTTACGAAAAACGGATCTGCGCAAAATTTCAAGTCTCTAGCTCAATCCGTGCGCCCGCAATCCGCGCCACAGACAGACAGACAGACGGACAGACGGACAGACAGACAGACAGACAGACGGACAGACAGACGGACAGACGGACGGACATGCAGAAATTAATTATTTTTATCATTCTAAACATACTGGTGTAATTCATTTTTATGTGTGATGACGGGATCTTGACGTTACAAACGGTAAGGCAAAGTTAATATACCCTTTGGTTTCACCATACGGGTATAAAAATTTCGATAAACCATAATAATTTTTGTATGAAGATTTATTGTCGATATTTCTAAAATTTTGTTGTAAAAGTGCGAGTCACAATTAATTTCTTTATTGAAACTACAAACCGGTTTTTGCATTGTACTTGAATGAAAAGATTTGACTGTGTAATTAAGTTTAACCCATAATTACCTAATTGAAATATTCGTTCTAATAAAACGAATTTAACTATTTTATTATTAATTCCAAATATGAACAAAAATAATTTTAATTAAGATTGGTTAATTGCAATTGTTTTGATATCGCTATTGTTTTAAACTCTTTTGTAGTAAAAACTTTAATCGACAGTTTTAAAGTTTAAAACCTCCAAGTCAAAGTTCATTCTGAATTACATCATGCACGTTTTCCATTATTTGTAGAAATATTTTTCTATTAATGCCCTATGCGATTCCAACACTGACTTACTTTTGCTCATGTCATTGGAATTCAGTTACAACACCTTTCCCATATCAACAATAATTGTTAACTTTACAGACTACTTTCACAATAGTCACTATGAATTTGGCGTTCATCCAACATTTATAATTATGACTACAAAACAACATAAAAACTAATTTATCACAGAAAAAATCCCACTTTTCATTGAACTAACAATGATATCGATTTTTACCGTTGGGACACTTTCAACTAAAGTATTATTAAATAATTAAGTACAGCTAATGAATGAGAGGTTCGTGTAGTAATAGAGAGCTGCTCTTATGTAAATTTCATTTTGGCATTTTATGCTTTTTAACACGTGTTTTTCCGATTTAAAACTCGTCAAATTTCGTCTCTGCGATACGGACACGTGATAAAAAAAGCAATGTCAAAAATCAGCTGAAATGTGACCTAAAACGCCAGTTTTCTCGATATAAACGAGCTTTACTTTGTAACGTCAGATTTTTAGCATTTGATTAAAATCGTAAAAGCTTTTTATACCCTGCATGATGTGAAATCCTTTAAATTGTAGTATGAAATTGAGGTTTCATAATCATATTTTTCTCCGCTGCCGTACCTACAGTCTTGCATAAATTTGAAATCATGAATTTGAAATCATGAATGAATTGCAACATTTGTAAGGAGCCGTAGCCCTACAACAGTAGAGACAATGAAGCAGTATACACCAGGGGTGTCAAAATAAGGGTATTTTTTCATTTACTGAACTGGTATCCCAACATCAAATCTTTGTTACAGCACCAATTCTTTCCTGGTGAAAACGACAAGTGGTTTGGATGGAAACACTCAAAACATAATTAATTGGCGCAACTTTGAAGATACGTACGCATAAACAAGTGCCGAAAAACCAGTTGAGAGAAAATTTTGTAATTAACGATCACAAATTATGAAATGTTGAAATCGCATAAACAGGAAATGCAACATTTTATTGAAGTTTTTAAAAAATATCGCTTAGTTTATGATGCCAAGGTTGCGGAATACCTGAATAAAGTAAAAAGGCTGCATATTAAAAGTACTGAAGATATAATATAGAGTTTTTTATATCATTTCTTCAGTAAAAGTCTTTTAACACGATTAAGGTAGTACCTAATTGCCTCTCGTTCTCACTCACGTTTTCAAATGGAATTGAAAGCACTGCGATTCTCTTTGGTTTTTTGATTTAGCTTTAAATTAGCCGTTTAAATTAATCAGAAAATTCATAAAAATTTGTAAACTAATCATGTGGCGATTTGTTTTCAAAATGTTTAAAATAACATATTTCTAATTTACTTTCTCACACTAAAAACAAATATTTCAGCGATGCATTCATCTCCACAGTTTTTTCGTACTAAATTTAAAAAATTGGCATGATTTTGTATATAGAACTTACCAAGTGTTAATATGCTAACAAAAAAAATTATTATTGTTAGCAATTTTAATTTATAAAGATTCATAAACTTAAATTGGGGAAACGGCACACTAAGAGCTATGGCATACTAAATGCGCCAATCGCTTAAATAAAAATTCATCATTATTTAGTAACAAAATTGATCCCATAAGTTTTAATACTTGTATATTAAAAAATTCGTACTAAAAGCAATTTTAAAAAATAGCTGAATATTCTAATGGTGGGTTTCACGAAATTTTAAGTCACTGCTAAATCGAGTTAGCGAGCGAAGTTCAAGTAAAAAGAACGTGCTAACTCGATTTAGTGGGCGCTAAAAGTTTCGTGAAACCTGGCATAAATCGTTTTAAGCGTGCTAAAAAATTTAGCACGGTTCGTATGAGACAAATATCTTTGTAAAATTGACGAGAATAAAAGTAACAATTGATCCAGTCGCGGAACCCGCCTGTGAAATTGCTCCTGTCAGCACTAAAGATTTTCCACCCTGTGCTCTCATTATGGTCGTTATGCAGATTTTTATATACGTTGTTAGGCCAATAAGAATAGTCCACGATGTTATCTAATTAAGAAATATTAAAGACTTTACGTAATGTTTTAATTGTAAACACAAAAAAATACTTACAATTAGAACTTCACCAATTGAGTGGTTCATCAAGGGGGGCTTTGGGCTCATCAATGCAACAATGAGAATATAAATTGCTAAAACCCCCGCAATGCTGATTAAATACAAGACTACTCGAATGGAAGTTCTTTGAAAATACATGGAAATTAGACAGGAAACAGGATTAGCCGTTAAACTCAATGTCACAGCTAAGTGATAAGCGACGTAACCGTAAGGAATGCAAGAATATGATTGAACGCTCGGCAGAACACCATTAGCGATGATTCCAATCAAAGCTATCAAAGTTAATAGCATTCGATAGGTGCCTTTTGAAATATCGTATGCCTCATCTTGGCTAGATCGATCATCTTTCTTTGGATTTTTGTACTCATAGCTATTACCATAGGATATTTGAACTGCGGCATATTCCAATCGACACACTTTGAAATTATCCAAAACGATGAAGGCTAAAGTACTGCAAAGTATCACCACAAAAACGAATGCGAAGAAAATTTCAGAATCGAATCTAGGTGGTGGCACATATTTGGTATAAGGTGGTCCTCCAGTGGTGTTGTTTGGAATGCATTGGACGTCGCCACCCACTCCTTGAATAAGAGCGACGATGCTTGGAATGAAGCCGCTCAATCCTTCGCCCATGAGGTACGTAACTAAATACACTTCAACAAATCGTCCCATATATGGCATACAGAGTACTGAACTGGTGCAGGCTTTCAGGGCCAATAAGAACGACAGGACGAATAGAGCCACACTATGCTCTTCCCCGCCAACAAGGGCCGTTTTGCGATTTAAAAATGCAGCCAACAAAGCAGCAAGTGTTGCTATTATTTGGACAGCATAAATCATGTAGGAATCCTTAATTTTTAGTGGTGAATACTTTTGGTATACCGTATATGTTAGTGGTCCAATGTTTCCAATTTGCATTATGATAACAATATACGACGGTAGACGCCATCCTTCTGGGGCTGTTTCCACAAACAATGGAAGTTGGAGAAATGTCGCATTCACACCGATCCAAGATCCGATTCCAAAAAGTGCAGCTAAAGTGTGGACAAAAATCGATCTTTTTCGATTGCTACTACAAGTTTGTGTCATATTTGTCCTGTGTTGAAGGAATGTATCGTTTTCGGAACAACTTCCTGCGGTAATTTCCCTAAAAATGTAAGAAATTTAGTTTAATATTTGGAATTTTTACTAAAAAGATTTTTTTTTACCTGGAAGAGCTACTTTGTCCCTCATCGGTCTCTGACGAACTGCCAGTAATCTCTTCAATATTCGTTTTTTCAGCCATTATCGTTTGTTTATTTGAAATACCGATAAAAATGAAGTGGTTCGATTATCTGTGGATAACTTCAGTCTCTGTAAGAATATTACACCCAAATGTATAAAATTTTTATTTTTAACCGTTAATTTGATTTTATTTTCTTCTACAAAAAAACTTTTGTTTATTCATTTCTCCTTTGATAATTAGCACATATAATAAAACCGAAGCTATTCATTAAATGCATCGACAAAATGTGCTATGGTTTAAACGTGCTTGGTTTACTAATCATAATTTTAAAAACTAAAACAGAATGTGATTTTTCTCGATAAATTGAAGAAAATGTAAAAAAAGAACTAAGTATCTGTCCTAAAATACATCACGCTAAGTTTACGTTTTTGGAACCCCCCCTTTTAAAAAAGAGCAGGTCTTTTATGAAAACGGACATTTCATAAGTCTAGCTTTGCAAATAATGATTAAATGTTTTGTAGATAGAAATTTTCTTTGAAAATCTTTATAGTCTATTCAAAAGAAATGGTATTCAAAGAAGAAACCTGATATTAATTTTATGCAAAAAAATCGCCAAAATAAAATCGTTTCATCAAATTTTAAAAAGCTCTTCATACTATCGAGTATTTTAAGGAAGTTTTGTTCGCACAGAACTAACGAATTTTAAAACCTTAGAAGACAGTTCACTGGACGCTTTTTTTCATTTTTATCAATTCACTTGGTGGGTTTTTAACTTCTTGCTGACCATATGCAAAAATCTGCTAGAAGAATGACTTTTTGGTTAAAAAATGCTGATCGACTAGGGAAATTATAGAATCACGTAAGTACAACTATAGAATTTTTATGAATTTTCACAAATTTAGTAAGTATTAACTTTCGTACACATTTAACTTACCACATTAAGGAAATTCGAGTTGAAATGCCATCGCGCACAATGAAATATGAGCAAAAAATTGTTTTTCTTTAGTACACAAAGCACAGCAATCCACAGATTTAGATATCACTCTTATCGCTACTTGTTTCAATTTACACACTTCAAAAAAATCTTTATAGGTACCAAAGTATTTTTTTTAGATAAATTGTGGTAACGAATATCGATATTATTATTGAAATTTTTTGCTAACTAAACATAACTATTATGAATTACTCGGTGATTTCCCTCTTACTAAAAAACTTGAATAGTATAGCACTTCAGAATGAAAGCTATTTTTATTGAAGAGAAAATTTTTTTGATGAATTAAGAAAAATGCGGTTAAAAAGCTTTGAAAACAGGGTGGTAATAGTAAAGAAATCAGAATGAAAACCATGATTGCCAGACAATCGTGAAATACCCTATATGGCGTGACTCTGAACTTCCAAAAAGATTTTCATTATCACATTCCGATTGATTTTTTTTGCTCGGATTCAATTTTCATGTATGTAGCACTTAAGTTAAATTCTATTATGAGCGATGATGTCTTTATAACTTTTTCGAAACGACGTGTCGCTTTCGAGAAATCGCAAAAACGGTTCCGTTTGAATGGAGGTGGCGGGAAGGAGCTTTCGGAATTTGCCTGTAACGACCTCGACCTCCCATTTTACGAAAAAACGGCTGTGTCAAATTTTAGGTTTCTAGCTTAATTCATTTTCCAATTATCGTGTCTGCAGACAAACAGACGGGCATACAAAAATTAAGTCGGTACGTTATTCTAAACACGCTGGTGAAATTAATTTTATTGTTTGACGATTATTTCTATGCGTTACATATGGTTTCAACATATAGGGTATAAAAAGTTAACTCAATTTTTGAATCTCTGTGAACTGCATGGTTCAAGCTTAATAACCTTACTGGGTAAATTTCCCTCTTTTGTTGTCTACTAACCGATAAAAATCCATTGACATGGATTTTTGAATGATTCACAATTATAAATTTTCACCAATATTGCTTTTTCGTACGAGTCGTGAAATTTTTAATTATTATCTCTTTCCTATGCAGAGTTTACGGTTTTCTTAAATTTTTCGCATTCGCAGAAATGTAAAAATGGAACTGTTTTTGGGAACAAAAAGTATGAACTTTTCTCAAAAATGCCTGCCCTTATCGAAAAATTTATAAATATCGGTATAAAACCGGTATAGTAAAGGGGTTTGCTGCTCTGACGTCACAGTAATGTAATTCTTCAAGAATAAAACATCATCTTGTTAATGCTATTAAATAAGTCTTTATTTCGGGTATAAATAAAAAATCCAATAACCATTCCCCAATAAAAAAATGAACAAAAAGGTTTTTCTTCATTTTAATGGTCACATAACCCTTCATACCATTTTTTACTTTCTATGCATCTCGAATTCACGCATTTAGGACACCTTAGAAGAAATTTCGGATTAATTGAATCACCATTTTTTAAATGCTTCGAAACAATATCTCCCAAAGCCTGAATAAACAAGGGATGGTCGTTTGGTGCTGCTGCACGCAATATTTTCTCTGCTCCAACCTATCACACAAAATAAATTTAATGTTTTTTACAGAAAAATAATTGAACAAATTACTTCTTTCGCCAATTCATCACAGTATTCGATATCGAGTTCGTGCAACGTTTCGATATGTTCGTTTACAAACGCAATTGGCACAAGGATGAAATTCTTTTTTCCTTGCTTTACGTAACCCTAAACAATAAACAAATTTTATTAGTTTTTGTTCCATGAAGTTGGTAAAATAATGCTATTTACTTTGATGGCATCATCAGTGAATGGTTCTAGCCATGGAAGTGGTCCTACTTTCGATTGCCAAACCAAGCAGTACGGATTACAGTAGCCTAGCTCCTGCATTACCATTTGAACCGAGGCCCCAACCTCCGATGGATATGCATCTCCCCGATTGACCGCCTTCAAGGGGAGTGAGTGGGCAGAAAACAGCAGCACTACGTCTTTACGTTTGTCTTCTGGGAACTTCTTTAATTCATCACGAATGCGTTCCGCGAAAGCTTTTCCTAGCAATGGATGAGTAGACCAGCGGTCTATAACACTCCATTTTATGTTTTTGGGAACGTTACTAGAAGCGAAATCGATTATTTTAGATAAAGATCTCTTAGCATTTTAATATTTACTTCTTTTTGTAATGGGTATAAATGGAATTGAAGCTAGAACCTGATGTCGCACAACTGTATTGAGGATACTGAGAAAAGATCACTATACGCTCAGGCCTTTCTCTAAAAATGAATCCATTTTCATGAATTTGATCAAAATTTCAGGTATTTTAAAATTGAGTACTTTTCTATTTTCATCAATGTATCTTCAGTCAACGGATTAACGTATCTAAAGCCCACATAGTGCTTGTGGGGGCCAGTTTCTGGGGAGATTCGATCTAACTCCTTGCACATCAGTTCCCCCTGTAAATTAGTCCACTTCAAGATTGGCGATCCACCCCCAATTTCCTGGTACTTCTTCTGCACTTCCGGAGTCCGTCGCTTCGCTATCCATGGACCCAATTTACTCTGCATCGGCAATTGGATCATGTCTCTGTCCGTCATAATTCTCAGCAAATAGTCGTGCACTTGGTCGATAGTTTGAGGCCCACCCATATTCAACATCAGCACTGCTGTGCGTGGTGACACTGCATTTTGTGCAATCGTTGCATAATTTCTGGTTACTAAAAGGCCGCGGGCTAAGAGTGGATTGTATTTTTTGTTTTATTTATGGTAATTAAAGCAGAAGGTCTGCAAGTATTTTTAGAATAATTTACCGGTATGTTTGTAAATACGTCCTAACATCTTGACTGGAATTTATGGTTTTTACTACAATGTCACAATTTATAGATAAATAGAAAATGTTTTAAATAAAAATTGATAAAATTCTTGCAGTTTCCCGTAAAACCCAGGCAAAATAAAACAACTGCACTTCAAAAACATAAATCCACTTCATTTGTCAGATTCATCCACAGGGGAAATTGTCTCATCGTTATATTTTTTCAGCTGATTTTTCTTTCGTTCAGTCCCGCGAATCTAGGCTTTATGAGTCCGCGGCAAATTTGAAACAATGCCAAAAATCCGTAAAATAGAAAATGGTTACAATACATAATGCGGGTTAGGCAAATTTTTCTGTAATTTAAAATTATTAACTGTTATTATTGAAATATTGAACAGAGATTGTAAAAAATTATCAACGAGACTATTTTTTAAACCGAAGTTATCATTAGGGATATTGTGGTAAATCACAGATATATTTTGTTTTACTAAAAAAACCTTAAAGCGGTAAATTTAAAGATATTTGGACGTGTGGCTATTTTTAAAGGGAAATGGTTATTTTTCCTGCCGCAATTTGTATAAAAAGAGAAATTTATTGTTTTGACGAGTCGCAATGAATCAATTTATAGTTTAGAATTTTTATAGCCGCACTGAATATTTTTAAATCGTGTCTAAAATCATATACTTAGTTTAAAAACACTGGAAAAAAATCTTTTAACTCTTCAACAATTTCAAATGATAATGTCTGCTCACCATACTCTTAAAATATTTGTTGATAATCTCGTTAAAATCAATTGTCTAAGTTTACATTTTGAAGCCATATTTAATTTAGTGTATTTATTTTCAATTCATTTTATGTGTCTTACGATAATAATTCATTCATTGTAGGAAAAAAGAGTTTTTGATATTAAAGCCACTCTAAATTTCTTTGTTGCATGATATTGATTGCCTACAAAATAATTTTTGGGGATCTTATCTCCACATAATGAACAAATGATAAGAAATATTAAATTGTTTAACTGAGCTAATGACCTTTTTTTGATAAGGGCATTTCTGGTGTGATATCTTAGAAAACCGTGTGGTTCTACATATAAACGATAACAAAGAAATCAAGCTTTTGATTAATTTTTAACCATGAAAAGTATAATGTTTACGTATAAAGTAGATTGTCAAAATAATATTTCTGTGTGAATGAGCATTATTGAGTTAAAATTGTTTTACTTACCGTTAATTTTATCTTTAACCCTCTAGCCGGAATGCCCGCCTTAAGGCGGGCTTCAGGGAATTCGCTTGTTTATAACGGGTAACAATTTTAATCGCCGGAAATCGCCGGAACGTGTTACACTGACTTTTGTAAGTTATCGCTTTACATGCTGGAAAAAATTTAGCCCTGTACGTTGTCTTAGTTACGGTCTGTCGCAAGTTGAAAGTCATATTTTGGTGAAATTTTTGGTGAAATATTCCGGTTAGAGGGTTAAGACTCAGATAATTTAAAAGAAAATTCTCGTGAATTCATAAAATGAGTCATTTATTCAAAAAACTCAAAACTCTTTTTTTTTTTTTAATTATTTTACACATTTTATATATATATTTAATATCAATTACATATATTTAATACCTCTGTTTTTGTTTTTGGTAGAAATTCATATATAAATATTTTTGGAATATTAAAAGTGGTATACTTTTTAAAAGTATTTTTAAGTCCATTAAATATTACAGATATTATATCTAAAATTATTTCTTTATGCATATAATGGTTGATCTTTCATACGATCATTGATGATGGTTTTTTTTTGTTTTTATAAAATTCCTTAATAATACAGCAATAGCAGTTTTTGAATAAATTGATTGTAGTTTGTTCTCATACTTTATATATTCTCAAAATACAGGCGTAAATATTGAGTAATTTTTTTCATATATCTAAAAGTGAAAAATTACAATTTCGACATAAAGTAGTTTATCTGTTATCGTCAATATGTTTTTTATTTGTACCTTTGAGGAGATAGAATATTTTTGGCACAAATCAAGTTAATTTAATGCAGAAATGAAAGGAAATGTAACTAAAAATTGCAATTAAGAACTAAAAAATAGTACAATAAGTATTTTATACATCTTCACAGTAAAAAGTTAGTAAATGATGATACAAATTCGTTTACAAAAAAAACTTTCTCTGGAAAGGTTTTCTAAAAGGTAAATAATGTTGATATAATTAAATTATTTTTTCTTATTGGTTAGCTTCAATCTGATAATTGATTTTTAAGGCCCAATTTTTCGGTATATAATGTTTCTGTGATTTACAATTCATAGTTGCAATCTGTGATAAAAATACCAGCGATCTGTATTCAAATTTTTATACAAGTTTAAATTATGGTAAGAATATTAAATTATAAAACTAATAAATTTAGATGTTATTTATAAAATTACATAAAATTTTTGTTTAGATTTTTTCAGATTTGAGATTATATGTGGAACATTTATAATTGCACTAAAAATAAATCAATTAAACACTCCATTTTTTTTTGGAAATTGATTTAAAAAACATTTTACCTTTTTCAGTAATCAATTAAATGGATTAGTAGAAAAAATCCTTTTTAAATAAATAACAATAGTAATCACGACAGTATGGTTTCAAAAAAAATGCTAAGTAATTTCCTATTGCCTTAAAAAGTATCGTGACATCCATAATTTATGTTAAGAGCTTAAAATATAACGAAAACATGTTTCTCTTTAAAGATCCGACCTTGTAAACCTTTCTTAATATTTTTACATAATTTTTTTGTGGTGGTCGAGAAACTTACTTTTATAAATAAGCTCCTCCTTAAAACCTCAGGTACAAATTCCCACGATCCGGTTTTTTTCTTTCAAACCTTCGTTTCCTGAAGACATTTCATCTAATTTCGACATTAATTCGAGATTTCTCGACTAGATTTCATTTAGTCAATTTGCCCAATTTTTCAACTACTTTTAATATATTAAATTAAGACTTCACTTTTAGTAACAAGAATTTCAAACGAGAATTGGTAAAATTAATGTTAACATAAGGCTTATATACTTTAAACGAATTTCAATAAATTTTTGAATAATTGATGCTTTTTTGATCCATTTCCTAATTTGTCTTTCTTCTGTTACAGCTCTAAGAAGGCGCAACACACGTCAAAAATTTTATATATTAAGAAATTCAAGAAAATGAACTGTTTTGAGAAGTTAAAATTAATTAACATTTGTGCCTGCGAAAAGTAACTTTTTAATTGCAATTAAAGCTAAATAACTCCAAATATTATTGTTTGAGTCACATTAACCAAATGCTCTTCGAATTGTATCATCATCGACTAGTATTATGTACACAAAAATTGAGCATATGAAAAGACTTAAAGCTAATTTTTCTTAATTATAAGATCTTAAATTACCATTGGAAAATACAGAATAGTATAAAACAGTAATAATTACGTAATTAATCAATGAGATATAAAATCTACTAGCATTCTTTTGGTCCATGGCCATTGGTTAATGGTTTATCACTATTTAATGTTTTCAGTTCTTCGGGCTCGGCTAGATGCTTTTCAGGATCGATGTTTTTCACCTTTTTGCCGAAATTCTCGCAGTCCTCAATGGTTTCCAAAAGCGGTTTGTTGTGCGTTTCTGGAAGCAAAAGCGACAGCAGACCACCAATGAACGCTAAAGCACCAAAAATAATTAGCGGCAAGGGTTTCCACACATCAGCCAACATAAGTGTGAAGGGGGCGAGAATTCCACCGATTCGCGCAACCATCGAAGATGCCCCTAACCCAATATTTCGTATAACCGTCGGGAACTGTTCTGTGGTGAAAATATACACTGTGCCGTAACTGGCCGTGATAGCTAATTTTCCAAGCATTGCCAAGGTTATGATAAGCCAGTCTTGGTCAGACGGAACGATGATCGTGAGAAGCAACATGACTCCAGCGAACAGCATACATCCGCAGAGAATTGATCTGCGGCCCCAACGGTTTAAGGTGAACAACAGGAACGTGTAGGCTGGAAACTCCACTGCTCCAGAGATAAGGAAATTCAGTAAATCATTGCCACCCAGGTTGTTTGTATTCCACGATAGGCCATAGTAGGTGCCACTGTTCACGAACCAATCGAAGAATATCAAAAGTGTTTTGCGTCGTAAATTTGGATACCGGAACAGATCGAGAGCGGTGTAGGAACGTTGACTTTGTTTTTCGTCTTCCGGTGTCTTCTCATTTGAGTCGTCTATTAAATTGTCCAGGACATCGTCTGGTATCGTTACCCTATTTTCTTTGGCGGCCTTCTGGATAATTACGATGGCTTGTTGTTTGCGATTCTTGGAGATCAACCACCTTGCTGATTCGGGTATAAACCAGTAGTAGCTCATGAATAGCAGGCCAGGTAGCGTAAGAGCGGTCTGCAGCCATCGCCAGTTAGTAATAAAATATGCAAATGCAGCGGTCAGCATGTAGCCGAACGAGAAGAACATCATACAAGCTACACCAGCAAAAAGGCGAGCGCTTGGTCCTACCATCTCCATCGCAATCACATACGCAACAAGAAAGACTCCGGAAGTAGTTGCCCCGACAACTATCCTCGATATTGTGTAGGTGATATACTCAGGTGAGATAGCGGCTAAAATTCCGAATGTTAATTGGAATACCAATGAAGCGAAGAATATTGGCCGCCGTCCAAATCTGTCCGACAAGTGGCCGAAAATTATGCTGCCCAACAAAACGCCCGCCATAAATAATGAGTCGGACAATGCTCGAAAAATCGATTTCTGGCATACTAAACCCCACTCCATCACAACGCTGCTTTTATATCTGGAATGATCATAGACGAAGGTATCACACTGAATGGATTCTTTGGCCGGCACACCTGCATTAAAGTATTCTTTGGTGTAATTAGCATCGAGATATGCGCACTGTGACCACGATTTGCCGAGATCATCCATCGGATACGACATATTCAAAATTTCGCCGGCTAAACTGTAGCTGACGGTGGTGTCATTCTCAAATGGGAGTACACAGCGATGACTCGGAGACGCTAATAGGAAAACACCAGCCAATTTATGAAAAGCGCACAAGATTGCTGGTAAACTGACTAGGAAATATATTCGTTTCTGATACCGGCCAAAGTCCCCCAAATGTATAATTACATCATCGTAACCCATTTTCCCTTTTTTAATTCCTCGTTCTACTTCACTATATGATTTTAATAAAAATATGTTTATTTCGTTTTAGCCACTACGTGCTTTTAATTTGAAAATAGTCACAAACAAATATCTATATTGACCACATAAACACAAATCGTTATAGTGGAAACTATAATCCAATGCATACGAAAATCACCTCGATGACCACGTGGTTTTTGTGAATACACTCCCGATTTTAGCAGATTTCGTGGTCAATACGCGTCCATGGAATTGAGATTTTTCCTGCAAATTTATCATCGATATAAAAATATTCTCGACGGATTAAGGTATTTATTTTTAAAATGGTTTATATTCACATTTAATTTGGTTGTCAAACAAAAACTGATAACCAGCACTTAGCGCGTAAGTATGAAAAAAGAAACCACAACGTAAGCAATCTCTTATGAAGAAAATGTTAGCAAACCGTGAAAAATCGTTTAAAATACTGAATTTTCAATTTTCTTTCATTCCAGAACTATACCACAACTGAACAAAGTTCAAAGTCTTTCTTTCTTTGCAATCGCAGAAGCCAAAATTGTACGAAAAAATCGACTTTTCCACCACCGAAATCGACTTCCTTCGTAACTGAAGTGAACTGAATGAATGTAGTCGGAAAATGTTTAGATGTTCTCACGATGCGCGACGAATGCGCACAACTAACTGGCAGATGGCAAATATTCGTCCACGAACCATATCCATATGAAAACTTGAACTCGTTCTACGATAGACTATCGACGATTATATTCATGTTGCTCTCATGTGTGAATTTTACTCGCATTTCTTTCCAACTAATCCATTGTCGTGTAGTCTATATTTACGCTATAATATGCAGCGATTATGATATGCCATAACTTACACGATTCAGAAAACTGAACAAATACTAAAGCAAGTCTAGATACTTGAGAAATCGTCTGATTTTAGGAACATTGAGATTAAGATGCCGGCAAAGAAGAACAGAACAATCGATATTATATCGGAGTTTTGGGAAGTACTAGAAGAATCTTCTATTTGGAATCTGAGGGAAATTTTTTTTTTGTGACCTTGATATCGTTTCCGTATACAAAAGCCTGGCATTCGAATTCAAACATATGTCGATCGACAGAAAAGATTATATTGTTCTTGAGGCTTCAATTTAATTCCACCTAATGTAGCCACACATCAAAATTCAATTGCTCAATTCAGTTTTAAAGTGCTCAACGTATGAAGCGTTTCTTTAAAACAGCAGCATTAAGCGTAAGGTTTTTAGGGTTTGTCGAAAAACGGTTTTGCCAGTCGAAAATCGCGTAAAAAAGGACTTTCCTCTAACTCGAATTGTCTGCTGCCATCAAAATCGTTTCGAGTTAGAGAAATTGAAACATTTTTTTTAAATACATGTACATATGTATATGTATATTTATTCGTTTTTAGAAGTTTTTAAAACAAACTGAAGGGAGCGCAAAAAAATTGAAGGGAGCGCAAGAAAAGGTTAAAAAATTCGAGTTAGAGGAAAATTCGAATTACAGGGAATTCGAGTTAGAGGACTTTGACTGTATTTTAAAACGTAACAAACGGATATACTGGAGCTACAGTAAATGTAAATTTTGTTAAAATTCCTACTTTCTGCTATTCATTGTAAGCGTCATTCATTTTTTTCGACTATTAATAAATATAAATATACATACAGTGTAAATATTTATCTTATCAAATCATAAATAAAATAGTTTTGTGTCTCGAAACATGAAAGAACATACTTGTTATCTCACTAATGGAAAATTTCGTAAAATATTATCATGCGATTACATTTTACAATGTTAAAGTTAAATTTTTGCTGATTGAGAAATCTAAGAAACCCCTTTCTCGAAGCCTATGCGATTTTTAGGAAAATGAGTGCAACAAAATTTAAAGGATATAAAAATTTTCTACAATTTTTCCTTTTACAGGTTTTACGTTTCTTTATCGGTTCTCAATATATTTGAAAAAAAAAATATGATCCTTTACATATTTTTTTCGGAAGCTAAATATTGCAGAGGAAAATTTTGTGTTGATCACAACCCTCCCCCCAACTTCACAAAGTTTGATGTATTTTATGCACACCCAGCCAGTAAAAAGTTTATCAATTTTTAACAATTATTCTTATTGTCCCAAATATGTGTTACTGGACTTACTTCGAACTTCGATTTATTTATACTTCGGTTTGCGAATAATTCAGTTTTTCTTTTAAGCTCGAACAAGCTTCGTTTTATGTACAGTAATCTCGTTTTTTAGTTAATGAATGTCAATGAACTACACGTTTGGATAATACACAATTTTATTTTTCCGATCTTTATGAAAAAAGAACAGGTAGAAATATTCTCAAAATTTCTTTGCGCGAAAAAAATACTCTGAAGTTTTAATAACAAACAAACAACAGATTAACAACAAAAGTTTTCAACAAAATTCGAATTCAATATTTAAACTGTTTCAAAATTTCAAAAATATTTGCAGTATGATTTTGCAAAGCATTAAATTCCTTATTTGATTAATTTTTTTTATGATTTTTTGCTCAATTTAAATTTGTTTCTATGCTCAGTGTTCAACAAAATTATTTTCCAGATCATGAACAAAAAATAAGTCAATTCAAATTCCGAGTGTAGTAACCGATAGAATTAATCTTTTTGTTGTTGGAGATAAGATTGTTTACTGTAAAATTTATCTGTTGCCTTATTTGACTTGTGGAGTTCAAATGAGTTTTTGACGGACATTTTTTAAGTACTAATAAAATTCTCGATCAACATTTTCATTAAGATTTTTCTTCCTATATAAATTTGTTCATAAACAAATTGTTTTACACTAATTATAACTTGTGTTGCGTTAGGTATCCAATTTTTTGGGGCAAATCGAATTTCAAACTTAATACGAAAGCAAATATATACAAAAAAAACCCTTAAAATTAAAGACATATTTTTTTAAATTCATTAGCAACAAGCTACAAAAACGTATATCGTCATCTGATTTCGCATTTGTGACATTTGTATGGCAAAATTTATACCTCAGGTGACGACATGTACCTTTAAAGTGTTTGTACTTTAGTGTCTTTTAAGTTGTTAAGGCTTTAGAATTCCATTGCTTCAAGTGATAGAATTTCCAGTTTTTTTTTTCAAAGAAATATTTATGAGTTCATATTTGTTTCGTATTTGTTAAGAGGACTTCCAATAACTTTTTATATATAGTTAATCATTCTCGAATTTTGTCTGACAATTTCCTTATCGGTTAATTGACTTCCAATTCAATTTTTTTATCATTCAAAGTGTTATCTAATAAACATATTTATTCCGGAGGGTTATAAATAAAGTCAGAATAAATACATTTTAATTAAGAGATTGGGATTACAAATCAAATTCAATTGATTGTCATAAATCAATGGTATATGGTAATTTCGGTGGAGAATAAAACTGAATAATTGAATTATTTTGTCTATCGAATGAAGCCCCAAATCGCTTCATTCGATAGATAAGAGTTTCTAAAATAGAACAGGTAGAAATATTCTCAAAATTTCTTTGTGCGAAAAAAAAATACTCTGAAGTTTTAATAACAAAAGTTTCTAAAATCCAGCCTTCCGTTTGGTAAAAGTTCGGGGATTTACAGATATTAGCATGACATGTTCATCGATATAAATATAGTCTTAAATAAATCAACAATTTTTGCAAAGTATCGTCAAAAACAATTAATTGCTTTGTAAAGTGGAAATCAAGTAAATACTAGTGGTGGGTTTCAACTTAAAGTTGACATACAGCACAACCTAGATTTATCTTAGTACAACCAAGAGCCCAAAAAATGCATCGGTTTGTGAACAATGTTTTAGTTCATGAACAGTATGTAATGTTTATAGTGTAGCAGCAAACCAGTCAGGATGCCCTTTGGATCAATTCTAACGCTACTCCACACAAGGAGGTCAGTTCTCCCACCCTGACTGGCGCTCTCTTTTATTGTCTCTTAGCAGCTGTTTTCAATCTGTCTCAAGATCAGGGATTTTAATCTTGTTACCAGTGGTCCTACAATAGCCACATAAAAAGTAATAAACTAAAAAGAGAAATAGAAAAAATCCCAAGAAAATATCTCTCCTACAGTAGTAAACTTACTCCCAATAGGGAAGGAAAAACAAAAAAAAAATGCCAATAAAACTTTAGCCAGGGTTTCGCTGTATTCCGCTGTATAAAAATTTCACTTTCTATTGATTAAGGCATAACTTTCAGTTTTGATATTTTATCCCAGAAACTACTACGTTCACTGCCAATATTCTATCTTAAGACAAAACCGAATAATGTGGCGTGATGTTGACACACCTTTGAATCTAGGCGCCGGGCACAAAATTGACCACCACATGGAATCGGTGATTTACTCGTAATTGAAAACTATTCAAAGTTGATTGCCCCTTCATTCATTCATTTCTTGTTCCCCTTGTGGTATTATTGTCGTTTGACGAAACACGTGATCTTAGCCGGTTCTTGGACATGCGTAAAAAACTGTCGACTTTTTTGTGAAGCGAAAAAGTTTAAAATGTGTTGGGAGCTTCAATGATTCAGATTTTTGTAGCATTTATAAGTATGACATATGGTGCCCTAAATAATGTAGTATTTTTTTCAAGATAATTTTGAAATTATTTTATTTTTAGTTTTGTTTTGTTTAATATTGCAAATTCAAACCCAAATATGATAGTGGAAGTTTTTGATTACGAAATTTCAAATGTGTCATCGATGGGAACGGCCTTTGGAAGTGACAATATTTTTTTTGTATGAATCCGTAACAAGATGTACGGGGGCAGGGGAGGAGGGAAGGGGGTTGTGTGATGAAATAAACAAAAAAAATCTACAATTTCGAGTTCGAATTTTCTTTTATTCGTTAAATTAAAAAAAATCGCTAAAAAAACTAAAAAAAACCTCAGATATAACTACGAAATTGTGCATTCTTATCGAAAGCAACCTGACTTACCTGAGATTAAGAAAGAAAAAAACCGGGCAAAAGTAATTAATAAAAATGTACCGCAGGCGACAATTTACGAGGTATATGCACTCTAGGAGACAAATGGTAGAAAAACAACATATTTTTCGTGTCACTCTGCCAATTATTTACCTGTTTTACATATAAATGAACCATTTTCGATAAATGTGCATAAAAAACTGATTATTTCTCATACGTTTTTTTAACACATGAGACCCTTAAATAATTTTGCTTAAATCGTATGTTCTATAAAAAAAAACCAAAACTACCATGAAAAAATCTATCAAAAACGAAAAATATATCAGATTTTAAAATACTTTGCACATAAACCGTAGATGAAAAACGGAAAACAATTACCAATTTTTAAAATGAAGCACTCAAAACGTAAGCGGAATAAAGCTCAGTCAACTTCTGATGACCTCAAAGTAAGACCTTTCGATAAGATTCAGTACGCTTAACGCAACTACTATGGCGTTCCCATTTTTCTCAGCATTCTTTAATATTCTTTCTACCAGAATTGAACTGATATCAAACCACGAACAGAATCAGCGACACATTTCCGTGCCACGGTTTCATTTTGGAATTTGTTGGCTGTTCTTTTTTTTTTAATTACAATCGTGGAAACGTGAAAGACACCAACAAATTGCTGACAATTAAAATGTTCATTGCTTTCAATTGAGAGAAGAAGAGCTAAGTCTTTTGGTATTTGTATTAAGTATTGTAATTGATTTTAATCAAATCCTAATCAGAATATCGTACGATATGGATTTTCTTTGTAGTGGCGCCAATTCGATTATTGTGACAATTTTTTCATTGACGGCTTTTGTGTTTACTTAGACAGAAAAATTCACTGTCAATTGCAAGCATAGAACTATATAATATAGAACAAGCCTCGGCACTGCTTGGCTCGTCTGGCTCCTCAATACGATAACATTTTTATTCAAATTTTACGAGATTACAATCAATGTATGAACGTTTTTACTCGACTCTCCAACGCAATGATACGTGTTGGTTGACGACGGCCACTTCGGCAGCCGAAATCAAACGATTGACTAACAATCGATGGAGCGAGCCTACGACAGTCATTCAGTATGATTTCTGCTGTTGATGCGTACGGGTGTATACATTTGCTCTCCAAAATTATAATTGCTTCCCAAAGAACACTGATGTACGAAATTTTTTCAGAAATTTGATTTTTTTAGTTTTCTTTTCCATTATGAAGCGCTCATATTCAAATTCAAATACTATGTCGTGGGATTGGGAAAACAAGTATTTAATAACCACAAATAATGATAACCGTCAATGTCTAGTTTGCAGTTACATGTCGAATAAAAAATTCAATCTAAAACGCCATTACAACAGCTGTCATAAGTTCGATTTGCCCGATGCAATGAAGTAGAAAGAGTAAGACAGGTTGACAACTTAAAGAAAGTTTTTTTAGAGAAATTTCCTTTAGGCGGAACAAATGATTCTGAAATTGCATAATGATAAATTGTGTAGTTCACTATTCCTAAACGTCTCCATCAAAAGCGAAAGAGCGTAAAAAATGAAAATGATGCGTTTTCTCATTTTGTGTTATAGTATATGAAGAAACATAAAATTTTTTCGAGTAGTAGTAAATCACTACATGCATGGTGCCGAGGCCTGATATAGAACAACTGTCACCATACAAAGCTCTGCTGAAAAATGGTCCCAAAAGTATTTCCCTCTTTATCGTACTTGAACGCATCCACTGAACTGTATAATGTCGGGAAATTCAAATTTAGTTTGCCGCGAAATTCAAATTTCACAAGTTTGAGACTAACTTTAGGTGCAAACAAATAACTTTAGGCGCCAACACCATTCCGAAAGTCTATTTTCCTTTGACAGCTCAGGGTTTAAACGAGAGGGCTATATTTATTTTCATACGGTTATCTTGCTCTTACTTGACTCGTTTTGATTCACTGAACTGTATTGAAATGGGACCATTTGAGACAGCAAATCGAGCGATCTAGTATATCTATGATTGCAAGTCTCTACTATGATAACATAAAACGAAAGGGGAAAAATTGATTTCTTGAGACAGTTTCAGAGAAAAGTTCGAGATATTACAACATGCTAGTAACTTATCTTCTATAATAAGGATTATTGTTATTTGAAATTGGATTTATCCGATTTTTGGATTAAGAAATTGTCTCGTTTTCTGTTTGTCATGTTTAACATGCCATGTGATATATATTTGCAAATTATACTGTGACCTTGCAATGAGATAAGCACGCACCAACTTAAAAAAGTGGCTTTTGTGTTATCAGTCGTTTCCTACAGAAATCAAATCAGGGAGAAAATATTACAAATTAAAAAATGTGAGATGAAAAAAAAAAGATTTCCGTTGGGGGTTTTTTTAATTTGATTTTTTTTGCCACACGTTACTGTATTGAACCTTTTTAATTTAATGTCCAATTTCACAGTCAAAATTGTCAACAGTCACAATTTTACAGCTTTTAGAAAGCTTATCAGATAAATTAAATTGATTTAATTTCTCATTTAAAAAAAATATGTCAATTGATTTTTCACATGTCTTTTATTTCTTTGATTGAAAATTGTATATAATTCCAAGATTAAAGTTTCAATTATTGTCCCTTTCATTGCAAATTATTGTGAATGTAAATAAATATTATTGTGTGACAATTTAACATAATAGGATATCATTATTTGACTTGATTATGTAGCCAGCATAACTTGAATACAAAGAACTTGTTAGTATGAGCTCAATTGAAGGTAACTATAAAACGTATTATTATTTTGTTGTGGTGCTAGCTAATAAAAAATTCACTAAAATTCAACAACAAGTAAATTGCGACGAAGATTGCACTGTTCTGGTCTAAAATCCGGATAATTTAAAAACTGGGCCATTTACTAGTCTTCGTTACGGCTTGTTTGCAGGGTCAAGCCGTAAAGTGGTACACGGAGTAAATCCTGTGGCTGATTGATCCTGTGTCCCTTTTTTTAAAATATACAAATTTATTTTGCGGGCCTGGAAATTCTGAAATGAAGCCGGAATTTTTCAATTTTTGTTTGTGATTATCGCAACAAAAAATTGTATCCTAGGCAAATTTTTTAAAATGTAAGGCCACAGGCAAATTTTTTAAAGGTAAAAAAAAATAAAAAATAAAAAAATGCACCGCAGGGGAAATTTTGTAGGTGTCAAGACCAGAATTCCACCGAGTTGAGGGCCTCACATCTATCAGAGAAGCGTAAAGGTGCCGGTCCACATGAGAGTAAATACGCGAGTAACTCTCAAAAACTCCGGCACCTTAATGCTTTGTTTTTCTTGATTTGATAAAATTCACACTTGATTTAGTGCTGATTTTGGCTAAAAATTAACGTGACGTAAATATTCTTGACAAAAAATTAAAGAAGCTAAATTTTATTTTATAATTTTTTACAGCATTCAAAGTTAGCACAATTTTTGTGTAATATTATTAAAACATTCAACAACCAGTTAGTGGCGGGGCGTATTCCTGTTAGGATGAAATGTTTTTGGAAAGTTTATTTTGAAATAAAATTAATTAAACAAAATTCTACTCCCAATTTATGGTCGAATCTAAATTCGGCATAAGAAAAAAGTTTTCGTTGTAGTATGCTTTTAGGCGAAATAAGTTTAAAATATTTGGATGAAATGAAATGAGTTTTGTGCATACTATCCGGTGCCGTGAAATACAGTAAAATCCCTCGGAAACAGACACGGACAAAAAAACCCGAAATTAACGGATTTCAAATAATTTCAAAATCTAGTGATCCCTTCGATGCAAAATTTTTGTCAGAATGTTTTAAAATGACAGAAACGAACCCAGAAATTGACGTTCTTATAATTGGAGGCGGATTATCTGGCTTGGTTGCTGCATATAAATTGCTTAACAAAGAACCAACGTTAAAACTCCTTATTTTGGAAGGGCAAAACGCAATCGGTGGCCAATTACGAAGGTCTCGACTTGGAGAAATAGGCGGCAGGTGGTTGACCGAAGATCAATACCACATCTACAAGTTATGTAGAGATCTGAATGTGACTTTGAAGAAACGATCTCGCCAAGAATATAATTTAAAACCATATTGGGAGTTACATCGTGGAGCATTCGGATTTCTAGCAAAATATGAAACCGATCGTTTTATTTGCGAAATTGATTTATTGTGCCAAACTTATCGTCCAGGGACGTAAGTATTCACGTTTTAAAAAAAACCTAAGTTAAAGGGAGTTTTTTTAAGGTTTAGAATCAATCGAAATTCAATATCGATGGAAAACTACATCTGCTCAAAACTACTATTTTGCCAATCCAGACAGTTTTTACGATGTTTTGTAAGATGTTTTTGTGGTCTTGAGGCACATCAAATAACGCTTAATGAATTTATGAGTATTTGTAATAGTGCAGGAAGTTTTCAATCATTATTAACTTTGTAAGTTTTTTTTTAAAACATGTGATTGTCAATCGATTTGGATTGAAAAGATTAAATTTTAGATTCACCGGAGCCGCGAAGTCTTTGTTGGAATTTTCATCCGAAGAATTGCTATCTGCTTTAGAAAAGCAAATTAATTCATACTACATAATCCTTAATCACAAAATAAAGGAAGTCATTCATTATAATAATTATGTGATAGCATAAACAAATTATATAAAGACTGTTTTTCTCTAACAACTCAGCTTTCAAAAATAATACCCCAAAGCAGCAGATATGCATGCGGTCGGCAGCGCACACGAGCAGCGGAGCATGTCGTTTGGTCGAAGAAAAACATTCAATTCATTTTCAAACTCTCTGATCAACACGAAGTTTTGCCGAAATCGTAGTTTTCTATCAACTTTCGGGAAAGTACCGCTAGCTGCAACGGTTACCTCCCATACAATTTTTCTTAAATACAAATTTCTCGAACACTGCGCTTGTGAGAAAAAATGCATATAATCAAAATTAAAGGAAATAATATTGCCTACATTTTTAATTTTATGTGAATTTCATCTCAACTCATACTCTCGTTTACAGTTAAGTTCGATTTCTTAACTTTGCTCGATTGGATATGGTTAGGGATCTAAAAAAAAATTATCGGTATTTTTTTGTTTGGTAGAATACCGTCCGATCGGCGGAGGGGAGGGGGTCAAAGTCGGCGAAAACTCGAAATCACAAAAACTTTAAAAATTTGTGACGGCTTAACCGATTAAGATGATATTGAACATTTTGGAAAGGTAATTCCTTGTGACAAAAAAAAAATTTTGACTTCCTCTCCCTCCCCCTCCCCGTCATATTGTAAAATTCAATTTAGTGACAATATAAATAAAATTTGGGAGTAAATGCGTTATTTAAAAAAAAATCAAAAAAAACGAATACAAGAAAATTGTATATATTTTAATGATTTTCGATTGGTTTTTATGTTTTCTGTACATAATATTAACTCAAAAGTTTTGGGAGTTTAAAATTAATTAGAAATTCATTTAAAAGAAAAAGTTTTTTTTTCTTTGAGAAAGTTTCCGTTTGGAATAAATCTGTGAAAATTCTGAGTTTCTGGAAGTATTTTGACACTTTCAAACCTTCTTTGAAGTTGTTGCTGTTTTTCTTGAGATATTTTAAATTTCGTCACTAAATTGAATTTTACAATATGAAGGTGAGAGGGAGGGAGAGGAAGTCAAAAAATATTTTTTTGTGACAAGGAATTACCTTTCGAAAATGTTCAATATCATCTCAATCGGTTAAGCCGTTACAAATTTTTAAAGTTTTTGTGATTTCGAGTTTTCGCCGACTTTGACCCCCTCCTCTCCGCCTACTGGAATTTATTCCCCGAAACAAAAAAATACGGGTATCTTTTTTTAGGTCCCTAACTACACCCAAATGCTCCATTCAAGTCGAGTATGAAGTTTTTACATATCTCTAACGGTTCATGAGATAATTTGAAAAACATTATTTTTCACATATTTTTTCGGAAACTTTAAATATTGCAGAAGAAAGTCATGTATTTTTTTTGAATATTCACATATTTTTTTTGAATTGTTTAAATCATACTTTAAATTGTTTAAATAAAATACATTTTTTTGCTTTATCAAACTACAATTCTGTGGAAATTTGATAAAACTTGAAACTTACATTCTCAAAGCAATTTAAAAATATGAACAAAACAAGATAAAATTTTTAGTTTGCTGATTATTTTAACGTAATTTTTGAATTAACACACAAACTAAAAATTTTGTCATGTCACATATTTATTGTTAGAAGTCAAAATATTCAAATCGAACTGCGGAAGGAAAAAATACGCACAAACAAAAAAACACGCATACACAATACAAACACACAAAAAAAAAACACCAAACACACTTGCCCCCGCTTCGTGTCGCTTGCATAAGAATTCAAAGAGAATAAAACGAACTAGAAACGAAAACTGGTTTTAACAAAGGGCGAATGGAAGCAGCGGCATGTATAGGCGATCACCACGGCTGCTTGTGGCTGATGGTGTGTACTGCCGGCTAGCCGGCAGCTGCTACGTCACGATGGGGTATTATTTTGAATTTCGGTTTTGCACTAAGTTGAGTTGTTAGAAAAAAACAGTCTTTATATAATTTGTTTATGGTGATAGTCATGGATGACCGAAATAATCAATTTTGTTGCTCTGTTGTAATTTTTGCAATTCCGTGGCAAAACGTTCAATCGATTCGTATTTCCCCACCATTGCCAGGAACTTTACTGTGTCCCGTTTTCGAGGAGAAGCGAATGATAACAAGCTTCATTGCAGAATATCTAGAAGGACATTGGCGTAAATCAGGATACTCTGGAAGTTTAATTACACACAATCCACATCTAATTGGTTACGAGTTAAGCGCTTCAGTTTACGGTGGAATTGTTCTTCACGATGAAGACTATGAAGAAATCTTAAAGCCAAACATTTTACAGCAGTTAGCCAAAAGCTTTGGGGTTGAAATGGCCATTCCAATATCTTGGACGCAATTTACATGGGAGCAACCTTTGCTGCTTAATTTGCCACCCACTTCTGCATGGAATCACTTAATATGGGCATCTAGTGGTGCCGGAACAGTCTATCGTGGATGTTTAAGTGGGGCTGTGCAAAGCGGATTAAGGGCAGCTATTCAAGCTTTGCTTATTTTAAGACCTCAAAGTATTAACTGGCAAGATGTCGAAGAAATTCAAAGAGCAAGTGCCGTGAAAGTAAAAATTAGTTCATGGAGTTTATTTGTTAGTTCTATTAATTTGCAAAATTCATTATTCTATTTGACGCTTGGCACTTTAATTCTGGTTGGCTTTAAGTTTAGAAAAAATGTAACGCAGTTGTTAAAATAAATATTTGTTCAAGATAAAAACTAATAATTTGTAAAAAAAAATCAACTAGGCGGAGGCTTTATAAAATCTGGTAAATTCAGAAAATGTGTTAAAAATGTGCACCTTTGCAGATTTTCAATAAAATTGGTTGACGGCCCTAATTTTTTTGAGCCTTACTTATTTTATTGATTTCTTTAACCTGAGTACAAAAAACTTGCTCAAAAACTTGTCCACTTTAATGACATCACCTTGAAAGAACATTGCACCTTTACAGGTGTTTTTTTTATAGCCGCGAAGAAAAATTCGTCGTTTGGGTCAAGTTTTTACGGGATAACTTGATTGATAAAACACCAACCAAACTCGCTAAATTTCTCTCACAGTCAAAATAAACAAATTACGATTTGAATTTTGGCAGAATGCCTATTCCGAAGATAAACTTGTTGGACAAGATTATCAACATTAAGAAATTTTAATATGCAGTTCTTTTCCACAAATTAAAAAAATATATATATCGAGAAAAATTCTGTTATTTTGACCTAAGAATTGATAAAAAACGTTTCAATGTAGAAGATCTGGGAACTTTAATTTCGAAGAGAGTTTTTAAATATTAATAGAATTTACAAATAAATTCAAAACAAATTTCGACTAAGTAGATTTATACAATATTTTTGTTCTTTAGATTTTTAAAACAATGAATTTTTTCGATAAAATCAAACAATTTGATTAACGAACAAAAATCCCAAAATTCACTTACAGTCAGTTTGTGTAGCGCCATATAATTACAGGAATGATATAATCTTTAAAAGTTAATCTTGAACTCCGCTACCTCATGTGTTTCAAAATATATTCTGGAATCCGAAGTAGCCTTAAGTTTGTTCGATTTCCCCTCGATTGAACGCAATTTGTATTCTTGAATCCACTACATTTCACCTCTGTTCGAATTCATATCCATTAACGCTTTAAGGGTAGAATTACTCGTTGCAAATTTCTCATGTTTGGTATTGGCCGTGATTGCCAGAAGACAAGTTTGATAAATATTTTTTTTAAATTTACGATGAACAAAGGATTTTATTTCAAATAGCAGTGCAAAAAAGATCCATACGGACAATGAAGAGTTCGAATTTTTGATCACAAGAATGAAGAAAAATCAGACATCGGGAAAGGTCACACAGATTTTTTTCGGGACAACACATTAATGGAACTACACACCCTAGGCCCATCTTTTATGGATAGCAAATAAATCACAATAGCAAATATATCACATAAAAACAACTAGCTAGTCTTTGACAATCCGTTGCCGAGCTTTTTCAGATCGAGTTCCAGGAGTGGTATTCCGTAACTTGTTTCAAGCGTTTGTTTCGAGTTAGAAGAAAAAGTAGTATTCGCTGTCTCTGTTTCAATAAATGACAGGGCAAACAGAGCTAGCGAATACTAATTTTTCTTCTAACTCGAAACAAACGCTTGAAACAAGTTACGGAATATCACTCCAGAATACAAATTGAGTTTCGAATCGAATCGACTGGATTTGGTTTTACATTTTAATTTCGGATTCGAGAATAGCCATGAATAATTGATGCAGTATTTGAGCTACAGACTAAAAACTTTCCACGAACAAGTTTCTTGTAAAACCTAGATCCAAGGTGTCAAATGGGAAAAATCGCAATATAAAGGCTCCGTGGTGAGCCGATGTCCTTCGGTTTTGCATACAAATTCAGTATGTACAAATTCATACAATCAATCAGTATGTTCAAATTAGGGATTGAAAAACTTAAATTAATTCTTTTCTCAAAACTCCGCTTGGAGTTTTCATTTAGGGTGTTTCACAATTTTCCCTAGAAATTGCAGCTTTTGTTCTTTTTTAAAATTTCGATTTCAATTTTAATAATTACTGAAACAGGATTTGAATCGGTGTGCTAGAGGAAACCCGTATTATAAACAGCTTTGTGTTTAAAAAAACAACTTAACAGCTTGGATTAAATTACAATAGAGTAGAAAATTGTAAAATTTTAAGTTGATTGAAGTCAATGGTTTCAACCGTAGGTCTAGACTTTGAATTTGACAAAGATTTTGAAAGAAATGTTCTGTTATTCAGCTGCGCTAGTTAAATAAAAAAATTTTGTTCAAATATTTATGTTTTAGGTGTTCATTAGGTGTAGTGAAAACATGGAAGTCACAACATGCTCTTCTGATTTAACATTTTCAAAATTATTGTTTTCAAATGCGGAATGATTTTGTGATCAAGTAAATGTTTTCTGTAGAGTCAAATCGGATGTTTTTTTTTAAACAAAATAAAATTGCCAAATATTATCAGTTTACAAACTGATAAACTTAAGCACAATCATATACTTAATTAATAATTTACGCAGGAAAATTTACAATTCTTGATTATACGGAAATTCTACATGAATCAGTTTCTAAAAATCATTTTCTTCAAATAATAGCTCAATTACGTCGATAACAGATGTTATCCATTTGTAAACAATGTCTCAAACACTATTGGCATGTCTTTATTGCCACTAATTTCCTACAGACCAGGTAGAAAATTAAATAAATTCAAGTAATGCCAGCAATCTCATACCTTATCTCACTACCATTTTATTGTACTCACAACAATCAGGTAGTCGTTAATTCCCGTCATAAATCTTGTCGTCGATATCGAATTGGGCTGCGAGATTTCAAATATGCTAGCATCTAGCACTAATCATTAAACTATACTATATGTCCAAGAATATAACAATGAGAAAAAAAGTTGAATTGAAGGAAATTCTAATGTCAATCAGTTAAATAGTTTTTCACTAGTAAGTCATGCTGGCTGTAAAGAGATGCATTATAAATGACGATGGATGATTCCCAGACAATTGTTTTTGTTTGAGGCATTGATATATGTAAGTGCTATTAGCGCCAAGATTAGTAGAAGAGCTCTCAGACTATTTGGTCGGGATTTATCGCACCATTCGATCATAGTCCGGCCAAATACTTGCATTTTAAAGCAAACATTTCCGAGGGCATTTAACTACAAATAAATCATAAATATATTATTCGGTCATCACATGACTTTCTTATTGTTAAGGTTAATTTTGTTTTGCTGTAAAATAAATAGAATTCACAAAATTATTTTATTTAAGGATTCTTCTACGATTCTTCAGATATATCGGGTGTTCCACTAGATTGGACCGATGATAAATGTCCAAAAAAACGGTGACATCAATTTTTGCAATCTATAGCATGAAAAGGGCGCAAAGGATCAGTAAAGACTGAAATAACATTCACAGGGCCAAAAGTTAAGATTAAAGTTAAAATTTAACTTACAACTATATATCAGCGCCAAGAGTTAGTAGTGCAAAAATGCCATTGCTAAGCTGGCAGGTATTGCTAAAGTAGACCGCATTTGCTACATTGAAAAAACTGCCAACTCAGTCTAAATTGAACAAGAAGTTGTCAGGACGCCACATCTCTCGAAACAGCGAAGGCAATTGGCCACCAAGATTGTGCGATTTGACGCCTTTGGACTTCTTCCTTTGAGGTTATCTCAAGAGTAAGGTATACGCCAACAACAATTCAACAGCTGAAGGATGAGATAATAAGGCATATTCGTGGGATCGTGGAGCCATTATGCAGAAATGTAATCAAATATTTTGACCATCGAGTGGAGGTGTGCCGCCGAAGCCTTGGCGAACATTTGAGCGATATTATCTTTCCCACATAATTGCCATGTGCCAAATAACATGATTTAATAAAGAAATCAAAAAATTTCAACAAATAACATTGTCTTATTTTCTGTTAACATCTGTCCTAGCCATTGGAACATTCGTATATCAATATCTAGGACCCTATCATCGAATACGATACGATTGGCACGAATCGTAAATTGAATTGGTTCATAAAACAAACGCATTTATCTTTCTTTTGATGCGTCCCATTATAACGGATCTAGAGTTAGTGGTCTGTGACTTACATATTTAGTTTTAACCAATTTACATGGTCTAAGATGATAGCTGACCATAGAGTATAAAAACAGGGCGCCGAACAAAATTTTATTGTGTTGAATGCGAACCCAAAATTTTAAGGGTGTAAATACATGAAAAATCACATTTGTTTCCACTATACATTCTTCTAATTTATTGCTAATTTGACTTCCAATTTTCCCACGATCACTAGACTTTTCACTTTATGATCGGTAATAAAAAAATGAAAATCCGAATGTCGTCGCGACGTCTTCTGTTGATCACGATAGCATAGAATCTAAATTGATCTTCCATTAGTTTTCCGAAGTAGACATTGAAGATCGCAACACGGACATCGACTCAAAACTGAGTAGAGCATCGAATTGGCTCTCATAAACACAGACCAGCCAGACACCAACAAAGGAACCTTCCTCAACCACTAGGTAGACGACGTGGCCTGGTATTTACTTCAACTGAAAACATTTCGGTTTGGATAGTCGTGAGTGATACATGCGCTCGAGAATTTAAAATTCGCTAAGTCGCGTGCGTAAAAACGTTCGATAAAAAGAATTCAAGTAAATTGAATGAAAGTTGTGCCGTTTTTCTGTTTTTGGTGTGACAGTGTGGATTTTTCGTGAAAAGAGAAAGAAATTTTATTTAAATCAAGTTTTTTTTTAAAAAAAATGTCACATGATGATGGACGAAATCATAATGAATCTGAGATCAAGGAACCTACTTTGAAGGAAACTATCACCGAGGAACTTGAACGATTAGGGACTGGCGGGGCTTGGGTTTGGTACGTGATTTCTTGTGATAAATTAGTGATTATTCGGAAATGCGCACCTCGAAACACCTGTTTTAAGTTAGTTTTTTAAATCAATTTTTTAATGCTCTGTCAATTTGAAAAATTGGTTTGATATTTACATAACGTATATTTCTTGGAAGCTAAGAAACTGGTTCTGAAAGCTAAGAAACTCTTTGAAAAAAGTTCTGTTTTATCTTCAAATTATTGTTTTAGTTCTAGCTATTTTTATTAACTTTTGGACACGCTGTTTTATAAATAGAAAATGTTTAAGGTCAATGTGAGTGATTAATAGAGGTCAGAATTAGAAAACAATTTTTTTATGATTTTTTTACGAAAAAAAAAGATAATTTTTTATCTTGCAGGTGATTACCTGGTGAAAAACTTATAATGAAAATAATTGGCACAAAAATTGGAACAGAATATTTAAAAAAAAATTAAATTTTCTGGAATTATAGTCACGAGAGATGCACAATGAGAATTTTATGTGATTTTAAGTTTAACCGTAGCCGGTATCGAATTTAAATATAGAATTTCAGTTGATATATGCATTAAACGCGTATATCGAATGGATGTGCTAAAATTAGAATTATAATCCAAAACAATACATAGCTACATTTTATTTGAGCGAATATCCAAATTTCCAAGAAAACATTAAATTTATTTTGTTATTTAGCACTCCAGAAAAGTCCGAAATGACCCTTATAAAGCTTAAAAAAAATGAGTTCGAGAATTTTAAAAACTATTCATTATTTTTTTTAATGAATGATCTTTTTATTTCTCTTGTTTGGACAATTTTCCCAAAAATATATTTGTCATTACAAAAACAATAAACGGTAACTACACTAAAAGCAACATCATTAAAAGTTTTTATTTCGGGTTTACAACATTTAATTAGAGGAAGCAAATATTTTTACAGTATCACCAAATTTGCGTTAATACCTATACCAAATATCAACAAAAAGTCCAATATTGTTTTTTACAAAAGTTAAAAAAAACTTGTGAATGTGGCAAAGGTTAAATCTTTTTTTCATGAAATCGCAGCATGATTTAATATCGGCATGAGTGATTTTATAATTCATGCAAAGATTTGACAAAAATAATAACACCTTTAACAGATATGCAAAAAAGCAGCGCTCTAAATGTCATGTGCTAAAAACTACTAGGAATTAGCATAAATAGGTTGCTTTGCTAAATTAATTTTCTGACTTGAATATGTAAAACCAGTAAAGTTGGTATATTTTTTGGTAAAGTGAAAATTCAGTACAATGTCACCATCATAAAAAAATCGTAATTTTTTTTATTGAACATGAAGTGAGTTGCAATTTTATTGTGATCTCCTACACTATTTCGCATTACCGACTCGGTCCTATTGTAAAATAATCAACTTTGTTAGTCATTTCATGAGTAGAAACTGATAAAATTATTTCGATGTGATAAGTTCATGTAACATAATTAAAAATCAGTGGTCAATTGAGCATACTAATGATAGTCTCGGGTTGTTTATATAATCGTTATTGTCCAGTTGCACTATAGATTTTCTATGGTGGCGATGACACAAATTCATCGTAGTGTAATAATTTATCCAAGTTTAGTAGGGGAGGGTGGGGTATTCTGGACCGCTTTTTCATTTTGGCTAAAAAATCGTAAAAAAATAACTTTTTCTGAAAATTTCAAAGCTTGAATTTGTAGTACGATAAATAACCTCTCTTTGGGTCACAGCAGTTCGGTCAAATTGTATTAAATTATACAAGTTTTATCAGTTGGCGCAAAAATGGCGTTTTTGCGATTTTGAAAAATCTCGGGGTATTGTGGACCACTTTGTAAATCGATTAAAAATGGAAAAATGTGATAGACAAACTTTTTTTTTTGATTCATATATTTATTATATAACAGACAAAGTGAAATGAAGTGAAAAATTGCAATGAAAATCAGTCCGAAACGCAATGTTCGCAAGTCCAGTAACTTGCAGTCATTCCGGAGCATCCCAAGTGAACAGCTCGATCGCACACGTTGCAATGGATGGTATTTCGGCGGTTCATTTTTTTTGGCATATTTTTCTTACAAATTATGCAGAAATCGATGTATTCTTCCACCTCACAATAGGTTGAAGATGGTTGTTTCTTCTGTGATGTCTTCGATTTGACACGATCTTTTTGCTTTTTCGATTATGGTTTATCACCTTTTCTCTCCAATCTCTTTCGCTTCATATCAGCCTTCTCACGAAGGTCATTTACATCCTCTGGCGATGTCAAAACGGCCGATTTAGAAACTAGCTTGTATACCCGTCGTTGCCGGGTTAAGCTTTTTGTCTAAATTTTAAAATACGAAGAAAACCGGAAAGAACTTAAAAACTTTTTAATGGGTCTATGTTGGGGCTGGACCGACGCCGAACATCTATGGCAAATTTCAGGCCAATCGGTTCAGTAGTTTCCCCGCGAAAGAGTAACATAGAGGGAAAACTAAGTTTCGAAATCACTTTACCCCCTCCCCTTACTCCCCCCACCCCTCGCGCTACTTTTTCGTATGCCTATGTTGGAACCAGAACTACCACAGATACTCATGCCAAATTTCAAGTCAATCGGTTCAGCAGTTTTTGCGTGAAAGAGGAACAGACAGACAGACAGACAGACACCAACTCATTTGTATATATGTATTAGTATGATTGCCGAAAATCTAATGCTGTGTTTTTGCATGAAAAAACACTTATATGCATCAAATACACGAAGTTTGCTTGTCAAATGTCAAGAATTGAGTGGTCCATAATTCCCCGACAAAAGTGGTCCACAATTCCCCGAACGCTCTTTTTTACAATATGGCAGCTATTAGTAACACAATGCAAACTTCATGCAAAATTTTTTGTCAGTGTCGAATGCTTAAGGCTCCGTGAATATTATCAATATATTTACTTGAGTTGATTCTCGAAAAATGTGGTTAAATTTAAGCGAAACACAAAGTGAAAAAAAAAAATTCGAAGTATCACTTTTCTATTTGCTATCGAAGCGAGGTGATAGTGCGTATACACAAGTCGAGTACTGTTAGGAAAATTAGCTTAACATGAGGCAAACTGATTACAGTTATTTGCAGCTACCAACCACTACTAGGGGAAACAAAATGACGCTGGTCCGCAATTCCCCGTGGTCCAGAATACCCCAGTTTCCCCTACAGTTTTGTACTTAACTACTAGTATGTGTTGCTTTTGATAATTTGTAGATTTTCCAATTCCATTGGATGTCGCTGTTTTGTAAGTAAAGTTCATGAGCAATTTCAATTACCTTGATATCCAATTTAGTTCATTGTTTTACCTAGGAATCTGGAATTGTGAAGCCGGAGCTGTTAGTTTTTGCCCGGTGTCGTTAAAAAACCAAGCCACAACTGCGACTCCGACAAGAAAATTTTGAACAATAAAAATTTTAAAACTTCTTGAGCAAACACGGCGGAAAATTTGGGTTGATTTTTTCAACGTCATTCAACTATTTTGTTTAAAAATTTCCAACCAACGTGTTTTAAAAAAACGAAATTTTCGATCTTTTTAGAAGGTTGAAGTTTTCAACTTTTTAAACCTCAAAAGCTAAATTTTATACTAAACAGTTTCTTAAAATGAGATTTCATAAACAAATAGTTTAGTGTTCAAACTAAAAAGTTTAAAAATTTGAATCATAGTTAACAAAAAATTGCTAAAATACTCTGAAATTGTTCGAAATGTTGATCGCCACGGCGATTCCAAAAGAGTCCGACGAAGCCGAACTTCAGCTTACAAAAGTTTTTTTTCTCAATTTTACCTCTTAATAAATAGAATACACTTGAAGTTAAAGTTAACTTTAAAAATTTGTGGGCCCGGAGTCAGAGTAGGGGGTTTTTCAAAACGACTCTACACCCCTGGTTTTACCATGTGAAAAAAATCGTCACATAAAATTTAATTATATAAAATGCAAACAAAACAGATATTTTTTTTAATTTTCTGCAACGAAAATATTTTTTCAGTGAATTGACCCGAAACTGATTAGTTGTACTGCATTTTCTCTCAAATAGTTCAATAAAACGCTATATTTGATAACAGTAATAAAATTGATAAAACTACAAACCAATTAACATGCCTATATATTAAAGCTAATCTCTATTATAAAACCATGCCATTTATGATATGAATAACTAAACAAGACTTCTATTGCATTACATTATCTCTATATCTATTTACTGGTATATTAAAGGCAACGTCTGTCTGTCTATCCAGATTTGGCCCAAAAAACACTGGACCGATTTTGATGCGGTTTTTCCTGTATGTTGCTTAGACCTCTGGTCAGATTATTTAGTATTATTTTGCTACAGTCTCCCGTTTTTCCCCCACAGTCATTTATCCCCACCACGCCTGTTTTTAAGTTATTTAACAGAATAACGCGTAAACCACTAGACCGAATTAGCTGAAAATTTACACCGGGGTACTATATACTCCGAAATTATTGATTAGCTTTGCGGTTCACAAATCTTTTCCCCTCTGACCCCCTCTTCTGCTATCTCTTAAACTACTGAATAGATTTTGATGCGGTTTTCTTCATTTTTGAATGGTCATCACGGAGAAGTTAGATCCGAAGAACCGCGGGGATGAACCACAAAGCGGTTCGGGCGGATCCCCTAGTCTGGAATAAAATACATATTTACAGATTTCAGTTAAAAAAGTTTTCTCAATTTATATTTTATATTTTTAGGACTCTATTTTTCCTGTGCGTCACACCAAATATACTAAATGGATTTCATGTATCATCCTACGTTTTCCTTGGTCATTTGCCGACTGATGTTTGGTGCGGAATCTCAGAATTTGATGGAAAGGAAAACTGGACAATCGATGAAATTAGAAATATTTCATCGGACGGATTGAATTCTCATGGATGTACGATATGGAATTGGAATTACACTGAATTGAGTGCAATGAGTTTTGATGAAGCACGGACTTACATTCAATCTGCTGAGAAACCGGATGAAGTTTCATGTATGAAAGGACAAGGAAGTTCCTTGCAGTATGATGAACCAGACACATCAATTGTGCCAGAGGTATAATTCAATTGCCGTTTACTTATTATTAAAATATCGTTTTTTGTAGTTTTTTTCTTTAAAATTTATATATTTAATTCAAGTGGGATCTGGTTTGCGAAAATACTGTGTGGAGGACATCCGCACAAGTAATGGTATCTGTTGGAAAGTTTGTCGGTGCATCGACTTTTGGTATTTTATCTGATAAGTATAGACGACCTATCACTTGATTTATAACAAATCATTTTTAGCTCTTTTCAATTTTTAGATATGGACGACGTTTCAGTTTTATAATAGCAGCTGGTCTTTACATTATAAGCAGTTTGATAACAACAGCTTCACCTTGGTACATTTTATTTTTACTTGGGCGAATGGGACTTGGATCATCCGCTTCAGGGTTATTCTATCCAGCATTTGCCCTCTGTAAATTTAACCGAATTAAATATTTAAAAGCTACTAATTAACAAATATCTTGCCTGATTTTTTAGTAACCGAAAATATCGGTGTTAAACATCGTTCATGGATGAGCATTGCATTCAGCGCCTCATATCCTGTTGGAATGCTGTTTTTGGCTCTTGCTGCATATTTAGTTCATCCCTGGCGATATTTACAGTTGACATTAACAGTACCAGGATTCATCTTAGTTATCATTTGCTAGTAAAGTTTTAATTTTGCTAAAAAAAATGTTTAAAAAACCACTGAAAATTTGTAGCTTTATGATTGAATCTCCAAGATGGCTGCTAATGAAAAACAGAGAAGCTGAAGCATACAAAATTGTTTTTAAGAAGAAAACTGATATTGAATTAACTCATCAATTTGTTGAAACCAATGAAAAGGTATTGAACTATAGAAAAATATATATTTTTTTATTCTGTAATAAGTTGAACCATGCTACAAAATATAAAGGCGCTGTTACGTCACGAATTTCACGGTGTGTGACAGTGGTATTAAACTCATACAAAAAATTACAAAAATACCGTGACGTGAGAAAAGAGGGTTTATAAAAGACCAAAATTAAAGTCACATATTTTATGGAGCTCCTAAATCAATTTAATCAAATATTTAAAATGCATTATTTTCAGGACGAAGAACAACAAAAGATGTCATTTTGTACTAAATTTAAGAGTTCGCTGAAAGAGTTGGGAGCACTCTATGGATCTGCTAAAATTAGACGAATGGCGCTTACCTGTTATTTTATGTGGTGTGTTACCTCACTGTGTTATTACGTTACAGGTAAAAATATTAATAACGATTTTTTCAATTTGTTTAAAAAATTTTTTTTTACATACAGCTTTAAATGCTGACAATCTCGCAGCAAATCGCTATCTTTATGTAGCAATAACTGGATGCGTCGATATTCCAAGTTATATTTTACCAATGATTCTGTTAAAATTCATGGGTCGACGAACAGCCGCCTGTGCTCTTTTTATGCTAGCTGGTGTATCGCTTTTGGTTGTTTTAGCTGTGCCACAAGGTGAGTTTGCATCGTATTTGCATTAAGGTTGATGTCGTAAATAAAATGTATAGTTCTTATTATAGAGTTAAAATGCATAAAAAATAACATTTCCAAAATTATCACACAAGTATGAATATCGCGTTCAGTTACGGTGGAACCCTAATAAATCGAAGTTGGCGGATACAGACGAAACTTCGGGTCATCGAGGTTAATAGCGATTGAATTCGAGTTATCGAGGACGAGTCATGTTTTAAAAATGATTTTTCAATTTTTTCATAAAATTTTTGTGAGGTATTTTTCCCGAAGAAAAATTTTGAACGTCTTTTTCATCCCGAATATGTATATTTCTTCTGATTTTCTTAAATGCTGATAAATATTATTCATGGCTATTCTGTAATCCGAAGTTAAAACGTAAAACCAAACTCAGTTGATTCGATTCGCCACTCAATTGGTATTCTGGTGTTCTGAAATTTGCAACCAGTTTCTACCCTCAAAATGTTACTAGATCATACAGAATCGAACAGAAGTGAAACGAAGCGGATTCAAGAATACAAATTGCCTGAATCGAGGAGAAATCGAATAAACTTAATGCTACTTCGGATTCCGGAATAGGCATGCTTCTGCTTTTTAAACTTTTTCAAACTGGAAAATCTTTACTTCCAATTTTGTCAATTTTTATAGCAATTAAAACACACTTATGTAAAGTTTTTCTTTCTAGATAATACAAAATGGTTAGTATTCTTTGCTATGTTTGGACGTTTTGGAGTGAGTGCAGTATATTCGATAATAACATTGCACACCGCTGAATTATTTCCAACGGAAATTAGAAATTCAGCCCTTGGAACATGTTCGACAATGGCTCACGTTGGATCAATAGCAGCTCCATATATTGTTGATATATTGGTAAATTTTAAACATTTCAATTCGAATTTTTAATAAAAAATTATTTAATTGATCCTCATTAGGGTGTCCTTGGGTGGTATATTCCGACGACAATTTGTGGATGCACTGTTATTGCCGCTGGCCTACTGATATTAACATTACCAGAGACGAGTAAACGAGAATTAAGTGATCATGTGAAAGAAGAAGTGGGAAATAGAAATAATAGTACAAAATGAAAAAAAAAAATCTAGTTAATAAATTATTTTATTGTTTACCGTTTTCTAATGATTAATCGTTTCATTTATCCACTCCAAATATGGACTTACTGATGTATAAACACTTGGCACACCATGTGACCCACAAGTGACCCCATGCGAAGTTATTCCATAAATTAATTCATTGGAGCCATCTCCACATACTAGGGGACCTCCAGAATCACCCTTTTTGTTGAAACAAATAAAAACTTTAGTTTAATGGGGTTATTTTTACGAACTAGTTTTACTTGACAAGTATCGGTTCCTTTACCAAGTGCGCAGAATTTGTGAAATCCTGGCTGTGGTCCCATTACTTTACCCATGACACTGACACAGTCCTTGTCCGAGATTGGTTCTATATTTGCCGATCTGAGATCGTCCTGTGGTTTACCGCCGTGTTCTATTGCACCATAGCCAATCACTTTACAATTGTCTAAAGTTTATTTTTCACATAAAATAATGTTTTAGTCGAATTAGTAAAAAAAACCAACTTGTATTATTACTGGGTACACTAGATGCAATTGATATGACAGAACTCTGTATGTTGGCACTCTCGTTTAATTTGAGCAAAGCGATATCATGACGCATGGAAAATCTATAATTCAATATTTTTAATTAGACTTTTTAGAATAGGAAATAATTTTACTGATCATAGTCTCCTATCACAATTTCCTCAATTGAAATTCTTTCTGTGGACGAATTTTCTGATCGAAGATCTTTTTCACCAATTATAACAGTTAAATTTTCCTTCTCTCTATAAAAAAATCATAGAACAAGTTTTTTTTTGTAAATAAACGTTGTGAATATACTTTGTGTGAACACAGTGGGCAGCGGTCAGAATCCATTGTTTATTAATTAATGCACCTCCGCAAAAATGTTCGTATTCCTGACCATTTTCAGTGTCTTTCTTTTCCTGGAGTGACACGATGTACGTGTAACTTTCTGCAAATCAAAACCAATATGTTCAAATGTTGGATTAAATGGTGGGGGAATGTTTGAGATTTAACAGAAACTTACCAGGGTTTGAGACTAAATCACCACCAACAATTGGGGCTGCATTAATAGCATGCCAAATAAAAAACGACAAAAAGAGAAATATGGACGACCGAAATCGTGTCAGACCCATTATTCTCAAGGTGGGGAAATTGTCTGGCATTCATTAGTCGATCGTTCGTGAATCTCGCATTTTTTTAGTGTAAACGTTGTTAAAACAATTGTTCAAACAGTTTAATTTTAAAGAACAAAGCGTTTCCAAGAATTAGGTCCAGCGGCGGGTAGAATTTTATTTTTTAAATATTTCGTTAAAAACTAAAGCGAAAAAATTTTTTTTGTCGAAAACGCTCCTGTTTCTAGGCAAAAGATGATTCAAACATAAATCCTTGCACTTGTGAATTTCTCAAAATATCGAATCATTTGCACAACAGTACGATAATTTATATGGAAGATGATTGCATTTTGCAGTCCAATCGCTTCACATGGCCAACAGATATCAAGGTAGCGGTTGCCGTAGGGCCGGGGTAGATTCTACTGAAAATTTTTCATAAGCCAGTACCTCGCTAACAGTGAAACCTGGTCAAAATTCTATTAGAATTGGGGCAGGTGGTGAAAGAGGGGTTAAAAGGGAAGAGGTGAGGGGTATCTTAGAACACCAATTTATTTTTGATGAATAATATGAGACCTGTATCAAATTTCCTTCAGCCGTTAGAAGATAAAAGAAGATTTATTTGACCAGATTTGTACAGTCGAACCTGAATAAGTGGGATCTCACGGAGCAGTCTCACGGATCCCACTTTTAGAGGTTTCCCACTTGACCTAAGTTCCCACTTCTGTTTAGAAACGCTCGAACCGAACAATCCGTCCAATTACTTACCCAGGAGTATTGTGATACTAAGCGAATTACTGTTGTGTAAATTTTCAGCCGTATCGGTCTCGTGGGGCTGTATTGATCTTTGTTTGTAACCAGTAAACTCAGTAATGACGAAATTTGACGAAACTTCACAGCTAAGTTAATAATATAGTAGGTTCAAACATAGACAAAAAGTCATTTTATTTGCATGACTCCAGGGCGGTCGCTACAAATTTCGTTAAACCCGCCATAAAAGTTTAAAATTACCACCGTGTTTGAGAATACTGAATTAGATTTCATCGTCTTTTTTTTTTAAAGTAACTACTAGCGAGTAACTACTTTAAATTGGAATCATAACAATATCGGGTGTTCTAATTGCTAAATTTGATTGAGGCTTAAACGTCTAATGATTTTCGACATCTGTTTTTACTTTTCAGATTAGACAAGTTCAGTCTTTGGCAATTTCAACCATGGAAAGATTGACAATCGAACTTTGTGCTAAAGTTATTGAAGCCTATTACAAAAATAGGCGTTAAACAAAAATGCGTTTCGTGATTTTTTTGGGCAGCCATGATAACCAACTTTTTAAGGTCTGTATTGGCCAACAAGCCAACAACAATTCAACAGCTGAAGGATGAGATAACAAGGCATATTGGTGGTATCGAGGAGCAATTATGCAGAGATGTCATCAAAAATTTTGAGCAAATTTTGACCGCCGGAGCCTTGGCGAATATTTCAGCGATATTATCTTCCACACATAATTACCATGTGCCAAATAACATGATTCAATAAAGAAATCAAAAAATTTTAACAGATGACATTGTCTTATTTTCTGTTAACATCGGTCCAAAGCATTGGAACACCCTTTATTATAGTCAAGTTCTATCTATCAAGAGCCATCAACTAATTTTAGACGCCAATTGCAATAAAAATTTATGATTCTAAATAATACCCATAATCCTAAGTAAGATAATAAAAAAACTTTTGAAAAAAAAAACGAATTTAATTTAACAATAACCATTTCTTTCTTATTTATTTGATCTTATTGAAATTATTCGAGTGCTTTTTTTAGAGTTGTAAATATTTATAGCAGGTGCTTAAGCAGGCCATAATCTCATTTGTTTTATGCAGTAAAGGTTAAAATCTTGTACCGTCTATTTATGTGGCAATTTATAGCTTCAGTTGAGATTTAGCAAATTTAGTTTATGAAAAATCTGTGAAAAAATGATTAATTGAAAAGAATGTGTGTAAAAAATTCAAATCTTTATTGTTCGAAAATACATATATTTTTTTTGTTTTGAATAAAAGTAAAGATTAAATCTAGGTATAAGATATTTCTGTAATATTCCTTCTTAATATGATTCTTTTATGGATACCATTTAAAATTATTCTTCAAAGTTTTGTATTAGGATGACAAACAATTCTGTTATTAATTTTCTTACACTATAAAACTATTATTCGTAGCAAAGAGGGACCAATGCGGTTCCTAAAGCTCACGAAGCTAGCAAAAGATAAGGGCTTCGCGTCCAGTATTAAATTACAAAGGGCGCCCAAGAGGCATTTCACGCACTAGTCTTCCAGAATTCATCTTGAAGTGTTGCGAGTTTCTCAAGACGCCGTGTTCGAGTAGTGACTTTCTAAAATGCATCCGTTTGAGGCGAGACGAGCAGGTTTTGGTCACATTCCCTTCAGTCGTCAAAAGAGATCACTTAATTAAAGCGTACTTCAAGAATAAAAATCTTAACCTGCGGGATATCGACAACAATGTAGAAATTACCTCGAGAATTTATCTCAACGATAACATCACACCAGTAACTTAGAAACTCTACATGTTCGCAAGGCAACTAGTAAGGATGCTGAAGAGAGTTTTCATCAGGCGAGGTGGAGTTTTTGCCGTGCCTTTTGAATTTTCTCCTATTATTCTATTAAAATCTTTAATTTATTCGCATTATTTAATTAAAGGAATTTATCATAAATAATAAACCACTTGCTTTAGTCATCCAACCATCCAACAAACCGAAAGGGATAATCAAATGTAAATTTAAACGCAGGTAAATTTTTATTATCGCAATAAATGGTGTCTCGGGTTAATTAGGGCAATAAAACCGCTGGCAAGGATCGAAACACCAATTAGAGATTGCCATTGAAGTTATGGTAGACCGAAAATCACTTGACACTCATCCGGTCAGTTTAGTTTTCGCTGGCGCTGAAGCACATCGAAAGAAATCAGGACGAACATTTCCAGAAATATTGAAAAAAATGTATTCGAATCGATGGATTGGTTGTCTAATTGTGGTTTTGTTATCAAGTGTAGAATGTATGGCTCGGTGGATTTTCCCAGATGACGAGTTGTACAATCAACGGAAGTTTTTTTCGGAGCCGCTTAGACCGAAATGTGTTGACGGTGGTAATGGACAGGTGTACTGCACCAGAGTGATCAACTATCCTGCTCAATATGTGAAAAAAATCCTTGACTCGAAGCGTGAAAAATATGAGACATTCTTTGGGGAGGATTTGGTTCAAGAACCAGCGAATATCACTCAACGCTTTAGTGGCACACCACAGGTTCAGGAGCAGAAACTTTGTGGAAGTGATGAACGAGTTATCTACCCACAAGTCGGATTAACGAAGAACCAACAATGGAGATTGATCATTAATCAGCCAAACTACAACCAGGGAATACGAATTGAACAATGTATCAATTCAGGATCTGTGTGCGCTTTTACAGACAGCTTCCCAAATGGCTATCAAACAGAGTGTCAACAAAAATTCATTTATAGACAGCTGCTATCGATCAATCAGGATGGCAAAGTGGTCAAGGATTTTTTCAAATTTCCATCATGTTGTGCTTGTATTGTAAAAAGTTATACCTGACAATCATTGATGAATAAATTGATTTTCTACTAATTAAGCGGGAAAATTAATTTTAAATATCTAATTGGATGCGTAAAACATATTGTAAATAATTTATGTAAATTTTAATTGCTGCTTTATAAAACTTGCTTTAAGGATGTTAAAAATTGTTATTTTCAATATTTTGAATAAATGTACATATTTACTGTTGAAATATTTTTTTTTTAATTCTAAAATATATTTTTTTTTCTTTCAATTTTGCTGAACTTTACCTATTCATTCATTTTGCCTCAGCAAAGATAAATTAGGTTTTAAAATTGTTGATTTTACTGCGTATTTTTTATTATTGGTTTTATTGCAAAACATTTCTTAACGGCTGTTCAGAAATTATATGTCACGCTGCGCATAAGAAGCACAAAAGGACATCCAGAGTCGACCCAAGGGCGGTCCAATAGATGCAATGGCAGAGAGCTTACTGTTTTGTATAGTTTCTCATATTTTGGGAATGGTAGAACTAAAAGATTTGAGGAATACTGTTTCAAAAAAAAACTTCACTCCAAAATTTTAAAATTTTCTCAGAAAATTAAGCAAATCGAAAACGACGCATGGACTTGACCAGGAACAATAACGCGAAGAACGCAGCAAAAAAATCGATGCGGGTGCATGCGATGGAAATTCCAGCAGGTAAAAAGGTGAGAATAGCAAACAGTAGATTTTCAGGTTTTGATTCGCGGAGAAAACTTTAGATTTTTAAGTGAGAGAGTTTTTTTTACGTTTTGGTAAACACTGGCTGAATTTGGAAAAACGGAATCGATTTTGAGTTAAGATTATTACAATTTTTAAAATTTATTTTAAATAAAATAAACCAACCAAATATAACTAACAATAAAAAGTCAATATGTGATCGAGAAAATAATGACAATAAAAGAATGTTACAGTAATCAAGCAAAGTGTTTTTGAGTGGCATTTTCATTAGCAGAGACTGGTCAGTTAGCGAGACAAAAACGGAAGTTCCTGTACGCCCTTCAGCTAGGGATCGTAGAAAAGGGTTTCAAAGGGAGCTGTTCAGAATCATAAGGAACGAGACTATTACGTTTTATCATTTTTTACGAGCCGCATTGGCCACACTGTTTGTTCTTGCATTCAGTTCGTTCTTCTTTTTTATATTAGAGGTCAATTCGCTCTTTTATCATTCAGAGTGCTATAAAAAGCAAACCAAATAAAAAGATTGTTTTCTTTATATTCATGAGAAGTCCAGAGTCAGACAGGAGCGTCTTCATACGCGGAGAATCTTTGGTAGTGGATGGTGTTTACTTCACCTGTGACGACGCGAGAAATTTGAAACAAGGAAAATTTGATGGTATTCCCAAGCTAAGCAGCATCATAGGTTTGGATGCAGATGATATCTACAAAAAAGCAATAACTCAACCGTTAGCATAGGATACACAAGTCTGTCAGCCCAACAGTATGGGAAGAGCTAGTGGGGACTCCTTCTTGGCTATAAACTATCAAAATCAATTTTATGTCAAAAGGAAGCAATCTGCCAAATTGCCCGGATTTCGCCCTATAGATATTAGTATATAACTTCGCTCTATAGGGCTACTATGTGTAGGCGTCATTCTGGCAACACTGACGCCTGTAGTGTATTTGCAATACAATTTCCTACTTAATAAACATCAGTTAGGGTATATCAGAATTAATCAACATACTATAAAATGCATTACAGCACTTTGACTTTGGAGAAAGCAAAGGTAAGGTCAAAGCACTGTAATGAGAATAATTATAAGTAGAACAAAATTAATTGTATGAATTGCTTACGCAGCAATAACATTGTAATGCAATTATGACTAACGCGAATAGCCATAGCAATTAAGAATTATATTTATTAATGTAAAAAGTTAAGTCATCATTATTTTACCTATAAAAACAGTGGTCGAATAATAAAGTAAAAGTATTCCTACACTGATCATCGGTCGTAATTATTGAATTAAAAATCTGGCTGTCTTTTTAGACGCCGAGTATTAAATAGCTGGAACTCTGCCAGCTGGTTAAAATAAAAATAGAGCTATAGGGATAAACACATTACACGCCTCTGTCACTCTGACATAACTGACGCCTTTGAGAGTAGAGTTGGCATTCAGATGTTGAACGAAGCAGTTCATAAAAATAAAAGTTAAATAAAGTGAAAATCATTATTGTTTTATTTGTGAGGCCTACAAAACTTCAGAAGTGGGATGAGCAAGTGTGAATTGAATAAATTACGGAAGGAGGAGTTGATCGAGTTGTGCGAGTCGAAAGTGTAACAAGAACCCCCAAGGTTAATTTAAAAAAAAAACTGCCAGCCTGGCAACTCGTTGCTAGGTGAGGGCAGCCCGTGGTTGTAAAGGAGATCAAGTCTGCATTGCGAATAAAGTAGCCGAACTGGCAGCAGACCTGAAGCTTTACCTCTGTTGCAACAAGGGGGCACGACGGCGGGTTCGCCAAAGAAATGGCTAGTAATTACCATCAAACTTGTGTGTGTGGTTATAAAAGGGATATCGAAAGCCGATAACAAAGCCGACTTGATAAAGCGACTTCTTGGTGAGAATCTCCAGAATGACCCATACATATGAAACATAAATTAAAGAAAAGGCCCGCAGTTGCTAAACAGGTAGACGATATGCGAATGAAATGGGAAAAAGCTGAAAAATAGGTCTGCAATACTGTTGTGGAATAAAAATTCCACACTTTAAATAAAATCAACTATGATTTCCGGGCAAGTCTTCACGGTATCAAATGACACTCTGAAACACAGAGCTTTTTAATCGATTTCGCCAATTCGGCAATCCAAGACAACCGCGAGAAAATGTGATTGATAAGAAAATATCGATCAGCGCGTGGATGGTTCAAGAAGAGGTAGCGACGGAAGCAGGCGTCGGTAGCAAGCAGTCGATGAAAAACGGTGACACTAAAAGGAAGTCGATGAAAAACGGTGAAACTAAAAGGAAGTCGATGAAAAACTGTGAAACTAAAAAGTAACAGATCCACTTGTATTGCTAATTATTAAACGAGTGTGGAATTTTTATTCCACAACGATACTGCTGTACAAAATTTTTTTTTTAAATTTTCAATTGTTTGATATGTTAAACGGTTTCGACATACAATTAGCTCGGTAAAGTTCAACGTTTTTACGTGACATTGGAAGAAATTTTTTAGATCTAAAAATTCCCACCTCCATCAGTTCAATCTTGAACCTGGCCGCGTCCGATCGTCAAACTTGTTTATCTTGTTAAAAAACTGTGTGGTTACTGTAGTGTATTTGGATTGTTGCAGCTTTTTTTCTTTCTTTAAATCGTAAGTTATTTTTTTTTAATAGTAGTGACTAAATTTGATGCTTTCAAGCATATTACCGAAAATATTTGTTATTTTGATGTACCCGTGAGAGAAAAATGCAGTGTAAAACAATATTAGAAAGAATCCACTTTTTTTTTCTTTTTTTCAAATTTACGCGATTTTATTTGATTTTATTATGAACATTTTATATTATCTAAAATGTCTTCAAATTCTTTATCCCTTAAAATTTGTCTTTTACCCTCTCTCTCTCTTTTTTTTTCTTTGTTAGAAAAATTAAAAAGAATGCTAGTATTCCCTTCAGTTAATGAGTTTGAGTTACTGGTATTTTCCAGCGAAGAGGTTGTCGTAGTTGAGGAGAGCTTATTGATGGCATCGCGGAAATCTGAGGTAGTGCGAGTCTTCCTGCGCGACCTCCTACGGACTTGCAGTATATGGGATCTTCCACAACTCATCGAGAATTGTAATACGTCAATTGCCCTCTTTTCGTTTCCAGTGGTTATAAAGATTAATGGTTCTCTGGAGCCCCCGCTGCTACACAATGCGCATCTTGTATCAACCCGGTTGGACGACGAGGATGCGGAGGACCTAGCCGTCCTCCTTCGAATGTATGCATGCGCTGTCAACTCGTTAAGAGAAATGTACGTGAATTTGCATACAGTAAAAAAACGTAATTTAATATTCTCAAACGTTTTCCTCAAATTTATCCGAAATTTTAACGAATTTTGTTTTGAGACTTTTTTGTGTGGCAATAATTTTGTGCAAACCCTTCAGTAAACGAAGACATCACCCAGGATTGGAACATTTCCTTAGTTATCAAGGCGGAAATGAAAAGTGTCAAACAAATAGTAAACGGCACAATATATAAAAGTCTGTTTACATAAAAGTTAAGATTTTTAATGAAAAAATAATTAAATTACAGGAAAAATAATTTGGTTCAGCGTAACTCAAAGTTTTTTTTTTAAACTAAGATTTGTCAAGAAGTTTTGTAATTCAGTATTAAAAAAGTATTCTTTATAATAAAGTTTAATATTACGGATGTTAAAAGATTTTATATTTAATAAATTTAGCAATAATTTGCGTAATTTCAATAAGAAATAACAGTTAAGTGTTTCATTGTTTGTCAAACGAAAAGCATTTGCTTTAAAATTTATATTTTTAGAGTTTCAGAACAGTTATATAGCGAACGACCATTTTTAAAGAAACAGTTTATGTATGTATATATATAAAAAACTTATATATAGAGTTAAATAAAGAGACATTAATTCTCTTTTTTCTTTTAAATAGACATTAACAAGTTTGTATAAGAAATGAACTTAAGATATTCTATTCAATCATTAAACATGTAACAAATTTTAAGAATTAAATCAATTTAAGGATTACATTTATTTTGTTTTGATTGTTTCGACAAATCAAAACCAAATCAAAAGTAAATCTGTTTGATAATGCACATTTTTATGCGAGAACCAAAAAATGTTGTGAGATTTTTGAGATTTGACATTATCCAATACATTTTGTACTGTACTTTCAATCTAGGTAAATTTTTTTTTCAACCATAATCATTGCCACGGTTAAAATAATAGTAGGAACACAAAATTTTGTGTGTATACGCGTTTAGATATGGAGAATGCGGTGATACTAACTCAGTTTTGTCTTAAATCGACGTAAGCTGTTATTGGTTATCACCACAGATATATCTTTTAACATTCTCAAATAAAATAATGAAAATAATTTACTGCAATATGTGATTGAAAGTATGTATCAAACAATACATCCATCACTGTCTGACCTAATATCAGATGGCATATAGGATATTGTGAGGCTCAGAATTGCTTGCCTATTAACGCTTCAAAATCAAGAGCATTGCCTTTGATATTAGGAGCAGAACTAATTGCTATGGGGTGCATGTTATTGCATATGTCCTTGTGGAATCCTGGACAGATTTCTCATATTGAAGATTCAGTGCAAGAACTATCCTCTATGCAAGTTCAAACACATAAGCTTATTATTGCTATAATCAGCAGATCAAAAAATCTAATGGAGTTTTAAGGTTTTAAGGTCGAGAAAGTTATTAAACAGATAGGGTTTAATGATTGAATACAAGTAGTGGCATTTGTTTGAAATAATTCTTTGATGACAATTAGGGTTCGACAGGTTCTTTGATTTTTTAGGTAATTTAAAATTTTAACAAGCATTGTAATTTTTATTAGGCCAACAAAATTTGGAATTCCAATAAGGAACCACAGAGGGAGTGGAGATGGCTCAGACATACATACACTAAGAACGCCGGATGAATCTATTGAGAAGCGCGCATTTGAGTCGAATCCTCAAGGCAGATAAAATAGAGGTCGACCAAAAAAAACGAAGACATCCGTGATACAGAAAGCGAATGAGGCTAGAAAAACAAAAACATGGGGGCAGCTCCATAACATAGCCCAGAAACATAGTTGACTGGCGAAAGTTCACTCAAGTCTTTGCTCCCATAAGAGCCACAAAATAGTTTGATTGATTATATAATAAGGAACCACGGCTGTCAACGCAATTTCAAACAGAGAAACAAGTGAATCGTGCATTGGGTCAGATGCTTTAGACTGATACCACATTATACAAGTTACTTGTACTTCGCTTCAATATAATTCAAATGGCGCCTCTTAAAGTTAGCGTGTGATTGTTAAAACAGTACACAAGAGTGGAGTAAAAAGTGTCCCCTAATTTGATTTGATTAAAACAGAAACTTTCTATCGAGGAAATTTTTAAACAATTCTCTCAATACACAAAATCCCATTAAACTTCAGTTCCTAGGCTTAGTTCAATGGGTTTTGCAGAGCTTCGTTTCAAAATCAAAGTTTAATATATATTACTACGCTAGTAAAAATTTGTGAAGTCTTTCTATTTTCTGACCATCACATTTGGCGACTATCATTCTATAAGGAATTTCTCACACACATTCCTGATCTTTTGAAGTTTTTGCTGAACAAGTAAAGGTTAAGATTTAATGAACGATACAATAAACGAAATTGCTCAATTCAGCAACGTCACACATTCTTTAAGTAAATAGTGAAACAGTTACGAAAAGTTTTTGTAACTGTTATTGAATAATACAAAAAAAATATATTGCAAGAATTAATTAACACGATTACAAACTTAACGTGTTCGATCATTTCTTATTTTCCTTTTAAAATGTCCATAGTAAACGTAATATTATAAAAAAAAGACTTATGTTTACATAAAATAAAAATATTATATTATAATGAAGTTCAAACATTAGACCTCGTCTCGATTAAACCTAAATTTCGCCCAAGTTCATGTTCTGCTAAAATATTGTGTTATGAAAACAACATTTTTCAGGACATTGAGCAGCAGCATTTTAACAGTAAATGAACATAAGCGAAATTTATGTCTGATCGACATTTAAAGTTACATAGGATAATTGGTTTTTTTATTTGATCGAATAAAGAATATTTATTGTGTTTAAAGAAAACTCGATTTGTTAAATTCGAGCTATTAAAGCATTGTGAAGATTTTTAGTGTCTTTCACGCAAGCGAAAAGTAAAAATGAAAAAAACTTTTAAAAATAATTTGTTATTCAACAATATTTGAACTTGATTTAATAAATTTGAATAAAAACGTTTAATAACTAATTATAGAGTAAAGATAATAATTTGAATTGATATAATGATTATAAAGTGCTTTAAAAAAATATTATTCGACATGCGAAAAAAAACCTTTAAATATGTTTCTCCTCTTTCAAAGTTTTGATAACAGAATCAAGACGAACTAGATTAACTTCGTCCTCTGTTATTGGTGACACTTTATCGAAGTTCATTTTTTTATTAGTTTTAATAAGTTCATTTAGTCTTCCTAACAGTTCATCGTCAATATCATCCGGGAGACCTAAAAATATTTTACATACTTGAAAACATAGTTACTTAGTTTGGTCATTTAAAAGCAAATTTTTTCAGTTCATTAAATAAAATATCAGTTGTGATCAACACAAAACTTTCTTCTACAAAATCTACGACCCTGCGCAATTTACGCTAGAGCCCTGTCGCGTTGTCAACCTAAGACGACCGCCCAATAAATTCTTGGTTTATTCAAAAATATCAAAAACGTACAAAATTTGAGATAACTTGAGAACGGTAAAATATATCAATTTACGGTAAATGGCAAAAATGTAGAAAATGTTAACATCTTTAATTATTCTTTTAACTGATTTGTCGAAAAACCGTTAGTTTGCAAATTATTCGCAAACATATGATTTTTTACTTATTAATGAAAATATCTCAATAACGGTAAAAGATAACGGATAACGGTAAGAAACAAAATTGTGCAGAATGCCATTCTCATTAATTCACTTCATACATTCAGTCAGCAAAAACCCGTTAGTTTTCGAGATAATCGCAAAAAACTGTTTTTTTTTTTGGAAATAAGGGTTTATCTCGATAACAGGTTGAGATATCGAGTTATAGCTAAAGACAAAAGTGTGGGAAATTTTATTTTCTCCAAGTTTTGTCATACTTAAGGCCACTAAAAAACGCGTAGTTTGGGAGTAAATCGAGAAAAACGAAATTGCGATTTTTGAAAAACCGCCATTTTGGATACTTCCGGTTAACGGATTTCCACCAAAAGTTGATAGGATCGTCCCATTTCAGGACCCAACATGCCTATAAAATTTCATGGCGCTAGCTCTATTAGTTTTTGAGAAATTTTGTACACAGACTGACAGACAGACTGACAGACTGACAGACAGAAAGACATTTTTTAATATGACTCCAATCGACTCAGGAGACTGACAGACTGACAGACAGAAAGACATTTTTTTAATATGACTCCAATCGACTCAGGAGTGATCGGGAAATGTTTTTTAGGCAAAATTAAGAGATCGAAATTTTTCATGAATACAATACAGTGTGACCTCGTTAGTTCGGATCAATTAAAACGGAGGTGATCCGTACTATCGAAATATCCGGATTACCGAAGAACTTTATTATATTGCTGTAAAAGTTACGAAACAGACTCCCAGTACATCCAAGAAATATATTTTATTGTTGAAGACAAGATATCATAAAAAACAAAACTGTTTATTAAAAAACTCAGTAATATTAGTTTGTTTTACAGTTTTTTTAGTTTGTAAAATTAGTGCAGACTCCCTTAATCTCCTTATAGCAAGGGTGTCTTGTAATGCCGCTTGATTTTCTTCCGCCCATTATAGACATACACTGAAGCTGTTGATGACGACTCCGTGTTTAATATTACCTCTCATTTCAACCACTTCAAGACCTTACTCTTTTTCGTTACACACGTCTTCTAGAGGCAGCAAGTTTTCATTTCCATTGATCCATTCCGCGATCTATACTTCTGTTAATTGATCCTCTGTTCTTTTTGACGTCCGATATGGTTGAAGTTTCTACTTGGAATTCTCTAGCTAATGCCTTACCACTATCTCCCCTGCCCAGTTTCCAAAATGGTGTTTTTCTCGGCCAGAGACAATGTTTTATGTGATCTTTCGGTGGCATTTTGAAATACTCCGAAATCACATGAATAACAAAATGCAATGCCAGAGACAGGGATGACAGATGCCTACCGAAGAATCACCCTGTGGGCTCAAAATAGCTTTAAAATGGGGTGTGAAACCCCCTGTATATTTCCTTGGCCAGAAATACCTACAAAATTACTGTCATTCTGTGAATCCGGATTACCAAAATAGGTCAAATCCGGATTACAATAGGCATAATGCAATGAATTAGCTTGTCCGAATTATTGAATAATTCGGATTACTGGAGGTCCGGACTAACAAGGTTACACTGTACTTTATTATACTCCGTAGAAGAAAGTAATAACAATCAGTGTCGGCTAGAATGTTATTATTCTTTTGGAATTTTTGTCATCGTTTTTAAATTGATTTGCTTCGTTTGAAAGATTGTTCATGCTGCTTGAACATTGCCGTCTCTCAGTTTCTGATCTTCTTAATGGGAAAGGAATTATATTCATAATCAAACTACAGTGAAGCCTGTTTCAGCAGGACAAATTCCTGTCCGACTCTAAAAGATATATTGCAAACGATTTGTCAGAGTAATTTTATTGTCCAATTTCATTTTCCGCTTTTTATACCCGTATGGTGAAACCAAAGGGTATATTAGATTTGCCTTACCGTTTGTAACGCCAAGATCCCGTCATCACACAAAAAAATGAATTACACCATTGTGTTTAGAATGATAAAAACATAACAAAAGCTATAATTGCCAATCTGGCAATCATTGGAGACCCGTATGGTAATATTCGTATCAAAATTCGAACAGTTGTACCAAAATTCCACTTTGAAGTCAAACTTTCCAATAAGATTTTTTAAAATGTATTCCAATCGGATTTTGATGTATGGGAGTTTTATGTAGAATCATATCCTAAATAACTTTTGTTCTTGGACTTTTTTGATAAGATGCATCGTTTTTGAGATATTCGCAAAAAAACGTTTTCGTTCGTATGGGGGGTACCCCCCCTAATGGTCCATTTTTGCCCATTAACGAACTTACCTTGCATTTTACGAAAAACGAATCTGCGTAAAATTTCAAGTCTCTAGCTCAATCCGTGCGCCCGCAATCCGCGCCACAGACGGACAGACGGACGGACAGACAGACGGACGGACTGACGGACATGCAAAAATTAATTATTTTTATACCCGTATGGTGAAACCAAAGGGTATATTAACTTTGCCTTACCGTTTGTAACGCCAAGATCCCGCCATCGCACAAAAAAATGAATTACACCAGTGTATTTAGAATGATAAAAAAAATTGTATTTTGCATGTCCGTCCGTCTGTCTGTCTGTCTGTGGCGCGGATTGCGGGCGCACGGATTGAGCTAGAGACTTGAAATTTTGCACATATCCGTTTTTCGTAAAATGTGAGGCTAAGTTCGTTAATGGGCAAAAATGGACCATTAGGGGGGGGGGTACCCCCATACTAACGAAAACTTTTTTTCTGAATATCTCAAAAACGGTGAATTTTATCAAAAAAGTCCAAGAACAAAAGTTATTTAGGGTATGATTCTACATAAAACTCCCATACATCAAAATCCGATTGGAATAAATTTTAAAAAATCTTATTGGAAAGTTTGACTTCAAAGTGGAATTTTGGTATAACTGTTCGAATTTTGATACGAATATCACCATACGGGTCTCCAATGATTGCCAGATTGGCAATTATAGCTTTTGTTATGTTTATCATTCTAAACACACTGGTGTAATTCATTTTTGTGTGTGATAACGGGATCTTGGCGTTACAAACGGTAAGGCAAAGTTAATATACCCTTTGGTTTCACCATACGGGTATAAAAAGTTGAATTTAGCATGTCCGTCCGTCCGTCTGTCTGTGGCGCGGATTGCGGGCGCACGGATTGAGCTAGAGACTTGAAATTTTGCACAGATCCGTTTTTCGTAAAATGTGAGGCTAAGTTCGTTAATGGGCAAAAATGGACCATTAGGGGGGGTACCCCCCATACGAACGAAAACTTTTTTCTGAATATCTCAAAAACGGTGAATTTTATCAAAAAAGTCCAAGAACAAAAGTCATTTAGGATATGATTCTACATAAAACTCCCATACATGAAAATCCGATTGGAATAAATTTTAAAAAATCTTATTGGAAAATTTGACTTCAAAGTGGAATTTTGATACAACTGTTCGCTGTTCACTTAAATCACCATACGGGTTTTCAATAATTGCCAGATTGGCAATTATAGCTTTTGTTTTGTTTATATTTCCAAAAGATAGTGGAAAAATTGATTCCAGAGTTCATAAAAGACGCCTTTTTTAAGAGGGAGGGGAAGTATAAAAAATCGCGGAAAACGTTAGTATGGAAGTGCGTGTGAAAATACGAAAATTAGTTTGACGTATTTTATGAAAAGCCCATAAGTTCAAATTTTATGAGTACGAATTCAAAACTAAAAATCGTTAATATACGGTATCAATAAAAATATTAATAGAGCTAAGAAGCAATTGCTACTGTAGACTTACCTTCAATAATGCACTGGCTGGTAAAGCATGGATAAATTAAGTCTCTCGGATATTTACGGATTCTTTCAATTTGTGCCAGTGAAACGTTTCCATAATCAATGAACTGAACTGATGGATGACCATCACCAGCAACTTCAATGCATGCCGCTCTATACCATATATCGTCATCATATTTCACCAAGCATATTTCATCAACTCTGTATGCGATTTTTTAATAAGTATAAAAATCGTCAAAAATTACGTTCTTTTCAGGTCTTGCAGGTGGGCTCACCCCATAAGTATCATTTCCATAGAGAAAACTCAGAAGTCTTGTTCCCAAAAATTCTACTCGGAGTTTTTGTTCTAGACAAAAAATCAATTTTGTGAATTTTAGATCTTTCTACATGCCAAATGACTTGAGCAGAAATTTCGATGAGTTTTTTCAGTGAAAATGACACTTTCAAACATGATCCGAAAAATACGCAGAAAAATCCAAAAGCGACTATTTATCTTACCTTGGAGTGTATGGTCCTGATGCCCTTTCCGCGTATTCGTTGATCTGTTTATTAAAAGACCTTAAAGTGGGAGTATCATCAATATGTAAACCTGAGATACAGCCAGTAGATTGAAGCAGAGACGTATCAGTTACAACTATTAGCATGTTCACACCAGCGGGCAATAATTTCATTTCAATATCCTAAAACATTAAAACCAATCTTTAATATTTTCAATGATAATTTAAGGACAATCACATATTTTGTCAATAAAAAAACTAATTTAAGACGATATAAATTGTTTACCTCGACAAATACCGGTGCATCATTGGGTTTTGCAATTGGCACTTCTTTTAATTCCAAAATTTTCTTATTGATATTTTCATTGTTTGATGTGTCAATTAATTCAACTTCGTAAAATTGTGTGTCGTCAGTTCTCTCGCCATAAATAATTTTAAGATTTTTGCCAACAGCCTCAGGGAAGGAGTCCATATAAGTTTTGACTTTCTCATTTTGTTCGAATTCTGGAACATCCTTCAAATAGCAAGACAATGCATGCCGTGTACGACGTGCCCCCACCTCTGATATATGTTTTAATTCTGATAACTTTCTGATGGCCGTATTGCCAAAGTCAATGTAGGCAACAAGAATTGAATCTTTACTTATTGGATTCATTACAATAACGCGGTAAAAGCCAGCATTTTCAAATTCGGAAATAAGAAGGGTGCCTCTTGTTGGCATTTCTGTAAGTGTTTCAGCATTTTTAGCGTCCCTGTGAACGATTTGCAGTGTCTCAGTATAGTAGACATTATCTTCAGGAGCCAATGATCGAATGAAAACTCTTCTCGTGGTCAAAACGGATGTAATTCCTACAAGAGAGCCACTTTTCGGAAACTCGGCTGTATTCGGTAAAATATCTGTGCCTTTATTACTAGAATCTTTGTTGCTAGTTGAGGCAGAATTTTGCGATTGTTCCAATTTTTCTTCTTTCTTCTGTTGCTGTTGCAACTGTTGCTGTTGCGGTGGTGGTGATTGCTGAAACTTTTGTGGTACTATTGTATGAGACGCCTGTTGGTTGTTTGGCTTATGCTGTAATGGCTTTTTCTGTTGTTGTTGTTGTTGATGATAAGAAGCAGATCCATTTTGTTGCGATAGAGGGATTGTGTCATTGACTTTTGGGGCAATCCGATTATTCCTGTTGCTTGCTTCATTAGTCACCCCATTTGTAAATAGCGGTTTTTGTGACTGGCCTGCAGGACTTTTGGTTAAGTTTGGAGTATCTTTAGGTAAGCCCATTTTACCAACTTGTGGAGAGTTACTTGATACCAATTCACTAAAATAAAATATTTGTTGATATTTGAAGATACTAATAAACATAACAAAAGCTATAATTGCCAATCTGGCAATTATTGAAAACCCGTATAGTGATATTCGTATCAAAATTCGAACAGTTGTACCAAAATTCCACTTTGAAGTCAAACTTTCCAATAAGATTTTTTAAAATTTATTCCAATCGGATTTTGATGTATAGGAGTTTTATGTAGAATGATATCCTAAACAACTTTTGTTCTTGGACTTTTTTGATAAGATGCACCGTTTTTGAGATATTCACAAAAAACGATTTCGTTCGTATGGGGGGTACCCCCCCTAATGGTCCATTTTAGCCCATTAACGAACTTAGCCTCGCATTTTACGAAAAACGAATCTGTGCAAAATTTCAAGTCTCTAGCTCAATCTGTGCGCCCGCAATCCGCGCTACAGACAGACAGGCGGACGGACAGACAGACAGACGGACGGACAGACAGACAGACGGACGGACATGCAGAAATTAATTATTTTTATCATTCTAAACACACTGGTGTAATTCATTTTTATGTGTGATGACGGGATCTTGGGGTTACAAACGGTAAGGCAAAGTTAATATACCCTTTGGTTTCACCATACGGGTATAAAAATACTGGAAGCATAAAAGATTTTTTGTACAGAAATTTCCAACTTACGGCATTGAAAAGCAAATGTAACGATGTTTCTGCCAATCTTTCTTCTGGCAATCCCTGGAGCAATAGAAATCCCCACATCTTTGACAAACTGAGGTGGCTTCTTTATTACAAAGCATGCATTTCCCAATTGAAGACACATTCTCATCGAAATATCGAGATTTTTTAACCAATTCATCCTAATACAGAAAAAAAGTTTTATAAAATCATTTATCGAAAATAGTGAAAAAAAAATACCGCAGATTTATTATATTTTCCTTCAGACGCATTTGCCTTCTTTCTGATGTTATCAGCAGTTTGTCTTGGTTCTCTATTCAAACGAAAAAAAAAAGGTTTTGGTTAGAATAAATGTTGAATTCTGAATAATTTTTTTAAAGCGAAAGTCTGCATATTAGGATAAGTTTGCATATCGGGATAAGTTTGCATAGTTGGACAGCTTCAGACGCGGGACACTTTTATATAGTCTCCATTTTTCGGCAAACACAAACCCAGGATGCAGAATGTTTTGGTTACAGAAATCCATTCCCTGGGGTTCTCTTTTTTGAGAAATTTAAGCTGTATGACAGCACCCGGTGTATAAAATCTCCTTTTCAAGTTCTCCTAAATTTATTTAATCTTAGAAATTCCACTTTACACTGTTATTTATTTTTTAAATTATTGCCAAAAGAGTAAAAAAAAATAATATTAATACTATTTAACTGTTCTTGTGGCAGTACGGGCGCTATGATTCAATGGGAAAATAAACAAATATGCATAGTATATACTAAAATTTCTACCAAATCTGTTTTTTTTTTTAAATTTCGTCTAAAATATTTTATTTAAATCTTGAAGTATGAAGCTTGGAAGTAAAAGTATGAAGCTTGGAAGTAATTGGCTTATAATAAAAGACTTACTCATAGAAAGATCGACCCGTGTAGGTTTGGCGATTGTTTTGCAAATTTTTGTTTGCTTGTTGCTTTATTTGATGTTTTCTAGTGAGATTTCGATCCCGATGATGCATATCGTTTTTCACTAGAAATTCTCTTTTTGGATCAACCTTTTGTAAATTAGAATTTTCGTAATCTTTTTCGGTTACCAGGTTTTTAACTACCAATGTTTCACTAGGTCGCGGAGGATTGGTAAATGGTCCAAGTATTGATCTGCGGATAGAATTAAATTAATCCTCCAGAAACATAATTACATGAGTTAACACTATGATTATAAGATATTTTTTTTACACATAAGTTATTTCACTATTAATTTTTGGGTTATTTTTTGTTTATTGGAAAAATGTAATCCTAATATCTAGTTATAAATACATTCCATTGTTCAAAAAAACTTCTGATGTGAACAGTACATGACTTTCGTATACAAAATCTATGCCCTTGCATATTTTACACTATAACTCGACGAATAAAATTTTAGTTTATATAAAAATATTAATTTTTTTCTACAAAATCTGAAATATCTCGATAACGGTAAAAGATAAAAGGAAAAAATGTACAAAATTTAAATATCTTTAATTCTGTTTTTAATTGCTTTTTAAAAAAACCGTTAATTTGAAAGGAACTTGCAAAAATCTATTTTTTACTTTTTAATAAAAAAAAACATCTCAATAACGTTAAAATATAACGGATAACTGTAAAAGACAAAATTGTGGACAATGCAATTCTCACTAATTCATCTCCGGCATACAACTAGCAAAAACCCGTTATTTTTCGAAAGAATCGCAAAAAACTGATTTGTTTAAAATAACAGTTCTATTAAAAAAAAATTGTAGGAAGTTTTATTGTCCCAACTTTTGCTATGCATAGTCTAAAAAACGCAGAGTGCCGGGTTAAATCGAAAAAAACGAAATTGTAATTTTTAAAAAGGCGCCCTTTTGTTTATTTGAGCCTGTTCACATTGGTTGAAATAGTCCGCCTATTTAGGACAGAAACTGTCAAATTCAGGACAAGGTGAGGAAGTGGGGCTGCTGATAGGAAAATCCTCCTCAAACCTAAAATCTCCGTTTTCATGCCTGGAGCCCAATGAACGCAAAGCGAACACATAAACTGTCACTTACAAGTTTGTTTGATAGAAATCATTTGAAGTGAGCATAGTGAACGCAGAGAACGCACCTACAACGCAAAAGTTTGTTAACTTCTAACATTAGGCGATGCGCCACGGGGCATGGGCATGCTGGTGCAACGAGCAAGTTACGGGCAAGACGGTTTCGGGAAAGGTTTGTGCTACTCCAGAATCTGATTGAACGGAGTAAAGCACACACACATATAAGACATAACGAGTTTTAGTTCCTATTTCTAGCGATACACACGCACACAATTGAAATGAAACGTGTAACTATGTAGCAGGGCAAAAGAGCAAGCGCAGCGAATGCGCAGCGAACACGAAAATAAACTATCGTTGCACCGGCATGCCTATGCCCCGTGGCTGAAATGTTGCGCTCCGTGACAGTTCACAGCGTTGCAGTTGCGTTCGCGTTGCGTTCATTGGGCTCCAGAGGTAAGTTTTGAGAAATCTTGTAGCTGTATAGAAAGGCATTTTTATAATAATGCTCCAATCGACTCAGGAGTGCTCATGAAATGTTTTTTAGGCAAAATAAGAAGAGCTCGAAATTTTTCACGATTGAATTCTTTTATAGAAAAATGCGCAATAAAAGAGAATTAGATATTTTTTTTATTAATTATATAAGTTTAAACGCAAATTATATCGATTTGAAATATACTTTTGATGCAAAAATATGTCTATGTTTAGGTTCAAAACTTAAGGTTATCTCAGAACAACTGGAACTGTCCCAAAATTATATACACAACACCCGTATTGCAATTGTCGTGTCGTTTTCGACAAGAGTCGTTTTACGTGTTATTGTTAGTGCTTTTCTACGGGATGTTATCACGAATCTGGTGTTTTATTATTGTGCTAGGCGAAAAGAATTTGATTTAAACTTTTTGTATTTGCAATTACAAAAAGTTCGTTCAAATCTAAAAATTAGAAGAAATAAATTGAATGCTGTAACTTGAGATAGCATACCAGTGCTTTTTTTTACTGCCAAAAATGCGACTGATGCAACGTTAAGAAATTCCTAACAGAAGAGTGTCTTTTATAAGTGTTTTAGGCATTTAAGTTGTAACACGATGAAGTGTTTTTCTCGCTCGTAAAATTATGGGATATATTAGCCCGTAAAATTTTCCATTTGAAACTTAAGAGCCGATCTTAATATTTATGATTCATTTAGTGAGACATCTACTAGATTTAAAAACAAAGAATTGATTTTTTACAAACAAACAGTTTTTAGAGAAACGTCTAAACAAAATCATTACAATTACTCAACTTCTTGTTTAGATTTCATCCACCACAAAAGTAAACTAATATCGTGCTGCGATATTATAAGCCGAAGTATAAAATTTGAGGCAATTTTTCACAACAAATCAGCTTTTGCAGGACTTCACTGTCGTTCAGATCTATAGTTATGAGCCTAGTAAGTCTTATAGCAATGAATTTCACAATCGATTGCAGACATTCAATTGAAATATTTTATGTAAGCTTCTGGTACAACGTAAATCATATTTGTCACAATTTAATAGTGTAACGGTTGGATATCGGAAGTGATTTTCTTTACAAAAAATTTCGCGCTTCAGTTGAACATAATCAAAATTTCATCCATGTGAAAATACACGTGCCAGATGTGAGGTATAGAAAATGCCGATCTGTGCCTGCTATCGGACCAAAGAATATTCCATCGAAATCTGAAGACAAGAATGAAAAAAAAAAAAGGATTTCAGGTATACAAACAACTACAAAACCTGGGCCCGTATTCTAGAACTCGTACCGAGTCAAATCTCTACCGAGTGGTACAAAAAGCGATTCTTGAACTCGGAAACGAGCGATATCTCTCAAAAGATAGTTTCAGATTCATATTGACCTCACTCGGCAGGCTAACGTCACCGAGTATTTACTCGCAAGAAAATCGGTGGAAATCCGTTAACCGGAAGTATCCAAAATGGCGGTTTTTCGTTTTTCTCGATTTACTCCCAACTACGCGTTTTTTAGTGGCCTTAAGTATGACAAAATTTGGAGAAAATAAAATTTCCCACACTTTTGTCTTTAGATATAACTCGATATCTCAACCTGTTATCGAGATAAACCGTTATTTCCAAAAAAAAAACAGTTTTTTGCGATTATCTCGAAAACTAACGGGTTTTTGCTGACTGAATGTATGAAGTGAATTAATGAGAATTGGATTCTGCACAATTTTGTTTCTTACCGTTATCTTTTACCGTTATTGAGATATTTTCATTAATATGTAAAAAATCATATTTTTGTGAATAATTTGCAAACTAACGTTTTTTCGACAAATCAGTTAAAAGAATAATTAAAGATGTTAACATTTTCTACATTTTTGCCATTTACCGTAAATTGATATATTTTACCGTTCTCAAGTTATCTCAAATTTTGTACGTTTTTGATATTTTTGGATGAACCAACAATTTATTGGGAGGTTGTATTGGGTTGACAATACGACAGGGCTATAACGTAAATTGCACAGGGTCGTAGATTTTGTAGAAGAAAGTTTTGTGTTGACCACAACTGATATTTTTAATTTTTTTTTTATTATTTCAAGTTATAATGATCACTTCTACAATAAGCAGCATCTTTGAAGTGCGTCAAAAAGTATTGAGTGAGGATGCCTTAAACTGTATTTGAGAGTCTCACTGCGATCTTTTGTACAAATATCGACTTGTTTGGATTTTTAACATTTTTGGTCAGTCATATCTCAAAATAAATTAAAATGATTATTCCGATAACAAATTTGAATTTCCATTGAATGCGTAAACAAGATTTCCCAGTGTGTTTTTTGGGACATTCGATTGTTGCAATTTAAGGATTTGCGCAAATGGCTTAAATTTTACTTGGCGCATAAATCGAGCTTTGCCTGTAATACATCGTTTTCGAGAAAATTCCAACAAAAAAACTGTGTTATTTGTATAATGAAGGAGAGAAGGAATGGTTTGATTTTGCCCGATCAAGAACTTAGCACTGATATTTACGAGAAACGTAACTGTAAAAAATGGCACGCCTCTAGATCTTTTGTCATCCCAAACACCCTGGTGTAGTTAATTTGTGTGTCCGACGACTCGTTTGATGTAACGCACGGTAATACTAAATCTAATATACTACTATATGAATCTCATATAGAATATAAAAATTGTTTCACGATGAAGAAGTCAGGTAATTTAATACATTGATGGCGAGTTGCACGAAACTTTTAGCGAGATGTCACACTGGCCATCAGCTCTTGCAGCTGACTGATCCCGACATCAATTGCACATGTAATCCAATTGCGCATGTAGGGATGCCAACGATACCTCGATGTTTGCAAAACATCGAGGTATCGTTGAAAAATATCGAGTTTTAATCTCGATGTTGAACAGGCGGATATATCGAGGTATCGATGTTGTTATCCACGATGTTAGAACATTACTCTTCATAAAATTAGTAGAGGAACTAATTTTAGGACTAGAGGGACTAGTTTTTAGATCGATTTAATATTCTACTTAAAGATTTGTTTAAATTTTCTTTGGTATAAATTTTCGGTTCCATCTTTCTACAAGATTTCGCGAAAAATACCAGAGCTAGCCATGAAATTTTACAGAGAAGTTTGGTCCTGATGTGAAAATCCGTTAACCGGAAGTAATCAAAACGGCGGCTATTTAAAAACTACGATTTCGTTTTTTTGCGATTTATTCCAAAACTAAACATTTTCCAGTAGTCTTATGTATTACAAAACTTGGAGACAATAAAATTTGCTCCATTAATGTCTTTTACTAGAACTCCGTTATGAAGATATAGCGGTATTTCAAAAAAAATTAGTTTTTTGCGAATATCTCGAAAACTAACGGGTTTTTGGTGGTTCAACGTATAAGACGAAGTAAAACCGTGTTAATTCTACCTGGGTGCACTCCACACACAGTAGAGCATCCGTCAGGTGGCTAAATTATTTATTAAATTTAACTTTTTCAAGACATCGGAAAAACATCGAGGTATCGATGTTTTCAGGACGATGTTTTTTGACATCGATGTCGCCTTAAAAAAACATCGATTTTCGATATATCGAGGTTTTATGAACGATGTTGCATCCCTAGGCGCATGGCACATCATAAAATGTTGACTTTAAAATAATTACTAGTTGGGGTCATCATAAAATTTTGGCAAGTCTGTTTAACTAATAACTAATAAACTTTTGAACACGATGTCCATCGAATAGGAGAAATTAAACACAGCAATCGTACAATTGCAGGAAAAGGTAGATGCTTGTACGATTGCACAGATTCAGTTTTTTAGCAGAGAAATACGGAGAAGTTCTTCCTCCTAGCCCGACATTTTGACGTTTGAGGTCAGCTGATCCCAGTTCAGTGTGTCATGTCAAATGATCGAATCAAATCAGTTCATGCAGCTGCGCGACCTGATGTCGGGATCAGTCAACTGCAGGAGCTGATTCGCCAGTGTGACATCTCGCTTAGAGGCCACTAAATTGAGTTAACACGCTCTTTTTGCTTGAAACTCGCATGTTCACTCTATTTAGCGATCGCCCAAATCTCGTTAATCTCATCATTAAACTATATACCTGATTGTATATTATTTAAATAAATGAAAATGAAAAAATATACATTCAAAACATGACTGTTAAAAAAAACCCTTAATATGCCACCAACTAAAGACATGAAAAAAGGTAAGGGAGATGTCCCACTGGCGCATCAGCTCCTGCAACTGACTGATCCCGACATCAGGTCGGGCAGCTGCAGGCACTGATTCGATCAGTTGACATGGCACACTGAACTGGGATCAGCTGACCTCAAACGTCAAAATGTCGGACTCGGAGGAAGAACTTCTCCTTATTTCTCTGCTAAAAAACCGCAGCAGTGTAAAACGTAGAAAATATTGGGTACATCCGTTTATAAAAAGAAATGCGCAATTAAGTTCGGCAAATAAAACCTTCAAAGCAGGAAAATTTCAAAACTTTCACACGATGTCCCAGGAAAGTTTTGAAATTTAGCAATTTCCGGAAAGCAATCAAACACCGAGGAAAATTGTGAAGCTCCAGCCGGAATAACAATTGACGAACTGGGAACAACTTCTACAAGACATGTCAATGAAACACAGGCACGGAGAAATTATTTGGCCAATTATTTTATGCGAAAAGAAAATGCCTTACCGTGGCAATGGAAGTATTGCCTTTAAATCTAAAATAAAGTTATAAAACATTTACTTACGCGGTAGTTTTACTTCTTCTGCGATTTGTTTCCACTCCATTTCTATCCTATCCCTCTTCCCATAGAAAGGATCTGTGCAATCGTACAAGCATCTATGTTTTTCTACAGCTTGTACGATTGCTGTGTTCAATTTCTCTTCTTTGGTAGACATGTTTATTTTCGCTTGTCAAAATTTTTTGATATTCCCACAAACTAATTATTTTAAAGTCAACATTATATGAACTAGAGAGCCTATAACCAAGAGAGTGGCCAATAGATTGTGCTACTGACAACAATTATTACCGCCAGACGAAAAAAATATCGAAAATTATCATTTTATTGTATTTAATCTAACAAAAATGACATTAGAAACTACCCGACATGTTTCTGATATCAGCTACATTTAGATCAGTTCAAAAAAGTCAGCTTTGTCTCCCAGACAGTCAGCTGCACATTTTTTGCAGTGTGCCATGCGCCATTTGATTACATGTGCAACTGATATCGGGATCAGTCAGCTGCAGCGGCTGATGGCCAGTGGGACATATCGCTAATAGGTATAAAAATAGTGCAAATTGTTCTATAGCTCTGAAGGGTATTTGATGTGGTATACGTTTTGTAAAATCTTAGTTGTTGACGAATGATTTATCAAAACTAGCGACGATAACAAATTTACATTGAAAAGAAAATCGCATTTGCCATGTCTAATTCGAAGAATGATGAATCAGATTGTGAAATTAAAAATATGAATTCTGCTCGTAAGGTATTAATACTTCCAACCATGATAAATACGAAGAATATTGCTCGTTTTCTATGACCTGGACAATAAAATAAAAGGTAAGCATTTTTATACAACAGCAATAATTAGTTAAAAAAACAAGGACATCCATTTAAAGTACGGGAAAACCTCGATTTTAAATGTGAATTTCAAATTTTTTGGAAAAACCAGTTTTTTATAATTCTTAACTTTAACGATCGTACTTGAATTATTCGTGCCTAATTTATTCATTCGATTTGTGTTTCAGGATAAAACTTCTCGGTTTATTTAAAATATAAGAAAACCTAAAATTTCCAGATGGCTATCGTCAAATATTCGATGCTCCTGGCAATAGAAACCCGAAATCTTCACAGTATGTTCCCTGCATGACGTAGGCGTTCAACAAAGCGGGATTTTACCAAATTCCATTTCTAAGAAGGTAACTGCGGGTGTGGACCAAGGGTTTGGTTTTTTTTACTTTTTTGCAGCAAATTTTCAAGTTTGTTTGAATAAAAATGGGTAAATATGTTTGCTCAAAGTTTGACAATAAACACCTACATACTTTCGAACTTCAGCATGTTATCATGAAAAAATGAGATGTTCATGAATAAAATGGTTTTAACTGAAAATCGAAAATGGGTATGCGGAAAGTAACATAACGGTAGACGCAAAAAATAATTACTGTAATAATTGAAATTTTACATAAAAATATCTGATGTGCACATCACAGGATTTTCTTAAACAAAACTTTGCCATTGCACGTTGCTAGACCGACGACAATATGAATTTAAAGTATAGAAGATATTAATTGATTTACACCTCGGTTCAGATAGATTTGTTACTGAAAACGGCATGACTTTTCTTCGCATTGCACCTTGCGATTCCGTCGCAATGGCATCAACACTTTTTATACGAATTTTCTTTATTAAGAAGTTGTGTATTTGGAAGTTAAATGTCGAAATCTTTAGTTTTTATTTGAATGGGAAAGAAAAATTTCATTAACCTAGTGAATGAACGAAATAAATAAATGGATATACAATGGAACCTCCATATAACGAAATCGCTAGGATCAATTCTTGTTATATGGAGGTTTCACTGTACATATTTTCGTCATTCAAAATGCTGTATGAGTTTTCTAGTCAGCTTGTAATTTTTAAATGTTTTTTTTTCTCGAAATCAGGGCACCAATCATGTATTCCGACGCGTCTCTGTCTTTCGACTTCGACGCAGCGTTTAACTCTTGACTTCGCCATATCTGCAGCTTGAAATTTCGCGCAATCGTCACTATTAATCGAAACGTGATTCTAACTGTCACTCCAGGAAATTTGAAGCTGCTGATATGGCGAAGTCAAGAGTCAAAAGCTGCGTCGAAATCGAAAGACAGAGACGCGTCGGAATACATGATTGCTGCTCAGGTTTTCCATGACAAGTACCAGAATTTGAGCAATTTTCTAAATACTTTTCTCTTCAGATTTTTTACTTAAGATATTGTGAAATAAGAAATCTTTTCATACTAACGAGTAGAACCGAAAACCATTTATTAAATCCCGAGGATAAATTTTCGGCTTAAGATAAAACTGGAATTAACAAATTATTGTGAAATAAAAAAATCTTTTTATCGTAAACTCAAATCTTTGGGTCGAAAAACAATAAGATTTCACATAGAAGCACAAACATATGTCATTAAGAACTACGAACCTCTTGGAAAAGTCGACTCCGTTTTTTTCCTGATACATAGATTGAATTTCCTGATAAGGCTGGGTTATATTAACATCGGATGCGGCGGACGAAGAGCCAACCACTGAGCCACTGGTATCGTTATTCCGTCGGGATGGTTCTACAATCATATTGAATTCGTTTTTCTGCAAACCATTCAAAACTCGCTCCATTTCACTGTAATGCAGAAATTTGTTAATCACTGTATCAAACAAATTTTACGACAAACAATTTAACTCACTTTAAGCTGACAAAGTCTGCGAAGTAGTAGGGATTTTTCGGAGAATCCCTGACTCGCAAACATTTTCCATAGTTCAGGCAAAGGTTCAACAAAGCCTGTTGATTGAGGTGTTCGGGAACAGAGCGAAATACCAATTGATAAAATCTTTTCGGACCCGAGTTGGCCACCGCTCCTGGTTGCAAATCAGGGTCTAATGCAGCCCCGGGCCCCTATTTGATAGAAATATTTATTTAGCTACAACAAAAACACGTCTTTATTGTTTCAATAGAAAATACCTGCTCGTATTTGTTGAGATTGGGATTTTTGAAGGTGTCTTCCATGGGATTCCAAGGTTTTGATTGAGCCATCTTCGTTGGATTCATAAATTCGCACTTTAGGTTATAGTTAAAAGTTTTTTCACACACGTCTTTATCTTGTGAACTTCTAGCACAGATTAAACTCCAAATCAAGACTTCAACTTGCTCGTGTTTCGTCTATTTCCAAAATGCGCTTAGAGCAGGAAACAAAAAGAAACACAAAAGGAAAATTTTGCGACGTATTTCTGTTCGCTCGCCAAGTATCTCTATCCCGCCAAACCAATGTTCCAGCATTCCAATTGATATTGTTTGTGGAAACCATGCGGCTTCTTTTTGTGTATACGAGAGAACACTTTTACCGGTTCCATCGAATTTAATGCACTTTCACGAAACAAAACGCATTAAACTAATCCAAATATAATTTAATTTAAAACGAAGTTATTTACAAAAAAAAAAGAATTTTACTTATGGTGTTTCAAACTTAATTCGCCGCTCGGTTGAACCATTGCCATACGAATTACTAGTCTTTTCAACGTCTCGAGTCGAATTCGATGTTTGGCGCAAGTGTGTTCACCAGTTAACAACGACGGAAACAAAATCACATTTGGGGTTGTGGGAAAAATCATATCTGACTCTCTACAGTACCGTTTGAAACAATTGAATTTGATTTCAATCCACGTTTTCTGGGCTGTAGTTTTTGTGTCGATTTTTTTTGTGCAGTTCGGATTTTTGTCGTCGCTTGCAATTAATCGTGTGGAAAAATCATTGCGACATAACTTCCGATGTCTCTAGTCCCAACGAAATGCGGGTTATGCGCCCAAAATGCAAATTTAATGTGCCAGCGATGCACGGAGTCCTATTGTTCCGTTAGTTGCCAGATGACTCATTGGCCCGTCCATAAGTTGGTCTGTATACCGATGCCGTAAGTATTCCTAAAAAATTCTTTTGTTTTACATAAATTCAATAGTTTGGTCCACGCATGAGGTGGTGTCATAATTGAAGCAAAATGGGGCTGAAATTGAAAAATACCGGTCTGAACACGCAGTGGTGAAATTTTGAGTTAATGGGCAATAAAAAATTTCCCTCGGTGCGTATCTCAGTTTCCGACTTCGCAGCCCCCTGCCTCCCCCAATGATTTACACAATCACAATGAATTACCTACATTCCTCCCCCCTAAAAATATGACGTATTTTATGGATCAGTTTTTTTTACTTATGAATGCAACAAATTTGAGGCATTTTTTAATTTTTTTAACGCAAAACATAACAAAAGCTATAATTGCCAATCTGGCAATCATTGGAGACCCGTATGGTGATATTCGTATCAAAATTCGAACAGTTATACCAAAATTCCAATTTGAAGTCAAACTTCCCAATAAGATTTTTTAAAATTTATTCCAATCGGATTTTCATGTATGGGAGTTCTATGTAGAATCATATCCCAAAAAACTTTTGTTCTTGGACTTTTTTGATAAGATGCACCGTTTTTGAGATATTCGCAAAAAGCGTTTTCGTTCGTATGGGGGGTACCCCCCCTAATGGTCCATTTTTGCCCATTAACGAACTTAGCCTCGCATTTTACGAAAAACGAATCTGTGCAAACTTTCAAGTCTCTAGCTCAATCCGTGCGCCCGCAATCCGCGCCACAGACAGACAGACAGACGGACAGACAGACAGACGGACGGACATGCAGAAATTAAATATTTTTATCATTCTAAACACACTGGTGTAATTCATTTTTTTGTGCGATGACGGGATCTTGGCGTTACAAACGGTAAGGCAAAGTTAATATACCCTTTGGTTTCACCATACGGGTATAAAAAGAGTAAATCGAAGTATTTGGTGGTTTTCTTTATTAAATATTTTACCTAAAAAGGACAGTTTAAATTTTATTTAATTCACATAAATTTCTAGCCCGCTGGTTCCGATTCCATCAGCAAGACGGCTAAGTGCTGGCTCAGACGGTATGGACAACAAAGCTGCGTTGGTAAAAACGGTTGAGCCTATGCCGAATATTATAGCTTTGGAAAACTCCACAAGAAGCGTCAAGTCCGAAACGAATAGTAATTATTTTCAAAGGAGACTGCAGAATCTTCAAAATCTACAGAATGTCCCTCGTAATCGATTAGATGAGAAAAGAAGAAGTTGTGCACTGAACTTATCGATTGGTTTAGATGGCCAGGAAGTTAGCGCTAAACCGAAAATCTTTCCTTGCCACGATTGTTTCAAGGTCCCGAGGGATAAGCAATTTTCGGCGGTGGTTCAATTTATCGAAAAGGATCCGACCCTCGTGTGGGTCATTCAGGCAACATTTGAAAAGGATTGCAATAAATTGTTTCAAGATATCAATGAATTCACTCAAAAAGAGTTAAAACGATGTCAGATTGAAGAGATCGAAGTGAGACAAATCTATTTAGCACCGTTCGAAAACTTCTTCTATCGAGTTGAGGCTCTGGAAGATCTCAACGCAATCGATGAGGTCCGTGTTAGACTGATAGATTATGGCAACGATATTTATGTCGCGTACAGTGATTTACGGCTGGCCCCATCCGAATTCAAAAATGTTAACGCGTATGGATTCCGCATACGATATAAAAATGCTGGCTTGGCCATTGGCCATAGAATTGAGATAAAAGTTATCGGAATGGATGCGAATCGAGTTTACCAAATAGAAGACATCGTAAAGGAAATGCCGGTACGCAAGGGACTGCCCACGGAAAATGCCCTGAAGCAATCGAAGAAGGATAAAAAAATAACAATAGTTAAAATCTTGGACACCGCCAATAAAGCGATTGGAATTTTGAAAAGTCCTCAAGTTTTCACGCAATTAGCGACATTAAATTTGATATTGCCGACCCAACCGAATGGCGATAAGTTGACTGAGTTCAAGGAGGGAGATTTCGTTACAGCTAAAGTTGAAACTGATGGCTGGAGGAGGGCGATTTTTTTGGCACAACATAAGAGCATTTTTATTGTGTCGTGCATTGACCACGGAGAGATCAGAATGGCATCCCAACTGAAGCCAATTCCCGATGATATTGCGAAAATTCCAATCCAGACAATTGTGATTCATTTTAAGAAATCGGCTTCACCGGACTTGAGTTTCTCTGATTACAATTTGCAGTTACAGGAGGAGCAATTGAATGGTGGAATCAAGGCAATTCTATCAGATGAAAACGATTCCGCCATCGACGTAATGGCTTTTATTTGGAAAGGTACTATTGATGAATTGGAGATGCCTTTCTGGAAAGCTCCACTGTACAATACCCAACAAATCTGCATCACGCATTTCTTATCAGCATCAAAATTGTATGTTGTCGATAAAAATAAATTGGAAATTTACGAAGAAATATTCACCGACATTGGAACAACAAGTGAATACTACACCCATCCAACAACGACAACCGAAATTGTCTTAGCACAATGCGGAACCAGATTCGTTCGATGCGTCGTTGTTCAGAAACCAACACCACAAAGCTCTGATTTACTGGAGCTAGATTCTGGTCACACATTGACCGTGGTGGACAATAAACTGAAAATGGCAAATAGATTTGTTAAATGTGCACCAGTTACGGTTCATCTTATTAATTTGAAGTATGTGAAGAATATAACAGTCGAAAATAAGTCGAACCGAGCCACCAGATATATAAAAGAATGTATTGAGGAACGCAAATCTTTCACCCAGAAGTTTGAAAATCATTATAAACACGGCGTTGAGCTGATTGAAATGGACAACAGTTCATTCAATAAAAATATAATCTCGAAATTATTCGAAGACGATGATGCGGTCAATGAGGCCGCAATTAGTCCTAAAAAATCACAAAATTCAGTACCGACTCCCAAATCACCAGTGGTCGCTGAAATTCCTCCAGTTGTCGAACCGGAACCTGAAAAGCGGGTAAATGTAACCCAACTGAATGAATCTATCAAGAATATGTCAGTACATGGTTTAAGCGCTGAAGCAAATAAAACCGATGACTCTCCGGAAGTGATTATCGTCGAGGAAAAGGAAGGCATTGTTATGTTAGATGACATAACCGTTGAACCAATCAAAATTGGCACAAACATTGATGTCGTCGTAATGGATTCAAGTACTTTAGCGCAAGGGGCAATCACGGCATGCAATTTCGACTCGGATTTCTTGCAAAAATTGGAAACGGAGTACGTTGAAATGATTGAAAAATATTGCAAAGATCCAGGGACGGAGAAGTCTTACGTTCCAAGGTATGTAGTAAGAATTTTAAAGAGCTAAACAGAATGGGAGCGTCCTCGTCATTTGTTTTTTTTTTTTTTTTTTTTCAAACCAATGGACGTTTATTTCATACGCAGGGCTAATTGGTGGGTTTTTCATATTCCAGCATGGCACAGAATAATTTGATTTTACAGCCCAATATAGCATTTTTCACTGGCCTGTATGAAATGGTGGGCAAATAAATAAATGCTGTTAAACTATTAATTTAAAAACAGGGCAGCGAGTTCCTTATTTTTTTTTCATTAAAACCCATTGTTTTTGATTAACCTGCAAGCAGCATGGCAAAACTAGCCCTGCATATGAAATAGACGTAACCAATGGAGCTTACACCGTGTCTTCACTTGGGATTTTTCATCGCAGAGATTTTATGATTGACCAATCAGAGCTCGAGTTGATGACGATATCGCCATCAACTCGGGCTCTGATTGGTCAATCATAAAATCTCTGCGATGAAAAATCCCAATTGAAGACACGGTCTTAATTGAAACTGACAAAATAAAAAAGTTAACGGTGCTGCCAATGGCGTTTAGTTACAAAACCCATTTACATTTGACAGAAAATGACATCCGCTGTTGACATTCCCATTCTGTTTAGCTCTTAAGGGGAGAACACACTGTAATTGCCGAAAACCAAGCAGTTTTCATGGTCTAAATTTCCTTCTTTTGCGGATTTTATACAAATGTCGAAATCTCACCTTTCTTAGCCGCTCTTTCTTTGATATTGGAGGCAGTCAATCTCTGTCGTTAAAATTGAACGGATTTTTTTATACCCGTATGGTGAAACCAAAGGGTATATTAACTTTGCCTTACCGTTTGTAACGCCAAGATCCCGTCATCACACACAAAAATGAATTACACCAGTGTGTTTAGAATGATAAAAAAATTGAATTTTCCATGTCCGGCCGTCTGTCCGTCCGTCCGTCTGTCTGTCTGTCTGTGGCGCGGATTGCGGGCGCATGGATTGAGCTAGAGACTTGAAATTTTGCGCAGATCCGTTTTTCGTAAAATGCGAGGCTAAGTTCGTTAATGGGCAAAAATTTTGATACGCCGTTCAATTAAATCACCATACGGGTTTTCAATAATTGCCAGATTGGCAATTATAGCTTTTGTTATGTTTTTAATCTGGTGAAAAATATTCCAATTTCCTTCGGAAAGACTTGAAATATCCCAAATTACAAAGGCCGTTTATAAAATACGCGACAATTTTAGAGCCAAGGGCACAGGCGATCAAAAAAGCCTGAAATTTGCGTAACGTTTTTATGGACAACCCCTCGATAAATTCAAAGCTTTTTTTTTATTTTTTCCTGCAACTCGAAATAATTTTTTTCCTGAACGTTTTGTTACAGAACAAACGAAGTATGTTTGTCCATATTCGAAACAGACAGCCGATGGTATCGTGTATTCTGTGCTCAAGTAATGGACAATGATCGCTTTTTGATTATCTTCTTGGACTACGGCAACAGTATTATAGTAACGAGCAAAGATCTACGGAAAATTCCTAAAGAATTTCTATTTCCATGCAAGGCAAACGTCTGCTACTTTGCAGGTCAGTATATCCTTATTACATTTTGCATTGTACATTTAATCGAAATTTTCTTTTTCAGATATTCCAAATGCAATATCGACCGAATTAGCGGAGCGTGTAAAACAGGAACTCTTCCCAACTTCTTTTCTCTTAGTGGACAAAGTCGAAAAAGTCGATGAAGTTTTTGTTCTCCACATCAATAAATTAAAAACAATTTTACAGAAGTAAAAAATTTTTATCCATTAAGATATTCTTGTTAAATTGAATTAAGTTTTTGTTTGAATTCTGTTTTAATGTACCAAATGAATTAGGTTTTTTTGCTTTCAATTTTCTAACGATGTCTGATGAAATCAGCATATTATTCAATAAATAAATATTTGACATTGACACAGTCTCTTTTTTCATTCTAAATTTTAAGGATATTAATGGTTTCTGAAACAATAAAATTAGATTTTGCAAAGGGACAAAGCTCGAAATGGATTTTTTTTTTGCTGAGTTTACTAGAACTATTCACGTTGAGTCTTGAAAATGGTCTCTAGTCGACCAAAAATTATTACACAGGCTGACATACTGGTGAATACTATGTAAGTCTTTTCTGGGTAATTTAGGAATGCTGATTCCGAAATCTAGCTGCGATTTGGCTGGATCAGCTCTACTTTTTAAGATATGAAGGGAGAAATATTTGATGATTCTCAATTTATAAATATTTAAACCAATTAAGGAATCACCCTTCTTATCTGAAAAAGCAGAACTGATATAGCCAAAGTACTGCTATATTCGGATTCGGCAACCTCAAATTATCTAGAAAAGATATTTTATCATATGCATAAAAAGCGGCAACTACACGAGTACCAGCTCATTGTGATTACAATTTGATTTAAATTTATAAAACTTCGCACAATCGAGTCCCAAAAAAATTTTACAGGTGACAGTCACTATCACTTGTCACCGTACGCGATTCGATGCCTGAAATATCTCGATAACGGTAAAATATTACCGTAAAAATAAAAAAGATGTAGAGAATTTTAATATATTTAATTCGTTTTTTTTAAATTTTTTTTTTTGAAAAACCATTAGTTTGCAAGCAATTCGCGAACTTTGATTTTTTACTTTTTAATAAAAATATTGCAATAACGGTAAAAAAAATAACAGATAACGGTAAAAGCTAAAATTGAGAATGCCATTCTCATTAATTCATCTGATACACAAAATCGATATTTTCTGAGATAATCGCAGAAACCTGGAGTGATATTCCGTAACTTGTTTCAAGCGTTTGTGTCGAGTTAGAAGAACAAGAAGTATTCGCTGTCTCTGTTTTGACCGAAATAAATGACAGAGAGAAACTGAGATAGCAAATACCACTTTTTCTTCTAACTCGAAACAAACGCTTGAAACAAGTTACGGAATACCACTCCTGATCGTTACGATTACGATAGTGTTCTAAATGGTGTTCTATAATAGGCCCCCTACACTAAATAAAATCACAGACAATATACAAATAACAAACGTCAGAACAAAATCTTGTTATATGAAACCAAACCAAGAAAACTTTTGTCTCGCAAAGATCGTTTGCTTCTCTTCAATTCAGTTCTCCTGCCCAGAGAGCACTAGAAACTTTTGCGTAATGTGAGGGCCACATCTATCAGTTTTCCATCAGTCGCGACTGTTACGGTACTCGTCAGTTTTCCATCAGTTTTTTACATCTAGTTAAGCGTTCCCATCTATCAGTTGCAACTGACAGTTTTTTCCATTCATTTTGATTGTAGAGTTCAAAAAATACCGATGGATAATAGAGAGAGAGCGTGTGTATGCATTATTATTGCATTAAGTTCAAAAAATAGTATTTGGTTCTATTCTAATGCGAAACGACTGACGCGAACGTTCACACCAATCAGTTGGGTATCAGTTTGCTAGAAAAACTGATCTGACCACGAATTTTTTCGTGGTTGCCCATCAGTCGTCTGATTTTCCGTTCACACCAATCAGTTTCTCATCAGTTTCCCAAAAACTGATGGAAAACTGATAGATGTGGCCTCTACTTAAGGAAAAAAAAAGGAATGGGTACAGTTTTTTGGGTTCTACTTTCGTGAACATCTTCCTTTCGTGAACATATCCCCATCGCCCTTTCACTCACGAATGCAATTCGCTCAAGAACTTAACTTCACATCGCTCACCCAAGAGCTTTTATCAGCTGATCGTTGAAAATTATGCCATGGGCTTTTCTGTCTTACCATGGGCACAGTATACAGTAAACAAACTTCATACATTAAATGTGAAAATAACCTGTGTAACCGAAAACGAATAACCCAGAAATACCCAAATCTAGGCATTCTAATTGGTTAGAAAAATCTTAAATTTTTGGGGTACAAAAAATGAACAAACAATATGACCACAAAGGAATCTAATAAAAGTGAAACAGAGAAAGAAATATACTGTCAAAGATGAGAGCCGCAACGACGTTACCAGATTAGTCAGTTGCGAAATGTATTTTTTGCCTTAGAAATTAAATACAATTCTAAAATAAGTTGCAAATTATGTTCGTTTGAATATAGAAAATTAGAAATTCAGTCCAAACTGGTACTGCATTTTTTCTCAAACGTCATTATTGCTTTGAAATTAGCATCACGTCGTTTGTAAAATGATTTTGACGGACCGAAGATTTGATATTAATTGCTTTTCTACTATATCCTGACAATTTAAATTTTCTATCCAAATTTTCAACCTAAAATGAAGAATGTTTGTACTTTTATAAGAAATAGTGGTCAAAACAGATTTCAATTTTTAAATTTCCCTCCTCTGAAATATAAAATCAACAGCAGAAAAGTCAGATTTGGCAATGCCGGTTGCAATTGTTTCTTTCAGTTCCTCTGATTTGATGGGAAACGAGTCGGGTGGATTTCGGTTTCATTATTTTTCTCATTTTGCATTGTTGTGATAATAAAAAGATTTTAAATAAGATTTTAAATAAAGATTTTACCTTTGTTTGTCTCGGGGAAAACGGAAAAGTGAAAAACTATCGGAATTAGTCACCCCACATGATGGGACACAGCAAGATATGCGTCGTTTGCCGGTGTTCATTTTTTATAATTTCCTGTGAAATGAAGTGAGTGATTTAAACAGAAAGTTTATAATTTAGTATTTTTCCATACTATTTCGTGTATTCCGCTGATATTTGATTTAGTATTTTATCTTTATGCCGACTAAATTTCACGCAAAACACATTGCGAAATGCACAAGATACCGATCAGCTGTGTCGCTTTTGTTTACAAATTTTCGGTTACACGCATATATGGCTGTGCTGTTTGCTCTCGTGTTTTCTGCCTATGAATATGGTGTGTTTTCTTTACTCTTACATGTTAAATTGGGTTATTTTCGAGTTTGCTTACTGTATACTGTGCCATGGGGGTCATCTGTATATTCTTTGTGATAAAACGTTGAAAGGAAACACAAATTTTACTTTGAATATTTGAATAATTTAATTATTGATATACTAATTCTTTGTATTGTTTAAAGTTTTATCTTATTATCTAACTACATACATCACATGAAAAGTTTTTTTTTATTCAAATTGATTTTCTTTGTTTAATTTTTAATAAAAATTCTTTATCAAACTTTTTTTTCCTTTGTCTAAAGTAATGTTTTATTTATTAAAATATTTTCATACGGTCAAATTATTTGAGTTTTTGTTCAAATAATCTTTCCAACTTTTTTTTTGTTCATTTCTTTAATATAAAAAATTTAATTTACCTAAAAGTAGATATATGATTTGTTATAAATACATAAAACAATCCAAAATAAATGCTATTAAATCCATTTTCACTCTTTGCAAGTGTTTATTTTTTTCTTTTAAGCTTAAACATACCTAAAATTAATAAGTTGCACGCTCAGGATTTACTTTTATTCTAATTTAATATACTTTTTTTTGTTTCAATTATTTTTTTTCTAAAAAACTTTTCAAAGCAGACATAGTTTGCTGCGTGTATTTAAAGAGAACATGAAAATCTCATTTAACAGTATTTTTTTTAAATAATCATAAAAGTGTTTTTGGTAATGTTTTGGAAATTCTTTGTATTTCTGCCTATTTCAATGTTGTATGGCTTTTAAACTTTAGTTTAAATAATAATTTGGATCAGATTATGTTTCAATTATGATCAGAAGTTTAAAACTGATATTTTTTTGCGGATTTAAGCGATTTTTTTTTCAAATTTAGCTTAAATGCGATTTTTTTTTTACATTTTGGTCGTTAAAATTTATTGTTTGGAAAATAAAATGATTAAGAAATATTCGTAATGTTAAACAAAGGGAAAAATCATATAGTGAATACACACAGGCACACAAATTTTATTTTACAAACGTATTTAGAACGAAACTGGAATCGGTGGACTAATTTGAATCACAGATTTTATAAGCACCGACAGCATGGCTTCAATGTACGGTGAAATAATTTTTTTTTTAAACAAGACAAATAATGCATTAGGTCCCACGGGCTATTTTTGTTTTATATAAAACTTATTCACGTATAAAAACAATCCCATATTTAATTCTTTAAAATTGATTTAATTTAATTACAATTGTTTTTTTTTTACTTTGTTCAAATATCGTAAAAAGTAAAAATTTTACTAAATTTAAAATTATAATAAAATTTTCCTTTTTTAATTAATTTAAAAAAAAAAACAAAATCTTTTCAAGTATTCGTATGATCACAAAATAGAATCAATATTGCCAAAAAGTTTTTGTCCCTTTTCCATTAGAGTTGACATTAAGAGCATACGCAATAAGCATACAAAATCAAATATAAAACAATTTCTTAAGATTTGCAATTGCTGTGACTATTAATATATTTACATTATAAACTAGATAATGCACAAGTTGTTATCATTTCATTTTGTTTAATTCATAAATTAATTAACAAATATAAATGGCTATAATAACAAAAAAAAAATTTGCTCTTAGTTTAGATTTCTTTCCTTTGATAATCAAAAAAAATGCGGACAAAACTATGAAAAGATTTTATTTTTGTGGTGATTTGATTGTAAACTGGTAATAATTAATTTAAAGAACTAAACGGGACCGTGATTTTACACTACGATTTGGGGCTGCCGATGCTTTAATATCGCCGTTCCAGCTTTTTGACTTAGCACGAAATTGTTTATATGCATCACCGAACGAAGGATCTGACATTGGCCGATATGCGATCGGATCACATAATTCGGAATATTTTTCATAGAATTCCTTATATCCACCATGGAGTAGATATATTTCGGGATAGTGTAGGGCAGGATATACGTTTGTGTTGCGTAATCGATCGTGATTCCGCAAAAAACGGGATCTGTAAATATAAAGAAAAATAAAATTTGTTAGAAATATTTTCCATTAATTGTCTATGTAACTCTTAATCAATTTAAAAATGTTTTATTTTTTAATATTGGAAATTGCGTTGTGTTTTTTTAAAGCTTTTATATAGCTTGCTTTTTTGTCTGTTTGTTTGTTTGTCTGTCAGGACCAAATCTTGTAATCTATTTTTGACCCACTTCCACTCAACCGATTGGCTTTTAATTTTGCACATATACGAAAATCCGATCGCAATGCAATATGTGTTAGGAAAAAAACAAAATGGCGGTCGACAACCGCTGCGGAAAAGAAAACTCAGTAAAAAAAAACAAAATAGCGGTTGGCAATGAATAACCCACCATGTGAGGTCTTTAATTAAAGGGCTTGGAAAAACTATCAAAAAGCCGCATTTCGATCTAAAAACAAAATGGCGGACGTATCACCCAATTTTTTTTTTTTTTGGTAATCGGGAAAGACCAGGAAACTATCGTTTTGGGGCCTTAACCCTTAGAGGCACAGAAAAATAGCAAATATTTTCACCCTTCCGGCACTCGAAAAAAAATGTTTGATTTTTTTAGTGGTACCATTTTAAAGTATCATACGACAATGAAATACGGTTTAATTGGTGGTACAATTTTGATACCACCGTGCAGTATTTGTTACAAAAAAGGTGGTACATTGCGTGTACCACCAAGCCTTTAAGGGTTAAATGAAAAATCATGTCGAAAGACACGGAATTTTTAAAAGGAAACGGAATGCGGTAAAACTTTTACTGGCAAAATTATGACTGAGAGATTCTTCAAAGTAAACAGACGAGGGGTCTGGGACAAGGGGGAGGGTAATTTTAATAAAAAGTAGCATATCCTTTATTTTAGAGGTAATTCTATCCGTGGGCAAAATTTCTTAAAACATTGACCCAATGATCACAAGAAATGCACGGTGATCAATTTTTGTAATTAATCCACTCCAGAATTTTCAAAGTTAAACTCTTAATTATTTTTGTTTTACCACATCGAAACACAATTTCCCACTAATTTCGCAAAAAAAAAAATTTACAACAAACAATATAATATCGAAAAATACTTACAATTTAGGTCCTCGTTTCGATGAGAATTCACAATGAAATACTAAAATATGTCTCTTTGGTCCTTCAGCTTGTACAGTCGGTGCTTCAGTCTTACAGTTTACCAATGCCTCGAGTATTTGCTCATGGGTATACAGATTCTGTGCACCATGAATGTGTCCACCCTCGTACTCGTACGGATACCGGCAATCGATAATTTTAAACGATGCCACATTATCGAGAAATTCATTACGCACCAGCTTCGCCATAGTTTCGCACGAGATCGATTTCAAATCGCTATGGCTGCCCTCGGTCAATGGTAGGCAGAATGGCTTACTGAAATCCCCAATCAGAGCGGGCTCCGAAACGGATCTCGCCAGGGCGGTCATAATGTGGGCATCATTCATTGACATTGATTTGCGTAGAATTGGCCGCTGAATGCTGCCGGTTATCATTTTCTGGTACCGTGAGTTAAGAAGCGCATTCTCCTTTTCGTCCTGCTCCGTTTTGTAGCGTTTGCTCTGGATCGGACTAATACTGAGCGGTTCTGGCCGCTTGAAGCATCTATCGGCTGGTGTTCGCGAGGAATATGGGGTCAGCGAAGTGCCCAATATTGACGTATCTTGCAGGGATTTTAGGATTTCGGGAGTTTTCGGCTCGGCTAGGGCATTTCTGACCTGCTGCATTGCTTGGGTGTTGTCCGTCAAACTCAGGCACCTTCGGACCAACGGCCTCTTCCCGTCAGGTGTTGTCTTGATTGTTTTAATATCACCACGAATGAGGGAGTTTAGGTCGCTGGGCAAGTGATTTTCGACGTCGTCGAGCGGTTCCATCTCGAACAGTTCCAGATAGTCATCCTCCATGGATTCCATCGATCCAGAGCTCAAACTGTGGAAAATCCTAAAGCTTTTTGGCGGGCTGATGTGTCGCTGCACCGCTGTTTGTTGTGGACTATGCGTTTGCAGCTTTAGAATATCGTGAACTCGCTTAGGCGGTGATGGGTCTAATTTTTTGGGCATTTGCGGTTCGGCGAATTTGAAGGAAGACGTTCCATATCCGGAATCCATTGAGTTGCCATCGATTTCGTCCTGTGATCTTCGCTTCTCCACCATCGTGACGGTATTCTGGACGACGGTGAATCGCTGTGGGCTACCCTCGGGCGATAGTTGTCCCACGTCCATTGAGGGTGACATGGGATACGGACGGCGGGGACTTCGACGTGCCGGACTGTGATCGCTGCTGCCGTAGAACGAAACATCATCGATCGACATTCGTCCTTTGGTCGGTGATGCCGTCATTTCGTCACAGTTTAGCTCGTTTTGCGACATTTCAATGTTGAGACGTCGCTGAATACATCTGGATCGAGCCTCCATACGTCGAGCCGCAAAAGTACTGCCACCGCCGCCACTTCCGTTGCTGCTGTCGGCCGCATTAAGGGTAAAATTGTTCGAGATGAGACTGCAAATGAGAAGAAAACACAAATTAAAAAATACTTTTCTACACGATCACAATTTCAAATTGCATTACAATAAGAATTTCAGATTATTTGTGGAATTGATTAGAAGTGCGATCAACTCATCGTTGGCCATTGTTTTTTTTTTCTCAAGCTCAATCACTGAAACTACAACAACAAGACTTGGACGACTCCTAGTCGGATCGAATGTTTACAACAGACTGAAATACAACTCGATGTGGTAGACAGGGGACAGGAAGGTTCATCAAACTCATGAAAAAATAGAGGGAAGCGTACTGGGAATACAACAGAATGGAATCCCTCGCTCATTCTTGTTCGTTCCGCCACCACGATCTGATCCTGGTGTAATGTTAGTGCATATGCTACACGGTTCGCTTCATACGAGTAGGATATGCTGTGTGAGGGACTGCAGTCGATCTGAATTACGAGCGGCTGCTGTGTGGTGAAAAACAGGAAAGCAGGACGTGAGGAATAGTGCGGGAAGGAATTTACACTGAAAATCAATAATAACTGGATGTCTAGAAAAAGAGAGAGAGAAGGAATTTGAATAAGCAATGGGGATGAATGCCCAGTGTCTGTCTCTGTTACTCGAATTGGAGTCAAATTTGTTGGTAACCCTAGCAGATCCTGTTTTTTTTTATGTAATTCATCCCCGTCTGTAGGAAGAAAGGCAAGGAAAACGCAGTGACGTCGAAATAAATTTCTTTTCCCGAAAAAAAAGGATCCCTAAAAGTTTAGTTTGTTGTTTGCTGTTGATGGGTAGCAAAACCTTACAAATGTTGCGTCACACATAAAATACGTCACACTAGTTTTCGCCTTTTCGAACCACTCATCCACTCGCCCTCGTAAAGCTTTTGTGCGATTCTTTGTACCACACACTGTAGACCCCTTCCCTTTTCCCCACCACTTAAAAAACGTCACACATTTTCTACGAATTATGTGACGTATTTTAAAAACACTAATTAAATCTTATCTTTTAGAGCAATAAAGTATTTGAAATTTCTCCAAGGACCAGAAATCCAATAAACTTCGGTGGCACAGCTAAAAGGGTGGCAGATGAGGGGGGGGGGGGTCTTTGCGTCATTTGAAAGCGTATCTTATAGTATACGCTGGTGTTCGCGAGGAATATGGAGTCAGCGAGGTGCCCAATATTGACGTATCTTGCAGGGATTTTAGGATTTCGGGAGTTTGGGGCTCGGCCACCACTTTCTCCCCGAACGTAGACGAATAACAATCTCGGCTGCCAGGTTGGACGCTTTTTTGTTAATTAAATTCATTCATCTGTCTTAAAATTTCAGTTTTCGAAAATATGCACAATTTAAAATATTTACAATATTGTAAACCGGATTTTTAAGCCGGAAAAATCCAAAATACGTAATTCTATTTGCAAAAAAAAGGGTCCAACCTGGCAGTCGAGATTGTTATTCGTCTACGTCCTGGAAGAGGTGGCACTATAACGTAGATTCTATAACGTAGAAATTTTTAACGTCATTTTTTTAAATAATTTGAATAATTTTGTTACTCTCCCTTAAGGATAATTCATGTCTGTAATTAATTTTTTGCAATACTATTTTGTAACAAGAAAACTAAAGTACTTCACTGTCCTTTCCACAGAACCCCTGGTAAAAACCTGAATTTATCACCACATGTTGGAAGTTTTTACCGCCAAAACAAAACTATATCGGGAGCTAAATTTGTTCTTTCGAAGTGTTGTCTGTAACACAAAATTCTTGGTAGTAGACGTTTCTGGTTGGATAGGCAGACAGAAATTCCATGCCTTCGAGAATCCATCATCAGGGCTTCCACTTGAAGCGATACGACGTGCATAGAAAACTCAAAAGCGATTCTGTATTTAGAAGTGAGAATTTGTGAAGTTGCGGGGAGGAGGGAGCGGACGAGAAACATTTGCACAAAGGGACTTATGCCAATTGGTTTCACGAAAGGTGAAATTTTTCTTATGATAAGACGTATTCTTATTTTATTCCCGCAAAAGCATCTTCCATGAGTGAATTTACAAAATTTCGTAAAAATACAAATAAAACTATGCGCAAAAACAACAGAGACTCCCTACTGGATTAAAATGTTTAACTGCATATCATTACATGTGTGGCTGGTTAGTAGCAGATGGATAAATGTTTGGTTTGTGATATTCGCCATGGGACACAGTATAAAAACACGACCTATCGCAATCTTTTTCGCGAGTAAGTTTTTTTCTCTTTTTTTACTTGGGTTATTATTACTTACTCATACTGGAATATTCGTCAGGGTAAATCGAGAAAAATGGGGACTTTCTTATTCTTGTGTCTTTTATTTTTATATAAAATTGGAATAAGTAAATAATTTTTGAAAAAAAAAACTTCAAAACTTGATCAGCATGGAGAACTTTTTTACTTTATTTTATTTTTTTTTTTCAAATAAAGAAGGCGATTTTTTGGAGAAAAAAAGTTGTGAGCTATATTTTAGTTAAGAAATGGTAAATGGACTGAAATTCAGCTGCTCTAAATTACAGGCATTTGGCTGTATTTAACACATTTGGCTCTGCTTAAAATATCAAAATCGAAAGACATCAATTTTTTTTGTCGATTAATTTTTGGGTCAACGCGATGATATCAATCCAAACAACTGTTTTAAACAACAAAAAAAAGGGCGAAAAAAAATGTTTTTTTGATTGGTATTAATGAGACCAGATAAATAATTTCTCTGTTGATTGGTTTAGACCTAATTGCGATCTGAATCTATTGATTTATTTCAAAAAGATTCAAGGTGATGAAATTAAGATGAAAAGAAATGAAGTTTTAAGAAAGGAAGAAAAATAACTAACCAAAAAGGATAATTGCGGTTGGGAAATGTGTTGAAAGGAAACAGACTCGATAAAAGGCAAAAGTCTGAGAAAATATTCTGAAAAAATTATTGTATGAATTTTAATCTGTTTCGGAAAAAATGTTTTAAATCCGCTTCAGAGATTATGAAACTATAATTAATATAAATCAAAATCCTTTTCAGTGCAGTTATGTCTGATCTTTTGTAAAATCAGGATACCAAGAAAGTTGTGATTATTTACAAATTTTTGGTGAATTGTTTGGATTATGAGAAGGGCAGGTAAAATCGTTTTAAAAACTGGTTTCTAAAACAAAAATCAGGTATCCTGTAAATTGAAAAACAAATAAGTTTTTAGCTTTAATAAGTTTTTAGTACAATGTTTTTTTTGTTCAATTTAAGTTTTGTGTTAAAATATCAGAATTTTGAAAAATTGAAGGCCGTTTCCTACGCGTTTAGAAAAATTGAACGTCGTTTTCTACGCCGTTTTCTTTTTTAAACATAACAAAAGCTATAATTGCCAATCTGGCAATTATTGAAAACCCGTATGGTGATTTAATTGAACGGCGTATCAAAATTTCATTTGAATTCAAATTTTCCAATAAGATTTTTTAAAACTTGTTCCAATCGGATTTTGATGTATGGGAGTTTTATGTAGAATCATATTCTAAATAACTTTTGTTATTGAACTTTTTTGATAGGATGCACAGTTTTTGAGATATTCGCGAAAAACATTTTCGTTCCTATGGGGGGTACCCCCCCTAATGGTCCATTTTTGCCCATTAACGAACTTAGCCTCGCATTTTACGAAAAACGGAACTGCGCAAAATTTCAAGTCTCTAGCTCAATCCATATGCCCGCAATTCGCGCCACAGACAGACAGACAGACGGACGGAAGGACAGACGGACGGACAGACGGACGGACATGGAAATTTCAATTTTTTTATCATTCTAAACACACTGGTGTAATTAATTTTTGTGTGTGATGACGGGATCTTGGCGTTACAAACGGTAAGGCAAATCTAATATACCCTTTGGTTTTACCATACGGGTATAAAAAATTTCCCTGTGATGCATTACTTTTATAACCTTATAATCTATCGACGATAGCCGAAGAAAAAAGGAACGGATAGTTTTAAAACCAAATTTTCGAAGAAGAGTCACAAGAGGAAAAAGGGTGGGAACCACCGTTGTACAAGCCTGTAAGGGCCACCGCTTCCCTCACTTCTCGCGCCCATACTTAAGAAAAGTCGCCGCTTAAAGTTGCCGTGTGTAACATAGGCCTAATGCAGTGAAGGGAGGGGGGGGGGGCAGAGCAAAGAGGGAAGCTTTATGATTGAAAGTCTTAAAAACAAAAGTTTAGAAACAATTTTATTCACTGCTGCCTGCACCTGCAATTTCATATGGATCACAAATCATGGATGAATTGCAGCGTTTATAAGGTTTTTCTGGTGAACCATCAACAGAAAAGACTGCGACAACAATCGACGATGTTGTTAACACAAACAGGAGTAAAAACCCGATGTTTGGAGTCGGTGTCGGAATTGAAAAATTTGCTGAGTCGGAGTTGGTGGGTTATTACACCCTTGGTAAAACATTGTATGGCTGAATTACAGTCGCACCTCAATAGCTTCGAATCTTTTCGCTGTCTCCCTTCGGTGTGAGTTATAGGGGTTCGAGTGTATTTAAAAATCCATTCATAAAGATGAAAAGCTGTCCATAAAAAATCACAAATTTAGATGTGAAGGGAGGGAAGGGGGTATGGTATAATTACGGTGCTAAAATTCATGCAGAAAAGGCAAAAAAGTGATAAAAACGGAGGTAGGGTTCGAAAAAGCCTACAATTCGCGTATCGTGTTTTATAAACAGTTAAATAATTAAGATTTCCGTTAAATAATTAAAAAAACAATAAAATAATTAAGATTTTTTAAACAAAAGTTGTTAAAATAAAAGTTAAAAAATATTACGACCCACAATAAAAAAAAACTCAAGATTTAACTTTGCCTAAAAACCGTTGAAAAAATTTCACATTAAAAAAATGAAGCGCACTGTAAAAATCCGTTAAAAATTCCGAACCGCTCTTTTGCCAGAAAATTAAATGTTTTCTTTCCCCTTTTCGCCAACCCAACAAGAAATCACTCTGGAACTTGGACTTTTTCAACCCAACACAAAATCTGGTCCGAATTTCGCCCCACCACTCAGGGAAAACAGGTTCACAATTCAACTTGAATCCTCCACCACGTAGTGCTTTTAGAAGGTGGTGGGGGAAATTTTTTAAACTCTGCTAACGTGGTTATGTGAAGAAATAACCAAAGAAATTTGAACAAATCACCAACGGTCAGAATTTTTGAAAATTCGGGTACGTCGTACTCAGTGATTTTTTTTTCAGCTTTTTTTTTCTTAAATGAATTTAAAGCTTTTACAGGAGGATGGACATTTTTGGATGCACAACTTTCGTAAATTAAAGGTTCTTAGATTTTTTTTTTGATTTATTTTACAGTTTTTCACATTACACAATTTTCACTGCGAATTATTCATTTTTTGAGCTTTTTCGGGAGTTTTTTTAAACTCGAAAACTTCCGTAATTTGAATTTTTCTATAAGTTGGATTTTTGTCAATTTAACTGACAAGCACTTGATCACAAATTTCAAAATTTCCGGCATTTTTAACAATTTTGGCGATTATTTTCGTACAAAAAAACCTTTTATAGATTTTATTGTAATTTTTTCTGTTGACTTACTATCCTATAAAGTTCAAGATATGCAGCAAAAATTCATTTCACTTTTAGTTTCATTTTCATTCAGAAGAAATAATGTCAGTAAAGGCAAAAGAATACAGGAAAAAAGATTAAAGAAATCAACAAAAAGTTAACGTAGCTGAAAAGAAGCAGAAATCCAGCGATCGTAGCATAAAAAAGCAGCATTTAACTTTCCGCAATAATAACGATGTTGGCCAAAGGAGCCACAAGAAGAAGTGAATCTCGTTCAGATTGTCTGGTCTGTCTGGCCCCGGCCATACCTTTGAACGGGAACGGGTCTTTTCATTTTCAATTTCAGTTGAATATTGAAGCGGAAAGCAGTTTCTTCATTCTTTAAGCTTATTCCATAGCTTTCTGTTGGTTGTTTTTTTTTTCTTTCTTTTTTTTTGCTTCCTCAATGGTTACAAGGCAGTTTTTCGCATTCTTCATTCTTACCGATTCAAAGGAATTCACCAAAGTAAGCTTAGGTGTGTGCTTGGGGGCAAACTCGCACAATAAAGTGTTTGAAGAGCTCTTGTCGAGCTCAATCTGAAGCCGGGATGGAAGCTGCTGTCTATTGGAGACCCCAAAGAGAGATGCTTTGCATGAATTCCATCTTATGCTTGAGAGATGTTGATGATAATCTCTGGCCCAATGGATGGCAGAATGAGAATGGCCTTGTCCTCTGTCAGGCATATAAGAAGAACGCATTGATTGAGGAAAAAAGCGAAAACGTTATAATAAAAAATGCCGGCCGGCTCTTCTTCCACATATCATGCTGTGGTGCTCTATAAGATTCAGGTAAGATAGTTTTATTTTTCACACAAGGTGATCAAATCTGTTTTGCTTTTGGTCTGTTCCTCTGCCCATTCTGCTATATGGCTAACGATTAAAAATTTCGTGTCTTCTTTTTTTTTTACTTAATTCTTCAAGTATGTTTTTTACCGGCTGGCCGGCGTTTCATTAAACCGTCCACTTTAAACATGAAAGACGTGCGAAAGAAAAACGTTTTTTTTTTCTCTTTGTTGTTTGACGGTTTTTATTCTTATTAAATTCCATTGAGGTATCTAAGCACTTATGACGGCACTAAGACGGAACAATGATAGGTGGAATAGAATTTTAAATATTTTGCCACGAGAAAGCAACAAACAGATAAAAAGACAGTTAAAAAAAACGTTCATGATGAAGTCGAAATTGTTGAAATGAAAAACGTTTATTGTAATTGATGGCTAAGCGCACGTATAGCTAAACGACGTGTTACTCAGCGAAACATTTTGTTAAATTAATTGTTTTAAAAGCATAAAACACGAAGGTCGCGGATGGTGGTTGCGATTTGATTCACTATGTTTAACAAGATCTGGTTAGAATTTTTTTTTCATGTGTGAATTTTTCTCTAACGAATGGGAGGAAGAGTGTGTAAATTAAATTACGTGCATCAATGAATTTTGTAATGCACGATTTTTTTATGTAATTAGAAAAAAAAGTTGTATTCACAAGGGAGAAAGAAATCAATATTGGAAAAACGAAATTCAATAATAGTTTGATTAGATTTATTGCAAATTGTAAAGGCATAAGGATATGTCCATAAAATACGTCACACATTTTAGGGAAGTCTGTGGTACTGCGAAAGGCGATATTAAAATTCATACAAAAGTTCATAAAAAAGCGCAACGAGTTTAAAAAGACAAACATATGACGTATCTAATAGACGTATCTATAGACTTATCTTAGGTTAATTGTTAGAAATAGAAAAAAAAGGTTTTTTGAGCTCAGAATCTTGTATAACAAAAAAAAATTATTCACTTTACGTAAAACTTCGATCACCATATTTAAACTTCGTGATTTAAAAATTTCAAGCCTCGAAAATCTTTTCATTTTTTGTACATTTCAATTATTAAAAACTTTTTCACTGTTCATATTTTCCGAATTCTGATTCAACCTAAGTATCTCACTAGTAATTTTTACACTTAAAATTATGCTCAACAGTCTGTTTTAATTGTTATAGAAAGTAATTATTCGAAATGTAATGCGAAAACCAGATTGTTTTCAACGTAATTTTGAATGAAATTTCCGTAAATTTTTCTAAAATATTTGAGTTTATCTGAATTAATAAAAACCCACGAATTTTGAAACTTCAAAAAAAATTTAATCCTTTGAAAATTCTAAATTTTTTAAAGTTTTTTTTAAATAAAAAATTTGAATGCGAACCGTTAATAGCGACATACTGCCCAGGTAGCATTTATATCTTCCGCGTCGTTGGCGGTTAACATTTTTCTTCTGCATTTAAGTCGCAGCCATGTAGCAGCGATTTCCGAGGCTGCAAAGGTGGTTTAAATGAATATAAATAAATTTTTAGATTCTTACTGAAACCCATGAGATATTCATCTATCGGTTATAACGATCAACTGGACAAAAAGGCAAGAAAATGGATTGAAACCTTTTGGAAGGTTCCGCAATTAAAACTTAAGGTTTCGCCAGAAAATTTTTCGTTACTCTTTAGAGTTTGTAAAATATTGGATTGATTTTTTAATTCAATATTTTACAAATTCTAAATAGTTTTTAATCCAAAAATTAAGAATTTCTTATAGGTTTTATTTGCTTAAAACCACCCCCCTCCCCCCACCATCCCAAATCCAGTCAGTTGAAAAAATTTAAACAATTTAGATTTCAATTTTTAAATATTTTATATGAATGCGAAAAAATGAGTCTTTTTGAAAAAAAAATTTAAAAAACCGTTAAACACTACATAATTTTCATACTAGAACGGAACCTGCCAAAAGAAATATAAAAATTCATCCGAATGGAGAAAACCCTTCAAGTTACCCATACTATCTCACTATAAAATACGTTTTCGAATATATACAAAAATTCTAATAAGTACCTTGTGCACTCGTAGACATCGTAGGTTTCTTCGGCAATGGTACTTTCCCACAACATTTTTAAAATCGATACAAAACCAAATTTTTTACACTTTTGGTGATTTGAAAGAAAAAAAACCTCTGAATCCTGTCTATGATCACACAAAGCAATAAAAAACAACTTTATTGATCGTCACAAGAGTTTTTCAATTTCTAAATTGCAATTTGACAATAAATGTCTTTAAGACGATTTAAATATGAGTTTCTTGCTGAAAAAATTCTCATCACTTAACAAACTATCACCACTTAAACAAATTTGGAGCACTGGAATTGGCAGTGATTGAATTGGCCCAAATTTGATACGTCCGTTACAGCAGAAACTATTGCAAGGGTGATAAGATCACTGATCTTTCATCTTTTTTTTTAATTTTATTTATTTTTGCACTGATAGAGTTCATTAACTGCCACATATCAATGAACTTTGTAATTTTGTCGTAGCTTTCGTATCCATAATCATAAAAAAAAATATAATAATTTGTTCGTGTAATCCGTGTTAGATATGGTAGCGTATTCTCAGATGATCGTATGTAAATATTTTGTTGTTGTTCGTTCTTTTTTTTTGACCCGTTATTAGATGATGTAATTTAATTTTGATTTGAATTTTCTGTTGGATATAAATTTTTATCACCACCGGATGAGGCGACGGTGGTGCACATAAGCGACATGTGTCCAGGAATACGTTCTTAACTCGAATGACTAAAGTAAATCAGTCGCACAGGCCTTTTATCAACAACACAAGATCCCCACTTTATATATGTATGTATGATTGTTGTGTGTTCTGGCCGAAATGTGTGTGCTATGCCTTCATTATGATTTGGAATATATAATATATAGGAGAGGAATAACGTTAAGATGTCAGTTCCCTCTAGCTTCAATGGAGATGATTTTATATTAAGATGTGTGTAGTGTTGTAGTACTTCACTTCTGTATAGCAAGCAGGCTAGAATCAAGTCAACTATAATAATCATCCATCCAATCATCCCAGGCTAGCCCCTAAGCAACTTGGCCTCATGATAAGTGAGTATTCTGCCCCCGACCATACTCGATTTCCTCTACATTCACCTCCTCTTGCCCATATTGACGATCATATGTGTGATATTTACCCCCAAGTTTTGTATTTACTTCGTAGTTTAAAATGTGAATGAACGAACATTATCGCCCAGGAAAAATAAATACAAATCGACCTGCATTTCAATTACGCACACAAACGCAGGCGATAGTAAAAGAGGATCATGCGGATGTGGTTAGGTGCATTCGGTTGTTTCGTTAGTTCTAGGATTGCAGAAGAAACATTTCTAGTGTTTTTTTTTCTAAGTTTTAGAATACGAAGAAAACCGGAAAGAACTTAAAAACTTTTTAATGGGTCTATGTTGGGGCTGGACCCCCGACGAACATCTATGCCAAATTTCAGGCCAATCGGTTCAGTAGTTTTCCCCCGAAAGAGTAACATAGAGCAAAAACTAAGTTTCGAAATCACTTTACCCCCTCCCCTTACTCCCCCACCCCTCACGCTACTTTTCCGTATGCCTATGTTGGAACCAGAACTACCACAGACACTCATGCCAAATTTCAAGTCAATCGGTTCAGCCGTTTTTGCGTGAAAGCGGAACAGACGGACAGACAGACAGACACCAACTCATTTTTATATATTAGTATGATATGATATGATTTTCCCTGACATACAATCTGGAAAAAGGCTGTTTTCCAGGGTATTCATAAAAAAAAGTTGAAGAAAAAAAAATTTCACTTAGATGATAGTGAATTACACGGAACGGGCGAAAAAAAAATCCATACTAACCCCTATATTAACACAAAAGGCCGCCGATTGGTCACCGCGACCACAAAGTCACAGATTTGGTGATAATTTAAAACGCGACGACGATTTTTCGACCTCATATGTTACTTTTTTATATCTTTCAAAGTACAGCTCAGGAACTCATTTATTCAAACTTCCTTTCAAATATTCATATACAATCTATTCACACACTGGATAATCTCCTCATCATTCTGTAACAAAGGAACCGAAGTAACAAAGCTACAAGTTGCTAATGAGATGTCCTGTAAAATAACCTGTTTGAAACTGTTGCTTTGTAACTAATTTTAAACTAACGTTGCACATTAATAATATTGTACCCAGTTACAAAATTACTCATTTTAAACAGTTATTGTGCTACCAATTTGCAACTTATCGGAGTTACTTCCGCAACCAGTTACAAAGTTACTCATTTTTAACCAGTAATTTGTTGTCGATTTGCAACTTGTCGGGTGGAAATGAATTACTGCCGAAGACAGTCTCAGGGTTACTATTGTAACATTAAATCGTTGCTTTGTTACCAATTTTCAACTCGTTGGTTGTCGGTATTTGGGTTACGTAACTGAATTTGGTTACATTGTTAAGCCAAAAACCCTTACGATGTCAAATCAGCATCTTGATATTGATATTCGTTTATTAAAAATTCAGGGAACTTTTGGAACAACCTCGATAGTCCTGAGCAAATCTTCCTACCTTACTTCGCAAAATCCCTGCCTTTCGTGTATCGTGTGCTGCATATGAAAATAGGGATCCACCTATACTTCCAAAATATAAGGATTTAAAAGCATACAATCCTTAAATTTTGTTTGTGCGTAGTTGGATTGTAGTAGTGGTGACATGCCCCTTTTGCATTCAATTGTGTTAAGATCTAGGCAGAGGAGTCATTTGAAGACTACAAAAATCCTAATTGGAAAGATAATATTTTTAATAACCTTCGTTACCACATCTTATGAATAAATGGCTGTTAAAGGAGGTGATTTATGCAGTATTCCCGTGGATCTAGCAAAAAGTTGTTAAGTTTTCGGGATATAATATTACAGTAAATCTACGCAGAGAAAAAAAATAGTAAATCTAACTATTTTGTAATCGTAGATTGTGACCATTACTAAAATAGTCAATTTAACCACAAAATAGTAAATCTTACCACTTAGCAGTTAATTTTATTATAAAAATATCCAATTTTAACTATTTTTGCAATTGAAATTAACTATTTTAGTAATAGTCACGATTTCCCATTACAAAATAGTTAGATTTACTACTTTTTCTCTGTGTGTGTGTGTTTGTGAGTTTAAAAACTATTTTTTAGAGATTAAAAACTATTTTTTTTTAATTTTTCCGTAACGAATTTTGCAAATATGGTGTCAATAATAAATGTTTAGGAAATATTTGATGGAATTGAGTCTCTCTAAACATCGATCTCTTAAAAAATCCGTGCAATTTCAGTCAATTAAATATTCAAATTTGAGGGGAGCCAGAAAATTTTTCCGTAGGGTGAGGGCTCCAAATTTGTAGCCACGCCAATACAAGCTATTGGAATCCTTTTAAAAATGTAATGCCAATCAATTAAGTAATTTCCCATTTAAATTTTTTAGCAATGCTGAAAAACCCTAACTTAATTTTTGGTTATTGCTTTTTGCATTCAATTTTGGAGCTGCAAAAACGAAACCATCGAAGATGATGAATAAATCAATTTAGTTAAAGTAGTCAGACTGCTTGATGGTGAAATTTTGTGATTTGGTTCTTGATCTCAAAGTCTCTGTTTTTTAGGCGATTGGACTTTTTGAACGATTCAATGAAAAAATAATTTGTCGTCAGAGAATAATAATCGCGAGAGAGGTTACTGAACGATTGATCATACATGTATTTTGGTGGTACGCTGAGTGCGTGTTTTTTTATAATATATTAAATTTTATATTGTAAGGGATCTCTGTCCGGTTGCGAAACCCGTCTCTATTACTGTTATTGTGTTTTATTTTTCATCTGTTTAGAATAATCAAAATTAAACACTTCCATTATAATAAAAAATTATCTCGTGCTGATGGCTTGTAGAAATGTGTGTCACAGCCGTAATTAAGTTTGGACTGTTTTGACAAATATGAAGATTATTTTAAATAAAAAATAATGAATGAATTTCTGGTCAATTAATTGCTATTATTCAGAAATGTGTTCCAATTAGACTTTTGTCATTGTCTATAGATTTTCTGTACACACATACGATTAAATGTGATCTTGTCACACTGATCGCATCGATTCTGTGTATCGTAAAACACTTTCATTTATGTATGCGATTGAGACTTTTTTGTCAAGGACCCCTGATGCCTATGATCGTGTTTAAAATCTCAGCTGAAGCACACACTTGAGCAAATTGAGGAGATCCTGATCCTCATAAACGATCATCAGCTGAGCGAAACAGTGAAATTTATGTCAGCATCCGGCGCGCCAGCAATCTTTAATTGTATGCGTGTTTCATGTCCATATGTAGCAAAACCCATAAACTGAAAAAGGATCAAGTTGAATGCACCGCGCCAATTTCGACAACACGACACGATCAACTTTTGTGTGCAACGCATGCGAACGAAAAGGGACAACTGATCGTGACTTTAAGGGTCAAGTACTTTTTTTGTGTCCACACACAGTAAATAGCACTTCTTCAGGTTAACATAACGAGTGATCTTCATATTCTTCGTGTTTATGAAAAAAAAAAGATTCACTTTATAGCCTGCCTAGCGAAGATCCCTTAAATGTGTGTTGTTTGCCATTATGAGCCTTTTCTAGGTGTTGCAAAAGAAGACGATTCAAAAAAAAACACACATTGGGAGACTTCTTACAACACACACTCTGAAATTGTGTACTTTATAATATGAGAACTTGAATCTATACGAGTGAGCCATTATAATAGGGTCTTCTTCCATTTCCTTTGCAAAAAAAAGGACAAATGAATACAAAGAAAAGTTTTTCATTTCAGTGACCTTGCAAAACAGCTGATCCTTACATGAATCGATCGGGTAGTGTTGATGTGATTCGGTATATAGGGAAAGTTCCAGGATCCCTAGAGTAGGGATGACTTTTTCAAAAGTATTTCCTTAAAATAATTCGTCCATTTCTTTCTAAATGCCACATATCTGAACTGTTTTATTAGTTATTCGGTCGTGTGTGCGCGCAGAGGGCGGTTTTCGCGCCAATTTTGAACTTTTTCATATCGGAGATTCCGTTTAAAATATTAGAGTGGAGAAATCGAATGGATTTTATGTTTAATAGAGGCAGGATTTTACCCCTTCCGGATAATATACTAAAAGACGAGGAGAATTTCTCTCTCGGAGTAAATCGGAGTAGTTTTTCAATCAAAAAAATAAGATATGTATATTTTTTTGGGAAAAGGTCTTGATTATCTAAAATTCCAAATAATCATGTTTTAAGTGAAGGTGAAATTGTGTTAAAATGAATTTTGATCAAAGTTTTTTTTATGTTTTGTTGACCAACTGGACTGTTCAAAATAAAAAATATTTCTAAAATTTAAAAAAAAAATTTTTTTAGACACATTTTAGTCGGGTCTCAACTTTAAATCGACTAATATTTAAGATTATGGATTTAGAAAAATTAATAACTCCATTTAATTTTAAGGAACTGTTTACATTTGGAATTTCTATCGTAGAATAAGTTCACTTAGCAAAACTGTTCATTTGATTAAAGACTTTTTGCAAAACAAATTTGTGCAATTTTGTGTCCTAATGTAAACAGTTGTGCATCAATATGAATTTTGCATTTTGTATCAGGTTGATTTAACAAAAAAGACTTGATTCTACTATATTTAAAACGATTATAGGCTTGAAATTTAGAAAAAAATGTAAATTCATGAAAAATCGTACAAAAAAAGAGCGCACAAAAACAGGTTTGAGTGTAAATAGAATTTCTAATAGAAAATTAGCTTTTGGCATTTTTCTCGATATGAATAGTGCACGCATTCCCAATTATTTTCCTAACAAGCTTTAAATCAAACTGACTGAACCAATTTTGATCCGGTCGTCGGATTTAGGTTTTTTTTAATCAAAATTAAATATTTCTCATATGCAACAACCTCTTTATCTCTCTTTTTTCAAACTTTTTCACATAATATTTTGTAAATCAACATCGGAACCGAACGAATCAATCCGACTTGATCCGAAATTCTCAATCCGACAATGTCGGATCGGATCAATGCGACGGCGACATATTGATCCAATCTTTTTTATTACAAATTCTTCTGAATCTCGTCATCGAGACAAAAGCTGGAAAGAAGTAGGGTTGTACAAAACAAGACTTCAAAAAATACAAAACAGAGTCAAAAGTATTTTTGACTTTGGGGTTTAAAAATTTTCGCCTGTAGCGCAGTTTTTATACCCGTATGGTGAAACCAAAGGGTATATTAACTTTGCCTTACCGTTTGTAACGCCAAGATCCCGTCATCGCACAAAAAAATGAATTACACCAGTGTGGTTAGAATGATGAAAAAAGTTGAATTTAGCATGTCCGTCCGTCTGTCCGTCTGTCTGTGGCGCGGATTGCGGGCGCACGGATTGAGCTAGTGACTTGAAATTTTGTACAGATCCGTTTTTCGTAAAATGTGAGGCAAAGTTCGTTAATGGACAAAAATGGACCATTAGGGGGGGTACCCCCCATACGAACGAAATCGTTTTTTGTGAATATCTCAAAAACGGTGCATCTTATCAAAAAAGTCCAAGAACAAAAGTTATTTAGGATATGATTCTACACAAAACTCCCATACATCAAAATCCGATTGGAATAAATTTTAAAAAATCTTTTTGGAAAGTTTGACTTCAAAGTGGAATTTTGGTACAACTGTTCGAATTTTGATACGAATATCACCATACGGGTCTCCAATGATTGCCAGATTTGCAGTTATAGCTTTTGTTATGTTTTAAAAATTTCTACTGATAATAGATTTTTATACCAGTACACCAATACCTCACTTTGCGTCGTGGTTACGTTCCAAAAAAACACGACGCAAATTGAAACGACGCAAAGTGAATTATGATTTTCTATAGCAAACCATGTAAAGATCGAAGATAGGTTCCAGGGTTACGAAAATACTACTTTTTAAAAAGAAAATTGAACAAAGTAAACATTTAAAAAACAAAAATAATATAACTCTGCCAATAAATAAATTGGAAAAATATTTAGTAAAAATTTATAAAAATTTATTATTCTCTTTTAAAAAAAAGAACAACACACTAATTGAAACTGAACTCTAAAATTAGCAAAACAAAGTGAAAATAAAACTGTATTAAAATTGCGTTGATTTTCAGTTAGAAAGGGAATCCCCGAGTTTTGATGGCATGGCGCAATTAGAAAGAAAAGTCGTGCCATCTTTTAGAAAAAAAAAGAAAATTTCAAAAAATTTCAAAAAAAAAAAATTAAAGACTCGAACCCAAAACAACGCAACTTCGAAAATCTAACGACGCACAGTGAAAATTAGTACTAATTCAGCAGCGACGCAACTTCGAAAAAACGCAAAACGAAAAGACGCAAAGCGAGGTATTGGTGTATGGTGAAACCAAAGGGTATATTAAATTTGCCCTACCGGTTGTAACGCTCTCACACCGTTCTCACACACAAAAATTAATTACACCCGTGTGTTTAGAATGATAAAAAAATTGAATATTGCATGTCCGTCCGTCCGGCTGTCTGTCCGTCTGTCGCGCGGATTGCGGGCGCACGGATTGAGCTAGAGGCGAACGCAGATTCGTTTTTCGGAAAATGCAAGGCTAAGTTCGTTCATTGGCAAAAATTGACCATTAGGGGGGGACCCCCCATACGAACGAAAACGTTTTTTGCGAATATCTCAAAAACGGTGGTCAAAAAAGTCCAAGAACAAATGTTTTTTAGGATATGATTCTACATAAAAATCTTATACATCAAACATTTAAATTTGTGGCAAAGAAACTTTTTTGGGACTTAACTTGATTTCTTTAAATAAAGGTACTTTAGCATATTTGGTTCGGTACTGAAAATTTTAATGCCGAAAAAAAATCAATCCGAAACTGACCAGATCCGATTCGACCCGACGGAGGCCTGTCGATTTCGATGGCGAATATTATCTATTTTGACCAAATTTTCGCCAAATTCTTAAACATCAATTGCGAAAAACTGAGGACGAGTATTTTTCTGATTTCAATGTCCCAAAATTTTTAGTTCAATAGAAAATACCCGTCAAACCTCCAAAAACCACTTTGAAGGTCCAAATAAGATCCTCTACTAGCATTTTTGAAGTATGGAACGTAGCTGCTACTAAATAGCATACACTTTTAGTGGCAGACACATGCCATATATAAAAAATGTTATAAATTTTAATATACCCTGTCATCGGAAAAAAAAATCCGATGACAAAGAGCTAAATTCTCGTGTTATAAAATATGGTAATATAAATAAATAAATTGTATTCGTCCTTGCTATTGACTTTTAACTTGATTTTCTTTCAAAAAAAAAATCAACTGGTTTCAAACCCTGTTCTTAGTTTTTTCCCACTTAAAGTTTACTAATTACAAGAAAAAAAGACTTCAATTATCACTTTTCAATGAAGTCAATAAGATATTAGTAAAACAAAAATCGGTAACACAAAGAGTCATATTTAGCTTTGGTATCCTAATTTAAAGCATGAATTTCGTTTATTGTTATAAAAATAAATCAAATAATCCTGCAACACCTTCAATGCCAGTATTTCGATATTGTGCATAGCATGACGATACATGTTCAACACATCACAATGGTCAGACACAAAAGTAAATATTTTTTATCTAAATTAACGTCTTACAGTTTTTCTACCTGTCGCCATTCAGGTTCACCACAGAAGAATACCCGCCGCCGACCTGCATGCTGTGAACAATAAAATCACAGAATAAAAAATTCGTAGGTACCTTACCACACTTCAAACTTACTACCTTTAAAAATAGGAAACCTTTTCTATCCTTTTCTTTCATCGAGATTGTAGAAGCTGGCCGAGTCTGAAGCACGTATTAAGGTTTCAAATCACCTACACAGATCGGTCCCTTTTTTGACCCTAAAGCCTTTTGACGTGCCTAGAAACTCTGGGAGTATTGATGCCCTTTTTATGTTCATTTAATCCTACGTGATGAGTAAATTTTCAGGTGCACTGATTGGTTCGTTTTTACTTATTACCGGTTTTGTGATTATTCTTCGTAAATTTTCCATTTGATGCTTCTTATTGAACTAAGCTTGAGTTCAGCATTAAATTCAATACGAATTAAAAAATTCTTTGTTTTTCACTGCTCTACCACCTTTTATGACAGTATTTTATTCAACGGAATTTCCAATATAAAAATTTTGGTAAAAAAAAAAACAGCTGAATTTGATGAAATTTTTGGTCAAAAGGGTTTCAATTTAAAAATGATTTAAAGGATTAACCTTTTTCTAATCCCTGAAAAGGGGAAAAATTGGAAATGGAAAAATCTGAAATGGATAAATTACAAAGGAATCCATGCGTCCTTCAACTTTCGAAGTTTTTTGGGCGGCCCAAATTGCGTCATTTTACGCAATATATCGAAGTCTATGCAAAATTTCTGATCAATCGGTTCAGCCGTTTTCACGTGAAAGAGGAACAGACAGTCATCAAATGCATCTAACGAAATTCAAAGAAAATAAAATTTCCTGCATTTTTTCCTCATTAACTCAAAACAGCTCATTTTTGAACTATTACAATAATGTCTTAAGTGAGCGATATATGCATTTATTGTGGAAATAATGGAGCAGTGAATCCCTGATTTTGTTGGCAAATTTTGAAGAAGATTAAAAGCTCGAAAAGTGGAAAACAAAAAAAAATAGCGCCATTAGAATAATTAAATTAGAAATCTTAGAATAATTAAATTAGAATAAGAGACAGTCCAAAAAATACGGGACACCAATTTTCGGTGTTTAGAGCCCCCCACCCACCTTCTACCCGATTTTTCACGATTTTTTGTATCGTTTAGTACTGAAGTCACACTACAGTAGAAAATCCGTAAAAACTAGACCAACAAAACAACTGTCGCCACATTTCCTAAATGGAATAATTCATGTCCTCCACAATTTGGCCTTAAGAAAATGTTCATGGTTACCACATCGGTACCATTTGACAAGATCTTCAGCGATCGCATTTGAAATTTATATTTTCAACTTTCCCTATAACATCTAAATTTGACTTACGGTACTTTTTCAATTTTCTTCATTTGTCACGAACAAAACATCCGGAAAAGAAAATTTTATATCAGCAAAACGGAGCAGCTGATGGGCCAAAACCGAAAGAAATCACATCTTTCTGGTCTACTGATCTCATTGTTGAGAAAAAAAAAGTGCGGATGAGTCCATCGATCGAATGGAGGAATTGTGCGAGTTTTGTACTTGAAATTTACGCAAATTAAATACAACAAATCGAGGGGACAGACACCAGTCGCCTTCCTTAACGTAACAACACCTCATCATGTGTGAATCTTAGAGATTTACGCAAAAAAAAAAACCATTTTTGGTTGGTAAAGTCGAAAATGTCTTGGAAATTGGCAGTAAAAAAAATATTACGGATTTTAAATTTTGCAAAAGCCAGAATAATTTGTTTAGGCCAACGATTGCCGACAGAAACGAGTTAGTTTAAAATTTACAGGAACTAATTGTGCATTGGTCAATTTGACTCTCACACATCATTTCCCAGATGATTTTTTAAATGCGCAAATAAACGTGTAAAGCCTAACGGATAATTAGTTGCTATTCAATGTTTAAAAACGAATCAGGTTTACCATCAGCTTTCGTAGTCCTAATGGGTTAAAAAACCGTTTTCAAGATATCATCGGCCTACATACTAAATACTTGCATTTTTGATGTTTGGTACGTATCTGCCACTAAAAGTGTATCTTTTTTAGTGGCAGTTACATGCGAGACACCAAAAATGCTAGTAGGGAACAGTTGTTAAGAGCTCTGTTGCTGTTGGTAGTAAAACCTTGTAAATGTTGCAATTAATCCATCATTAATAATCTATCTAAACTAGAAATGCAGCAGCGGAGTAGAAAATGGATACCAAATAACAAGTCCTTGAGTTCTGGTGACAAGAAAAGGATAGTTTCCGAGAAAAGGAACTTTTGTCGAAAGAATTACAATTTTTCCCAGTTATTTTAGATCTCGCTTAGACATAAACTACGATTTTTTTCATGGCCTGCCATTAAAGTGACAATTGCAGACATACTTTTTTGGTAGGTTTCTGCGAAAGACATAAAAAAAAATTCTAAGAAATAATTTCATGAAAAAATCGCAGTTTATTCCAATAGAGACGAGGTTTTAGGAAAATCAAAGAAACTCGATTAGCTGTTATAAAACATTATTTTATTTAAAAAAAAAATCCAGATATTTTTGATTTTTACTAAAACATACAGAATTTTCGATACAAAAATAAATTTTAGATTAAAATTCATCCATCCCTATGATAAGGTCGAATGATGCATTTACAGCACGATGGAAATCGAAACATATCCTGGATCACTTCTCCTTGCGAATCAATACCAAAAAGCTGCCTGTAGATGAAATTCTGGCGACATTCAGTTATGTAAATATGCGGAAATATTTCAGCCAAGGTACAAGCAGATCCTGGATGCAAACACTCTTCGATACGAAGTCCTTGGGTGTAGTTTTGATGATTAATGATGTACCGCCATTTATCGTCAAAAGTGAGGGCAGCTTGTGGAAATATCAGGCGCTCCTCACTGGCACAGAGGTACTCTCCATTCTCCAGATTGTGATCAAACCGACCCCTAACTGGAGCTTGCATTTTCACCAAATCTACCCTCAAAAAATTACTGTACATTTCGTGATTTTTACTTAGAATTTCAGACACATAACTTGCTGGGTAATTTCGCACTTTTATGCAATAGGTTTCATCACCAGGACACTGAGGATCCGGAAGTACCGGAAGTTGTGGGGAAACTTGTTTGCTAGATTTAATTTCCAGGTGGTCGATATTTGTTTTTGGATAGCAACACAACATACAAGGTGGAAACAGTAATATTGTAAGCACATAAAGCCATTGATCGAAAATCATTGTGAAAATTCTTAATTTGAATAAATTTTTATTAAAAAAATCAAATGTTTTATTAAGTAGTTTTTTGTATGAACTTTGCACATAATCTGTGACTTCACTGGATTAGCCGCGGAAACTGACGAGATTTTCAGATGAATTGTGGGAAAAAGCTTCAAAATCAAGAATGAATTTAACTTCCGAAACCGCAGATCTTTTTATCAACTTTGGAACAAAAATATTATGTGAAAACATAACAAAAGCTATAATTGCCAATCTGGCAATTATTGAAAACCCGTATGGTGATTTAATTGAACGGCGTATCAAAATTTCATTTGAATTCAAATTTTCCAAAAAGATTTTTTTAAAACTTGTTCCAATCGGATTTTTATGTATGGGAGTTTTATGTAGAATCATATTCTAAATAACTTTTGTTCTTGCACTTTTTTGATAAGATGCACAGTTTTTGAGATATTCGCGAAAAACATTTTCCTTCCTATGGGGGGTACCCCCCCTAATGGTCCATTTTTGCCCATTAACGAACTTAGCCTCGCATTTTACGAAAAACGAATCTGTGCAAAATTTCAAGTCTCTAGCTCAATCCGTGCGCCCGCAATCCGCGCCACAGACAGACAGACAGACGGACAGACAGACAGACAGACAGACAGACAGACAGACAGACGGACAGACAGACAGACGGACAGACGGACGGACATGCAAAATTCAATTTTTTTTGTCATTCTAAACACACTGGTGTAATTCATTTTTGTGTGTGATGACGGGATCTTGGCGTTACAAACGGTAAGGCAAAGTTAATATACCCTTTGGTTTCACCATACGGGTATAAAAAGGGGGAAAATGAAAATTCAGTTAGCAGAATAGCTTTTGATAATGTTTTAGCTGTGAGAGTTTTTTTTAAGTAAATATGGCTCAAAGATAATTTTTTTTTCTATTTATACTTTCTTATACGAAGTATAATAGTATTGTATTTATATTTATGATTCGATATCTTAATTTTGCCTAAAAGATTGGAGCAGTATTACAAAAATGTCTTTCTGTCTGTCAGTCTGTGTACGAGAGAGATAGAGCCATGAAATTTTACCAAAATGTGGGTCTTGGAAAATGGTGGTTTTTAAAAATCGCAAAAAAGTTCAACGAGGCGAGGGGAAGGTTTTGCGTAGCGATGATTTGCGTAACGTATTTTATGGACAACCTCAAAACATTTTCAATACCACATTTTGCTCATATTTTCTTCATTTATCAGCGGAATTTCAAATAAATTTTTCCCTGTTTTTACCGTCTTTTTTATTTGCATTAATTACGATTATGTTCTTGAATATGGAAACAGTTTAAACCCTACGCAAGAAAACATATAATTTTTGATCCGAGATTATATTTGGAGAAAAGCTTTGTGAGAGTGCGATGTGTGTGAAATTGCCATCGTCCTCTACAATTTTTTTGCAAAAAAGTGCTAAACCTTTGAACACAAAAAAGAAATTTTTAACATTTCTAAATTAACAAAAAAAAAAAATACATGTTTACCTAGACAAAAATAAATATCATCTACCTGAAACTAATTACTGACCATCCCATGTAGTGTAATTTTTTTTACAAACTATTAAGATGAAAAAAGGTTTCTTTAAGCACGTGACTGACCTTTGGTCAGTAGCGTTAATCATTTTTAGCCAAAACAAACAACAATCGCCGTAAGTGTTATGGAACATAAAGAAAACAATCTTTAAGAGGTGACAATTGCGTATTAAAACCCTTTTTTGTATTTTTTTAAAATCTCATTTGATAAATGATTGCACATTAGCGACACCGTGAAACGGTCCGCATCTTTGATATAGACATGGTCCTATTATTGCGTGAATTTTAATATTTACATTGGACGCGGATGATGTTCCCTTGGGACAAGATTTAAACTAGCCGAATTTAACCCGTCCGTAATTTCAACCCATTGTCTGTTGATGCACCAAAAATTTACCTAGGCAAAATACATATATGAGGATGCGCAGAATCCCATCTTCGGACCATCATTTAACTATCTTTTTCAATGTATGTTCATAAATTTCGATTTGGACCCCTAATTGTGAACCCTCGATTTTTTTTACCAAACAATTTAGACGCTTGAAAATAGTGTTTTTAGCCAAGGGCCGACATCGTTCAATGACCTTTTCGACGAGGGTATTTTCACGTTGTGGAAGATCCTCTATAGAGATCTAATTCTACCCGGCTGCAACATGTCGAACATATCAGTTTACCTCTCGGTCGGACCGTTTTGATGCGACAAATACGAAAAAAAAAATCAGGGAATTTGAGATAATCTGCAGTGGACCCAATTGAAGCCGGTTGGGAAAATGACATTAGGCGATTTTTCCAAATGACGTCAGTCAAAATATGTTTTCAACATTTTATTTTAGTGAGAGTTTTGTACCTGGAAACAACTTCGTCTCATTAAACATGTCCCTCAACGGGACAAATTTGGTGAAAGCCTTTGATGCTGTGAATTGGTTTTGTTAAGATTAAAAAAGGAGGACAGAAAGACAGTCCTTTTTGTAGCTGAATCCCAACAGGTATTTCGAGAGCCCTAAAATATTTTCAACGTGATTCACATTTCCCGCGCTAAATAAAAGTAAAAAATCCCGCGCCCTTTTCAGTTTTGGGAGTGAGAAAAGATGTTTAAATTTTTATCAAAGATATTCTTGGATATATACAGATGAAAAATGCATTGTGACTTTTGTGTGTTTCAAGTCAAAAGGATTGCTTCCCATCGCAGACAATTTGCATATACTCAAAAGTTTCATTCAATTTCACTTCTTTAAATTGCTTGCTAATTGTACAACCCTTTTGGGAAGGGAACTCACTGGATATCTTTGAATAAAATATAAAAAAAACATATAATAGTACAACTATTTGATTATGTGAATAATTTTTCACTTTTTCATCGTCTACAGGAGACTGACTGGCTTGACCAGCCACTTCTCAAGAGTTTTTAACAAAAATCTTGGCAGTTTTATGCAAAGAAATAATTTTTTTTCCGCAGAAAAGGCGGGAAATAACTTCAATGCCATTTACAAAAATTTGTAAACCTAATTTGAAATTTGAGGAAAATATTCTACATTGAGAGTTTGTGGTTTTTTTTTCAAATTGGATTTTGATGTGTGAAAAAGTTATGTTCAAAGAACCTTTTCCAACAACACTTCAAGTATACTTCAAGGATTCTATGCAACGATCTAAGGAAAAGCGGGGATGGTTTTGGAAAAATGCACAAAATCGGCGCTCACCATAAAATATGTCACTTTTTAGATAGGAGATTTACGGTACAGTGACGGGGATACTTCATCCTTCATCCTATAAAAAAAATCGCGAAAAAGATTAAAGGGGGAGAAGGCCCTAAAATTTGTTGTAATCATTATTGCCGCTACAACCCGTTGTAATTCTTGACTCCCATTAACTTCTTAAATAGATTTCTATTTCGTGCAATCCCTGTCCAATTTCTCATAACTATTTTTCGGCAAGTTAAAACATTCTTGTTTGCGACACATTAATTTAACTGTGGACAATGTTTGCCCCAATATTGGTTTACGCCACATTTTTTTTTAAATATACTACATATTGTCCACTGCAAGGCAGAAGTTAAGCGGTTATTGCTTGTAGCCACAGAATTAAATTTTCGCGCAGTTTTTTTTTAGATTTTTCATCTTAGGTTTTCACAATTACAATTATAGCTTGTTTTTTTTTAAAAGAATCAAGTATGAAATTAAATTAACATTACGTTACCTTTTGTCTCAAAAAACATAGCAGTTCAGATAAATCTGGCTCCTTTTTTTGTAATTTTAAATTCCTCAAGCCGATAAAAAACCGTTGGTTAAAAAAAAAATTGGTCACACATTTTTTTTCAAGTGGTATTACATTCGCTTCTTTGTAATGCTCAAAGCCAAATGTGATGGTTCCCAATTGCATTTTTCAAGAGATACGCGATATACAAAAAAAAAATCCCACTTTTACCCAAACTTCAACCCCCAGTTTTTAAATACACGTTGATCGAATCGCAAATAAATAATCAACCAGCAGAAAATATGCATCGCACATATGGCGATATTCTCAGCAAATCCTTTCCAGGGGTGGTTGACTCTCCCATTCTGAGTGCCACAAAAATCATTCCTGATGAACAGCGCGCGCAAAATTTTTCGACCACTATCAGACCGAAACCTGAACACAAAAATTTGTGTATGTTTGCTAACGGAACATCTGCACTTTTCCCATAATTCACATAATTCATAAAATTGAGTCAGTCGAGACGAGACAGGACTCGTTTACAATGCGCCACATTAAAAATGAGTCGAGCGCAAACCTACATTGAAATTAGGGTACATTGATCCACATTTGTATATATGACTGCACCACCACAATGCCCGAATCTGAGCCGAACAAAAGGGGGATGAGAAATGAATCCTGTAACTAGAAAATGGCACGTGCTGATGTTGGTCCAAAGGATATTCAGATGGCAAAGACTTTGAACGAAAATATACCAAATGTGATTGGCCTAAGGAACATTTTCGGTTATAAGGACTTCGCGGGATTTTACAGATACAAAAGGATCTCCCGCCATAATCAACTATCGAGTACATTATGCATATAATCGTAACATGTGAATAGAATGAAAACGAATCTCTCTCTAGGCCATTGTTTATTCTTTTCGATCGCATATTGCACCCTACCTAATTTTATTTTATAACGCATACAAGTCTGCGGGGATGAAAGCGTTTTCCACCTAAGGGTTGAAAGATTCTAGCAGTTGTACAGTTTCACATGGAAGTGATAGGAACAAGTGAGAGGTCGCGCCGAGGACACTTTAGCCACTACGCTGCGGGTACTTCCTCACAATTATCCTGGCTAAAAATGCAATTGTCCTCAGGACGGTGCATTAGATTGAAAATGGCTGACTGTTGAAAGGGTGTGGGGTGAAATATTAAAGGATGGCTCTATGGTGGATTTATATATCGATCGTTTTAATGGCAGCGGGTGTTATTATCCTTGTACCTTACTTCACGATGCCCTATATTAATGGAATATGTATAAACGATGTCCAGCATGAGATATGTGTTGTTTTTTCATACTATTGCAGCTATAACGGAATAGTAACGATGTTGGCAGGTGATACGACCGTTATTGATTTCGTTACAAAATCGATACTATTAAATTGGCACCCCAATCGATTTAATCAGAATGTTTTTTTTCCAATATATCAATAAACGCGTCAATTTTACACATACAAGTATGTGAGAATCTTGAAGGACTCAAGGAAATTTTTTGATGTAGAACATTTCATAAGTAATTTATAAAACTGAAGGGATCTCAGTAAAATGTATAAGCACTCCCTTCGAAATTTAGAAGGACTGAAGAAAACTACGCGTGCTGTCTTGGAATAACTCAAAAGCACAAACATCTGGCACTATCCGATAAGACGTTGACTCACTGACTTCCAAATCGATTGATCCAAACAGCTGATTGGGGATCGATTTTTGCAGGCCAGCCGCTTATGCTTAATATCCAGTTATTTATGATTATTTAAAAAAATTATGTCAACAGTTTATGCTTCTTGCGATAACTGAAAATTTCGGTATCAAAAAAAAATCGAAGAAAAAACGAAATCGTTGAAAGAGTTGCACAATTCAAGAATGGAAATCCTTGAGTTTTATTTCCACTTTTAGGTCATATGTAAAATTAGTTCCGGATATGCGGTTTTGCATCAAAATAATGTAAATGAAATTTAATTCCGTTATTAAAATGTTTCCTAGACTGATTAAATTTGGATTTTTGGTAATGCGATATGGAAATCTTTTATGGAATAATTTTAATTAATTTAAAGGGAAAAACTAAAAACTGCCGCGATAAAGAAAACCGCAAAAGATTTTACTTATCAATTTAATTAAACAAAAGAGAAAACTGATGATTTAAACCGCTTTTCGGGGTATCAATCATGGGTTTTAGAATAGAACATTTTCTCGATAAAAATTTCAGTTTTTTACGTTTGGGTTTTGAAAATGTGAAAAAAAATGTTGTGACTTGTTTTGAATTTTGTGGAAAAATCGTTATCGTTCGGAAAAGTTTTTAAGAAACATTTTTTTATGAACGGAAATTATTCCAGACAAACAAAATTTTTACGAAAAAAAAAAATCCGTTTGTGTGGGGGAAGGAGTGGTTCAACTAGATTTTAATGTATAGACAAGTTATGTAAAATCATATTCTAAACACATTTCGTCTTTATAAATTTTTCGATACGATGCACCGTATTCGAGAAAATAGGAAAAAAGTATTCCATTTGTGAGGGAGAGAAAGCAGTGGTTCAACTGGATTTTTATGTATGGATACGTTATGTAAAATCCTGACCCAATAATTAGGAAATCCTTCTTCCCACTTTCACCCTTCTCCCTGACCCCCTTTCCAGGTATCTTCTAAACGACTGATCGGATTACGCTGCGGTTTATGCCGATACGTAGGGATTTTTGCCATCAATCGCTTGCTAGTCTAACTCTATTAGTGTCTATTAGCACCTGCAACCCCCTTTTATATTTTTGACAAAAATTCATCACTTTTAGTTAAACATTTTTGGCCCCGCTTTATTAATTATATTTTTGCTGACTACTAGCAACGTGTTTTATGAACTTTTGGCGATTTTAGAAGCTTGATATATTTTTTATAACGATTAATATTATTGCATTGACTAAATATTTAAAAAAAACTGTTTTTGATTTTTTTTTTTTGAAAATCCAGATGTTCAATTTTTGATCGCAACGACATATGTATGCTTTGGTAGTTGAAAGTATTTTTAAGATGGAATGCAAACTCGGGAAAACTCATTAATCATATGAAATACTAATCATGTCAAAGTTTTTTGGCTGGTTCTAATAAAACGCTTAGTGAAGTGCTAATGTCTTAGCACTGAAATGAATTTTTAATGAGCTCGATGACTTTCCAAGGATCTTCCGTTAAATTAGTCAGTATAATGAATACCGTTGAAACAGTTCTGTCTGTTCCATGTCCTAATAACTGAACATGTGTCGCACGGGAATCACGAAAAGGAAATTTTTCGTGGATCCTTTTTCTTGAAAGAAATTCCAGACTCATTTCTGACATTTTCTTGACGTTGGTCGGGTTCACTGGCCTTAAAATTATATTCTCGGCAGTGGTTTAATAATTTTTCGGCTCGAAAACAGGAATCTCCCAAATCGAAGGGTCTTCGGAATGAAATGGAAAAAAGGAACCTCACATATTTTAGTCGCACAGACAATTTTCCATAAGGCATCCGTAATAAATTTTACCTCATCATCTGCCTATTAGTTTTTGTTGTACCTTGACAGAGTGGTAAAAGTTGCATTAAACTTTCTCCCTAATTTTTTTCGAACAAGGCTGATTGAAGGATCCGGGGCAAATTGTTCCCATGCGAATATTCTGCGAGGATGCGGAAAATCAAATGCAGAAACGCAACTCCCTTTTCAATCCTGTCGAAGATTTTTGCGTATAGATAGAGAATGTCTTAAGATTATAAAGAATGTTAAAATAGAATTAGGGGTAAATCTTATTCTCCGATCAATGAATATACGATCAATCGATCCCTGTACACGATCGTAAATTAATAAAAATGCATCAGGATCGAGTCAGGACAATAAACGTAATTTGAGGCGTTTTTCTGAATTCATTTGCGAGAATCTGCAATCTAAGCGTTGTGACATTTACGATCGTAGCGAATTTCCAAAAAGATTATGATAAATCGTTGATCAATGGACTTCATTTTCATGCTAATCGCTTAAAATTGATTTCATTAAAGGCATTCTGAGGGGATGAAGTCAAATGGAAATTATATTTTATACATCGACTATTGATAAACCGAATTGTAGAAAATCTTAGAATATTTTTAATGTGCAAAATTATGTTACAGTTAAGTTTAATTGCATGTATAGAAATGCTAATCGAATTTTCTTTGACGATCAACGCAATTTTATGAGTGAAAGAATTTTCTTTCATGGGTATAGGGAAATATTTGAATATCATTTCCATTAGTTCTTCTTCAATAAATAATATTTTTTCAGTTGTAAATCGTGTAACTTAAGAAAAACCGGTACAAAAATAAAATGCAGTCGAACTACTGTATCATTTACTTAGAACACGACTAGGTGTGAGCTTATTGTCGTGCTAATCCAAGAAAACGTTTTGTTCAGAATTTTTTTTGCACTTTTTGTTTCGTTGTGAATATCATTTACAGCAATCATAAAAAAAAATTACAAAAAAATCGTGCATTTTGTACGTTTGAATTATGTTATAAATAATAAAACACAACACGCTATGCAATTAACATAAAAACAACCCTAAATCATAGATTTGACGGCAAGTTCAGTTTTTTTTTGTGTGAAGAAAAGTAAACCTCAATCACTTACGAATTTTCCAACAATATTCCGTTTTTTATTATTTAATATCATTCAATTCCACTGAACTAATGTTATTAAGAAATAGCGCCAAAATGCAACCCTTTCCGCTTTGTCCCAGAAAAGTAAGAAAAAAAAATAGTTTTCATACCCGCAGATGAAAGAAACTGTTGTGATACAGAAAAAATCTCTTGAATATTCTTCTAGATCAATCCTGAAGAAAATAAAACACATCCTTAAAAAAATCCCACAACCCCTGACGATTCTTGGCCTGACAAACACCCAATCGAAAAAAGACTAAATTAAATCGAAAAAAGAAGAAATCTTTCTGCCCTAAATCAAAGAAAAGGGTTTTTACACCCTTAATTTTTTTCGCTTTCATTTTGAGACTGAGGATTTTTTTCACATTTTTTTTTTGACTCGACGTGTTACTTAAGGGTTGTGTCTTGTTAAATTTTTATTTACGCGGCCGGTTTTTTAGTTTTGTTTTCTGTAACAAAAAAATAAAGAAAACAAAAAAGATTTTGTTTTTTGCGGGAATGAAATAAATTTTACTAATAAACATTTTAAATAGTTTATTACGCCGAAAAGTTTATTTGCCTGAACATCCCAGAAAATTGTAAATCAGTGTCAATTCAGGTTTTTTTTTGTAGCTCTGGATGTCTTAAAAGTAAAAATGATTGAGTGGGGAAAATTCATTTCAATGTTTTATAAAAATTTGGTTAAATTACCATAATATTTCAAGGGAAAACCGTTGAAAATGATTACGAAAGATAAGAGATTTAACCAACCTTTTGGGAGATTTTCGAATTTCCGCCATTTTTTTAATGTTTGTGTGTATGTAAGAGTTATGTAAATGTTTTGGAGGAATTGGCAAAAAACAGGTTTGGTTTTATGGGGGAAGGAGAAGCAGTGGTTCGGTTTTGTCGGTTAGGAACTGCATGGAGAGAAAAATCATTGATTGATTCAACCTCGTTTCGTGATTAACCAACAATACAATAAACATGGTGAAATCTACTACGAACGTGATTAAATCAACTATACAGCGTGATTAAATCAACTATACAGCGTGATTACATCAAATGACGACTCATTGTTGACTAAAAGATCAGGGAAATTGTTTGATTTTAATACGATGGTAGTTGAATTAAATACAGATTAGTGATACATTGATCAGGACATATTCGAAAGTGATTAACACAAGCATAAACTTAATTAAAACAAAAATGATCACAAATATTGTTCCGTAATTTTTTATTACCTTTTGGAAAAGTATCGTTAACTATAACGTGTACGTCCGTCCCATACAACTTTTTTGGGGAAAAATTTTCCACATTTTTTGGTTTAACGATTTTTACGTATCTTCCACGTCTGGAGTGACAGTCAGAATCACGTTTCGATTCATAGTGACGATTCCGCGAAATTTCAAGCTGCAGATATGGCGAAGTCAAGAGTTAAAAGCTGCGTCGAAGTCGAAAGACAGAGACGCGTCGGAATACATGATTGGTGCCCAGTACTCAAGTCGAGTTCTTATGTCGCGTCCACACCGGAGTTTACGAACAGTTCGCAGATACGTGACAACAATCGTTCTAAATGCACTCTGCTATAATTAATTTTTTGGCCCAACGACCATTTTTATGCGTTACGAATCGTAGCGCAAAACTAATCCATCTTATTTATGACTACACCCTATAGGGTACAAAATAGCTTAAAATTCATACAAAAATGTAACATCAAACCACAATTATGTAATATGTGAGTCTCTTGAAAAGGAAATTTAGAAGAGATCGATCAACATAGGCTCGAGCCAGTCTAGCCGAAATTCTTAGGCCTATGACAAATTGAACGTGACAAGAGATTTGATTGACCGCAGATTTTTAGGCCTACCAATGTCTACGCTATTAAGACTGATTCCTGAAAATTTTCAACCTTATTAGTATGATCTAACTTACTCAAATGATCACAAATTGAATTAGAAATTTCTGTCTAGGCCTATGGAATTTGATTACGTTCAGACTTGTAGGCCTACCTTCAAGAACGAAATCGAAAGTTCATCAAGGTTGCTGGATTATAAAATTTTTCTGTGAAAAGGGAAATTCTAATTCGGCATTTGAATAAATGTGATTTGAATAATTTTATTGGATTTAGAATTTTTTCTTCAATTGACTTTTGTATGTATTGAACAGAGAAAGTGAATTTTGCATTTTAAAAAAATGTTTGTTTTAATTTTTATCAGAGATGTTTTCAAATTTAGTACGTATATTCTTAAACGTCAAATATAGTAAATTGTGTTACAATAACACATTTTTGCGATTATATACACTCACCAATAACTAGATTTCAAAAACCTCTTGAAGTTATGTTTTTTAACATTCCATTGGTTCTGAGAACAAAAACCAGTTTGAATATTTTTTTTTAGTACCAACCAAAAATGAGTCAGTTTGGCCATTAAAGTCAAAATGATCATAATTTCAAGGAATTAAGAGAGATCAGTTCCAAAGCTTGTCAGTCGTTTACTGAAGAGTAATGGATATAAATTTGATTGTCTGATAAGAATTGCAAACGACAGCCGAAATCCTTGATCAAAATCTACTTTTTTTCGCTTAGGATGTAAATGATATAAAAACAACGAACAAAACAAAGCTTTGTGTGGTTAAGAAACGCGATTTTGGAGAAAAAAAAACAATTTTTGAGAAAATCGCAAAAATGTTTGTGTGAGAGAGGGGGAAGGAGTGGTCCGATTGAATTTTGATGTATGACAGAGTTACATAGAATCATATTCTAAATATTTTTTGTCTAAATAATTTTTTTTAAAAAATGAACCGTATTCGAGAAAACTGCAAGAATCTTTCCAATATGGGGAGGGTGATGGGGGGAGGGCGGAAGGAGTGGTTCAATTTTTGTCATTTTCGGGCGGGATTTAACTTTTGGTAGAAGCTTGTTCAGTGCCAAATTTTATCTTTCTACCTCAATTAGTTGTCGAGTTTTCAAAATTTTTGTTTTATAGAAAACACCAATCATATTTTTCGTATGAGGTTAATAAAGCATAATTATGTAAGAAAAGTATCATCTCACTGTTAGGTTGATAACGCAATGTTTTTGATCGTCCCCAATAGGATACTTTTTTTTAAAAAAAAGACCAAAAATTTCGTTACATTTTAGATTTAATACCAAAAGAAACCAGCTTTTATATGACTTCGGCCTTACTGATTTACAACTTTAAAATTATTATTGAGTACAGAAAGAACGTTACATTGTTAGATTGTTTGCACAATTTATGAGACTGAACAAACAATTTCTGTCGTCTTCTGTGGTTAAAAAACATCATAATGACATCCATTCCGTAAATGGTATCGATCCCAAGTTTATTGAACTACGAACCGGGTTGATTCAATGCAAAGAAGAAAACTTGGTAAGAAAATCTTCAACATAAAAATATAAACAATGAAATATTACGGAGACTATTTTCCCAGTCCTGTGGCGGTTTAAAAACTATACAGAAAACTGGAATTCTAGTTGCAGTTTCAAATGTTGTGTATGTTGTGTTTATGATGCACACAGAGTCTGCAACGTAGACGTTTCTCATCGTTTATAAAGAAGGATTTATATGGTGAAGATACAGTGATAGATATGAAAGATAGGCAAGGTAGCGAAATTGGAAGAAGAGGTGAAATCGACCACCTTTGAAGGTTTGTATACATTTTGCTGTCAACTGAAATTGCAGGGTAAGGTAATCTGTGCAGAATCACTATCAGTTGAACGGAATTTTAAATTGTTTATTGTATAGTGAAGAAAGATGGGTCTTGTCACAGAATGCGGTGGAGAATTAAACAAAATAAGGGGTAATCCACAAAATATTTACGGCATACTAATTTTAAGCTTTTTCCCTAACCACACGTCCCTGATCACACTTTTTCGCAAGTTTTGGAGTTTAGTACACTACCGCAGACCCCTCTTTCCCACCTTAAAAATTAAATTAAACCAGGATCAAAAACCACTTTAGAAACTAAGAAAAAAAAAAGTTTTTAAATACACCGGAAACATTTTTAAAAAGTTATGAAAAATCCCGACATGATTGATAAAATAATAAAAAAAAACATTTATTTTATTATAATGACGGTAAGAGAAACATCTGTTGGTTGAAACTCTTTTTTTTCTCTCTCTCTTTGGCTTGGTATGAAACAATTTTTTAAAGCGAAACATATTTTGCAGACAAAAATAAGCACAAAGTATTTCGTGGTCAAATGTGAAAGCTTCAAACTTCGTGTGAAGTAAAATTCTTAATTGCCTGAAAATTCCCGAATACATTCAAAAACCCTCCTGGACACATTCAAAACCCTTCCGGATAGTTGGTATCCCCATCACCGCGGGACATTTCAAAGGCCGGCCATCAAAAAATCGCGATCTATGTCTAAGCGAGACGATGTTTGAAAACCGTCTTCAAAAAACGGCTTCAAAATTTGTTAAAAAAAATTTGTTTAATAAAACGTCTGTAAAAACTTGGAAAAAACAGACGTGTTTTTTTTTAAAACCCATAAGTTTCGCAATAGATTACTGACTTGGTGAATATATGAACGTTTTCCTCTAAAGTCTCGGTTAATCCATCTTCTTCGTGACAAGATTAATCGCTTCAATTACGCCCTGAAATTTTAGAAGCAACTTTAATGAATTCATACCAAAAAATCGGATCCTCAAAAGAATCAATGTTTCTTTCTTACATCGCTGTCTCTCCCTATCCATTCCATATTCATTATCACCCCTGAGGTTTTTTCATTATATAACGTCGGTTGTACCTGTAGAAATTTTGGCGCCAAAATGCACTGATTACGCGCTCATAAACCTGTCCAACAGGATTTCTCAGAACGATTTTTCTTCTTCATTTTTGCTCAAGTATGCAGCTCAACATATTCTCTACCGATCTTACCGTCGAACCATCACCATGTAGATCGCTATGATCATGACAAGATCACTCATAAGGATTTTAGATCAGGGCGGGAAGGGGATATGTTGATCTCCATAAACAAAACAAACACCACAAGAATTATGTCTGATGCTGTTCTGAAGTCCAGAAGAATTTGGCGAAGTTTCAGGAACTTCATTCAAGATCGAGATCGAGGCGTTGAGACCACAGACGGTTAAGTTATTGGCGATCAGTCGGCAAAATATCACCATCGACCTCTTACCGCACTGCAGAACTTTCGTGTGCAGCAACTACCAATCGCTAAGGATTCCGGGGAGCCTCGCAACGGCAAAACAAATGAAGATCTAAGGAATTCCGAAGGTTGCACTGAAAGTGGACACGACCTGGACGAGAGTACGCACTTTGCTGCATTTCTTCCCATATGATAGCCTTGTAAAACTCGTTTTAAATCTTGAGGTTTGCTTTGATTCGATGCCGACATTCGGAAATATTTTTGGAGTTTTCTCGTGTTTTTAAACCGTGTTTTACGAACATAAAACCATTATTGTGTATCTATAGATAAACGTTTTCTTGCGAGACATACATAAATGTATCTCTTGTTGGCCGTGTGTAAATTAAATGGCTAAGTGGCAATAATTATGACACGGGTCTCGAACTGAAATCAACTCAATGTTTAATTGCAGTCATAGCAGTGGCGCATTTATGGATGAATGGATCCGTGAAGGATGGCTATTAGCAGTGGATGCTTAATTTCTGCATCCTGTGCCATTAAATTCATTTCTGTACTAATTTCACAGTTTTAAATCTGTACACCTGCAAAAATGGTCATTTAATGCTTCAATTTCACGGTTGAGTAAGTGATGATCGATATTTCAAGTGTAAAATCGTAACACTTTCCAGTTTTTTTATTGAAGACCAACTTAAACTGGGGATTAAATATTTGAAATTTTTGTGTAGGCAGCAAAGAAATGTCATACAAAAATATTTCATCTTGTAACCACAAATAAACCCTTCTTTGATGTGAGAAACCGCAGCCAAATTGCAATAAAATTCTATATAATATTTAAAAAACTCATCAAGTCGGTGTAAAAGCTATCATTAAGAAACCTCAGACACATTAATTACAAGGTGTGTGTCTTTTCGACTGTTTTGGATTGAAATACGAATTATTTTTCGGTCACATCCAAAGATGATTTGGATTTGGTTGGTTTGTGGCAAACGTTGCCAGACAGCAAGGTCGTATTAAATTGTTTTTTTGTGATTTGATAACATTTTTTAATTGATAAGAGGCTGTCTATTAATATAGAGTTGAAAAAAAATGTGATGATAAAATACTTCGAAAAAAGGGCCGCAGGCAAAATTTTTTGGACTGAATGTGGTTTGACTTAAAATTATTAAATATATATTAGCCGCAGGCGACAAGTTTTGCAGCGCATCCCTTAAAATTAATGGCTAAACTGTTTCCAAAAAAAATCTAAAAAATATCATTGTTGCATAACCCTTTTTCAGGAACGAAATTTTGTAGGAAATTTCCAAAAAACTGTGTTTGAAAAAAAAATATCAGTTGCGATCAACACAAATTCTTCCTCTGCAATATTGAATTTCAATATAGACACCATCTCCTTTTTTTTTTTTTTTTTGAAAATGGATTTTGGAATAACAGCTTCAAACTAATTTTCTGGCTGTTAAAAACATGATAAAATTTCTTTGAATCTCCCAAATAACATAATTTGTTCAAAAAATGTTCAAATGTATTACCGTGAAAAGATAATAAATATTTCTTATGTGTTTTCCGTGATTTTTTCATGGGAAACCAAATAATTTCAGTCTTAGGTATCTTATTTTTGTTATCATGAACTCCTCTTCATGTTAGTCGGGTTCTGTTTTTACATTGGCGGACTTAAGAATGTGGTCAGGCAAGTCCTTTTCAATCGATTTCACCACCTCTCTCAAGGGGTTTCTGCGACTCAGCTCCACGGCGAATCAAAAACAAGATAACAACAAAGATTCCCGCAAAAAATAAAAAAAAGGAAAGAAAATTCGAAGGGCAGAAAATACAAGGAAGAGGAGACGATCTTCACTATAATTCCAATGTAGATACTCTTAGTATGGAAACGGGTTTCTCATATGGTTAAGTAATCCACGTTTGCGTTTCAGTTCAGGTTCACATGTGATTAGATTTAGCTGAACTCCACTGAATCCGAGACGATCGCACGAGGACGAGTTTGGAATGGAATGTGCCAAGTTTTTATTTGTTCATGGATTGGAGCTGGAAATTGTGAAGATCACCTGAGGAAGTTGTTTTCTTATCAAAGTTTTATTCAGATTTAGAGTAAGTACTCCAACACTTGAACAGGGTGTGTCCTATTACCGATGGTAATTATATTCCGTCGAAATATTTCCATTCATTCTCGAAAGTATGCAAAATTTAAAGCGGAAATCACTTGAATTTAAATTTTAATTTATTTGATATGTTCCTGTGCCAGTCATTTTCGGGATCTAAAACCCCGCCCAGAGAATTCCTAGAAATTCTTTGAAGTTTTTAAGAAAAAAACAAGCTCCAAATCGTGAGTGTCGCTGAAGTGGATCTTTGTTGGTTTTGTTTGGATTATTTAATTTTTTACAAGAGAGTTTCGTTTGCATGATGTCAAATTTTAAGGAATGATTTTTGAGCAAAACACAAAAAAAACTTTTCACGGACTAAAAAAAATATTTTTAGAAATTTTAGAATTTCATCGAAGTATAAACTTGCAGAACCGTGGATTATAAACATTTACCAACATCTGACACTTAAAGTTTCTGTGTCCGTAAAGAATCGCCCGTTTTTAAAACTTTCGGTTCTCAAAAGCGATTTTCTGTGATCAATTTACTGAAAAGCATTGAAATAAATTCAATTAAATCACCTTCTTTGGTGTTTCACCAATTTCTTTTCTCCTCATTGTTAATTTTTCCCTTTAACCCTTGCGGTCTCGCCGTTGCTTACCTCTAATTTCATCCTCTGTAGGGGGTGCCCAAAATGCATGAACAAAAACGAATTCTGAGGAAAATCTAAAAAGAGGTTACTAGCACTTTTAGAACTTCAATAACAGCAGCTTGCTATCACACAATTTAAAAACTCGAAGGACGTCTTTAGCGAAAAAAAGAAATCTCAATGAAACTTTCGAACACTTTCGGTTTCAATAAATGATATCAAATTTAAGGTTTAATCCTTCCGTTAAATCACTGATAAAGGACTCACAAAAAATAAAGGCCAAAATAACTAATTCCCTAGTTTCTGTGTTCAATAAAGGTTACAATAACGAGACAAACAAATCAAAAAAAAAATACTCACTAGGAAACAATTTTTTTTTGTCACTAACTGAATCCAAACCTTTTTGGTTGAGAAAAAGGATCTTTTTACCTGAACTCAACAGTGTGGTGCGCCCAAAAAAGGATATCCCAACAACAGGTGAATGTAACGGTTGTCCCATTCAACATAGCACGTACCAAAAACGAAGGAAACAACAAGAAATCGAAGGTAAAAAAGTGAATTTTGCGACAGGACATTTTTACCGCCAATTCAATTGCCCTGAAGGTTTTATCCCCTGTACTATCCTAGTTTTTCCGTTTGATTTTTCGCATACATAGTTTCCTTCACGATTTGCAAGCATCGAAGAAAATGGGATTATCGCATTTATCACAATTAAATATTTGCATTGGGACATCCATTTATCTCGCCTGGATACCTTTTTATACTGTCCACTGCAGGATAACATTATAAATAGACATTGATAATGTCTCATCATTTACGGCATACAACAATCTTTAAGAATTCTTCGTCATGCATAACTCAAATTCATGAATGTTACCGGCATATGGCCAAGAGTGGTTTTATAAAAACTATACGAAAAGTCTAATCACGAACAATGGAATTAATCAAATCAAATGTCCTTCAAGGATCTTTGGCAGATGCGTTTACTTCCTTGTTTCCCCTTCTTGATATCTCCTTCGATATATCTTTTATTCCGTATAAAATCTAGGGAAGTAAAATAGTTACTGGCAAACATTGATTTCGAGGATATTTGCGCGTTTTTCACGAAAGGATCCCTTATTGCTTTAAAGTCTAATGTCTAAAGGAATGCAAGTTTGGCATTTGCGGCAAATAGGGAAAAAAACTGAAAGATTGAAAAGTATTAGACAGCTGCTCATGTCGAAGGATCTTGAAGATCCTTGTAATTTATTATCTTTAATATGTCCGGACGTTTCCCTTAGGGAGCACATTGCACTGCAAAGGAATTCGGAAGTAAATGTTACTTTTTTTCCCTTCGGTAAAAATATCGAGAGTGTATCGACCTCGGCTAGCAATGACTTCTGAAAAGTCAATCAATGGATTGATTTCAATTGGCACTTAAAAGTAGTTTTAAAAGTACTGTTGCAGTCATAATTTCTAAAATCACTCCTTTTGAGTGGTAAAATAGAAAAAAATCTCATGACTTTTTTTAGTTTAAGTTTTTTTTTAATGTTTTAACCACATGTTAAAAAACCACTGGAATGTCTTAGAATGATTCCAGAATGATGAACAGGGAAGGATATCTCAGTAAATCATAGCCCACACCTTTTCCAAGTAGTCCAACATAGTTAAGGAAGAAAATATTGAAAAGAAATAGCATTGGATTTTCTTTTGAAAAAATACTCTTTACTAACGAGAAAAAAATAAAGATTAACACCAAGAAAGTCAAAAGATAATAAAAGGGGATTACAGAAAAGAGGAGAGGGGCGTCAAGTAACAAAAAAAGCTTTACCGAAAACTTTTCAATTCAATGCTGAAAACTGTATTCAAATCCGTTGAATGCTCCAGAAGATAGCAGGCGCGAGGTTTTATAGGAAAGGGGAAGGGTCGGCAAATGGTTGTGTTAAATGGGAGAACTAATCATGCAAACGCATGAAATTCGATTCAAATACGTCAAATTGAGGCGTTAAAAGCTAGAGTGGACCAACCCACATAATCGAGTTTTTGAAGCTTTTCCACTTTTGTACTATTATTGACTGTAAATTTTTGGAAAAAAAATTTGTGTGGACTTTATTACTCAATGTTGAAATGTTCTTTTGTGCATCCAAACATTTTTATCTAGAAACTCACTCGCAATAGTGATTCAAACACAAAAAAATTCACGATTTCGACATGTGGGTTGGGCCACTCTAGCTTTTAACGCCTCAATTATGCTCGATTGAATCTGGAACCAACAATCCTAGTATTTTTTTTTCTTTTAGACTACCGACATTCTTTCATTAAAATCATTATAATTGTTTTTGTTTTGAATAGTTGTTACATATTTGGATTCCACATATTTGGAGTCCCCGAGATCGTATGTGGTCCCGTACGGGGTCACCCCGGCAGTCTAAAGGTTAATAGATAAATTAACTTAAAGGTAACGATCTTATTTTAAGAACATTTTTGTGCAATGCCGACTTAAATAACAGTTTCTAAGATAACTGCAAAACAAATTCCATCTCCGAGAAAGTTGCAAAAAAGTATTTCATTTGTAGAGGATCGGAGGGAGAGAGTAGTCGAATTTTGTGGCCGAAGTTAGCCTTGCTTTTTACGAGAAACGCATCTGTACCAAATTTCAAGTCTCTACGTCAATCATTTCGAAAGTTATGGTGTTCACGAAGAGACAGACGGACATGCAGAAATCAAAATCTTTTGTCATGACAAACATCCTGATGTAATTCATTTTTGTGTCCGAGGATTGGTTCGATAGGTTACAAATAGTATAATAAATCTAATGATTCTCATATATATAATAAAAAAAGATACTATAGATACTGTAAAATTTGGCTCTACAAAACGTGTAATTTTTCTAACGGAAGAAAATTGAATCAGAAGCAATATAAAATATCACTTCCAAAAACCCTGAAAATCCGTTACAAAATCAAAAATAGTTGAATTATTTTTCCCTGTTCTATAAAAATGTTCACCCTCGAAAAAGAATTTTAATTACGAACTTCAACTTATCGAAATGTTGAGTTGCACGTAAGAATGCAATCCACCCCCGTCGTCGTAATTGATTTCTAAAAATAATTCAACAAATCTCAGCTCTCCCTTGTTCAGTAGGTAAAAATTCTTTACAATTAAAGAACACAAGAAGTGCATTCTTCGCTTGCAGTTAATTCTCTTTAAATCAAATAAACTGGCGAGGGTGAAAAGTGATTTCCCTTATATTATACACCCTCACCTTTTTGAGTTTTCACTTCTTTAAGAAGTTTATTCCACCCGATGGCAGATGCTTTATATCACGAAGGAATCTAAGCCGCATGGTTTTTTTTAACAACGCGAGTATCTTTTGGTTTCTTTCTGATACGCGTCCCGTCCTTGATTAACTGAGCCAAAATTACAAAATTTCAGATTAAAAAAAATCTAAAAAACAAAATTAGGAAGATAAATATTCTGTCCGGCATACCAGTCTATATTTTAGCGTAATATGAAAACCAGAATTATGTTACAATTATGTAAAAAATGTAGTAAAACATATGAAACTGATACAAAATTCCCACACGGCCGGCGTATGCGTCTGTCTATCTATCCCTGGTTTTCACAAATTATTCGGGAAGTGAAACAAACACCTTTCCATGTTCGTTGTTGCTGTATTTATGTTTTGACTAAAATGTGTGTGTCTTCTTTTTTTACACTACATACGTTAGCATATTTTGTTAAACAAAAAAAAAATGCGCGCAATGCGATTACCGTGTGAAATTATTCCTAATGTCTTACTAAATGCCAAGTTTGACTACTTATCTGCGATAAAAATGTAAATTGCCGACTTTCGTTTGAGTTTTCGAGTTACTTGGATGAAAATTCGTCCAAATGTCGGGGTAAAAAGGGCGCGAGATGCGTTTGTTGTAGGTAGGAAGGTATGCTATATCGAGGAAAGACCCTTAATTGAGCCAAAAAGTCTAAGTAAAGAACAGAAATTCTATTGTTTGGATAAATACTCGCATATGCGTTTAGATATGAGGGATGAACTCCAGTGACCTCGGAAGAGAATGTCTCTATATATATTACAAAATTGTTTCCACAAAAAAAGTTCCGCATATTGAAACGGACCTCGAATTTTAAATTGAATGCATTGTCGGGAAATGCGTGTACGTTTTCTTAGTTTACTCGTAAAAGCGGCTAGACAGTAAACATCGATGGAATGGTTTTAAAACGCGGGGAATTTAAGATGTTTGTGTATCAGCTGTTTATGCAACGATAATTTGTTGGCAAAGATTTTGTGTCTTGTAAAACAGGATTTTTACCGCAAAGTGATAAAAAACTTAAAGAAAATGGTTTGTAGAACACTAGGATCTGAAGAAAAGGTCGACAATTTTTCAAATTCTTTGGTCGCCGTTGAAATAGTTCGCAATTTCTCAAATTCTCGGGTAACCCTTGATGAAAAAAAATGATTGAAAGATCTGGTGAGCTAAAATTCTCTCTCCCCTATACCGCTTACCCGCTATAAACTGGACGGTTAAGCGGATTTTGCTCCGGTTAGCGCCATTGGACAAGAAATTTCTTATGAAAACATTTAGCCACAAATTCCATTAAAAAAATTTGAAAAAGAAATCAAGAAACTTTTGTATTTACGATTGATTGGAAGTTTTATCTAATTTCGAACCAAATTATTTAAAATTTTGGTCGAAAAATCTGTCAAGCATTATTGAAGCTTATGAGCAAAGAACTCTGAAAATTCTGTAAATTTTGCAACATGGAATCGTTTTACAAAAATTGTTGGAAATTGGGTAATTTTTATGGAGGAAAGAATTTCTTTTGTTATCTGTAATTGTCAGACTTTTTGAGCGGCCTTTATTTATTCAATACATATTGAGGCGGGGTTCAGTTCCTCTCAAAATGTGGTCTCATAATAAGTTTGTTCTCCACTGCTGCACCTACAGTTTTACTTGAATTGTAAAACTTTGGATGAATTGCTATCTCTGTAAAGTTTTTCACAATCCTTGAATGGTAGAGGCTTAAAAAGAAGTCGAGACTGATTTTGTCACTATTGGTGTCGGTAAAGCAATTTTGAGCGGATTTTGAAACACAAATTGCTATCAGCTGTAAGTGTTATATAGACTTACTATCAGCTGTAAGTGTTATATAGACCTAGTAAGCAACGCGAACTAACACCAGTAATATATCGCGCCTCATAAAGTCTATGTGCGTAATAAATTCCTTACTACTGACGATTTAAAAGTCAAGGACGTGTGACAGAACAGACCGACAGGCGTACATACAATAAAATCTGAGAACTTGTTATCAGGAACAAATTAAATCTGAATTCGAAATCGTTTGACTGTATAAATCCTGAATTCAATTACTATCGCAAAACTTGTCAATTTACTATGAAAAATGACTGAAAATTGATAAAACGGCTCCAATAAGATATCCTCCATAAGTGCGATTACAAAAGATTTGCGTGGTCCGAAAGAATTATCTCGAGCTCAATTTTCTGGCTGCCGGCATTTGCGAAAAGACCCTCCACGGCTCGAAAATAGCTGGAAGCACGAATCGAAATTTTCTCACAAGTTAAGAACTGCAATCCGCTGGTGGCGGTGCAACGAATCCTCCATCCACACAACATTCTCAGTTGGCGTTTAGTGAGACTCCACCACTCCAAATGGGAACTTCCATGGAACTCCTTTAAACGTTGCAGGCCCATCATCAGCATGATAATCTTCATGGTCGTAGCACTGCAACGTTTTGAAGTTTTGCATCGAAAAAACACTATATATATGTACGTATATCGACATGACTGTGTCCCCACGAAAAAAAAGAGTTATTTTCATTTCGTCGATCAATTCGTTTTGTACGTTTTTTCCGTTACGGCGATATTCCCCAGCAGAATCTCCATCTCTTCGCCATTCGCCCCCCAATCAGGCAGTGTGCACCCCGCAAACGGTCGAAAGATATGCCCAAGTATGTTTTTATTTGTTTATCGTGGACTCCCAGAGACCCAACATAAATGTTATACATGACTATAGGATAGCAGTTATGCATATCTACCGCATATACAAAGCCATTGGTATCCGAGTTTCACCACAAGTTCAACACATACATAATTCGCTTGGGTCTATGTTCGTTATACTCGATTATGTTTAATGTTGCGGGAATGCAGCGGAGGCTCCAGCAGCTCGCAATGATAACAAACCTTGGCCTGAACCAAAAACCATGTGGGTGAGGCATGAATCCAAGAATAGTTGCTGCACCCCAGCTCAGAATGCGACGATTACGAGCAATATTTTGGGACCAGGATTGAAATCAGAGCCAGAATCTTAAGAAGTCTGGTATGTTCTGGAGCTCATAATATAATTTTGATTGCTGGAATGCCAGACAAGAACAAAAAAAAACAACAACAACCGCAAACACATCTTCCGAAATTGCAGACATCTGAAGTGATTTCTGTTTCCTTTCGCGTTGGCGGGATGCCGAAAGGTTTACGTCTGGAACCACGATTATTCTTAACAAATGACTTAACCTGTGCGAAAAAGGATTATTTTGCTTGCTTAGTTATTGGCGGCGTGATACCTTGAGATCAAAATAAATTTCGAAATTAGAGACTATTAATCAGTCGATATGAAAATGCTACAAAAGGAATCATTTCAGGTCGTAAATGCCTTGGTGTTTTTTTAGGGATCGGTTCTCAAGTTACGTTTGGGAGGAAGTCGCGAGTGTTGATTGCATAAAAGATTGCAAAGGAAGTTGAAATTTATGTTGAATCTCTTCAGGAGGTGAAATTCGCATAAAATGCAGTTAAAATATGTAGGCTTGGGGATAAAATGACAAAGGTCAGTAACGACAACTTCAGATCTTCGCACTTCTTCTCCGCTGAGACGTTGTTGAGTTTTTATTTATTTTTTATTATTTATTATTATACTAGGCTAAAAAAGTGTTCCTAGTGTTTTAAAACCTTTTACTTGGGAAATTCAAAAACTTGTAGGGCTTTGGTTAGTGAAACACTCGCCACACTACAAATGTGACAGCATGGCTTAGTGGGTAAAGTATTAAGCTGTCAGTCAGGGCTCTGGGGTTCAATTCCAATTTGTGATACTGTGCATCTTGAACTCGACCTGCTTTATCGAACTGTGGTTGGTAGTTTTTGGTCCTAATAGCGCATAGAGAGAAAAGTATAGGACATACCCCAACAAAAATTGTATGCGTATTTTGTGTTGATGCCCAAAAATAGGTATTTTATCCTAAAATGTTGGGAGAAATTTTGGTTGAGGACTTTTTGGAAAGGGCACAATCTTTAGCTTTCTCCGTCAAAAAAACGCTTGTTTCTGATTTGTGGGTTGGATGAGTGGATAAAATCGAATTATGAAATGATCACAAGGAAATTCTTACACCCCTCACCACCCCCTGCAAATCGGTGGGTGTTGAGTTTATAAATGGATGAAACTAGATACTGTGCCCTTTCTAAAAAGTCCGCAAGCAAAGTGAAAACTGCACTGGCTTAAAAATTAGTCCGGTGGCACAAAAAACGTAACTTCTTGCATTGTTCTTTGAGGACGAGTCCTGATCTAGAGTAAAAACAATTATGTTTCAAGTATTGTTCGATAAATTTGTCGTGATTTCTCAGTGTTTTTTCCGAGGTATTTGTTGTTTAAGGATCTGTTCAAAAAATAAGTTACGCGTTTAGGGAAGGTTGTCAGCGGTAGCGCGACGGTAATTTTAAACCCCATGGAAAAAAAATTGCAAAAAAAATCGTGGCGAGAGGGTGAGGGGTTCCGAAAAGGCGAATATAAGCGTGACGTATTTTAGGGAGAGCCTCTAAATTTTGATTTTTAATACCATGGGAAAAACATTCAGTCTTGTCAACTCGGAACGAAAAGGATAACTTCACAAGGAGCCAAATCTGAAGAATATGAAATTGGAAATCTGTTGAAACAATTATCTTACGATAAATTATGTCAGACATTCTTGTTAACAATTTTTGGTAGCATACGACCGCGGGAGAGAAATTTCAAGTACTTGACATCCAAAAATCTTGAAAAGTTTCGTGTTTTCAGAGAGACACGAAGAACATTTTTTTTTTCCATAAAACAACAGCGAAATTTTGTCCTTTTTACAAAGAAATTTAAATAAATTTGTAATTTTCACAATACCAATATAACTTGTTGAACATAAATGCAGCTAAACTACACAGTTTTATTAATTTCAGTTGATTCGCATCCTCATCGTGGACACTTTGTTTTATTGAAGCGCACAATTGATTTCAATTAACATTTATTGCATCGACATCTATACAGCATAAATGTCCATATGTTGTGAATTCTTTTCTCAGCCGGAGCTGGAGTTCGAGTTCAAGTTTGTTGTTTGTTGCAGGCGACAGCATAAATCTAAGCATGTAAACCAAGCCCACCACACATAGCGAACAGCATCGGCATTATGAGCCCCAACATAATCTGAGGAGGTTTGCATTGGAGAAGATGAAAATGAAACGAAGGAACTCGCAGACGTTTTTTTTTCTTTCTTTATTATGTTTATGTAGACAGCATATAGGATGATTTTTTTTTTGTTTTTGTAAATAAAATAAAAACAAGTCAGTTTTTCTTGTGCGTTTGGTTGTCTTTTTATCGTAATTAAAAAAGTCTTCTCTCATTTCCGCTCCAAGTTGCTGTTGCCGTTGATGACTGTTTTAGACTGATTTAACAATTACTTGCAACAACTGTAACAGCATCATAATCATAAATTTGATATCATATAAATTGCTGCTAATAAGGGCGATAGTCATGTTTAGGATTTGTTATTTCTATTTAAACAATTTGTTAAACATATTAGATAAATATATGCAGCTTACTAAGAAATATTTCTGAGTATATTTACATGATAATAAATTAAACAATACAGATTTGACTTTGCTGATTCCCAAACTGAAGTGGTGGTTCGATTAGATTCGCTCTAGTTCAGACGGTAAAGACAGTTTTTTACACTTTTTTTGGTTTAGAAAAAAAATTTCTTCAGAAATACAGTAAATCTAAACAAACCACTACCAGATTCGTATTTTTTGTTCCGATTATGCCAAAAGCTAGAGCCAATCTGGCAAAACTACTTTAATATTCGGAATTAGCGACGTCCAATTACACAAAAATGGCGGTGATGTTTCCGGTGTTGATTGTATCATGATCGTATCAAAATTGGCTGAAAGATTTTTGAGTGTACTTGAGACATACAAACATTCAAATTTTTAGTTTAATATTAATATTTAAATGATTTACAAACTGAACAGCAATTTAAACTGCCGCCTTCCAAAATTTATAAGCACGAGCATAAATCAATAATCAATAAATTCCTATAAAAAAATATCCATAAACCCATAATTACCACAATATCATGTAATTTTTAAACCTACTCTAAAACAATGAATTTCAAAATTATCGATTTTATTCAATTTCACATCTGCCGGGAATGACCGAAATAGCCAAAACATCAGAAAAAGGATCAAATGAAAATTCAAAAATAGTTCCATAAAGTTGATTGAACTTTAGATATGCGTACATAATCCTTCGAATGCGCCTAGAGAGAGAGAGAAAGCTTGGATCGTGACTGCCACGCCAATTCGTATTCCTTAGTCAAATGTTTTAGTAACTGTGAGGTAAGACTCACCCCATATTGTTACCAGTTAGTTACTACTATTAGTCCTAGATCGGTGGAACAAAAATTTATTTTTCCCTGCTCAAAATTGTTTACTTAAAAGTCACGCACCCCACGAATAAATGCACTGCGCACCCCTGCAACTTGAGTATTCTGCGTTGAGGAGTTTTCGCTTCTGTTGAGCAGTGCTAGATCCTTTCATCCCTTCGCGTATGGATTTTTAAAGTATACCATGAAACTACCCCATTGCGTCCTAGAGGAATATCGATTTTTAACGGACTTTCGAACGGTCGTTGGCGTACCTCACCCCCTGGTGGCATGACGGTAGAATTCAATTATTCGAGAATAAAATTCGGGTGAATTTCGTTGGATTTCGACGAAGTGGCGCGCTGAACGTCGCGTGTCAACAACATTAAGTCACGGAGAAACAGAAGGTAAATCCGTTGTTAATGTTGAGCCATACTGGAAAATGAGGGTGGAGTATCGGGTATCTTACTGCCTCATTATGCTCACTTTGCACAATATGAGACCAACATAAGGAAAACAAAATACATGAGTCAGTTTTTTTCGGTTGTCATATATCCAGAAACGGATGTCAATCGACTGGGAGAACAAAAAACATTTGGCCGACATACATTTTAGACGATTAAAATTGTAGCAAGTGCCTTGATAAAATCGAACGTACCGCATGAATTTTAAATGCGCGAGTACATGGTGAAAAATTACTGTTTACAAGTATGAAAATAATTTAAGAAATAATATTCAATTTGTCACAAAATCAGCTCTCAAAAGAAAAAAAATAATAAAAGGCATGAAATTTTCTTGAAATTTCCTCAACTATCGGAAATTGCGGAATAAATTTAAGAAATCTTTTATCATTCAATGAATTTCTGACTTCTTTCTAATTTCTTTCAAGTTTTTCAATCATTATTAATCTTCACTCTAAACGTTTTAAAATAGTTTTTTATATTTGAAAAATAACACTAAACGTGTACTGGGGTGTAATAAATCCCAGCTACAAAAACTTCAATAAAAAGAGATTCCAAAGGTTTTTTTGTTAGTGGTATCTGTGGAGCTGCGGATAATTTGACACAAAAAAATTTCATGAAAATTAGTCAACTTTTATTCACGTCTTTTAGTGAGAGACAATCAAAAAATCATACTAATATATAAAAATGAGTTGGTGTCTGTCTGTCTGTTCCTATTTCACGCAAAAACGGCTGAGCCGATTGTCTTGAAATTTTGCATGAGTTTCTGTGGTAGTTATAGTTCCAGCATACGGAAAAGTAGCCCGAGAGGTGGGGGGAGTAAGGGGAGGGGGTAAAGTAATCTCGAAACTTAGTTTTCCCTCTATGTTACTCTTTCGCGGGGAAACTACTGAACCGATTGGCCTGAAAATTGGCATAGATGTTAATAGACCCATTAAAAAGTTTTTAAGTTCTTTCCGGTTTTCTTCGTATTCTAAAACTTAGACAAAAAGCTTAACCCGGCAACGACGGGTATGCAAGCTAGTAATCAATAAGAAGGTGGCACTATTTTGTAAGAAGTGTATTTCCGTGCTTATAGTATAGATGCGGTAAAATTTTAGCTCAATCGGGCAAGAAGTTTAGAATCGGATCTTTTTGAAGTTAGAGAGAAGATTTTTCTGGATTTTTTTTCGACAAACCAATAACACAAATCGACGCTATTTGTGGTCAATAGGGAGGTGGTAATTTTTTGTGCCCTCTAAAGACACCTCTATCCAATGGAAGAAGCATTATGAAAGTCCGTTGACTGGTTTACAAGATAGTAGGTGAGAAAGTCCCGGCAACATGGCTAAAAACATTCGCGCCAGCTCGAGTATTCCAATACAGGGTGGTTCAATGTTCTCCGTTGAGGGATTTAAAAGTTACAGGAAATATTCTTTTTTGATAGCTACAACTGAACAATTTCCGAGAATTTGTGATTTAAAAGCTCGTGTGAAGAGTTGGAGAAAAATTGGTACTATCGCAGTCACATTAGAAACCCCTCCTAATGAACGGTCTTTGATCTTATTTTATGCCTTCTCTTTTCCAACAGGACATGTAAAAGTAAAAAGCCAAATATTCCTTTCATTCAACGCATTTCCCTTTTTTTTTCAGTGTGGACATCGATAACTTATAAAAATAATTTTTCGGCATTTTGGAGCACTTTAATTAACTCTTTCTGGACCTCTTGAGACTAATAATTTTATGTGGCTCAAACAAAATCGAAATTCCGTCTTTGTGGCCCAAGAAGAAAATAAACAGACACTTGTTGTCCGCTCTGATAGTCGCCGCAATGAAAAAGAGTCAAATTATGTCGCATATGAAGCTACATTAAATTTTTCAAGAAAAACTTTTCAATTTATTTTTGTCAAGTGGCAGCAATCGTAATATTCAAAAAACAAATACCGAGCACTTGGTTAACGAACTCTTCAGAGACGAATCTTTCGGTTATTTACGATTTGTTAGAAGTAGCGACTTTATGGCATCTTGGGCACGTTTAGTCATAATTATTACTTTTTTTAAGAAATTTAGGTCTCGTTCTAAATTTGGAAATATTCTTGACTCGTGAGAAATTTAATTATTGACGGTTCAAAACATCCAGATGGAAAAAAAAAGTTTTTGCAAACAAGTGTCAGATGTTTGCTAAAAAGTATCAATTTCCATGTAAGGAGTAGAGGAAGTGATTAATAAAATATTTCGGTTTTTTTTTGCATTTGTAGGGTGAAGAATTGGGGCAATAAATTTCAAAATTTCTCTTTTAATTAAAAGTCTTTTTGTGAACATAACAACAGCTTGAAGGAAAATTAAGCTAGATTTAAAATTTGGTTAATTGTACATAATGTGGATCGTTGTCCCAAATGTGGATCGTATTTATTTATTTTTGTGAAATAAATATATTCTGCAACTTTTAGATATTTATATTCGTAATTTATTGTTTTTATTTACCGTTAACAATTATTCAAGTGAAGTAAATTATCGAATTGGGTTGTTAAAATCTAAAGAAAAGCCTAAGGGAAGTTGGATACTCATTTAAGCTTTTTAATCGTCAATGACTGTGTTTACATTAGGACTCATTTTGAGGCGGCACGTCATTCGCTCTGGTCAAGTGATGGCGAGGGACGCAGTGGGGAGGGAAACCAAAATGAGCGAACGAAATTTAGATTCACTTAAAATTTTCAGTCGCAAACCGGTTTGAGTCTGGTTGTTAAGACCTGTTTCGTTTAGTTTTGTTGATGAAACCGGTTTAGCGAATGAAGATGAAGCGAACCGTGTGCACACGACAGAGAAATGAGGAATGGGGTGCCGCTTCAAAATGAGTCCTAATGTAAACACAGTCAATTGGTCAAAAGAATCTTGAAAAAAACAATCTTTAAACTGTTAATACAAACTTAATAAAATTATAAAATCGCCCTTTTGAAAACACAAAAGATTTTATGGTGTTTATCTATCATCGAAATATTTACTTTATGATTGCATACAATATTTATAAATACCATGACGACCAAAATCTTTTAACACTTTCAAGAAGCTTAGAAGCCTTGCTTATCTATTAAGAACAAATTAACGCCAATTCTAAAAATAAATTCTAATTCCAGTAAAATAAATTCTTGTATTTGTTTAAATAATAAACATTATAGTCCACTATATTATGATACGGAAACAGTTATTAAGAATTGTTACTGTTATAATTTTTATGATATTTAATGTAAACGAATTATTCGTGCAAATTCCTTATCAACAAACATCCTCTTCCAGCTTATGATGTCTCAGCCTTAAGCGCCAATCATAAAATTACGAATTTTCAGAAGCCATAAAGACAAAGTTTAATCTTAAAGAAAGAACGTCAACAGGAAATGCCAAAAAATTACAATCATTTTTTGTCTATTCATCTTGAATTCATCCATAGATCAACTAAAGAATTTCCTTTTCTCATATTTATTTGCCTCGATACTCATTATAACTCAATCAAGAAAGAAATCGAATTTTGAGTACCAAAATTCGGAATTGAGATGTTTGCCTGGGGAAATCAATAAATTTGACTCCCAATTAAAATTACCTAACAAAAAATATTCTTTCATTTATCCGATCTGTCACTAAAAGCTATTTGAATATTAGAAAAATTGACTAATTAGCAAATAAAACAATCACAGATTTATCTAAGGCTTAATAAGATTGCCTACAGAAGAAGATGTAAACAAAAAATGAAGAACGAAAAAAAATATTGAATTTGGATGAGTAATGGATCGCATGCTAAGCAAATTCATTAAAGATGTTGATCAACGAACGATTAAAGTAGTGGCATTTTTAGATTAAAAATGTTTACAAAATACAATTTATAAATAAACAAAAATTTCTTGAACATTCTTATTTGAAACACAGGAAAAGCTACAATTGCTAGGTGCTAATCGTCAAGTACCCTATATGAGGACAGACACATATTTATTTAAAATCATAATAAAAGGTACAATTGCTGGGGGCCAGTCGGCAAAAACTCTATATGAGGACAGGACACAGATATTTATTTAAAAAAATCCATTTGTGTGGGAGAGGAGTAATCCGTTTAGATTTTGATGTATGAAACGGGTATGTAAAATTATATTTTAAATACATTTTGTCTTTATAAATTTTTCGATACAATGCACCGTTTTCGAGAAAACAGAAAAAGCATTACATTTGTATGGGAGAGCGGGGAAGGGGTAGTTCAATTGGATTTTGATGTATATATGGGATGTGTGGAAGTAAAATCCCATTCTAAAGACATTTTGCCTCCGTAAATATTTCAAAACGACTCACCGTTTTCGAGAAAATTGTAAAAAAAACTGGTATGCGCAAGGGGGGCAAGAATGGCCCGATTTTGTCCGTTCAACAAATCCTTGAAAATTTTCTTAAATAGTTCTAAAAAAATGTAGTGCGCTATGCCAACATTCTGGATATGCTGCATTGTGAACTAGACAAAATCTAAAAAAAAACACTCAAAAACTTTTTCTTTCCTCAATCGTACTATCCACAATCTTCTTCTATTATTCTTCCGCAATAGAAGAATTAAAAAAATATTTTTATATATATTTTTCTACGCATACTTTAAGAATATTCAATAGGCACCGAATTTTGATCAACACAGAGTTATGACCGTTTTAATCATTCAAATTTTAACATAACCAGCCCTCTTTCGATGAATTTAAGTGGTCGTCCACCTATTTCCATTCAACCATAATATGCAAAGATGTTGGCGAATCAAGAATAGATGATGGTGGACCTCTTTTGCCTTAAATCTCAATTTATAATCATTAAAGCTATCGTTCAAGCGCAATATTTATGCCAAATATCAGTCCTAGAAGACGCAATAACACTAAAGAGAATAAAAAATCATCAAAGATAAATTTCTTAACTCTAGTTTGTTGAATTTTAGCTGAGATTTGTTATATGACCATCCACCTCTTCATAGAATTTCCAGAAATTCTCTTCTAACGCAAAATCTTCGAACAACCAGCAGAACTTTTCTCACGCATTAACAAAATATATGAATGACTTTAAAAAAAAATGGGAAAAATCATAAAAAAGATGACGGATCTGCTGGATTTTTTATGACTCGCGTCCACTGTCTTTTGAAGGTGAGTCCGAAAAGGAATCCTCGAAAAGTTCAACATTTAAGAAGTTTTTAACCCAAGTAACATTTTGATACAATGTCGTGAATTAACTATAGGGTATTCCATTTTCAGTGTTCGAATTTTATAATTCTTTCATGTAGCAACTCCATGTCTTTTTTTGCATCTGTAATGACATAAATATACTACTATTTTACGACGATAACAACTAATTTAATACCTTTTGTACATACCCTTAATGATTGAAAATCTTGTTGTATAGGATTGAAACAAGACTTTTCTTAGATTTATTCCGCAATTTCTTATAGTTGGTAACATTATGATAAGAAAATCTCTTGTAATTTTTTTTATTATTTTTTATATTTTGAGAGTTCACTGCGTGACAAATCGCATATCATGAAAAAAAATTTAATCTGTTTTTTTTTTGTTTGTTTTAAAGCCATCTAATCTTAAAAGTCCAACAGAATTTGCTACATGGGATAAAAGTTCCCGACTAGTGAGAAATTTAAGATTTCAATTAAAATTCTGGTGTAAAATCCCTTCAAGGCACTTCGTCTCGAAATTCATCTTTCCGTGTGGTAATTGTGTTGAACGTGTAAACTTTTTACGAGCATTTGATTATCAATAAAGCCCACGATAAAATATTTGAACTGCCAAACACACAATTTTTGGACATAATAGCTCTAAGATTGCCCAAATGAAGTCGCCCAACACGTTGAAAATCTCCCTCAGCGCCGCCACACAAAAAAACATTCACCTGGGGACATTTTCGACAGGAAATCAAATACACGGAATTCAAGTCAAAATTTTGCTTTAAGCCGAGAATCATGTAAATATTGAGTGGAGAATATTGAATGGAGGAATGTGTCTTGTGTCAATATTTGATCATGATCGATAATTTGTCAGATTGTGGATTCAATAGTCGAGAATCCGATAAACTTTTTTTTCGAATCGATTATCCTAAGAAATTTCGGGTAAATTTAGAGGGCTGAGCCAAGGGGTTGGTGGCTAGCCATAGATAGAAGGCAGAAAAGTTTTTTGAAATCAGATGAAAAACTTGGGATCTTATCAATTTTCCTCCGGAAATTGGGGTTCGTTGCCCTCCATTGTGGCTCCACTTGGGATTCATTCGTCGACAGATCCATCACGTAAAACTCGATCATTCCACCTTAGAGTGCGTAAGCAAACAAATAGTAACAGGTACCATTGCGGTTAAAATCTTAGATGTTCCTTATGAGAAAATTCTTAAAAATTAAACCATGTGAAGGAATTTCATCTTCATAGAACGCTCCTCAATTAAACGTTGTGTTTGAATGAGTTTCCCCAGAGAATTGGTGGAGCATTTTTCTGGTCAAGTGTTTATAGATCTATTTCACCTGAACAGCAACCTGAACAGCAAGCAAACAGGTGACGATAGGTGGTGGTGGTGGTGGCGAATGGATATGGAAGGGAAGACGGCTAGGCTAGAGAAGGAGTCAATAACAGATGTGTGTGGAGTCCATATAGTCGGATAGTTAGATGGATGGTCATCAACACTCCTTGAGCAGCCCAATCACGCACAACGCATTTATGGCCCCCAACGGAACGAACACAGACTTTTGAAAAACTTGTTTAGATGATGTCAAAGCCCAACATTCAGTGTGTGTCTTTGAACTTTCTTTCTGGATTTCTAAAGATTATGACCATAGCTAGGTAATACGCGTCATAGACTCTCATGGCCAGAAAGAACGTGGATTTAGTCATTGACTTTGATAGGTTGTGACTAGCCGGGGTTGTTTGAGGAACCAATGACAGAAGAGTCATGGTCCGCCCCACTTTCCCCTATTTCGAGGGAAAGCATGCACAATTTACTTTTTTTGAAAGAATTTTTTTCAATCTGCAATTGTAAATGCTTAAAATCTCAAAAAAGGTATCGAGTTTTATTTTTTAGTGAATTAAAAATTCAACATTGAAGAATGTCGTAAGTCAAGTTACGGTTAATGTACAAGATTTTTTAAAAAGCACTAAAGCTAAAACCATGAAATTTTACAGGGATGTTTGATTCTGGAACCGGACGATCCGTTAACCAGAAGTAACCAAAATAGCGACTTTTTAAAAATCTCAATTTAGTTTTTCGCGATTTACTCCGAAGCAATGAGTTTTTTTTGGTAATCTTATGACAAAAGTTGAAGACAGTAAAATTTCCACATTCTTGCCAATATTCGCCAAATTCCTCAGGCGTTGCCTAGATTTAACAACACCAAAATTCCAAAAATTCAAATATTTTCGCGCTTGACTCAGTTAACGCGCACTAAAATTATGCGATTTTGCCACAAAGTCCAAGACAGGCAAGAAGGTACCAGGGCGAAAGAGATAGAAACATTCGTCTGACTTCATTTGTCAAAGTTTGGTCTTAAACTAAACGTACCCGAACTCAGATGAATCACAGCATATCAAGACGACTCTCACAATCGTCGTAGTTTGCGTACATTCGTCAAAGAAATAGACGTTGTATAAAACCCGTTTCTTGTCTTAAAACTCCAATACCTTTCAAGCATGCATGAAACCAGGTAATACATTAAAAACTGTCAGCAGTAAATTTTTGCACAATTCTAAATATTCATAAAAAATTTCAAAAGAAAACAAATTTCAACAAAATATTGTCCAAAGTGTAAATTTATGAATCTACGAAAAAAGTGCGTTCCATTGACCATAAGATATGCGCAACTATTTGGTTCACAAATAAATATCTTTATTTTGAAAGATATCCGATACTTTTTGGAAGCCTTTAGACGCCATTGAATAGATACACATTGATATGTTAATTAGTGGTTAAAAGGTGATGGAAAGTTGATTCGCTATGATCTTTAGCGAGAATGATTGAATCTTAGGCTTAGATAGCTATCTACATATTAAAATGTGTCAAATCATATTGTCAGTATCTTTTTAAATTTCCTAATATTTATTATTAGCTTCCTTAGAAAACGAGGATTTTATTAGAGGTTTTTTTGTGTTTATTTTTTCTTCAATGAATGAATGGCGTTTATGGGTGTTTCTGGTGTAATTTAAAAGTTTTAAATTATTGATTATGGAAAATTTGAATGTTTCTTGGCTTCTAAATTTATGTGATATTGTCACGTAAATTCTTTTGTGATGGTTTTTTCGACCTTAAATTCGATGAATGAATTTTCCATCCGTAGGTGTTAATGGGAATTTTTATCAATCTTAACGATTGAAATTCTACCGGTTTTTTCATTGAAAAATGCGATTGTCTGGCAAAAAAAAGACTGTAGGTCTCAAGTTGGCTCACAAACCACTCAACCGATTCCCAAGGTTGTTTTTCTTAAGGATAGTTTAATTATCTCTTCTTTTATAAGTTCTCTATTTTCTCTTCACCCTTAATCAGCAGTAAACCTACAAATTTTATATACCCCTCTCCATCTCCCGTAAAAAAAATTATAAATATTAAGGCTTTTGATAAACACATATTTTATGAGGGAAAATTTGAAAAAGCCTTTTCTGGGGGCACATCTTCGAGGTTCACCGCATAGCAGTATATTGCACCCCTTATGCTGGGTTTCCATACACCAACATACAGTTAAAGTGCTAGCAAAGTGAGCGAGACAGCTAAATTCAACCAAAATATAGGCTATTAGTGGTTTTATAAACAGTAGAAGAAAAATTCTCCTCTCCTCTTAAAATATACAAAAAAAACTTGTGTCTAAAAACTCCTTGCCTATGACTTCTTATACTACTTGGCCAATTTTACGAGACATCAATAGAGTACCTACCTGTTTTTAGATAAAAAAAAATAAAAATATTTAATAAAAAATAGAATTTTTTCTTATAGTGCATTTCAAAGAAGTATCAAGACTTGTAAGCAATCAATGAAATTTTTTTGTATAATTTTTGCGTATGAGCAACACTGTACTGCACTCAGAAAAATTGAGGCTAACTCGACGACCTACATACGGCGTAATTGGCCTCGGGCAGGCGCGCGTTCGCCTGCATGTGGGCAAGTAAAACTGAGTTGACCTGTGGTCGGAGAAATTCTGAAATTAAGCCCCCAGCAGGTGAAGTAGGGCATTGGGAGCTGCACGAGTTGACCTTAGATAGGTTAACTCTGACCGCTAGCTGGCTTACAGAAACCTCTGTAAGGTCAGAGTTAACCTGACAAAAAGTTGACCTGAACATTTTTCTGAGTGTGTTTCACCTTTTTATTTTGTTAAAACCAAATGTGGAGGAGAAGCAATCAACTCTAAATAATGCATTAGTCGATTTTTAATGAAATTCTCCTTCCATTCAGAACCTCCAGTTGACAGGTAAGCCGGTTCAATTTCACCCATTAAAATGTGACACACGCATACCGAATTTAAATTTTGAAAAAAAAATCTCTTCCAAGATATTGCGTTGATTTCTTTAAGATTCTCTTCTGAATTTCTTTTCGATCAAATTCAAAATGTCAATAACTTTAGGAATAAGTTTTTTGTACTCTTCTAGGATGCATGATGAATTTTTTTTCCGATTGTGCAAATTCTAAGGCTATTATTGATATTCAAAGCGTATTGTCGTTTAAAATAATTGTGTGGATTTTGATATGTAATGCAGCATCGCGTAAAGGACGGTTTTTCGGATTTTTTTGGATTTTTTTTGAAAATTAGAATTTTTTCGAGGTGTGAATCACGATTTTTACTGGAACTTACCTGGAATCGTCATCTTTAAAATCGGTGTTCTTTCTCTCTTGGTGGTCATTTGAATCGGGAAATTGTCTAAAATTTGAAAAAAAAACACTACAGTGAGAATCGTATAAAATATGAATTTAAATAGCAAAATGGTTTTAAGTGGCACAACATGCACAATTGACTTTTCACAGTATTTTCCCACCGTTACGCCCAGTAGAATCATTCAACACTGAGAAAGTCAAGAAAAAAAAAATTAAAGAACGATTCCGAAGATTGCAAGTGCAGTGCAAACATAAAAAATCAGCTTCCTGGACCTTGCCGGCAAAGAGTAACGTAACTTGTAAGGGATTTCTATGCATCCAGAAAGGATATGAGTATCAAATGACTTTACTGTTAGAAATGTTTCTTCAGGACTGTGTTTGCTTATCAATTTTCTTCTTTTACTTTAGCACAGAAGAGCCCAATTCTAAACAAATTTGCGCGGGCATTTCTACGGTCAAGTGTTTCTGGGAAACGTAAAAGGATCTGCAACTGTTGAGACAAAAGTCTTTCCTCAATCGAGATTTAAAAAAAAAAACTAAATTCTTGCGGTAATTTCAAAGTGTAAAACAAGTGAAAATTGTCTTTTCCTCTTTGCTACATTAAATGAGTTCGTATAAACCGAAAATGGACTTTTTTTTCTTTTTTTTTTTGCTCACACGGAAAACTAAACAGAAACATTAAGATGCCGGATCCTTTTTCCTTAACTACGTTTACAAATCTGATCTTCAGATCAAATGGTATAGCCAAGCCTGAACCCGCTAATTTATGGTTTTTTCGCTTTTGTTTTGCCGTTTTCAAGTGACCAATATGTGAAGCAATTAGTAATTTATTGCTCAGCAGGACTTCAATATCCATGAGATCGTTCTAGGAACTTTGGCGTATTCTTAATATTCGGGTGGACGCCGAATTTCCCTCCAAAATCTAACGATCTTTCTGCAAAATCACCGTTTTCCCTCAATGAAATTTTTAGGGAAAGCAGAACCTTTCTCATTCACTTGCGAAAAAGGATCTGATTACGGATGGGTTTCTCGAATAAGTACCGAATAAACATCAAAGACATTCCAGAGATATATTCTAGAGAAACAGATTGAGTTCAATCTTAAATGTAGGATAACCGCAACGACATAATCCCTGATCACATTATTAGTCCTGTCAAAACTTTTTAAACAAGACTACCTCGGGGAATGTTCATTTTTCAGTTATTTTTGTAAATCCAGAAATGTTTCCTCAGAAACCAGGCAAAAAATCAACATTTTTCTGTGATTTCATGATTACCGAAAGAAATTTTGTGCGATCCTTATCCGATTTTCTTTTAGATTCAATAACAGGATTACATTATTAAGTAGAACCAATTTTCGGCGCTTAACCACTGGAATAGTTTTTCATTTTCTTTCGATTTTTTTTTGTTATCAAATTAAAGATCCCGATTTTCGTTTAAAATATCTAAAAATTTCAACTATTTTTTACTATCGAGAACATCTTTCAACGAACAGGTAACAACTAATCTGTCGATTTATTAAGATATCAAAATTAGTTCTAAAAATTCTTAACAATAGATGGTATTTTTAGTCAAGATTAAGACCATCAAAGTGAATAGGAAATTTTCGAATAAAAATCTTGAAGAATGAACAGATTTAAGGAAAGCCGGTAGGAGATACGCCGTGATTAGAAGAAATTCAGGTGGAAAAGTAGAAAAAACAAGGAAGTACTGAACGGTTGATTTGATTCTTTTTCAAGAATGAAGCTATAATCTGGAATTGAATAAGTCTGAAGAATGCATTTTTCACGGTGACCTCCAGTAAAAGATTTTTGCTTTTGCTATACATTTTTTGTGACTGGATCACCCAGAAAACTTTAAAAAGTTGAGACATATTTTTGATATTAATTAAAATGTAGAATAGTCTTTAAGGTGGAGGGAACACACAATTTTTTAAGAAAACAATGCTGCAAAATGGAGAGCGATCCGCCTAAAAGAAGGGCGACTGATACTAGTACCTTGGCACTGTTGGTTCCTTGCACTCAAATACTATCAGTTACCCAAATTGAAGTTCAAAAACATTTTTTACGTCCACCATATTAGCAAGATTTGGCCTCTGGGAACTTTTACATTGATGCAATAATGCTAATGTTTTTCCAGCCAGAAAAATATTCAGCTATCAAAGGATGCATTTTTGTCGAAGTTCTGCGGAGCCTAATCTGGTCAATATGATGGATGTAAAAAGATTTTCGAGCTTCAATTTGTTCTAAAATTTTTTTTCTAAATATTTCAACGATTTATCACCAAAAATTACTAAAAAAACTTATGCACTATCCGTTAAAAATCGTTAAACTAACTTTCGCTCTAAAAAAGGTATAAATGCGAAAACCAGGAAAGGATTACTCTTAATTTCAGTTAACGACAGTTCAATAGCAATTACATCAAACAATGAGGTTATTTACTTAAAAATATTTCAAAATAATTGTCCCATAGAATGCAAAAACACCATCAATCAGAGTGTGGTCTGGAATAACAATTAGCCAAACATGCAATCAATGAACAATTCTTAACATATTCCGAAGGCGTATCAAATTTAAAAATAAACAGAAATCAACATTGAGATTTAAATGTTTGAATTTATAAAATACTTATTTCGTAACATGTGAAAGGTGCTGATGTGGAACTGTAGAAACGTAAGAAGTTAATGGACCAAAAAGGATTAAAATGTCGAAGTGATTCTTTTATCACACGATCGATTTTTCGCAACACGTAGAATTTTTCAAATCGACGCCGTCCGTCCAATCAAATACAATGACATTTGTAACAGGTTCCTCAGGTTTTATGAGATTCCTTGTGCCACCAAACTCTAAACTTCTACGTGCTATAAAAACAGGTTCTCAAATATTTCACTCGTTGAACATTACTACCAACCATTTTAATATCAAAACATCGTATTCCTGACAATAATGAATGATAATACAAGGAACCACAAAAAAAACGTTGCGACTACAACGTCGATAATAATCAAAGGTGGAAACCGTAGCTAAATAGACCGAAAAAAGGATTTTCGGACAAGAAAATTATCGTGAAAAGGACTAGCCTTCAATTAAGTAACAAATTATAACCCTTTTTCGGTATTCGATTAGATCACCGGCCGTCCATTCAATTAAGATTTGAAGGTTTGACTTCAGACGGACAGTAAGTTTGATTAATTATTTGGTGAATTATCTTCTGGTCTTCGGTAACGATACTATTAGATTTAATCACGATAGAAATTTAACAAAATACAGGTTTTAGATTTATGTGAAGAATTCAAATTCTTAAATCAGATTTGGTGTGTTTCTTTTCGTGAAATACACTTTTTCAACGTATTTTTTTTTTGATCCTGTGATTACGGAGCGGAAGCGATACAAAATCAGTGATTTTAATCAGATTTATTTTCTAGTGGAAACAAATTATGTAGAATTTCAAATATGGGCCCTTTTTCACAGACTAATCATAAACGGTTAACTAACGCACCTCCAGGTGTACAAACCTGTAGTGTGAGGGACAGTGGAGTAGCCAGAGCCAGGTCCAAGGGGTCTGTGACCAAATCAGTGATATTTTTCAGAATGATTGTATTTGACCCCTGCCTACGTCACTGGTGAGGAACCTTGAGGCTTGGTGTGGGGTCACTGAAGATCGGCGAACTGAAAATGTACTTCTAATTTTATAAATTAAAGAAAATGGCAATTTCCACAATTTTATTGTTTACAATATTCCCTATCTTTATTCGTTCTCGAGATATTCGCATTAATATGATCACAAAAAGACTTGAATCTGTAGTTGGAAAAAATGAAAAATCATTGCGGATCTTTTTTCTTCTTTTAAGACATTTTAATCTGAACTATGTCGATTATTTCCGCAACATTTCCCATATAGCATCCGTATCCGTTTTCAAATTTGATCAAACAGACTTAATTAAACACGCTTGTCTGTGATAACGAAATCTCTAAGAGCTACGAGACAAATTTCTAAGAAATTTTGAGCCGTTGGACGCCAGTATCAGATTCATTCGCACGAGAATCGATTGTAGGAGCGACATCCGTAAAGTACTTGTGATTCTATTCAGTTATATGAGAATTTTTTGATGAGAATAACCATCGTAGAATTCGCGGAATTGTCCTATGGTCCTTTGCTGTGGGTACTTAACAAATTCGTTATGAATCCTAGGCTCGCAACGGTTTCGCATTCCTTTGAACATCTCAGTTTCCTCCTTGGTTCCCGTGGGCCAAAAACCATCCTTCGAACGGATCAAATGGACGGACCGGGACTTTACCTGTTGGCATTTTCAAGAGAGAAAAGGAAGCGTCTGACGATCAATTCGCCGACATTCAAGGGAACCTGATCAAAAGGAGGATGTTTGATGGGAAGAAGGATGTTTTCTTGACGCTTCTGTGCCAAATAAAGGAGATAATCTCTGGAATTATCCCACATAACTCGTGTATTACTTGGATCAATGGATGAATGGAATGCAATGAATGCAGCTAGACTTTTTCTGAAATGCATTCCTTATGGTTGCATTGAGGGCGAATATTGAGTACTCTTGGGAGGAAAGTACTGCGAAATTTTTTGTGAATGAAGCAAGAATTTCGACCACCAGATCGTAAATCCAGGCTTGTCAATGATCCGCAAACGCGTCTAGTTTGGTTCATGCCGCAAAGGGAAATTGCTACAAAGGGGATAACAAGGGCCCATTCATGGCTTTATGCGCTACTATTTTGTTATAAATATTTCATAACCTTTTTATGGCCAATTTTTTCCATTGGCAAACAATTTTAAGGAATCGTGTTTTGGGAAAATAAATCGTAACAATGGGTGTGAGAAGCATGTGCTCAATGAATTGGGATTTTATTTCTTTACAATTTGTAATACTTTCTGGATCTCATGGGCAGCTACTCAATCAGAATACGTGAGAGTTTTTAAAATTTCGATGTTGAGTTCTTCTTGAGAATCTTTTTTATGGGAACGATGAATTAATATCGATATATTATATATGATCTTTTAGGTGAAAAACTATGACCTGAAAGTACATAAATAGCTAGTAAACTTTTCTATAATCACATTTTCTTGGGTGCTCAAATAAAAAGCGGGTCGACTTGGGGAACAAGTGTTCCATCAGGTAGGTGGACATTATATGAATTTAGAAAAAAATAAAATCGAAGAAAAAGCAATAACCATGAGGCGTAAAGTCTAGACGGTATGGTGGTTGTTTGGAGATTTCTAGGTTGACTATAAAATGCAGACAGCGAATCACACTTCAAGCTCCAAAATTGGCGGACTTTCTAATCTCAGCGTGTATACAACAGTACCATAGTGTCAGGGCCTGTTTGGCGCCGTTTTTCCCCCAAAAAATTGATAAAAATGAATTGCGCTGTTTGCCTTTTTCTTAAAAACGGTAAGTCGTATCAAATTTTAGAAAACTGCATATTTTGCATATGTTTAAAATTCAATTGGACAACTCTTGATACTCAGTAGCGAAAAATATACAAAAATATTTTTGCTACTGTCCTAAAAATGGTGCATTTTATCGCTAAACTTGCCTCATTGACGTGATTATAGCAATAACCTACGCAGATACTAATTTAAAATACCCATGTTTTTGGTCTTTTTATCAAAAATCAAAGACCGAGTTTCGACCGAGAAACAGCTTTTCTGAATAACCTTCCAATATAAATAAATTTTATCCCAAATTTAGAAAAAAAAAATATTATCTGCCCTTGATTCACCTTTTTAAAAAGGGTTCATTTTCAAATCGATGCAGACATGAAAACAAACCCCGAAAAAAACAATCGCAAAACTTAAATTCCAAACACCCATAATTTGAAATGCTATTCGAATCAATGTTTCGAATTCCCAGAACTACGAATTGAGTCTCGGAATTAGAAATTCTTGTCAGGATTTCATCACTTCCGTAAGAGTACGAAACGAAAACATTGACAAGACGAAGCAACACCTAAGAATCCACACGGATAAAACCCAAATTTTTTGATATTCTCATATAATTTTTTTCCCTCATTTTCTACCCAGGTATTTGCATGTTTCGCTTGTACCATTCGATATGTGTTTCTGTTTATGTTGCAGCAACAATTTCAAATGGTATGCGCTTTTATATTCGATATTTGAAGCGAATGGATGATACAAGGTGTTCGTGCGCAAGCGCATTCTAAAAATCCAGTCAAAAAAATAAGTTTAAGTAAGTCGGTGCCCTGTCTTGTGTCCTGGGCACGTTCTAAGTCAGTGGAACATTTTCCCGCCAAAAAATGTTGTCGGACAAGTTTTTTATCGATTTTTTATCGTGAAATTATCTTGAACGAGACGGCGAAATGGTGAACGTTTTTTTTTTACCTTGATAAAATCTCAGCACCTTCGACTGGTACCGTGGAGAAATTTTGGGCAAAAGAACTTCTAAACCAGCAAATCTCAAGCGGCACATTTCGAATTAAATTCATTGAATTCAGTCGTGGAATTTCTTTGGGATAATAACCTGTCAATAATTGACTAATATTTAATCCTGCAGCTAATTAACACCACAAGAAAAATCGAACGTCTTGAAAAAAAATCAAACAAACTGGAGGATGTGTTCGGCATGAGATCATGGATAATTCTTGGACCCCAAATGACTTCAGGCGGACTTCTGAAAGCGATTCGTATTGGAATCTCTGCTTTCACATCGTTTGCCAGCTGTTTAAATAAATCACAGGCCGAAATTGCGATGTTTTGAATATTCATAAATATTTAAATGATAAGAAACTCTCTGAAGGGGGCACCTATATTTAAATACGAACAAGAAATGAAGTTTTTATTATCATTTCAGCCTCTTTCGCGGCGGTATTTTGACAAAAAATATGTGATAAAATGATTTTATCGAATTCTTGCGGCGAAATTTCATATAATTCCAATTACAATGTTGCCAATTAAAATATTTCTCAAGTACGATTTTTGTATGCAATCTTTAAAGGCTTTTATGTTAATGAGGGAGGTTCAATTTCGATCGAGTTCACAATCGGAAGTTCTATTTACGACTCTTGATCGCGACTGCTTTATTTTGGGTGATTTGGATATCACAATAAAAGTTTAGGTGGGTTGAACGACCCTTTAATAATCGCACGCGTAGTTTTGTTCTACGTACACGGCAAAAAATCTTGGAGTAATTTTCAATCTAAAAATTCTATTAGACGAAATTTCAATATAATTTGGATTAGAATTCAATAAATGCGAAATATTACATATATTCTAATCTTTTTTTGTATTGGAGTTCAATATTTTTGTATTATATGTTAAATCTTAATACTATATATATTAAATTCAAATCCAATATTATATTGAAAATATTATTTTGTTAATTCCAATTAGATTTAATCCAAGTTGGATTAAAATACATACACTCATTTGATTAGAAAGCAATACAGTCCGGGCACTTTCAATTCAACATATATTAAAATAAATTTTTCTCAACCTTCTTTGAAGTAAGTTTTTTTTTTAAAAAGTATGCCGCGAAAAATGTCTCAACGTCTGTAAAGATTTTGTTCTTTAGTTCAATTGTTCAAGTGTGTTTCTAGAAATTGGTTATTGTTTCCGAGTGAGTGTTTAATAATTAAAACGGACAGTTTTAGGACAGATTGTAGCCGCCGCTGTCTGGTCAACTTTGGTGCAAATTTTTTGCGTAGCTAACACGGAAGTTATCCTTCAAGTCAGAAAAAAATTGCTCTTGCAAAATCTATCGTGACCCTTTTTCTGACGAATAAGCTCGAAGATAGTGGCATTGGAGGTTTTGTGAGTATTAAACATATAGCTCTTGTCAATGTTAGATCTTAATTTTATGTTTTTTTACAGGAAAAAAAGAAAACCCCTTAATACTGCAGCACCTGAAGATAAGGAAAATTGTGTATTGTTAGATGAAGAAGATCGCGATTTTTGTAGAAGCTGCGTAGTAAACGATCAAAAGGAACTTATAAAAATCAGGTTGAAAAATTTCATCCAGGCGAGAAAACTTATAAATATTTTTGCTGATTTTCCATTTTTCTTTTATGACGTTACTCTTGTAAGCCATTAATAATATGATGTATACATATATTGTTTGAAAATTTTTATCGCAGATTGAATATGATTTCCAATAAAACTTATGTATTAGTTACTGAAATAATGTAATTAGAGAATTTATAAATATATAATTAGTAATTAAAATCTATGTATTATTAATATTAACTATTTAAACATAATATATATATTAAAATTGTAAACCCCCGTTATAAGCAATAAAACAAAAAAAATCAAAAAAAAAAAAACTTTTATTTGGATTATTCAGATTTATATCACCGGTAAGTATAAAATCATAGGCTATTACTTTCTAATATTTTCTTTGATTGGAATCCAATATCATTTATAATTGAATTTTAATACAAACATGATTAATAATTGTAATAAAAAGTTGGATTAAATTGTAATCGAAAAGTATTAGACCATTGTAATCAAACAGTATTACTTTTTAATCTAATTTGTATTAGAAAAATCAAATGCATTTTTGAATTACAATTCAATATAGAAAAGATTAAAAAAAATTTTTCAATCCAACCAATGTATTAAAATATAATCCTGTTTTGGAGTGGACCTATATGTAATCCAAATTTGATTGAAAAGTACTCCAAGATTTTTTACCGTGTATGATTAAACATTTCATTTTTATGGCTGGAGGCGAATAAAAGAATTTTTAATTAGAATTAATAAAAAAAATGGTGAAACAACATTTGAAACCAGGATGAAGTAATTTGTGAAAAAAATGCATGCGGAAAAAAACTTATTCCAATTTTAATCCTACCACCACAATCTCCCCAAAGAAGGGTGAATCACAGGCAAGGCCAACAGGTTGGCCGCTTTTTTGAAAATTGAATTAATTTATCCGATTTACAATTGCATTTTACGGTTTGCAAAAAAGTGCGAACTATAAAATCTGTGTAATAGCGTAAACCGAAATTTAAAGCCGGTAATTTAATTACAATTTAATTAAATTTACAAAAAAGTGTCCAATCCGGCACTTATGACTGTGATTTGTGTGCATTTGGTGAGAATGTGAATGTGATTTGATTTGTAATTAAAATAAGGGGTTTGCTTTCCTACACCTTTTTCCTATTCTGCTCTTTTACTTTACTCTTCTATGGATTTATGACTCGATAACGGGGGCAGAAAGAAACTTTCTGAACAATACGAAATCCGCTTCAGGCGAAATTTTGAGGAAGTCCGTGCAGCTGTCTGTCTCATATTTTTTTCCGAAACTAAATATTGCAGAGGGAAGAATTGGAATGTGTTGTATGGAAGAGTTATATAAAATTGTGTTAAACATTCTTTGCATTCAATATTTTTGTTGTTGTTTTGTTGTTTTGTTGTTGAAATTTAATGTATGGAAGAGTTATGTCAAATCGCATTCCAAAAACTCTTTTTGTCTTTATAATTTCTTCGATGTTGCCGCATTATTTCCACGTAAATCGCGTATAAAATACGTCAGTTTAATTTTAGGCTTTTCGGACCACCTCTCCCGGCGTCACAGTTTGTCACATTCAATACTGACGGCAAATGCGCGGACCCCCTTCCCAAATATTGAACAGAAAACATTGAATTTTTTTCCGCGCGATCTCAATTTTTTTTTATCAATATGGATAATGGTAAAACTTTGTGTGCCTAAATCAAATCAACTAACTCAAGGTCCAGTTTTTTAAAATGTGATTCCGTATTTCTTTATATCACCTGCTTTACTCGAGGTCCTCATTTCCCTGTGTCTTGAGATTTACTTCCTTCCTGAGACAGCTTCCTGGAAAAGCCATTCGTCTCATAGGAAAAAGGACTTTTATTTGTTCAAGAAAGTCTTTTGTCAACAGTTAACCGCAAAGACAGTTATCTTTTGTTCAGGGCTGGTTTCTTGTGTTTTTTGAGCAAACATTCGCGGTCAACAATGCGTCCATTTAGCCTAGCAGTTGAGTGGACCAACAGAACAGGAAGACGGCATTAATTCGCCTATTTGCGTTTAACCGTGCGCTAAATAAATCCTCGTCTCAAGTCTCACCCTACCCGGAAGACTTTCTCAATGAAGCTGGGAACCCATTAAGGGAAACCATGAATTTCTTATAAGGCCAAAATGGGTAATGTTCAACACCGTTGAATGACAAGTTCCCTTGGGATGAATCGGGGATCGTCGAAGCAGTTTGGTGCTGACGATTCTGTGGCAGCGTGAGAAATGAAAACTGATTTTGAAACGTCTTCGAAATTGTTAGACATGGTGGTAAAAACTAGAAGAGGTCAAAATTCTACTAGAAAACCAGCCAATAAACGATGAAATAAAAAAAAACCAGTCAGCTGATTGGGGTCCAGTTGAAGAGGATCCAGGTAGATGATTTTTTTGTGTCTCGCGTTCCACTGAATTTCAACAGATCACTTTTAAGGATGTAAAAGGATCACAAAAAGGATCCAATCAGCTGATTTATTTGGTGATGCAAAGGCCTTAGATATTTAATTCCCGCCAAGTGGTTTATAGCAAATAGCTTCCATTCGGCACGTCTGATATGGTCCACATATTCAACCAGGGGTTTTTAAACGCAATTTAGAATTTGAAAAAATATGAAGTTTGATTTTCATATAGATAAGATAAAGTCGGTTAACGTCTCGCGAAATATGCAAAACTTTTTAAAAAAAATTCATGAACCGAGGGTTATATAGGCGTGCGCGAAACAAATCTGAAACTAGTTTGCCACGGACAGAATCGACGCTGAGGTCTTTGTCAAAAGATTCATAAAAATCATCTTTAAACATAAAGAAAAAAAATTGTGCCCGAAAAAGATTAAGATAAGTTCATCGGATCGTGTGTTCGTAAAATAAAGTTATGGAACGCGACGTATATGTATTGGAAGGTTTTTGGAATTTTATCTTAGGATATTAATCCTATTTGGAAGCATCGAAAAGACACTTAATATATTATCTTGAATAAAACCATCATTCGTTAATAGTTGAGATATTATTTTACTTTAGACAACCCAGCAAGTTAATTTAGTATCTGCGTATAAAGTTTCGTTTCAAAGATAATCAATAATTATCACAAAAACAGTCACAAAAAAAAAGAATCAAATTCCTGTGATGAGTTGATATCAGATGAAATTTAGACGGACCCTGACTGGATTGATTGATTACTGAATTTGCTGGATGTTAAAAAATTTTCAAGGAAGATTTCGTGAGGAACTTTGGAAGCTAACATTTTTTTCTGTCATTGTATAAATATGTAATTGTCGTTTGTTTCAGACAAGTTTAATACTAATATTAAATACTGACAACACGCCGATTTTTCAAGTTATTCTAGGAAACACGTCATAGATTTAGGAATAAGGGTAAGGGGGCTGCGGTCACGATTTAAATCCTTAGAAAAGAGATTAGAACAAAGTTTAAAATTATTGTACCCATGTTAAATGTTGATCTTATGGATGTTTGTAATAAAAATTAAAACCCGAGTAAGAAAAAAAACTTTAAAAACCCCATCAGGGAAGAGGAAAATAGATAACAAGTGCTGTATTGAGACTGCAAAGGATTTGTTTGAAACTTATAATAGAGAGAAGAAGAAAACTATCGTTTAATCACCGTAGACGGAGACCCATATAAAAGCACGAACCGAAATACTAATTTTTTTTAGAATATATGCGAAGAAATAAAACTTTCGTGAAATTCATAGAGCGTTAGAGAATTGAACGATAGGAGATTAAACAATTTTTTTTTTGCTCCTTCTACAATACAAGTTTCAAACAAATCCTTTGCCGTCTCAATATGACACTTCCCTAACAGTATCAGGGCACCAATCATGTATTCCGACGCGTCTCTGTCTTTCGACTTCGACGCAACTTTTAACTCTTGACTTCCCCATATCTGCAGCTTGAAATTTCGCGGAATCGGCACTATGAATCGAAACGTGATTCTGATCTGACTCTCACTCCAGCAAATTTGAAGCTGCTGATATGGCGAAGTCAAGAGTTAAAAGCTGCGTCGAAGTCGAAAGACAGAGACGCGTCGGAATACATGATTGGTGCCCAGAAGTCACAACTACATGGCTGCGACTTAAATGACGAAGAAGAATGTTAACCTCCAAAGACGCGGTCAACATAAATGCTACTTCAGTTATTTTTTGGAATTTTCAATTAAAAATCGATTGTGAATATTTTTATCACTCCCATTAGATTGAAAAATATTTTTATAAACTTTTATGATCAATAATTTTTCAGCATGACATAAAAATGTTATTTATTCCGAAAATTCAAAGTTGGTTGACTAATCGCTTTCAATAGAATCCCGAGGCATTGAGCGATAGACGAAACTCTGGAGGATCCCAAACATGATTTGAATTTGTAATCAAATGGTTGGCCAACAATGAAGAATACGATGGAGATCGTTTACAGATTATCAAATTAACAACAATGTGAATAAAGAAAAGTCCATCATTTTGGGTAATAAATTTCAAGTATAAGAAAGAAATTCAACTGAAAAAAAGAAATTGAATAATAAAAAGCAATTTTTATGGTGTATTTTGCCAATCGACAGAAGGCAAGTATTTCACATAAACTTAGATTCGGCTGGCGACGACGAGGGATGCCATTATTCTAGTTCAAAGTGGCCGAACGTTTCAAGAAACCTGACATGATCCTGAAGAAAGGGCCAAACACCCACAACAGAAGTTTTAACAGAGAAGCAACAAAAAATTCGAGACCTCAAAAAGAAATTACTTGAAGAGATAACAGATATAAGAAATATGTTCCAAGCAAATGCGCAAAACAAAAGTGATTTTTTTTCGCTTTATCCGTGGGAATCTGCACTAAAAGACATGGATCTCAGGAGCCTGAAGATTTCAAGGATCCTATATTTTTTTTCTGGATGCCTGTTGCTGCTGTTGTCCATCGAGCCAGGTTCCAGTTCAAAATTAGATTTAGAAAGCAATGACTATAGGATGGAAAGAATTCAAAAGGTTGCATAAAAGATATCCAAAACATATGATGACCAATTCCTTTACGTTTTGAGCTAAAAAAAATATACTTCTTCCTTGATGCGGAGAAGTCTTTCGAAAGTGCAAGGGAAAAAAACTTTTGTTGAGTAGAAAAAGTGCTTACACATATCCGAAAAAGTTGAATATGATGAGGCAATTTGAAATGGGATACTTTAAAATGTTATTTTAGTAGGACCCAAGAGAAAAATCAATTGGCCATGCAATTATGAGACTAATAAAGTAATTTCGGAGAATGATACCACCGGAAGTTTGCAACAGCTTCTTATAAATTGGGTCTTTTCTAGAGGTTTTTCTAAAAATTAAAATTCAGTTCGATTTTTTAAATTTAGTTTTATTTTTTTTTTTCAGAACTATGAATTGTAAAAAAAGGTAAGGTAAAAAATTATTAGCTGCAGTTTTTAATAGAAAGATGTGATTCAATTAAAACAATTTTTGATGATTTCTCCTTTGTTTTTACGTGGGAGAAATGTTCTAATAATAAAACATCAGTTGTGATCAACACAAAACTATCCTCTGCAAAATTTAATTCGTATTTAAAAAAAAAATGTGTGGAGGAACCCGTTGTATCTACCGTTACTTTTCCAAAAGGAGTTATTAGAAACGTAATTATACAAACTTTCAAGTCACTAGCTCAATCCTTTCGAAAGTTATTGTGTTCACTGGAAGACAGACGGACAGACAGACAGACAGACAGACAGACAGACAGACAGACAGACAGATAGACAGACAGACAGACAGATAGACAGACAGACAGACAGACAGACTGACCGACAGACGGACAGACAGACGGACAGACAGACGGACAGACAGACAGACAGACAGACGGACGACTATATTATTTTGCGGACATACCGGATCAGCATTTTTGGAGTATGGTCCGGTGACCTTCCGTTCTATATAATACAGAAAAGTACCAGTGGCGTAACACGTCCGCAAGGGTTCAAAAGGGTCCCCTAGGCCAAATGTATTTTCACCTGCGACGCAGATTTTTTTTTTAAATCTGCCTGTTGTGCTTATTTCTTGCATGAGACGCATTTTAATATGATATTTTTGATTATAGCATACGTGGAACAAATTTTATTGAATTTTACCAAATTTTATTGAATATGTGGACCAAATTTTATTGAATAATTTTATTGATACCTTTTTTACTACTATGAATCTAAGAATCATATAAAACCGCGATCAGTTCTGCTTACTAATCCAATAATTTGAACTCTCTTTATTATTATTTTTTTTTTGAACCCAAAAGATTTATATTGGCATTTCCTCTTCAAACTTTGAGCCGCACAAGATCTTAGAAAACTCATGTAACTCAGGAATTCGAGTTAGTTACGGAGAACCTCTTCGTAATTACAACGCAAAGCTATTAAAATGTAAAACTTCCATCGACCCAACGATATTTAACGAACAAATTCCTGGTAAAATGAGTAAGGATTTGAAACTAAGTCAAAGTTAATGCGAAAACGAAATTTTTCATTGGCTTGGTTTGTGTGACTGATAGGGAGTATCTAGGAATTTTGTAGGGGAAACTTAATAAGATTCATAAATATTTATTTAAAACAGATGTGGATAATCAAGGCAATTAATATTCCTTAAAAGCTCCGACATCCGGAAATACCAAACTTAAATTACGAAAATAAACAAAATTACTCGACTGGGACCCAATATTTATTATTAGTAAACATATCGGTCGGTATATTCAATCAAAATTTGATTTTTCCGTCATTCGGCAATTCTCAAAGTTTTGTTCCACCTACGTACATTTTTTTTACTATAGAAATTCTTGCACCTGACGAAAACTCACTCATCAGTGCAAAGTAACAAAAATTAACGTAAAAAAGTAAAACTCTTAACGCCACCACCTTCATACGAAAATAACGAAAAAAGAATAAACATTGCACATCATAATTCACTTTCGACGAATTCTGACATTATGTAACTGTGTTTTGCCATGTTTAAATGTTTTTTTTAACTTGTTTTTGTTGTGTATTTTTTTAGTATTTTTTCATTCAACATTTTCCCGCCTTTTCTGAATGAAATGTTCACGTGGTGCTCATCCCTGCCATCTTCTCATGCCCCTCTAATCCAGAAAATGTGATTTTTTTTAAATCTTGAAGATCGCGCTTGCATAAATTGGACTCGAATGAAGACTGGAGCTGATCGTGCTCCCCAACTCCCCATTAACTGTCAAATTATGATTCACCTTACCTCACCAAGATTTCAAAACGGAGTGCAAGAGAAGTTGAAGAAGCATAAGAAAATCAACAACAAAAAAGTTTTGACGAACGAATTCAACAAATTCGTGAATGCGCCATAAAAAAAATTATCGTCTCGGGGGATTTTTTTACCCATTTCTTCTGGTGATCTTCTGGTAAAGAGAGGATGATCGTTGTCGAAAATGATTTTTTTGTTATTCTTTCACTGAAATTTGCATGAGAAGCTTTTTTGCTGTCATCTCGAAGTTGGATTTCTTTTTTGCACTTTTTTTCAGTTATGCAGTTTTTTGCGCCAATTGATAAGAACCAGAACTTCGGCACTCATCTGTGGATTTTTTGATCTTCCGTATGCGTGTGTGTTGACTAGACACGAAACCACCTCGTTGGAATTTTTCCGTTCAAGATTTCATGCGGAAAGATCTTTGAAAAAAGGTTGCTTTTAGATATATCTATGGACACATGACCAACTTGTTGATCGTCACTTAAAAAACCGAACCTTTTTTGAGCCTTTTTTTTATCGAAATCGTTTTAATATTTGGTCTCTTTATGCTCTGTTTCAAGTCTTTGAGCCGATAAGAGGTTTTCTTTTGAAATCCTTTTAAAGTGGGTTACAAAATTCAACTAGCGAATGTTTAAAAATAAAAAGATATTTTTTTAAGTAAAAGAAATATATTTTATTATTAAAAGAAATATTTTTTAGGATCTTGCTGTAGACGAGTGTATTTTTTTATTTTGTTTTAGAACAAAACCATAAATTTTTGTGAAAAAACTTTTTGAAAAAGGATAAGTTAGTATTTTTTTAACTTCCTGACACTACAGCAAAGGCGGATTTGGCCTATTCTTCTCTACGTAAGCACTGACTCGCAAAAATGCAGCTTTAAAATTTTGCACAATGTTTTTCCTACAAAAAACGTTTAAAAAATCATAAGAAGATGTCCAAAAAATACGTCACACACTTGTGGTGGAGAGGGAATCTACGGTAGGTTAACGGTGACAATAAATCTCGTACAAAATATCGCGAAAAAAACGTGACAAAAGATGATGGGGTCAAAAAAGGCGAAAAACAGCTTGCCCTTTTTTGTCGACAGTCCTTTATGGATTTTTGGAGGAAGTTTTTCTGCATCGTTAGAAATTTTAAAAAAAAATCTGTCCCTGCAAAAGCCTTCAAAAAAATTAAAACCGAAACACTGGAAAATTCGTTATATTTTTTCAAAATCCGGAATGAAAAACGTCTTCAAGATATCATTTAAAAAAATTACGATATGGAAAACAATTTTAATAAATTTCGTAAAAAAGCGCCAGTATTATGATGCCTTTGAGCAAAAAAGAAGATTTTCAAATTTAAAATCCTGGTGATCTTTCGAATTAATTTTGTATCCCACTATAAAATCGGTGCAGTGCTATTTAAATTTATATAAATTCTTTTTTTGCTAATTTTTCTTGTTTATCTTGGTTAGCCCTCAATATATTCCATGCACGATCACTCACATGGTCAACAACACATATGATCAAAAGCTGACTACTCTAGAGCTCATGTTCTGGCCCAACTTGGCTCTGATTGAAAATTCTGTTTTGGGACAAATTCTGTCGACGAATGCAAAAGTTTATTCCAACGGTTGGTCGGCTGGCCTGAGTGATTAAAAAAAAACCTCACTAACAAGGCGAAATCATATGTTTCCATTGGGCATGTATTGGAATTAAAATAAATATGCGATATGTATACGACTTTATGGTATCTAGAAGAAACGAAACACGGGACAAGGAGTTGTTCACTAGTTTTTCAAGTCGCATTTTTAGATATCAGGGGATTTCTCGGAATTCGCCGGTTAAGTCGTTAAACTGTATTTTCCCGCCAAAACTTGGCATTTAAATTTTAAAGTAGGTGAACTCTTGCCAGGCACACCAAATAAATCCGAATTTACCGAATTCGTTCGTTCGTTTTGTTCTTGAGATGGAGATCAAAATTAACAGATGATTAAATTGGACTGCTGATTAAAGATTGGCCAAAGGCGAGGATCATATGATCGATGTGTCAGTCAAGTTAAGACATTTTCGCTGTTTCATTATGAGATTTAGTGTGAAATAGGGTCCAACAAACAATTGGTCGTTTGTTTTTTTTTCTTATTGCATGTGTTGGAATAGGTGACCCCGCCGAGTTATTATCTTTTGATGCAAATTTAATGAACTTGGACAGGAGATTTGAAATGCATTTATTTGGAACTAAAGACCAAAGTGCGGTCGAGTGACTTTTGTCCCAATCGATAAGTGGCATTTTTCTTCAAAAAAAAAAAACTCCTTTGCTGGAAGATGCATGATTATGGGGTGTGTAGGGAGACTGAATCCACTTGAAATACGTGTGTGGAATAATTTTTAACGTCCTTTCACGGAGGCGCAACATTCCCAGCGGGAGAAACATGAAGGATGCAGCATGTCTTTTATGATATTGTGCTGTGCTGGGTCTTCTTATTTTTTTGATTTTGTTTATGCTAAGATAAAACATTGTGAGCCAATTCTTTTCAGCTCAGCCAAACGAGCGCATTTTGTTGAGAACCGAGTGTGCTTCAGTCGAGATCTTTATTTGTTAAGCTTAAAATGGTGTCGACTGACCAAAACCATTTTTGGACCATTATTGCTTAAAAATATTTCCCATGCTTCCATTCGAATGCACAAAAGCCAACTACGAGGCATTGTGCTGTTGCTTGTTGCACATTACTTTGTTGTCAACAATGATGGTGATCTTTAATGACAGTTGAAGATCAGTACAGAACCTATACCGACTATTGTGCATTGATTTTTAATTAATTCAAAGGCTTTCTGCTATTAAATTTTTTATACAAATTTTCGCAGTAGCCTCCTTAAATCAAATTAAGGTTTCCCGACAGTTTTCCTCTTTGATATAATACCTACAAAGTTTTACGTGAATTTCGAACTAAAGATAAAACTGCCACATTTGTAAGGTATTTCGACTCATCAACAGCAGCGGACCCGAAACCACTCTATAAAAAAATTAAGTATTTGTGGGAAAAAAATTTCGTTTCCACTAAGAAAACTTGCAGAAGTTTTGATTTCAGCGGGCAAAATCCCAAGTAAAAAATTCTAAAGTATGTAAAATTTATTCTTTAAAATTTGTAAATATTGATATGTTTTCACTTGTAAAATGGCTAGCTGAGAGCAAAACTGCTGCAAGTTTTCGTCTATGAAAACGAGGCTTAAAGGATATTTAGTCACTTGTTTCCCTTTACAAAATAAAACTCCCTTAGAATTTTGTTCTTTTTAAAAGCTTATATTTTGCTTGCTTTTTCGTTTGTCTGTTTGTTTGGCTGTCTGTCGAAGTCAAATCTTGTAACCTGATTTTAACCCATTTCCAGTCATCCAATTGACTTGACGTTTTGCAACCATACGTAACTCTGATGATAATGTAATATGTGTGCATACATGTATGAAAAAACAATGGCGGCCCGCAGACACGATTGTGTCCAAATCGAACAAACGAAGCGCCAATCGTGTGGAGTCTCAAATGAAAGAGGTTCTGAAAATAATCAAGAAAAAACAAAATGTTGGACGCAGGACGATTCACAGGATCCAAAAAATATTTCCTTTTTTAAATAAAAGCTTTACAACTCCACCTGCATGCCGAATTTCTTAACCACATGGCAGTTAAATGTGGGACGGATAGGCGAGGATCTGAATTTTGCTATTAGGATTCCGTTTCATATATTTTTGAAAAATAAAAAAAAAATATCAATTAGAAAGTATGAATTGTTAATAAATTTTGTCTGGAAAAAAAATTGTGAACGAACCTAATATTTTAAAGTAGGTGACTACTAAACACATACAATTATCACAAATTAACTATTGTGGCGACTGGTTTAAAATCAAATGTAAACATTCATAATTTAGTTTCGCAAATAATCAGAAATGTTACAAAAAAGTTTCCTCAAGCCGACATTTTCATAATACACTGCAGCTTAACCTAAAAATGATTCTATTTTTATCAAATTGCGACCCCCCAATCATCAGTAATCTCAGACTCAACTCAAAATACTGCCAGTTATTACAAAGTGCCAAATCTTACGTCATCTTAAACGGCCGTTACAACTGTTTTGAAGAAAATTCCCTCAATATTTTTGTATTTAAATTCAAGTTGCCCTTATTTAATCCACATAGCTCAACTTTGTATATAAAGCAAAATATTCAAGATATGAGTCTTAAAAGTGCCAACTCAAATAACGCCAAAAACGATCGTTTAGTTTAGTTGTTGGCTGAACCCGCATCACATTAGACGTCGGCGTCTCCACACCACATAAGCCACAAATGATCCTCAGCTGCGATCACCACATCGTCTTTGTCGATCAATTGGTTTCAATCTGAGTTTTGTGGTCAGAAATCAAAGCGAGATCACTTCCAGACTCCATTTAGAATCCACTTTATGGCCACAAATAAACCAAATTCTAATAACCTGAAATGAATTCAATTCGAAACCGTCGAATTCCTGACAAGATCAACAGAAAGAGAAATTCATCTTAAAGAAGTTTTTAAGATGATCACGTCGTGACGGTTAAAAAGCTACGTTCCTTGAAAACCATCATCGGCCAACATATATTTTTATGATCTAACGAAGTTTAAGCCCTTAAAACCTTGAACGGCAGTAAAATATTCGAGTATGGCTCAAAAGTACACAAAAAGGGCTTGCATGCCTGTGTCGAGATTCCTTTCTTTATGATACTTCTAATAAGATGAACAACAGACAACAATTACATCCCGGTACTAAACTGAACTGAGTTGAACTTGGCTTGAAACATCCACTGGCTAAGAAGAAGGAAAACAAAATTTCTCGTTTGACTGCTTTACTAATCGTGGGAAGATTCGAAATTCTCTTGAGATGAAGAAAATTTCCTTAAGTTTTATCACTTGCTTTGTAATACATTTGTAAATAAACTCGATTGGCGTTTTCAAGTTTTTGTCGTTTTATTTAAATGCTTTTAAACATGACGATTTCGAAAAATTGTGATTTGTGACAAAATATTTAAAAAAATCCACATTGAAGGAAGAAAACCCCAATTTTCGAGGATTTTTACATAACTTTTCGTTATATTAAAATCCGATTTCAAAAACCTGAAAGATTTTATTTCTAAAAATTACTCGAGCTGGATATGTTGTGGTTTTCACAGTAACATAAATATATTCATGTAGGGTACACCCAACACTTTTTTTACACGGTCAGTTTTTCACGATTTTTAAGGAAACTATCTGCAGTGTAAAAAAAGAGTTGGGTGTACTAAAATGGCCGTCCTACGTTATCCACAAAACCACATATAATGAAATAAAGAACTTTATTTAATTTGACAAATTGTGAAAAATTGACCGTGTAAAAAAAGGGTTGGAGTATATCTGTGGCAACAAGTCATAGGAGCCTAAGTCGATTTTGAGATCAAGATAAAAAGACCTGTATTTACTTTAATAGACAGAGCAATTTGGCTTAGCCTAAAAACAGACTTAGGCCCCTATGACTTGTTGCCACAGATATATTTCACAATTGGCAATAGTATCTCCCATAATTGTTTTTCATTAAAATCTAATAATTCAGTTAACTTTATATCAATTTAGTGTTTCGCCGTCAACACTCAATGCATCAACGGTTTTCGTTCTGAGAAATTTGAGACACTTGATTAATTCACATGTTATGCAAAACAAAAGATTAAGCTTTTCTGAGAACAAACATGATTAATGAATCAAAGACAATTTTTGAAATTTATGAATTGTGAAAAAAAATTGGTGACACATTCTTTTAATATATTTATAGTGTTTTATAGACCAGAGCCTTGTATATTAAGGAAGTACGTAGTACTTTTACTTACTAGATTTTACTGTTATATTCAAAATGACTTCTCACCTAAGGCCCCGTTTACACTTGCGATTTTTTCTTGAACTTCCTCGAGAATTTTATTCACAAATTTATTGTGTAAACGGTTGTGCGAAAATAAAATTCGCGGAATAAAGTGTCAGATGTAAATGATCCCTAAGAATTTAATTTTCAACATGAGAAAATAGTTCTAAATTCAAGAAATTAAGTGCTTGATATAAGAAATCCTGTTCTTAATTTCAGAAATATTATCTGTTTCTGTCAAAATGTCACTTTCTACATTTGATCTTAAGGTTCTTGAATGGATTTGTGAAATAACTCTCTCCGAGCAGCCCAAATTGAAACTTGATCTGAAAAAAAAAAATCATTTTAAATGGCCCGACAGTTTGATGCGGTCCATGGCCTACGACCATTTTAGCACTTCCAATTTTAAACGCAATTTTGTGCCACTTTTAAGACATCGAAACCTAGCAACAGCAGACAGAGATGAAAAAAACCCACAAAATTTTATCAATTGTATGGTATGCGGCGGTCACACGACGCTGTTTTACCAGCGCTAGTGGCTGTTAGCAGCCGTTTCAGCAGCGCCGTGTGAACCCTAGTGCGTTGCTACTACCAGCATCAGCGTGATTTTAGTAGCGCTAGTGAAGTAGAGACCGTTCTACTTTGCCAGCGCTACTAGGAATCACGCGACCCTATCACATGGTTTCTGAGCTGTAAAAATTCTGATAAGTGGTAAAGTTTGTTTATTGTAAGTTGTTATTTTACGTTTATTTATTTAAATTTGTGTGTTATTAAATAATATCACGGTATCATGGAAGCAAAGTGGAACGCAGACCAAATATTAAAATTTTTCAAAGTGTATCAAAAATACGAATGTTTATGGGATGCTTCTTCAGCGTGTTACTTAAAAAGAGATGTAAAAAATGTGGCACTGGACAGAATACTTCATGAAAATCTCCCAGATTCAAATGTTAAACCCCAGTTTTGCTACTAGCCAGCGCTACTAAAGTATAAATCGTGTGAACCCTCTCAGTACGCTGCTGCTGTTGCTACTAGCCAGCGCTACTAACCACCAGCAGCCAGCGGCTGGCAAAACAGCATCGTGTGACCGCGGCAGTAGAAAGTAGTAAATCGGACTTCAATTTAAAAAATACTTTATTTTTAAAAGAGATACATGATCCCTTTTTACACAAATCTATCTGTCGTGCAAAAATCGACATAAATATCATGTTATACATGAAACTGTGTATACGTCGTATATGAAATTTTTATCAGATAATGTATTGTGCAGATCCGATCAGGTCGCAATGTACCTAAGCCTATATTACAACTCCAACATCTAATGATATAAAAAATAATAAGAAAAAAAATCCATTCTGTCATTTTTTACTATAGAACTTTTGGCAAATTAGCCGAAAAAAAAATCTTATCAGGGACGTTAGGACTCATGGAATTCATAACGGATTAGCGACAACAGTCATGTCGATTGTGTATTTTAGATATTAACGAGTATATATCTATATAACTTTATTGGGCTTGATCTCAGTTGACCCTGAACGAGAACCTACAATAAATACCCCGAGTAAATAATATAAAAACTAATTCCGTCGACAACTCGACGTGTGCTTTTCTTAACACTATGTAAACCATATATTTTTTATGATTATTTGAAATTCTACTGCTGTATCAGTATTCCCCATTCTGGTTTAGCTTGGGGAACTTCCTAAATTCAGTTGTGGCCAGACGAGATTCAACCCAGACCGGGACCGTGATGGGGAGCAGCTCGATATTGAGCCACCTCTCTATGTGTGTTATCAAAACTCACGCATACGCAGCTCAACAATATTGCAATGGCTCAAAAAATCAAATGAATTTAATGGAAGTGAATGTGCATGGTGGCCACAACATATGCGACTCTCCTCAACTACATCCATTATCGATGATGTTCCACGGATCTGGCGGGTAACGAGTTTTCCCAGAGAATCAACATCGAGTGGGCTCGGCAAATGGTTTTCCGTTGAGATTTGAAATTCGTAACGGCTAAAAACGGCTCAAAATTTTCAAATTCGTAACGGTCGGTCGGTATTTTATCATCAGAAAGTAAGTAGTTGGTTCACTATGGGGAAAGGCATTGGTGGGACTTGTGGAAGAATTTATATTTGGACGAAGAAGAATGGAAATTGAATCTTATACGGAGGTTTCTGTTCACCATCAGATTTAGATTTCGGTTGATCTTAGGAGGAGCCATTGAAAAATTCTTTTGTTGATCTTGTCGAGTAATCGTATAGAATATCTGTCTAAATGGAGCATTTGATTAATCAGAAATGAGGGGCAGTATTTAAATATTCAAGCAGGTAGACGGGCAAATTGAGTAGAGCACGCGCATTAAATACAATGGGATTTTTGTTTACATTGTCCGAAGAGAGGTAAAATTATGTTCAAACGAGGCTTTCGAGTTAGATTTATGATTGCTTAGAAATTCTTTATTTTGTTTTGAAAGCGGATTTTATTTCTGAATAATGACGACAAAAGCTTTGTGTTTCAACGGAAAAGAAATGTTTAAAAAAGCAAATTTTTAAAAAATCATGAGACTTTCCAAAAGTTTTAGGGGCGCTCCAAAAAATTTCGGAGGGTTTCAAATTTGTAACTATGCAACTGGCATTGGTTTCCGAAAATCAAGTAAAAGATCTCAATATAAAACACATGTTTTCAGTTCCAAATCGGACCATTCCTTCCCCACCATACAAACGAAACAGTTTTTTGCAACGAAAACGATAAGTCATATTGAAAAACTTGATATGTAAAATGTTTTTAGAATAGGATTTTACATAACTCATTTCTACATCAAAATCCAATCGGACCATTGCTTCTTCCCTCTCCTATACAAATGAAATTCTTTAAATAAACATTTTGTTTGCCATCAAAAGAGTATTTGACGATTGTCCCGTCCCCTCCGGAAATTGTAACTTTTCTTATGTATCCTCTACATATCTCACTCAATTACACGTCAACAGGTAATTGTTATGCTTATTCCTACGGAATTTTTATTAGTCTAGCGCGCCCATTACAGAAACTCAATGTAACTCTTAATGGGCATTTGAAGTTTTTAATGAAACCAATACGACAAGAGGTAAAACGCGCCGATAATGTTCGCTATCCGATTTAATTCACCAAGGAATTCGCAAGAATATTAATATTTTCCACTGAGAATCTTAGAAACTTTTATAATAAATGACGTTAGTTTTAATTGATTTTTGACAATTGTTGACGAGAACACAAAGATTTCGTATTAATTTCGAGAATTTTTATTAAGGTCTTAGGTTAAATCCGATCGTAAATTTGTAAATATCGGACTATAAATATTTTTTACCGTCCGAGTTTGATCATAATTTTAGAACTGGAAGATCAAGTTTAGTGCTCTACGTGAGAAATTAATTTCTTTTTATTTTCATTTTCGTTAGAAGATTCCTGGTGTACGAGAATTATAACTGACGTAATCTAGAATGGATTTTAAGATAAGGAATAAAATTTATATTCGGTGGCGACACCGGTATTTAATTTTCTAGGGAAAATAGCCAAGTTCGTTGACAGTAAAAATATTTATCTGGCAGAGAGATTTGTTGGAAAAAAATTGGGAATTTAAAATTTTGGTGAAATTTAAAATAATATTAAAAAAGATACAAAACTTTCTAATTAAGTTATTTAGCATATTTAATTTGTAGGCAAAAAATAGAATAGATTTTGTCAAGTCGAATTAATTGTAAAATATTTTGGGTCAAATATGAGGCACTTTTTGAAAAATTATGTTGGCAGTAGAAAATGGTTTTTTTTAGAAAAAAGTATACATAGTATTAAAAATCAGACAATTCTTCTAAGAAACTGAATACAATTTTCACACATAGAGGAACCGAACCCTCAACCGCCTGTCTCCAAACTTTCACAAAAAAAAATTGTGATTTAACAACCTTATTTAATGCCAATCGAAACGAACGAATTAAATTTAGTACAGTATGTTAATGTTATTCAAAATCTCAAAATTCGTAACGTTTGATCCAGGCAAAAAGGATTTTTAAGAATTTTCTATGCCCATCAAACCCTTTTTTTCGTACAAACACTGCTTCAGAATATTGTTTAGGTGTCCGGCCTGGGAATTGTCTTATTGAAAGCATCGAACCTTACCAGTACTTGATTTAATTCAAATTTACTCGTAAAATATGCAAAAAGGGATGGTAAAGTTTGATAAAAAAAAGGCACCCCAAGAAGGAAATCCGTTTTTGAGACTTGGAAAGATTTATGCACATGTAAAGAGGTCATTACAAATGCGAGAGAAAAAACAACAAATCTGCGGCCAAGATCTAGTTCCGTCCCATTTGAAGATGGTGATCAAAAGAACTTTATTTGATTGAGAGACAAAGATAGGGCCGGGGTCGTTTCGGTTCAGAGAATAAAAATATTTTTTTAATTCTGTCAGCTGATGAAAGTATAACCACAAAACTAGTGAAACGAGATAATATAAGAGGATTTATAAAAAAAAGATCGTGATACTTTATGCAAATTTTGGTAAAACAAAATTTAGGTAAGGGCTTAAATAATGGATGAGGATAGTAAATTTCGTAATATTCCAACGACTTTAATGATGAAAATCGAGAAATTGAGAAGCAAATTAAGACTTTATTGCCTCTATCAAATAAGATTAATTAAAGCGTCTCAGGACTCCTCCTACTCCGTTCGTAACACGTTTCCACAATATTTTTAATACCGCCATCCCACCATGGCAAATCCCCGTTCCCGGATGACGTGACGTATTTTATGGAGTCTTTCGTAATTTTGATTGGAGGAACAAAACTTTGCCATATAAAAGTACACCTTTTGTGGAAGGAGTAAGGTTTAAATTTTCTTAAAATTTCAATTTAAAAAAAAATATAACAAAATGTTTTTTGAAAATTTCACCAAACCTATGCGCTTTTGGGAAAAGTGTATATAAAACATAACAAAAGCTATAATTGCCAATCTCGCAATTATTGAAAACCCGTATGGTGATATTCGTATCAAAATTCGAACAGTTGTACCAAAATTCCACTTTGAAGTCAAATTTTCCAATAAGTTTTTTTAAAATTTATTCCAATCGGATTTTGATGTATGGGAGTTTTATGTAGAATCATATTCTAAATAACTTTTGTTCTTGGACTTTTTTTATAATATGCACCGTTTTTGTGATATTCGCAAAAATCGTTTTCGTTCGTATGGGGGGTACCCCCCCTAATGGTCCATTTTTGCCCATTAACGATCTTGGCGTCGCATTTTACGAAAAACGGATCTGCTCAAAATTTCAAGCCTCTAGCTCAATCCGTACGCCCGCAATCCGCGCCACAGACGGACGGACGGACGGACATGCAGAAATTAAATTTTTTTATCATTCTAAACACACTGGTGTAATTCATTTTTTTGTGTGATGACGGGATCTTGGCGTTACAAACGGTAAGGCAAATCTAATATACCCTTTGGTTTCACCATACGGGTATAAATATTCAAAATTTTGCTTTAACGATTTTTACGTATCTCTCACGGTTCTCAACATATTGCAAAAAGATTATGCTTTTTGAAAATTTCTCGGAAATTATGCTTTTGAGAAAAAAAATGTATATAACCAAATGCAAAGAAAATTACCTGTCTTTTTCCCTTTAGCGGTTTTTACGTATCTTTAACGGTTCTCGAGATATTTGGAGAAATATTATTTTTTACATATTTTTTCCAGAACTAAATAGTGCAGTTGGTCAGAACTGATATTTAGAATGACTTTACCGCCGACACACTATCGTAGATCTCCCCCTACCCTCCTACATTAAAAATAGGGGATCGTGGAATAAAATTAATAGAGCAGAATATTTTTTAAAATATTTTGGGTAAAATATGAGGAACGTGGAGCATATTTCATAAATCATCGCAACCTTTGATCTTATGCGCAGCATCAATATTGTTCTTATCAAATGACAACCAAACTGAAATTTAATTTCAAAAATTTATTTAACGTCCCAACGCATGAAACGTGAAGAGAAAAACAATTTTCGAGTGTGAAGACTGTAACAAATATGTATTTATTAAAAAAAATTGGCGCGCAACATGCATTTCCTCAAATCACATAAGAGCATAATTCCAAAATACAGAATAAAATCACAACTGATAAGCAATTATACATATATGTAAGAAATACTATTTATATTAGCCTCGATACATATACATTCGAAGCTACACATTTTCCGATGCGCCTCATATCCATATAACACTTAAGAAACCATCGGTTTTTCATCAATGGAATCAGTGAAATTACTTGGATCAGCTGTTCAAGCAAAATTACTTAAGACGTCAAGTTGATTGAGAGTTTTTCGCTCAGTTTTCAATTTCGGATGGCCTCGATCCGATCACGACTTGTGAATGGAAGACTTTCTTGAATGATAGCCACAATTGCGGAAAAATAAACAATTTTTTTTTCGGGGTATTATGGAAGGCGAAAAAGAACCTTCTGAGGCGCTTATCAGCCGGCTAAGCAGAAGGCAGTACTGTAAACATTGATAAGGATTTCGCCTCTGTGACCATTCGATATGTTGGCGGCAAGTTTGTCAAATATTGCTGGCTGTGCCGGTGGTGATTTTCTAGATGAAATAAGAATGCATAAAATTCAACATTTAGTTTTGTTTACAGGAAATTGTTATGTTTTATTATTTCTCCCCTTTTTTGAATGAGATTAAATTTCTATATTTAGGGACTTACGATTCGGATATTCCCCATATTCGGCTGGTTTGTTGGTTGTGTGTGTTTGTCTTTGCGGCATGTGGAACTGGACTAGTTTTGTTATCAATATTTTGTGTTTAGTTTCACAAATTTCTTGACCCACATTTTGCAGATGGTTAAGGATCAATAAGTTTTTGATCTATATTTAAATACAATATTCATTCTTTGAATGTTATGCATCTTTGAAATTGTAGTGGGTTTTATCTACATATGGTTCTCGGGACGTATTTTGACATAGCCAGCTGGATGATTAAAAACTTTAAGATGCAAGTTGTTGTTTATAAGGAAAGATTCTTTTGAACTTTGAGTCTTTAAACCAGTAGTTTAATTTTTGCATAATTGTACTAAGAATATTTTGTTTACTTAACAACATTTTTATACTTTTATTGTTAATACAACCTGTTCTTTGATCTTTCTTACATAATCAAAAAATCGCGTTTCATACACGGAGAAAAAAATTATGATTACCCCAATCATAAAATGCAGCCAGCATAATTATGTTTGGGGGATTCTTATTACAATTATGTTTGGCTGAAATTTCCCCTAGAGGAAATTTTTGCCATTACAATTATGTTTGCAGACACTGTGGTTCCAACCACATTATGCTTAAAACTGACAGGAGAAATCATGATATTTTGATTACAATATGTTTGGTTGTACAACAATGTTTTCAAATTCACCAACCATATTATGTTTGGGGCAACCAAAATATGTTTGGATTCCCAAATTTTTTTGCCGTTTGTTCAATAATAATATGTTTGGGGCGAACATAATATGGTTGGTTTATAAATACAATTATGATGAATATAAGCAAATATTGCTTATATCAATCATAATTATAATTCGTGCAAAACAATTTTATAATATAACTGGATGTTTTCACATCCGTAAAACGCCATCCATTGACCTTTGGTCAAGCATGTTTTGAAGCCTTTTTCTAACAGGACTTGATATTTTTCAGCTTGACTTGAGTATTTATACGACCATGCTACAAATCTCATGCGAATTATACGCGAAGAGAAGAATTTGAACATAATATGTTTAATTTTAAACAGATATGATCAGAGGCATCATATTTTTAATTCGGCCGCTTCAAGATTTCCCCACTTATTGTGTTCGTCAATCATAATTATGTTAAGACGCGGAATTTACAACAATATGTTGACATGCAAACATATTTTTAATCCTTCCAATCAAAATGTGTTTAGATATTATTGTCCTCCCAATTACATTATAATTTTCCAAAATTTCCCTCGTCGGGGAACATAATTATGATTGGAAAACTAAACATAATACTAATTGGAAGTCATCGTTTGATAACATTTTGATTCGTCTGATTATATTTTGATTCCCCCAATAATTCTTATAGTACTCCCAATGATATTCAACCATAATTTTTTTCTCCGTGTAGTTATATAGAACGCTAACAGGATTTAGCAAGCGTGAGTGGTTCGAAATGCGCACGAAAATCTCATTTAAATTATATGGGAACTTCGTGCACACTTCGAATAGCCCCCGCTTTCAAAATTGGGTCCCCAGCTCGAAGCCCATTTTGCGTGTCGACTACAAAAAATACCCTTTTTTGTTGACGTCACTGCTGCGCATCTGTCTCTGCCCTTAGAAGTTGTATTTTGCAAAAAAAAAAAAATTTTTTTTAAACTACTGAATTGAAAGATTTTTTTTTTAACTTTTAAATTTACTCTGCCCCTAGTAAGATTTTTGAAGTAATTTCTTTCAGAAACTTTTGTATCCGTTGACGTTGTTTTTTACCCACAATCCCTTGGTCATTTTTTGCTTTCTCATAAGGGGATGTCTATTAAATACGTCTAGCTAACTTTAGCCCTTTCGAACCCCATTCTTCTTGTTTTCGATTTTTGTATGCATAGAGCTCAGTACCGCCTCCCTTTCCCCTTAAGTAATTCATTGCAATTATTTATTTTTATTGTATTAAACGATTATCTCCTTTTTTTTAATTCCCGGCCTTTTAAATTCACAGAGTATTAGTAGAAATATTCTTTGAATCTGATTTCCTTTACTTCTTCTTTGACTCTGATAAACGCACAAAAGCTAAATCGATCACAATGAATAGCTTTTATTAATCCAATTGGAAAATAAATATCGACACGTTTTGATTTTTCGCATAGACCCCCTGTAATCATATTGAGACAGCATAAGAACATCCTTCTATAATTGAATCAATTTTTCGCACACCACAGGGTAATTACTGAGCACAGCATGACAAATAAATGAGATAATCAATCACGAAGCTTAATCAGATAACGATGTTTTGTTGTACAACTATCAAAGCATCAATCGAAGCCGGCATTCATTCTATGATCTTCCAATCGGGAATTTACACACAATTTCTAATAATCCAAAACATAATCTAAACTGAAAAAATGAGCTTTTGATTAAAAACTTTTAATCCCCTCTATAGAAATAGTTAAGATGGGATAAAAGTCCCATTCAATTGAACTTCATCCCCCTCTCGACATTCCTGCGTCACGCTGTACAAATTTCCGGTCCGGCAAATTGAAGAATAACGATCGAAATAGTTGTTTGTTCACATGTCAGTCATAAATGAGTAATGTCAGCTCAAAGTACAAAAAAAAATTAGCCAAGATAAAATTTAATTTCGCGGTAATTCAAGCTTGAAACAGATTTGAGAAAATTGGCCAACACCCTCGCTGGATCATTTCGGCACGCAGAATCAAAACATCTTTTCGATAAATTAGGCAGGCGCCCGATAAAAAAAAAGCTTATCCAGCAAAAACCAAAGGTCCGCGATCACTACCCTGTGGAACACCGATCTGTTAGTTTTTCTTCGATATTTGAACTCATCGACGAATGCTCATTAACAGCTGACGAGGATCTTCAACATTTTCGATTGGTTTTTGATTGGCCTTAGAAGAAGTGGGCAGAGACGAGGTGATCGACGATCATTTTAAAAACGCATTTCTTAGGCATCTTAGCGATCCACCACATGATCGCTGATGGTAAACTTGGAATTTCTAAATTTCGGAAAAATTCATCAATGACACAAGGAATAGATTTCGACCTTACCGAAAAAAAAGTAAATTGCGAACCGGATTTTAATGCAAAATTTACCATCGGCAATGGCACGAACCAGTTTCACTCAACAGATGAGCATCGCACATACCACGGGATCAGCCATCACCATCAGCTGAGATCTGGTTTTTGGATCCAGGAGGATTAATGACTAAAAGCGCGGCCAGAGGCGAGTTCTGGTCACACGAGAAATGACGTTCATTCATAAAAACCAGCGACAATTCGCCGGCCGGCTAACATTTTTTATGGGATCTTTGCAACGCTTCAGAAATGATCCACAAAGCTTAGCCTGGCAAATGACATACGAAAATGTCATAATTGGAGGTTTTTGTGACCGAAAATTTAATGTAAACAGGCTTTCAGGTGGTAAAATTGCGGTTTCATTGTAAGATAATCCCCTTTAAACTTTAAGCGAAACTTTAAAGATTGACATTTGTTTCTTCACAATATGCGGAAGATTTGATATATTACGATGATGGGGAGTGGTGAATGCTTAGATAAGCTCTACTCCATGCATAATACAGAAATTCCTAGCAAAAAATTTAATACTTTTCGAAGCATAATAAGATCCTCCTTTGAATAGTGCGTGCATGCGTGGGCAGTGATGGTTGTTGCGGATAAGAGTGGCAAAGGGGCAAAAAATCTTCTTAGAGAAGTAAAAAAAAATTGCTGGTTTTTGGCATCTACTAAATAGGTCGATGACAGGTCAAAACCCGACTATGAAAATTTAATTTATAATAGGAAAGAGCAAGAGAGTTGAGTTATATAAATGTTGAGGAATTTTAATCTTCTATAGCGCCCGCAGGAAATACTAAATTTATTAAAATGTCAAGTAACACCTGAATCCGATTGTGATTTAGGTGTTGCGGTTAGAAGTAATCTTAAATTTACATCAAGACAAAAGGATTACTATTAAAATGTTTGGAACGGTGTTTTCCAATTTTTTAGGACGCTTTTCACATTCAGGGTATTCACAGTCCTCTTTTAATTTTGGGTATTCGGTGTTTTCGGTAATATTAAAAGACTGAAAATATTCTGCTGTGAACATCCCACAGCACAGATGTGAGAACAGCGCTTTTATTGGATACGTGACCAAATCATGAACTGCGAATTTGATTGTAAAATATGTCACATACCTTTAAATCCATGTTTGATGTATTCTTTTCAATTTATATTGTGGCAACGGCTATCAAAATTGAGAAAATTTGCAGTACGATGAGATTAACAAAAAACCAGCGAGAAAATTTGACAACTAAAAACATTACTAGCGCCACTCGTGGTTGATTCTTGATACCGAATAACCGGGCCGGAAAACACGACTCAAGGCATGTCTACAATTACCGAATCCGGTAATTCATTTTTACATGAACCAAGTTACCGTCTCGGTAAAAATCTGTTAAATTTGACTGAATTACCGAGCGGTAAAATTACTCGCAATTTAAAAGAGGACTGTGAATACCCTGATTGTTTTTTTTTTTAAAAATCGTCTTGAATTTGTTTTCCCAGGTTTATCAAAAGGTGTTTTTGATCCAAAATTTTTTCTATGTTTTTTACTCATAGTCGGATTTTTACTGGTTTTTAAAAGTGTTTTTCACCACGCAAATTTTTTTCCGGATCTCAAAGATACGTAAAACGGACAGACCGACAGACAGATGCACGGATATCCTCAAAATTTGACCTGAAATGGATTTCGAACTGATCAGAAAGTTTCTATCTGCCCCAGTTCTCGAGTCAGTCAGTCCCCGTCTTGAATACAATAGTTTCCCTCTAAAGTAGAGGAAAGTAAAAATAAAAAAAAATTTTTTGTTAAGAAATGTATGTTTTCCGAAAGAAAAAGATGTATTATAAACAAAAATTCACGAAAAAAACTGGTTGTCAGACGGTTTCCAGTTCTTGAACTCGGAACCTTTTTCGCAGAAACTGTTACTGAAAAATTTAGGAACCGGGTGCCAGGTTCCTATCAACAGCCCTATACTCTGATCAATTGGAGCTTTTTTGTTTATCGTTAATTCGTGACAATTATAAATATTTTTGGGTACGATCAATAAACGTTATAAATTTCATACATTTTTGTATTTAACGACAATTCAATACGTTTTTTTTCAATGAATTTCTATTCCTTTACAAATAAAACACATTTCTGCTCCAATTCTTTCACAATTTCATATTACCTAAACGCTTCCATTATGTTCTTCTAAGGAAAAACGAGACAAATAATCTAAAAAAATGCACAAATTGTCTGCGCATTTTATGCAATGCCTGGGAAACCACCTGACTCCTTGACATATTCTGTGAACAATTCATATTTTATTATCATTTTCCATTCGTTGTCAATCTCAATTCTTTGAAGAATCTCTAAGGATTTCCTTTTTCAAAACTTTCTGCTACCATTGTGCAAATTTTCAGGATCGAATTGCGAAATTTGTTAAGAATTAATCTTTTATACACCAAACAAACATTGATTTGTGAGCATTGAACTAATTGCTATCAATTTTATTCTTTCAAATCGTACATTTTTTTACGATTTTCCCATCACATCCAAAGAAAGGAAGTTTCAAGAGTAAATTATGTGTCCTTTACTTTCAGAAAAAATTCCTATAAAACTACTGAAGTCTTTGGGGAAAAAACCCCTGTTAACAGACAGGCGCGATCACAATTTGGAAAAGGATGAACGTCATAAATTTCCGGTTAATCACTGACTGGGGTTCCAGAACTTTTTCAGAATGCGTTATTCATTTTGGAATCATATAAATCCATCCATTAGACTAATTACTGACAACAGACAAGACAAAATCCTGTGCGATCCTCTTTTTATAGCAGTGAGATTTTTTAATGATTTTCCCAATCCATTACACTGGGATGTCTCAGTAGGTCTCTTCGAAGGATTTTAGTGGAGCAAAATGATTTTTGGATGTTGGGAAAATTGTGTTTGGTTGAGATTTTTCGATGGATGATTGACTTAAAATTCGTTGCATCATCATCATCATCGTTTCAATTATCATCGTCGTGGTAGTCATTCTAGGCAGAGTTTTTTTTTATGTCAGTCAAATGGAAAGTCTTCGTATTTCATCAGATTACAGATCAAGGAGACAGGACGATCCGCAGAAGAACATTAATTACATGAAACCGGCTTATTGCATTTGATTCTAAGAAACATAAAATTCTTCAAGACCATGCAAGGTCTTGAGGCCGCCGACAGAAATTGACCTTTTTTACAGATTTTCGTAGGAGATGCATGTTTACACGTATATAGCTACGTGTGGGTAAATGGAGGCAAAGAGACGGCAATAAAAAAATGTATATCTAAAGAAATGTAAAGAAATTCATAAGTCAAAATCAGAAAATGTTTTCAGGTTTTAGGGTAAAGTCGAGTGATATGGCACTTTAGGTGATATGGCACCCTTTCAAATTCTCCCATTGGCAACACTAGAATCAAAATCATTCTCCAAGAACTTAGTTCAGTTTCTCCAATAAGGCCGAAGTGTGAAGACCGCGAAACAAAAGCTCTTTTCATTTTGTTTTTGTGTGACAGAACAGGAAAAAAAAGTTGAAATTTTAGACGAACTACTTTTTGTTGTTTTTTGAGTGGCTGAATTTTGGTAAGTACAGTTGGAGCAAGTTTACCGTTCACAAACCAAAACAAGCAGAATCTGATGTGTTTTCGTTTGTGTGTATGAAACAGACTTGATTGAGCGCGAGTTTTCAGTAAAATATGAAAATCATTGGCGATGTGTGAAAGGAGAAATGGCACCTTTTTTCTGAGGTGATATGGAACGGGTGCCAAACCCGAGAAAACAAAAGGCTGCAATCCTTACTTCCTCAGAAAACGTAACTAATCAAAAAAAAATCAATTACGAAAGAACGAGCGATGGTAGATGAAACCACATCTGAAGAAGAAAATATTGCATTACAAGACGACTCCGATAGGTTTGAAGATTTTGAGGAAAACATTTGCACTGGATGTGGTGAAGACTATGCTAAGACCACTAAACCCGACGAGTGGGTTAAATGCATTGTTTGCCATTTGTGGTCCCATGACTCATGCACATCATTTGTCAACACTTGCAACTCGTGTGGCAAAAAGGACTTAAAAAACAAGTAGGGTGCCATATCACCTAAGGTAGGGTGCCGTATCCCCTACACTTTTGGGGGATATGGTTTTTTCAATGAATTTATATTTTGTTAAAATTTTTACTTTTTTAGGAGTGAAATCCTATTTATTTTTTATTTTTGTTTTACTAGTTGATTTTAAGAATACAAACGTTTTTGTTTGAATCAAAAATCTCTTTTACTTTTTGGGTTATGCCGATTTAAAAAAAAGGGTGCCATATCACCCGACTTTACCCTAAGTTTTAAATCTAATATCATTGTTAAGGGGCTGGCCACAAAACACGTCACCATAATTTTCGGTTTCTCAGACCCTCAGTCCCCGCTCAACAGTTTTTCAGATACCGCCATCACACGATCGCGTGAAATTTGTGAGGTTTCTTTGCCAAACAACGTGCGGGGAAAACGTGTTCGGTTAGTAACGTTACCAAAAAAAAATAATAATTTCGCGATTTTTGAACCGATCAACACTACTATCTGCTCATTTCTGAGACAAAATTAACTTTAAACCGGATTTCAATATCAGAAAAGAACTTTTCACCGAACCAATTGATTTTGAACCAGTACTGTTGAGTTGTTGATTTTACAATTTCAGTTGTTGATTTTACAAATCGAACAATTCTAAGTGCAAATTATAGATTTTTCTAGCAAGCAAAATCAAAACACACCATTTTCACTTCTTGAATCCTTCGTAAAAACTACATTTATTCCCTACAAAAAAAAACATTCTCTTCCTGCTGATTGTCAGGAATCCTCTCAACGTCAAAGTCACAAGGATGACACGTTTCTGAAGTGTGTACACACAATCATAATTTACCCGATGGATCGATTATCCTCTTCTTTGTGCGATTCTTGAACTCACAAAAAGGAACCTCCAGGAAACTCTGAAATACAGTCGAAGAGGTGCAAAAAGGAATTCCTTAAGCACTTCACCCACATAAGCGATTCGATGCGCACTAACTACCACACATCCAGGATAAATGGTATGCTGTGTAAAACCACAAAAAAAAATTGTGATCCTTTTTAAGGTCTGTCTATCAGCTGATCGCAACTATAACAAACATTTAGCCGAAGGGATCACTACGGCCGACGAGTTTCATTCTTGTAACTTTTTTTTCAAGTTTTTCCAAGATTTTCATTTTTTTGTGGGGATTTAAAGTCACACACAGGTTCCGTACCTGTTGCACATCGGAGGATGTATTTTGAGAATCCTGTTGATCGCTTGATCAGATGATTAGAACAACAGAGTCGAACCAAACGAGGATCCTTTTTGGTTTTGTTCCTTCGATCGATCACGCAGGTAAACTTTTTGGCGCTCAAATTGCTCCGTGTTTTGTTGGTAGCGAAAAAAGGCGCGAAAGTTCGGGATAATCAAAACTTGGACAGGCACTTGTGTATGGCTGGCTCGTTAAGAAGGAAGAAAGGGATTCTCTTGAAAGGATCGTTGTTGTCGTCGTTAATAACAAATTCCTTTTTAGAAGCCTGGACATATTAATAAATGATTGTGGACGTTTAGTTTCATTCCATTTCGATATTCTCACAACGTTACAGTTCGGCAAAGCTCTTTTGGGATTTGTGCGAGTGAAGAAAAATTGAGCAAAAAAATTGAATTGGAATTGGGTAAAGAAGATGCACCTTGCCGAAGTTGAGGAATTTCCCCAGGATCGAGTTTTGTAGAAGGATCCTGGGAAAATGTCTTTTTGCTGACTTGCTATGGCTATTATTATGATCTTTGAATGTGATTTCTTAAGACGTTTGTTTGCCGGGGCTCTTAAGAGGTTTGATTTCTTTTTATCTATTGTACAAGGAATATTTTTCCTACTCAATTGGTGAGAACACAACAAAAAATCAACCTTGTTGCAATTTATTTTATGTTGCTTTTGAAAAATTGTTAGATTTTTTCTAATATGTCGGTTAATTGTCAGATTTATGAAATTACATGAGTTCATTTGGTCAGATTACATTAAAAAGGAACCCAAGTCAGAAAATGTCTGTTCTGCATCAAGTTTTACATTCTTGATCGTTTCAACTACCTAAATCCAATTGAATAAATAAATCCAATTGAAATACGTTTTATAATTTAATAATAAAAAATTGTCCAGAATATAATAAAATTTAATAATAAAAAATTGTAGAATCGGAATATCTAAATTTGGTTTTTAATAGCCAAACTCAGTTTTCACCAAAGGAAATAATCAGCTTCGAATCAACATGTTTTTTACAAAGGTTTAAAAATAAATAAATAAATATTTTATATCTAAATATAATTTTATGTTTTTTTCATATATTTTGTTATGATTATAAATTCACGTGTATAGACATTATAAGGTCAACCGATATCATAAATTTGTCCATGAGTGATGCCACGCCTTAGAACCAATCCTTTTCCCGCCAAATCCTTTACAAAAAGACACCACAATAAACTTAGATTGCTTTGTACTCTAACATCACTTTGATCCTATCTGAGAATTTGTTCGGCAGGTCCAAGGTGTCATTAATAAGAGCCTAGAAAGGGCGTCTTTTAAGAATTTTCCCAAACACTTGAATCTATCGAATGATAAGATTAGACCTCCGCTGCGTTATTTAACCATTAAGATATTGTTCAGTTCCAGAAAAAAAATCTTGAAATTTTTTTTGTGTCTCAAAATGGTTTATGATTGACACTGAGGCGATCTTTGTGTTATTCCTGTATATCAAAGCCAGGAAATGATCACGTGAACTTGAATAAAATGGAAAATCCAATCATTAGTCTAGTCTAGCCACCTATCATTAAATCTATTTGCTTAGCTAAATAAAATTTACTTAAAATCAGGTATGTTTCTGACAAAATCAGGCACTAAAGGGATTAAAAGTGTGAAAATAGAACAAAATATTTGATTTAAAGGCATTTTCTGCTTTAATTCTATTGGGAATTTGCAATAATCAGAGTTTTATTACCAAGGTCTAGTAGATTTACAACTAATAAACAGTTTTCTTTAAATAAATAATTACATTTCAGGAGTTCTTTTACATAAAGGTAATATGATTTAAGATATTTTTGAGTTCCTCCCACTTTTTTTAAAAAAACCAACCCGGTTAAAATAACTATATACCACCAAAGAATTATTTCATTCCCTAAGTTTTATATTCCTTGTAAAAATTCCCCAAAATTCGTGATGGGAGTTTTTTGGTTCTTGTCGACTTTACAAGCATTGATTATTGCCCTTAAATAAAACAAAAATTCAGAAAAACCATTTCGATTTATAGTCTGCATCAAGAATAACCCCAAAATACATAAAACTTTAAAAAAAAATGTGGTTGATGTGTTAAATTTCCTGGAAAATTATGCACAACTTTTTGAGTACGTTAAACATACCCACATATCGGTGTCTACACAGTGATCTTTGATCTATTTTTAAAAGATATGCAATTTTCTTTTGTCATTCGTGGTACACAAGTGCTCAACACATTTTTCAGTGCATCTTTTGTCGTGATTTTTGTGACTATGGAAAAGTGCAAAAATTTTCCATTAAGATGAATGGTAATTTTGAAGCCCTTTTTTGCAATTGAAACTAAATGCTATTTCAGCAGCATAAAAGTGATTTCAAATAAGTTTTTTATTAGAGCAAAAATACCTTTTCAAAAATTCGGAGAGAAGGCTATTGAGTTTTTTGTAGGTAACATCATTTGTTGGCATTTAAAATTTGTGACATTGTGATGAATTTTTTGCATTCCATAAACTAAAAACTCGTAAACATTCTTATAGACATTTAAGAGGTACTTTGAAAATCAAATAAAAATAAAATCTTTGTTGTATGTTTGTCACTTAGCGAGATTATTTTTATATGTTACAATAAGGGATGTGCCAAGGCAAAACGGCGCTCGCGGCAAAACCCGTATTTGGCGCCCCCTTCGTTTCTAAAAAAAAAAAGAAAAAATTACACGCATTTTTGTGGTTGTTTGGAAATTTTCAACCGAAAAATATTTTCTGTTCTTTGTCAATATTTTTTCCCACAACTATTTAAAAAAAATCGGCAAATGCTTATTAATTCTAACATAAATTATAAAATTGATTACTTTATCCTTGCTTTGAAAAGTAAACTTTCTAGCGGAATCTATAAATTTACAAACAATATTTACAAATATTTTTTACTCCTAACCGAAAGATACCAAGAATTAGTTTTTAAAACTAATAAAAAATCAAAGTCGGCATAATTCATCATGAGACGGAAAACCTGAAGACGCCCAAAGAAGTCAATAAGAATTGCTCGTTTTTGGCTCTCGTTTAAATATTTAGTTTTCCGTATTTATGGAAGTGTGAAAATTTACACTAAGCGATAGAAGATCAGTTGGGATGATATTTCCCGTTTGAATTGGTTATAAGATGCAGGAATATTTTTTTGTGAATGACAAAACTTTCTAACCCGTAAACAAATTTTGCTGACAATAACTCTCAATTGAAGGCATAATAAGTTAAAGGTTCAAGGATCAACAATTCCAATTTAAACAGACAAATATGCAATTGTCCATTATTGTTATTTTGTTGGGTTTTTGTTCATTTTGTTAAGAAAATTGCATATTGTGCAATTCTAACAAAATTCATTCAAAAATTTTCGAAGATTTCGTGTGAAAGAAAAGGATTCTTCGAGTTTCTCAATGAAAACTAACAGAAATTCTTTTTAACGGCCGCAAAATGGACATAAGTAGGAGTTAATTTTGTAAAGAAATCAACGATAATGTGAAATATCTTATTGTAGCCAAAAATTCCAATCTATTCGGAGTAACCTTCTGAATGCTTTTAATCCTTTTGGCGGTAAAACGTACTTGGAATCTCTGGTCGAGGTTAACGTTTTTAATTGAAGATCATATTTTAACCGACTACTTTTAATAGTCACGTTTCTACTATGTTTTTATTCAAAAAGTAGAGTAAAATACTTTGACGACCACCAAAACTCACTTTTCCACATTCATAAAATCTAAAATGGTCCACAAAGCGATTTCTTTGGTGTTCATTTAATAAAAGATAGCCGAGAATTCCTGAGAAGTGGCACAATTAACTCTGAGGAATGTGCATGTTGATCCCGAAGGAATTTTCCTTCTGCATCTTCCTGAAAAATCCCACAGATAAAGGAATTGTACTCAAACAAGGAATAAAAAAAAACCTGCCAACAAATTTGGTTCTTTTTATCCATGCGCCGCTATAATGCGTCTCAGATATCATCTTTGAAGGATTATCAGCTCCGAGGAACATTCCAAAACAGGACATTCGGTGGATTAAACTCCAAAAAAAAATCTGTGCGGGTGAAGAATGGGAAATTGGCAACAAAATAGAATACTATGAAAGGAAATTCGTTGGAAATATTCTCTTGATTACTTCAACGGTCCTTTTTTCACATCTCATTGTGAGTTTTTGATGAAAAAGAAGTGTGGCGCCGACATTGAATTATTTTACTTTGGGAAAATTGATGAGATTCCCTTTTGCCGGAAGTTTTCTGAGTAGAATTACAGCGAAACTGATTTTTGGCAATTCTACGAAAATAGAAAAAAAAAACGATGGAATTTAATTTTTCTCACAAATGACAATGGAACGTGTTGAATTTTATGTGAAAATTCGGTATTTGGATTTCTATATTCATAGAATGGGAATAGATTTTAATCCCAAATAACGAAAGATTTAAGAGGGGAACCTGAAATAATTTTTTGAAAAAATTTGCTCTCTTTGGCGACCACTGAATTTTAAACTAGTTTTCATGATTTTTTTTAAGAAGTATTCACATGGTCAGGTGGTGCTGTGTTGAATCCTAGAGCCGAGATGGATAGCGTAGCAAATTTCTCATAAAAATGACCCCAAAATCAGGAATTGACCCAAAATTACATCAGTTCACATAATTTTTTCAATTTCACTTTATTTCAGGACGCGATTTTCAAGAAATTTTGATTTTTAGATCAAGATCTTTCTTATCTTATTTTGATGCTTTTGCAATTACTTTTGACCCCCTAAAAATTAAAAAAAAAATCTTAGTTCACTGAACTGATCAATTTTACGCACTGACACGATGACTACATAAAATTCATGCCAGAAGATAGACCTCCAGCATCCACCATACGAAGAGTGCCCAGAAATCGAAAAAAGACAATAAAATCTTCCTTGAACTTCGCAGTTCCTCGAAAATTAAGCTTTCTTTCGGTCATAGCCCTTTCACTAAAGTGTTCCGTACAAAGTTATATATAATATTTTCCCCGTCCCAAAAAGAATACTCCAAACGAACCGGTTCTGATAGAGTCAAAGTTAAATCAGCCATCGCGTATTATTTATACTTGCGTAAGACATTTTTGCCCAAATACAAGTCGATCCAAAGGGGAGTCGTATTTATTATATGGCTTCTCCCTCTAAGACTAACCAAAGTGTGTTAGATATGAGACCCAACAGGCCAAAGAAACAAAGCAAAAAAAAAATCGCCGGTGTACAAACAAAAATCGTGTCAATCCTCAAATCCCACGCCTGAACCCATAGACTCACACGCCGAATCCAATTTGGGTGTTCCTCGTCAATTAATTTCATTTCGCCACGAGATCAATGTGGCTGCTCATTGGCCCCAAACACTATGAGTCGTTTGCCAGCCAGAAAGGTTAACTTCATCCACTTTGCACTAGCTGGGATCGGGTCATTGATGGGGTGTACCCGTCGCAGATCATTGATCGCCAGAGTGATTCCCGCGGATGGAGCCTGATTTTGCCCAAAGGCATGTCTTTCTGGACCGAGAAATTTGCCTCAGGTGTGCAAATTTGATTGGCAGCCGACAGAAGGGAATTCTGTCGGAACGTGAACTTTGAAGTGTGGAAAAACTAAACAGATCCTTTAAAAAAAATTTCGTACAATTTTAACTAACTATTCTAAGATATTTTTAACAAAGCTGAAAAGCCTTTTCTGGTCATGTAACAAATTATTCCTTGTTTTTGTGCTTTCAACCGAGAAAGAAAGGATTCCCATAACTCTCGAGTGTCCTTTCTTTCACCCATTCATCACAGATAGTTTCGCTACGATTGTCTGACGAAAAATTTGTTCTTTCTATAACCAAAAAATCTCCGCTGGATAGCAAGGAGCGTGTGCAACGCTTTGATCAGCAAATGGAAAATCACCGAAAAAAAATCATAGCTTATCTTGCGTGAAATTTTCTATTATTGAACACTTGAAAAACTCTTTATCTTGCACTTCAAAAACTCTTTTGAGGGATATTTTTAAAAAAACAGAACTTTCTTCAAAAACAGATTTTCCCTAAAAAAAATGTTTTAAGTGTACACCCAAGCATTTCAATGGTCGCAGTTTTACTTCGGATGGTTTTCCTTTAAATAGACGCTCAAAGAAGATTTTCTTGAAATGGTTCTTGTTTCGCGTTTAATTCTTTTATGCCATCGCAGAAGAACAAAACCTAAGGGGGCCATGGCGAATGTGACTTCACGCTAAATTTCGCGATACCAAAGGGAATTTCTTATACGGACATTAAGCAGGAATAATGGAAATGATATCTAGTTAGGTTATAATGAGTAACGTATTTCTAAGGGTATTTCTTATTTTCATTCTTTAAAAATTGTAAATAACTTCGCGGTAGAGCCGGAAAACTCTTAAAGATCTAAAAGGTTAATTTATGGCTGGATATTTTATTGCCGGTAGCTAATTGGATATAAAGACTACGGCGCCGCCGAAAAAACAATTCACAGGATTTAAAAAAATCAAATTTTTTGAGGGGAACTTGTTGTCTTTCTGTAGGAAAAATTTCAAATTCAACACTTTTCTTTAATATCAGGAAGTGGTCTGGCCAGCATGCGTGTGCTCCAATTCCTTCGAGTTTTATAAGATTGAGAAATTAATTTTTTTTTCTGATATTCTCGAAAAAAAAAATTCGTATGACTTGTAAAAATCAGAAAAAAACGAGTGAAAAATTTTTTGCGAAATTTTTTGAGAAATTTCCCAATTTTTTTTTAAATTTATTTGATTAGGAAAGAAATCAGACCTTCAAACCGAACTCGTACTTGAGTTCAACTGAATCTGAATTCGAAACCAAAATTTTCAGAGGCTAAAACTAGCCTCTGTAACACATGATAATGAAGCCATGCGTTGTTGATGAATTAAACGCACCAAAAAACCTTACAAATGTTGGTAGTCAATTAATTTCTGAACTACGATCCATTGTTAAAGTGAAAACACAGAAGCGGGGAAAGAATTGTTATGAAACTCAATTTAATTTAAGAAGGCTTAAGGAGCTGTCCATAAAATATTAGGTCTCGCTAGTTCTAACTTTTCAAACCCCTCCCCCTTTCTACCTTATCTCCACAACACACGTTCTTCGGATTTTTTCAAGTGGAACTAACACTACCGCAAACTGATCCCACGCCCTCAGCACCTCAAAGTGTTCCGTATTTTTTAGACGCTAACCCATTTCTTGGTGCTGGTACAATTTTTGAGGATTTTGGGGACCCCATACCACGCCCTAAATTTCATTGAGTTTGATGACATTTAAAAAAAAATGTTTTTATGATGCTTTCAGAACAAAAACTATAAAATTTTAATCAATTATTACTCCTACCAATAATAAAGAAGCCCAAAAATAAAATGAAAATCACCAATGTCATAAAAATCCCAGGAATGTTGTATTAAACTTATTACGAAACAATTTCATGTACCGGCCGCAATGTACTAAAAAAAGTATAGGAGGATAATTTCCCTTAATAACATTATAATTATCAGCTTCCTATATTCTGGAATGTCGTCCGCTGGGCCACCCTTTGGCCGCAATATCATCACAACCCGATTTTGCTTGAAATATTCGTTGACATTATAACTGGAATATAACCGTCAAACATATATTAAAAGAAAAGAGCCGAGAAAATCGTTAAATCCGTTGCAATGCCGTTAGATATTCAAAAGACATCCGCGAAACGCATTTTTAATTTTCTATGTTTGCGTAACGTTGAACGATTGACACGGGCCGGGAGATCGTTTCGTTGGCCAGGTATAGGATAGGAGCATATATGAATGGCCAGGTAAAAACATAAAACATATATAAGATCCAAACGCTTACTTAGAACATTCAGCAAGAGGAACAAGAATAACATCCAGAAGATATATTAGCCAACTTCGGGATTGTGTCTTACACGAGTTTGGAGCTTCTCCTCCAGAAAATCGTGATGTTCCGACGTGGATGGATGAATGGACAACATTCGATGGATCGACTTGTGTCCAGCACGATCAAAAACAATAAACCGTGATCGTCGACGGTGATCTTCTTAAGCAACGTACAGCCGTTGAGAGCCATTGTCAAGAAATTCTTCATTCCTCGGTTAATTTCGATTCTGTTTATTTGCCCTCGAGGGGCCACCACACCTCCTGGAACTTGCTACTCACTACACTCAATCTATTCGGAGTGGATTCGGGTGTTGCCTGGTCAATCATCAGCGATCAGTCAAAGTGCGTTCTTATTAGTAGGGTGGGCCGCAACTTTCCGACAAATCGATCAGTTTTCCAGTATGAGTTTTTTTACGCTAGAAATTCGAAATTTTTGGTTGAATGAATTTCAAAGCTGTTTTCCTTGAACCCAAATGGGCTCCTTCTTGGTAAAACAAGATCTCTTCCGACAATAGGACAATGTGAGACTTCTTCTCCATATGACCATAAAATCCATTCAAGAAAAATCTTTGAAAGTAGTATTACTTTCCTAAAATCATATGACCGGATGTCACACACCAGCAGCAATCCGAATCACAAACAAATGACATATTCAGAAGGTTCTGAGTCTTTATAGATGGATGTTTCAAAACCAAGAGATGACAAAAAAAACCTAAATTTGACACTTTTCAAGATATTTATACCCCGAAAAATACCAGGAACCAAACAGGAAAATTAAAAAAAAAATCTACCCTTGGTCATAAGGGACAAGTTTTTAACATTTTTATTGCTCTTTGTTGAGTCCATTAAAGAAAAACGATTCCACTTTGAGCATCAATTGTTCAAATAAAATCCAAACCGACACACATCGGGATGTTGGCCATTCAGAAAGTGCAAAATCAGCTGAGAGACCTCCTTGGAAAAGGAGATCAAGATGAACCATCTTCCACTTGACAATTGTTGCCCATTGTCGACTTCCAAGGATTCACTGGGTTTAATTGCGAAAATTTGTTAGGACAGGATGTCTACCATTCCTTAAAAAGGTGATAATCACAAAAATGTCTAACAAGCCAAAAAACATTTTCATTCTTTGTAATAATATAATAATTCTCAGCATTAAATGTAGTCAATTTCAATATCAATTACCGACCTGATAGCAAAGTTTTTATTTAAAAAAAAGTAATATTAAAAATACCAACAATTAAAATTGTGAATACAATTGTTTTTTAATCTTTATGACTCTAGCTAAAAGACATCCTAAGACATCCTAGCCTATTTACGTAAACCCTTTTGAAACATCAGGATTTTATTGTCTTGATTATATTAAAATTCTAGCAAAGATGCGGATCATTAGGTGTTTAGATTTATGTCAATTATGTGACACATTCATCCGCTGGAGAATTCTTTCGCTCTTCAGGCTAACCAAAGGGTTAACGTACTTTATACAATTCCAGTCTATTTGCTGAGCAAATACCACGCCAAACAACACGAAGACGTGATGTAAAACGGAGAGACGTCTCAAAAAAAATCGTCACTGATGGCAATAAGCATCTTAATAGTTCCATTGAAAGGAAATGCAAACGGAATGCAGCCAAATAGAATAAATTAAACAATTTCATATACAAAACAGCCGGTCATAGGCATATTTTATGATGGTTTGAATCCCTGTTTGAATTTAGACAATTTAAATTTAGATATCAGCACGTCTTCGTCTTCTGTGATAAATGAACTGAAGGTAATTCCGCCGATTGACATATGATCGATACCGTGTATTAGAAATTCATGATTTGAAATTACAAGAAACACGTTGAGATCCTAATCGGAAACCCTTTCGCGCTCAGCGATAATTTCATCAGGCACTCGAATAAAGTTAATTTGTCGAGGTAATTTTTGATTCTTGACAAAAGGACGCAGTGGATGAATTCATGTTGAATCCTTTCTTTACTCGCCGAGATGCATTTTGATCAAAATGTTTTCTTTCCACTTGAAGTAAATTGAATTGCTAGAGGAATCGAATTGCATTTTCTTAACAGAAATTTGAGAAACGAATGATTATTTTAAATGCAACCAGAGAATCCGATTCTTATGGTAATCAAATCACGAAGTGTAAATCAGGGATCTGCGATGTGGTAATAGTCAAACACTTACTCAACTGGTTATTTTTCAAGAAAGTAAACGTGCATCCAACTCTTAGAATTTACATTAATTCAAAACTACGATGGAGATTGTCGGATATAGTAATTATCACGATGGTGGACGCACAATGGGAGAATTACTGGTTTGAAATTAAATAAACACACGAAAAAATTCTTTAAAAAATATTTTAAAAATTAAAATTCAGCAAACGTGATTGTTTAAGGGGGTTTTGGCTTTAGCGGCATGAATGAGATTACATTTGTACGGTTTTGCAACACATCGAGAGTGGGGGAAGAATCAGCAATTTAAACCAGAGGTCGCCAAAGTGATATTTTTGGTGGTCGATTTTGGCTTGGGGGTCCATTGGAGGTGGTCGAAATGTAAATGAGATATAAACGACATGATCATGTAATTGTAAATTTACTTTCAGTTACGAGTAAGGTACCACAAAAATTGTGTAATTTTACGTCTGATTTAGAATTCCTCCTTTCTTGGAGTAGATTTTAATAATTTTTGTATTTATTTTTATCAAATTGCAGGTTCCCAAAAGTTTTAAACACAATTTATAGAAAAAAAATCGCTAAAATCTTTTAGAAAACTCCGTAAATTTCAGGTTATCTGCAATCGACCCCACTGTGAGTCACAAGTTTTTCACCAAGAATCCTTCACAACTTTGGATAGGATTCATTCTTATTGTTTCTACAACTTCAAAACATCGAAACCATGAAATCGACAAGTTTTCTATAATCGTTTGATCACCTTTCGACGTAATCTCAAATCGACGCTTACAATGCAACGAGTTTTCTACTTACACGATCGGGACGCGATGCATTCGTCTACATCTCGGTGCAACTCATGCAGATAATAAAAATGGCTATATAGAGGTGGCGGTGAAACAATTGAGAAGGGGGTGAAGGGTGAAGGACGTAGCAGAGATAATCTTTAGACTGAGGTAACTGAACTTTTTCTAACGATTTTTCTGATTGGACACGGACAAGCAGAACGCTTTGGGAATTGGAATAACTCCAACTCCAGGTTCCACAACGGATGCCACCATTCGAGGAAACGACGAACGGAAGACGGCAGGAGGATACCATCCACCAAGTATTATAATAAAACCATTGTGGTTAAACATTCAACGGCTAACTACGGTGGAGATTTACGAGATTCCAGATGAATCCCAGCGGATGGTAAACATCGAGTGTAGTAATAATAACAACTAACTGAGCCTGGATAATTCCACCTCCTCCTCTTATCCAATGGGTTGCATTCTAGGAACCCATTCAAATGCCAACAATCTCGAAGAAACCAAAACATTACATCGCGCAGAGTTTCCATCCAAATGAGATTCAATCTGTGACCGTTGAATTCGAAATTCAAAATCTTCCAACGGTTTGAATTTTTAAATTCAATCACGATCGTGGATCTCGGAAGATGTTCTGTTCCCCATTCCCGGGGAGACTCCTCCAGAAAAGTTGAATAAGACGCCAGGTATCCAAAGATACACGCACACAAACCTAGATTCGACATATTCAGGTCCATGGAACTGGTTCCAGAGTTCGTTGTTTTGGAAAGATTTCCATGGAGCGACTGCGGTTGGTTGATTGGATTGGATCGTTGTTAGGTGGATAACTCCTTTCGCTATGATCAAACTGATAGACCTTAATCCCAGCTACATAAGCATAGATAAATGAACGTTCGGTGTTTATGCTGCGCATAGCATAACAAAACCTTTTTAGAGGAAAAAGGCTCCGATTACACAACATAAAAGCCACATTTGAGATTACATCGCTCAGTTGTTCGTCTTTTTGTTCCAAATCAAAAGCAGAGAAGAGATGTGAAAAGGGGGGTTTAAACTTTCAGTTGTGTGGGTGTGTTTTGTATTATTATTATTATTATGATTTTTATTTATATCCCGACAAAGTCGTTAGATTCTGAATTTTTATCCCATAGTTTTTATGTTTTCTGATTCGGTTTTGAAAAGGCGAACGACATGATTTGATTGATGTTTATTGTACGAGCATAACTACTGCGTCATTTTATGAATATACGCATTTCAATTTGAATTACGAGTAACTTTGATATCAATTTCTTGGAAGTAATAGAAACACAATGAGCAAGTGAAAAAATTCCTGGGACCATTGTTATACCTTATAGAAAAATTCAAAGTGATTTTTCATTTTCGCGGTCAATATCGGGGGAGTGAAAAAAAATTGGGTTACATTTAGGATATGAGTTAAGCATTTACACAAAAAAAAGGTGCGTTAACCTGTACGCAATTAGGAGATTTAATAAAATGGGAGCGGCTTTTTAGCATTTTTGAAAGATTTATTTTTTTGAGTGGGAGAAACCTTTTCGACTTATCGCACTAAATGAGTGTTTTAGGATTTTTGGGGCCACCCTAGTTGCTGGAAACCAAAAAATTTCAAAATAAAAGATAAACCCCATACAAAAATACTTGAAAAAAGTTACGAAGAGGGTGGGGGGTGTCAGAAAAGCCTAAAAATAGCATGTTTTTATGGAGAGACCCCAATGGAGTTCGATGTATGGAAAATCACAATCTAAATATTTTTGTTTTTAGAATTTCTGTGTTTAGATACACCGTTTTCGATAGAAACTCAAAAAACTTTATTTGCATGTGGGAGAGGGTACTTTACGACCGTTTGTGTTATTAGAATAATGTGTAATTAGTTATCTTACCTTCCTGGGACTTACCGTAAACAAGATTCTGAATTGCGACTGACGCAATAAACGCTTTGTACAATCTCGTTATCCCTACTAGTATTTTTCGTGTACGGCCCGTATTTGCCACTATATTAGATACGCTTGTAGTGGCAGAAACGTGCCATACACCAAAACTGACCAAAAATGTCAGTATGGATAAAACCAATATAGATGCCGACTTTCAAGTCTTAATTCAATCGCGATATACAACCGTTACTGACATTGGCCTTCTATTTATCGTCAAATTTAAACAGTAATTTATGAAAGATATGCATTAATTTTTCGTGTTTAAAAAAATTTGTCTAAAAAGATTATGTGCCGTCTGCACCAACGAATCATAGGAACTTATGTTCAACTTAAATTATTCAAGTCTCAGAACTTCTAGGGCTTAGGTAGGCTAAGCACAACTCTATATTTTAAGAATGGTACGCGCAAACTGGCCTAAATGGTTACTTTTAAGCGTTTTTGAATAGTAAAACGCAAATAAAGATTCAATAACTTATGTGTTTTGCACCCAAGATAAACATACAGCATCCTCAAAAACAAGTTTTCTTCGATTAAGATGAAAATTCCGGTATTTTCATAGGTAAACAAAACGGTTTCTGAGCATTATTACCTTTGAAATGTTTTATAATAATGATTTACAGTGTCCGATAAGGTAATAAATAATAGTGATTTTTTTTTCAATTTCCTCAGTGCAATCGGTTCAATGACTTCATTTCCTTTTACCATCTCAGAAGAACCATCGCTCTAGATGGCCTTCCACAACATTTAAAGGGCAAAGAAAAAAAAATCCGAAAAACAATACAATTCCATTGATCCTCCCTTTAGTTTCCATTGTACTTGTCTTCTGAAGCGGATCGCCCTTTTTTGTTTTCTTAAAACCAAAGGATGCACTTTTTTCCATGCATCTTGGGTTGATTCGATCTTCTTACTTATATTCCTATTCTAGCTAAGTATTTACCTCCGATATTTATTTTCTTAATATGACTTGGAGGTTTAGTTTCTGGTTTCGTTCTATCGCCCAGAATCCGTACCTCACCACATGAGTTCAAGAAAAAAAAATTACCGGAAAATAAAAATCTCTCTAAGACGATGAACGCAACATCCTAGCAGACGTAAAATAGATAAAAGGGCATCACAGATGAGGTCCATTCGCTGCAATGTTATGAATACAAGAGACAAAATAAAATTGTTGAAACATAAAATCTTTATCTGGCCAAGGGGGTTTGAGTTTTTTAACGATTCAACATAAAAACATAACAACAACATGAAGGAAATTTAGTGACGACGGCAATTACATAATCAGGAACGCATCCCCATCGCGCACGACCACATAGAAGGTCTCATCTTAAATACTTTTAGTTACATAACGAGTTTTCCTCGATTGGTTCTTAGAAGATCGTTAAAAAATTCCTACTTCCAGAGTGACGTCCTCGATTTTGATCAGTTCTGGTTCCACACACTGACTTCGATGTACCTTCTAAGCCCGTTTTGTCGGTGAAGTCTGTTGAATTATATTTATATCGAAAAAACGATTATGTTGAAGGTAAACATTAAACATAGTCATTCTTCAGGTGTCATTAACCCCCACTTGTGACTTTATAGAGAAAGAAAGATTCTACATATATTTAAAAGTCCTGCACATCGACGTGATAACAAACGCCTGAGCAAAGTGCAGAATCATGGAGCAAGTGTTAAGAACTGTCTAAAGACGTAACTCAAACTTAGGTAATGCATCTGATTCCCCAATTCGTGTCATTGTTTCAGAATTATTCAACAGCCTAAAAAACTCACATGAAGCCATGTGAGTGTTAAATTTAAAAAATTTCTGGGTTTTTCAAAAGACACCGTTTGTAGTACTCAGGATTTTTGGGGTTTGGCCATTATCTCCCGCTGTTGATTGGTAGCGAAACCTTATAAATGTTACAATCCTATCCATGGCTCGCAATGTCTATAAGAATTTGTATACTGCAGTAGGGACGTGAAATTGAAACCTACCGAAACGAAATTTTTAGTGGCCGAATTGCATCTCGGGATGTGATATCACTAGAAAGAAACGTGGTTTCATTTGGTTGCCCATAATTGTCGCTAAAAATCTCAATATAAATTTACATCTTTCAATTTAACAAAATTCCGCTGTACAGAAAAAAATAGAATATTGACTTGTGATCATTTTGCAAAACAACAATTTTACGTGGTGCTCTAATAATATTCTGCATGGAAAAGGTGATGAAAATTTAACTGAAAGAAATCCGTCGGCTGTTCAAAAAGTTCTTGAATTACGTGGTTCTATAGTTTGCAGACGCTTGAAGTTTAGAGTGTTTCCAAAATACCAAAATTACTCTACAATGCTTATTTTACACTGAGTAAAAAGAACAGATTTTCATTTATTTGAAATGGCAAACTTTCTCTCTTTCAACCAAAGTTTATTATTGCTGCGGACCATGCATAACCTCCACAGCAGTAAACTAGAAAATGGATTTCTATTAAAAAAGAAATTCTTGGCTAAAACAGACAAACTGTTTGGATATAGGAACGAACAGGCAAATTTTGGGAAAGTTCAATCCCTGGAGGGAAACTAATTTAGCTCCTGGAACCAAAATTTCCCTATAAAGATCAAAATTTTTCACGAAAAAAGTTTGGATGCGAGGATCAAATGATTTACTGTTTGTCACCAACCTCGAAAAAGGCTCCAATTTAAATTTTTATACAGATTTTTTTTTTAACTTTGTCGGCTCTAGGTAAGCTGATCAAATTTTTTTGGCAGTAGGAGTAAAACTATTCAGTGACACGGTCACATATGTCTCCCATTTTAACTACCAATTCTACTTGAGTCTTATTGGAGCAATTGTAATATCGAAGGTTTAGGTCCGATCCCCGGCTGTCTCAGTAAAAATAACTTTACATTCTAGTCAGATGCTGCAGTGAAATAATATTACTTGATTGCAAAACCACCAAACTTTTTGAACTCTCCTCAGATAAAAGTCAATTGATTCAAACCTTTTTACTTTTATCACATTTTCAGCCTCATTTGTGATGCAAAAGGATCTTGCGCCCTGCAGTAGAACGAGATATTCTTCGTCGCTTTTCTTCAACTCTTTCTTAACGAAGCACAAGACAAATGCATAAGGAAACAATTGCGAACCTGGTACCAAAGACGTAAGGCAATTACGACAAATTTCCTGGCGGAACGAAATCTTCGGTAATTTTCTGGAATGGGTACCAGACAATTATCGGTTTTGTTAAATTACAGGGAAAACATTTTGTACTTTGAATTCCAATCAAAGATTCCTTATTTCTTTTTCATTATTTCTCATCAACAGAAAATTGATTAAATGTTGATTTGCATGAAGCACGTCGCAATTCGCAATGTTTATTCATTATTTTTACTTTGTAGTCCAAATATTCGCAAATTTTATGTCTCAGGAAATTAGTTTTTGATGATTTAATGTGTACTAGAGACAATCGTGGGTCTTTTGAAGAACTTTTGCGAATTGCACAGGTTTTTCCCAGGCTTTTATTTAAAAACTTATAAAATTTTATGGTCCCATAAAAAAATCATATGTAAACGGAAAATTTGATTATTTACCATAATTTTTAGATAGAACAGAAAATTTTATTTTTTAGAATTTCCTAGACAATGCAAAAAATCACAAATTTCGGAAAATTCGAGATTTCTGGAAGGCCGAAATTTTTTGAAGACTAAGAATTTCAATTTCATGAAAAAAAAATTGGAAAATATGGTCTGGACTAAATATCTCTTATCAAGAGGACACAAGCACTTGTCAAGGGGACACAAGCTTTTTTCTCTCATCGAAGGCAACTTAAAGATGCAGACATCAGTAATTTTGGGGGACCAACATTTCATCGTTTTATATAGATTTCCCAAAACCCTTGGGATTTCCTAACTCTTCATCTTCGGTAGTCTCAAATCGTAAGAAAAAAAACATTACATTTAAAAACAGGTATTATAATTTTCCAACTCGACATTATTGTCCTTGAAAATCAGTGAATAAATTCAACTGGCTTTGTTTGAGTTCGTTTTTTTCGCTATTTTCCATTTTCATTGTTTCAAAACGCACGTCTGAAATACCGGTGCAAAAATTTCAATCATTACGCATTCGAGAACTGTCCAATTTTTGCAGTCGCATGGTTGCGGAATAAAAATGTTAAAATTTGCATCCATTTTTATGCACTTTTCTAAAATGTACTTTTGCAGAATGTCGCCCCTGATAATGAGCCAATTTTTTTCAGTTTGACTAGATTTCTAAACTCCTACACAAAATTTCGCAAGTAAAAGTTTGAAGCTCCTTCCACATTTCATGTGAATAGACGAGTTTTCTTGTTTTACTCTTGTTGATTCAATTAAAACACAATACGAGTCGGTGTATTTTCTCAAATCTTTAACAAAATAAACCTGAGGCAAAAAAACAAACACCCACAAAAACAAGTAATTTACGTGTAGCGCCAACTGCCAATTCTTTAAACGTTACAAAACAAAAGATCTCACAAGATCCATGTAATGACCGTATAAATCGGTAATTGTCACTTAACACTTGGGAATTTTGTATAATAGGCCCGTATTGATAACTTGATTACCAGCCAGAAATTGATGGTTCCTCATTACGTCTAATCGAAAATGATCTTGATTTATAAAAATTACATACGGGCTCCATCAAACAGAAAAAAAAACGCCGAACGAACCTCAGAAAATTCGTTTCCATTCATCAGATCTTAAATTACAGACCGCACATTATCCAAAGATTCTGTTTCTGTTCCCATCTTCAACTTCAAGGCAGATTCAGATTGAGACTTTTGAAAGCAAAATCATTGCTTTCATATACGAGAAAAGGCGAATTGGAGAGTAAAGAAATACTTTTTTTTTCCCTAAAGATTAATTCAGATATTTTTTTGGCGTTTTTATGCGAAATTTAATCACACTTAAAGCACGCGGAATTCTCGGTGAAAATATTGTTCTCAAGAATATTGCCTTACAAGTGTCGTCCGTTGTAGGCAACAAACTGATTTTTGTAACAAACTGATACTATCAGTGTTTACTATATTTTATTACATTTCATTAATTTGAAACCTTTTTATATAAACTTAACGCAGCGAGTTCATGACTGCTGTTTTTATAATATACATACTTCCGACTATCACAGTCAACCGAGGTTCTTAGAATTTCACAGATTACGACATCGATTTGAATATGTTGAGGAATTTTGCTGCTTCCAATTTGCCACTTATAGACGGTCGGTGGTTCATTAGAAATATAGAAGGAAAAAATTAACAATGTTGATTCTTGTTTGATATTTTCGGCGCCTACTTCTAATTTTATATAGAAAGTGTACAAGATAAGAATATATATACGAGAAAAATGAATAAAAAAGCTTGATGTTTACTTGAAAACGCACTCAGTAGTTTTTTTTAAATGAAATATAGGGAACTCTTTAAAAGCAGACTTTAGTTCTGAGAAGATATATTTAGCACTACGTAAGATTTTTAATAAAAAATGTAAAATCAAATTAAAAAAAACTTTGAAAAAAGCTTTTGTTATATGATATTTCCCCATTTTCGGAACATTTCACGGCATAACACCCGTTGCACACTTCAACTAAGCTATGTGAGCGAGGCTAGCTATAGTTACATAGCCTAGCTGGGTTAGCTCACCTCGTTGCACACTTGAGCTAAGCTACGCGGCGATATTTTCGGTAAATATATGCATTTTTCCACTTTCTCTGCAGCCATTTTTAGATATAAATTATTTAACCCGATTGAAAATATTCCGCAAAAGAATTCAATTTTCACGTTTTCCTTACACTTTTATGTCCACAAAATATTACACTTTTGCAAACACCGATTCTACACTGTATAACGCCGAAAATATTTATATGTGAGTGTCAGCGATGCCAGCGAAGCCGTTCGCGTAGTTGAGGTCTGAACTACGCGAGCGAGCTTAGTCCGCGTATCCCATGACTACGCGATGTAGTTTCATAGTTTCGCTGAAGTGTGCGGTCGCCAATGCAAATGCTAAGGATTTTACTTTCAGCGAGAAACTTAGCTCACGTACTTGAGCTCGCTTAGCTGAAGTGTGCAACGGGGCTGATGGTTGGTTTATTTTTGCGGCAAATTTGAACAGGAATATTTGATATGCTAAACCACAATATATGTCAAAACATCCACCCTTCCTCCCTATGGTCCCCAAGGAGATAGAGGACCGACCGTAAGCCCACTTATTGGAGGAATGCGAAGAAAAAATAAAGTACTGATTATAAAAACGGTTGAAGCAGCAACGTAGCAGGACCACTAAACTAAAACTTTAGGCAATAAACTAAATAATTTACACAGAAAATCACAAAACTGGTCTTCAAAATTTCGCGAAGAGAATCTGTAACAACTTTTGGACATTTAGTTATTGTTAGGAAGTTGAATCTTTCATACTTTTTTAAATAATCTTCAACTTACGTATATTACAAATCTCCTTATGTTTGTTTTTTAATACAAGAAAACAAAGTTTCTACCAAACATTTACACAATGTAAATTTAATCCTATAAAAAATCTTGTCAACATGTTTATCGTTAGACTTATTTTTACGAAATTCCAGCACGTTCCATTTACAAAACTTCCGCAATATCTTCAAGATTTTGAAATCAAAAGAAAATTTAAATCTTGTATCCGGCAACAGAAACCGAATCCGAACTCGGTATGAGGTCCTTCTCTCTAATCAGGATTATCCTATCTTCGCTAAAAACGGTTACAGTGTTTTGTGGTCTTTAGAAACTTCTTTATTTTCTTTAAAATTTTCGGAGGCAGAGGCCGTTTTCTTTATTTCTTCATTAAAAAGGACTTTGAACAAAGGACATCTTACAATTTCATTTCTGATTATTTCTTAACAGAAAATTTATGGTTTGCTCAAATTTTCTTCTCCAATGTTTTTTGCAAATTCTATAACCTTAAGAAAATTTTGTGAAGAAAAGCTGAAGAAGGATAAGCTCACTGGCAAAAGACTTGCGGATCTGGTCAAGTCCTCTTGGGACTATAATTGTCCAAAAAATGACAATCTTTTGGTATTTAAAAATGTTAAAATGTACGTTTTCTTAAATTTTTCCTTTTTTTCTAAATTTACTGATGGCAGATTAGATTCTTTCTGTTGCGAGGATTCCATAGCCAAGTCCTTTAAAAATACATTATATTTTAGACAAAAATATTCAGGTGAAATAGTTTGGAAGGAAAATGTGTGAAAAGTTCATTGTTATCAAAATGGCTCATCCTTAGATTTTTTATCGTGTGGAATGATGGTGGAATACCGGCAGATAACTCAAAGCAGGCAAAATTCAACTCGTTCGTGGAAATTTTTTGAAAGAAAATCAAACTGAAAACAGTCAAACAATAAGTTTTGTTGATGAAATAACCGTCATTCAGAATTTTTAAAAATCAAACTATAATAGAGGAAAGGAAGTGCTGAAGGATAAGACAAAATTTAACTACTATTCTGAAGCAGTATTGCCAAAATTCAAAATCAATTACAAGCATTTCCGAATTTTGTAAGATTGGAAAATCATAAAAAATAAAAAAATCACTCTTGCGTCGAAACTTGTTTATTTGTCGGACGAAACCTTTTCGTTGGTTTCGCTGAAAATTTTTGATCTTATAGGAAAAAATTTGGTTCCAAGAACGAAATTAGTTTCCCTTCAGCGGTTAAATTTTTCTAAAATTTGTCATTTCGTTCCTCAATTTGCCTGTTTTAATCAGGAGTTTCTATTTTAATGGCAAGACATTTTTAAATTTACTGCTGCGGAGATTATGCAAGGTCTACAGAGATAAACTTTGGTTGGAAGAGAGAAAATTTGACGAAATCAAATAAACGAAAATCAAGCCCTTTTTCGCAGTAAACCAACTAAACTATATTTCCCAATGAAAAATCTATAGCGTGCAATATCTCTAACTCAATTCGTTCACAATTTTTTGTATTCACACTCAATATTAAAGTCATTATTGAAGTCAAGTGAATATAGTTTTCGTTTTATCGATCAAATTTCCCACGATTATTGATCGAGAGCTTAGATTTTATTTAATCTAGGGATTAACCGGTTTCCTTATCATACACGTGTCTATCTATTAAACGTTAAAGTCTACCTTTAGGTTGATCGACCTGAAGTTATCCAGGTCTTAGCCCTAAAAGGATTGAATTGAATGCAAGTAAACACTTAATGGTTTACAGGGAAATCTAATTACAGAAGAAGTATGTACACCATCAACTATTTAATTTATTACATTATTCTGTTCTATCCCAGAATGGCATAAATGACATGAAACAGTCACACAGAATAAAGTGTAGTTTTTCTGGAACTGGTTGTAATAATTTAGTGACATCATACAAACCGGCAGATGTGAAATTTTTATCAGATTTATTCAAGGGGCGTTTATTTCAACTGTAGTCGCTTCGAAACTATGTATATTACGTGATTGAATCATATTCTGCGTAGATATTAAGGCAAATTCTCTAGACAGATTGAATATGAAGTATAGACAAAAAAATAACGTGAATCCGGGCATAATTTTTAATCTCATTTATGAATTATAGATAAATGTTGAGAATATTCAGATTTCAGGCCTAAATTTTCATCCCTTTACTGAATGGAAAGTTTCTGATGGCCAATTCGATTTCTTCACAACTAATATACATTATCAAACTCTAGCAAACGAACAACAACAACATAAGATAAAAAAAATTAAATATTCCTTAAGATTTGCAATATCACTTGACCGTGCAAATTGAAGCTATGCGAACGCAGTTCCTCCTGGGTAGAGGTTCCTGCTGAGATACGATAACATGTTTGAGAATGGCCAGCATCATCAACCACATCATCCTGAAAAAAACATCCAATATCAGGAGAGGAACGCACATAACAAACTTCTGGATAGACAGACATCATTAATTATGCTATTTGACGGATCGCCGCCTTACCACCTAAAGAATTCGGTACCTTCTTAAGGTTTTAATGGCAATCGACATGCTTCCCGAAAGTATCTACAAAACTTTAAAAACATAAACTGAATTTTTGTGTTTTGTAAATTCTAATAATCACGCGTCGTGCGCAATGCTTCTGAATTTTACACTTGTTTACAGTAGTTGAAAATCGTTGTTAGAATTGTAAAGGTTTTGAAAGAACAGATCTTGTTCTCTGAACTGTTGTATCTCAGTTTATGCTAATTTAACGTTTCATTACATTTCTTCTTTTGCGGTGGAAATTTTATTGCAAAAACCGGAACTTTTAAAGAAGAGAGCGTTAAATTATTTTTCCAATTTAAGTAGCTAAAAAATGGGACAGCCAATCCTTTGACTTCGCACGGGTCGTACGTTCTCAATCCCACTAAAGGTTTCGTAAGAATTTTCTTATCTACTGCGGGGCCTGACCATCAGACGGTCTGTGCTGTTCATAGATTGCAAAAAAAAACCTTACAAATGTCGTAGTTCTCTGACGGTTCGAAATACATGTAAAACACTAAGTGCGGTCAGAAGGAAAGAAAAATGGTTACGATTAGCTACGAATTTAGAGACTCCAGAAGTCGTATTTCGTAAGCGCGAGTTGGAAAGTGCGTACGGAAATTCCTTTTGTAATTTATATAAGAGTTTCGCATTTCAAACTCACTTTTGCGCAATCCGGTTTCTGCCTCGTCTTGAAATGTTTCTTCACAGCCAATAAAAATTGGGAAACCTACTATAGCTTTGCGTGAATTGCAAATAGTAGATGAGATTTGAACATTTGTAGGGCATCAGAGAATGTCATAACAGACCGATGGTATCGTTAGCACTAAGCACGATCCATCACTACCAATTTTTTGCAGAGAAAAATTTAGTCTAAATTTTAGTCCTTTTATCAAAATTTCAAAAATTTCTTTGGAAATTTTAAAAGAACTCCAACGAATTCCTTTGAACCAAAATTATCAGCAAGGACCTGTCGATCAAATTTTCTCTGACTGATTGGTTTTCTCAGGAAACCTTTGATGGGCATCGCGTGATGGCAGACCGTTTTAGTGTTCAACTGTCCGAAATTCTATTATCGTTCCCATTATTTGCACAAAGGATCCTCATAATAATGATCGAGTACGGGCACATGACAAGAAAATGATTAGACGAAAGGATCATCACCATTTCAACTATTGTCGTGGTCCGTTTTTTCAATTATTTGGCCGGTAGTTCGCCTTTTTACCACTTTCAATTGTCAACTCTTTTTTTCTGGCAAATCATTTTCCTTCTTTTCTTATCTCTCGAGAACGGATTAAATCTTTTGTTGCAGGTGGCACGGGCGGTATTTCTTTACGTTTCATTAAATAGGACAAAACGGATATTTTAATAAAGGTTACGTGCAACAATTGGTATCGTTTTGGCGCCAAAACATAAACAATAAGGAATTCGACAATGAAAAACATTCATTTCAAATGGTTTCACTAGGATTTATACCTGAAAGTGGAGAAAATTTAACCAGAACTGATTTCGAAATTTTCTAACGTATTTTTATACTCTATATAAAAATCATATAGGAGTATATTGCATTTATTATGTCGTTTGTAAAATGAACTACACCAGGGTGTTTGGGATCACAAAAGATTTAGATTTCGGGGTTCTCAAGAAATCTTTCTTTAACTCAAAAACTTGGCCTTCGCCCCACCAACTTTCTCGGAACAAAAAACTGGGCTCTCAAAATTTAGAAATAAGATTCTCCCACAAAATGAGAAGTGCATTGGTTCAAAAATTCGACCGGGAAATTTAAGTTCTGATACAATATTATTCTGAAAACTAGAGCCGAGCTAGCCAAACCAATATTTAAAATCAGTATTGTTAAATTGTTCTAAAGCGGGAGGAGGGTAGGTTTGCGATAGTGTGAAAGAAGTACTAAATTCATATAGAAAGCCCTTAAAAAGCCTGACGAGGGGGAGGGGGTTTGAAAGGCCGAAAATTATCGTGATGAATACATAATGACGGTTGGTAAGTTTCTTACTTTGTTAACAAACTGCAAAAACAAAATCAACGTTGTGTCTAGTAAAAATTTCTAATTGGATGTGCAAACGAGGATCAAATTCCCGTACACAACGGTAAAGTATCAAATTTACGAAAAAAACACTCCACCTGGTGTTAAATAGCACCAAATAAACGCTAACATGTATTACCTAACTGTGTATTACCTGTCATAGGCCAACCTGTGCCAACTGGAAATTTCGCCCTCAACCGCAGGGTAAAAGGAATTCTAAATGGATGGTCCCGGGATTCAACTTGGATTCAAGCAAAACAGGTAACAAAAATACCTGCAATCAGAACCAAAATAACAGGTGTCATCTTTTCGATGTTTACCTTTCATACTAACAGTCGGGGCAATATGAGAGTTTTGGCAACAGGTAGCCAGCCAGCCAGCCAGCAACATAACCAACCAATTACGGTTAGCAACAATTTTAAGCGGGAAAATATATCTTGTTTGGATTGTCGGGGATTTCCCGCCTAAAAGATTCTTCCTTGGTGTCCATTTAACGGCTTTTCGCCTGACCTTTTTCGCTTGTTATCTCGAATTCCTCCAAAAACAAAAACAAAACCGAATTAACCAACCGATGATGATCAAAAAAATATATTCAAGATGAGTTTATGGTGGTAACATATGGTTTATGGTTGGTTTTTAACAACAGAACACAAGTGGTTTGTATGGACGAAGACACTTCATTTTTTTCGTAGGTTAGAGTTAGGGTTTTGGGTCGACACTGCGCAAAAATTCATATCGCCCTTTAACGGAAAAAACTCATGTGAAGTTCCGGTCAATTTGAGACATTTATAACCAAATGTGCGGGCTGACACGTCAATATTGGGTTTCACAGCGACATAGAATGAAACAACAATTTGGATCGCGAAATTTGATCAAATATTGCGTAATTTGAGCACGTTTTGTGAAATTACAAAAAATGAGCATTAAGAAAATTACAACATATTTAGTTCACCAGAATTATTTCTGTTGGATAAGTGATATGATGTAACGCACGTGTGGTAAACCAGCAAATTGAGGTTCATTATTTTTCGTATCTTCAAATTATTCAAGAAAATCAAAATTTACCATCATATTAGATACACTAAAAAATATTTTGAGATCACAAAAAAATACTCGTAAAACAATTATCCTTATTAAAACTTTTTTCATTTGCAAGAAATTGATTTGACCACTCTAATCCGTGTCAAGTTTTTTTTTAAATAAACTGACCTCTTGGAAATTTTCCTACCTGCACTTTAAGAGATAGATTGCTTAATTACACAACAATTATCTAGTTAAAAAAGTCGAACCACTAATTTACAAAGAAATAATGTCGAAAATATTGGCATAGGCAATTGCAAAATTATTGGTGTAGTTTTAACAACCGTAATTGAAGGATTTCAAAATTTTCGGACAAATTTTGAAGGATATAATAATTACCTCAAAAGATTTATCAAGCAGCTGGCCTTATCTTCTTTGCGAAGAAACCAACCAGTGCACACAAGCAGAGAAAAAATAGTAAATTTAACAATTATATAACGGGGAATCGCGACTATTTCTAAAATAGTTAATTTCAATTACAAAAATAGTCAATTTAACGATAAAATAGTTGATTTTACTATTAAGTAGTTAAATTTATTATAAAAATATCCGATTTTGACAATTGTTGTAATTGAAATTAACTACTTTAGTCATAGTTACGAGTTAGATTTCATATTTTTTCTTTGTGTGAGATGGCGTAGTATAACGAAACTATAAAATAATAAAAGTAATAAAAAAATTAGTCGTAAATAACATTTTTATGAAAAATTTCACTGTTACAGAAAGCTGAGACGCAAAAAAAGTCTGAATTGAAAAAATTAAAGAAAACCAGAAGGTTTTTTCGCGTACTTGGATTACAGGATAATAAAACTCCAGAATTCAACAGCTATAAATTTTTGAAACGCATTTCCAAAATTGCGAAAAATCACATAAAATTAATCAAAGGAAATAAAATATATCTTGATCGTTACAAAAAATTTCCCCAAATCCCTTAACCTTACTGACAAGATAAGGGGAAAAACTAACAAAAATTCCGAAAGGGACGAGCAACAGATTCTTTCCAAATTTCAGAATTATGGCACCCATAAGAAAAAGGAAAAAAAACTTTTTGTGTTTGATTAGCCGGGCAGAGAATAAATTCGATTTTATATATAAACTTTTTTTTTAAATTTTTATTGACAGTCATATAAGGGTGTTAACCGTCATATATAAGCAACAAAAAAACACCAAAAGTAATCAAGCGTTACAATATAGCAAAATCCCTGCAAGAAATCACAGATATTCAGACAAACAACAGCCAATATGTTCAACAAATTTAAATCTAAATTAGAAAATTCCCAAACGAAAACCTACGACATCCGGATGAGAAAAAGAGTGTCTATAATTAAATATAGCCTGGCCAGCCATAGTTCTTTTGATGGTGATCCTCCTTCCATTTGTCCACTGACCATCAACTTGTATTTTTTTTCGAGACGGTGTCTTATCCTTTTAAGATAATAAATTGTCAAGTGACAATGGAATGGCTTAACTAACAAAAGGGTTTTATTTCACCAACCACACCCATTCCTGTCCTGCCATTGAGTTTTAATCCTATAGTATTCCAAATTTTTTTATAGCCTTTTCGAATTTAATCGGCTGAGATTGAATGAGAAACCAAAATAATGTCACGTACGTTCCGCAAGACGCTGTCCTAGCTTCCCGCCAAAATTCATGCCGATCAAAAAAATATAGTCTTTTGAAACCATTGAAAGATTCACTTGTCTCCGGCGGGAAATTCTTGGCGGGATCCCATGCAAGGCTCTTCGTATTTGTGGCCAAAGGTTACATGACTAAAAATGAAAAAAAAACCAACCGATTCCCACATGGACCACATTCAATGTTTGTGGAATTGTAGATTCTATTTATGTCAAATCGCCCTGCAGAGATGTGTTTCGGGATTAGGGATGAATGTAAAATTCACACAATTCACGATGATGTGGCCGACGAGGCTTACATGAATTAACACATCGTTTGGTTTTGGCGCCTAATTTTTTTAGAGATTTACATATGATGGAAACTAAGTAGGTGGGATCACATGTAAGATTTTTCTGTTTTCCTTGGAAAATTACTATTCACGCGCCAGATAAATTAGTAGCGTAACTACAATTTTCAGATCTATCGGAAAAATTTTGTGTGGGCCCTTAAAATTGAAAACTCTGATTAAATTTTCTTTCGATAACCGAAAATTTGAAGACTTTTAAGGCATCAATCTTCGGACCCACCTTTGTCAATCGCTTACTTCATGATGGACATACATGCCTCTTGGATAAACGCAGCTAACTTGCCTGGGTCCATTCAGACTGCGAATTGATTTTAAGCAAAAAGCTATGTTTAACTTCATTCTATTTTCTTACAAAATTTTTATAATTTTTACCTAAATTCTTCATTATTATGAAATTTTTTAACTCGTGTTACACCGGATTTCACCTATGTGAGATTTTTCAAAATTTCGCAATACCAAGTTGTTCGTCGAAACAATATCGCCGCATGGCTCTGCCACAAGAGATTTAGAATGGCGCCAAGTACTGACTTTACAGCCACCATAATTCAATTTCTCCAGTCTTCTTTGAAAAACAGAACAACTGATATTTTAACCTGCCCAGTGATAAATAAGTGTGAATGCCAGAGATGCACCTATCCTATAATTACCTTTCGAAATGTGTTTAGTACACAAACATTATATTCGACAAACGAAATCACTTGCTCTCCTAATTTTTCAAAAATCTGCTTCGTCCTGGAAAAAGACAGGTTCTACATAACCCAAAAGCAAAAAAAAAAACGATATAGCGCAGATCATCTTAAACTGTAGGCGGTAGAACCGTTTAATGTTGCTCAAAAACATATGATATCCTAGCCTTAGCCAAAAACCTTAGCCAAAAAAAGCAAAAAAAAACACACACACACACACAAGACTCAAAAAATAATTTTCTTCTGATGGCAAAAGAGATCTCTGCGGATGATTTAGAAAACAATGGCGGAAAACAACTTCAACCCATGCGTAACAATAGTCTAACTTCTTTGTCCTGGACGAGGTAAACGAGTATCTTTTAAAGAATACAAAAAGAAAATACTCTGAATTTTCTTTGGTGATTTTTTTGTCAAAGATTGATTGCAGATTTCTTAAGATTTCTGGCGCCGACAAGTGAATTTTCACTATTTTGAAACATATGTTTTACAAGGGCGACGAAGTAATAATTTTTAGAATTTGAAAAAAGAAATAGTACTTACCCATTTATAAAATCATAGTCATCGCATACAGATGTATCTTCAAATGTCTTAGACATCATTTGGTCCACAAATTCTGCAAAAAAGTGAACATATAGTATTTACTGATGTATAATTGATAATTGATTTTTTTCTAATTCTTTTATTTTTATTTTATTTTATTCTTTTTACTCATTTTGTTGTTTATTTCTGTGACTAAAAATCTAAAATGACGTCTGTTTTTCGCCAGGCTTTTATAATCTTTTTAGTCATCGAATATATCCTTGCCTTTGAGATATCCTTACGGACTTTTTGACTTCAGAATCGCATTCAGCGACCCCAATAAACCCCACATGACATTTTTCCCGAAAAATTTGAGAAGGATAATTACGTTATCCTAACAGAACCTTCCGTTATCCTTACAGACTTCTTAAAGTCAGGATCGGATTTAGTGACCTAAAAAACCTTCAGATGAGATTTTTTCCGGAAAATTTGAGAAAAATGATAATCACGTCATCCTAACGGACCTTCCATTATCCTTACAGACTTCTTAACCTCAGAATCAGATTCAGCGATCCCAAAAACTCCTAAAGTTCATAAAATGTTAAAAATTTAGTGTTTCTCTAACTTTTTAATAACTACAATTCGGCATAGCTCGGTTCCATATAAATTGTGAAGTCGAAGAGCCAGTTTTTTTTAAATAGACAAAAGAAAAAAAAGTGTCTTCCTACACGTGTTTTCTTCAATAACATTAAAAGGGCCATGATCTAAATAACAAAAATCTTTTTAAATATGAAAATCCTCGTTCAGCACAATAAACATAATGGCCTCGCATTAGGCATAATCATGTAGAGTAGATTTTATATCTTAATTAATTTTTCGTCGTAGAATAAAATTTCTAGAGGGGTCTCAAACTCACAAAACATGATTTGTTTTTTTTCCTCTCTCTGTGTTCCCTAGAAGTTTTCTGATTTGATTTGCCCGTTCCCTTTTCCCAGCCCCAAATGAATGACTGACTGGTCGGTTGTTGTTTTTTTTTGTCTCTCCCGCGCGATTGACATCCTTTGTGATCCAATTTCATAACAACACTTGAAAGGAAAGGGTTCTGCTCATTCCTCCATTTGTTCATTCGTTGTTTTGGCCTCAAAAGACCCCTAAGTAGTACTTCTCAGTTGATGGCTTTTCTTATGGCTTCTTCGCCGAGCCTGAGAATTTTTTTTCCGTTGCGATGATCTTTCGTATGGCTGTCGATGATTGCCTCTGGCGGAAACCACTGAAATCAACCTCTTGACGCTTCCCCCGTCTTCCCCATCCCCTCCTGTTCCTAGTTTCCTGCCTGCACAGTGCAGTTCATTGCATTTATTTCGAAATAATGCTGAACGTGGAAGTCAACTTTCATTGCTCCAAACAAAAGAAAAATCATTAAAGGTCCAAAACTAAATCACATCGAAAAAAACACAACCAAAAGAAACACCGAAGCATCGACTACTTAACTTTGATTTTTTTTTTGTATAAAATTACATTATGAAAATAATATTTCCAGAGGTATTTCGGGCAATTTTTATCAATTTTCGACGTGGTCAGGCAGACATTCAATACTTTTGGGTTGATTTCCTCAAATCGTTTTTCCCCTTCACTGAACACTGAAATAAAGACTTTTCTTTTGAAAAATGTCCAGATTTCATAATACTTTCAAGTTTTTAGGTTTCGCTTCCGTTGAGGAGTTTGGGAATTTAGACCAATTTTTTTAAAAAAAAATTATACATAAAAAGAAATACGATCGATTTAATGTTAGAAATCAAGGAGTCAGTAAAAGGATATTCTTTCAAATAAATGTCACAATGAATCGATAATGACATGGCAATTTTCTCACAAACTATCTCTTGAAAGGCTTCAAGATAGTAAAACTTTTGTACAAAAAGTCGGAGTATTTTCAGAATTTTCACCCCAACGAAACGGAGAGGGTATATGCGGGTGAGAGTTTGTGTGTTTGTTTGTTCTTCCCCCATAACTTTTGATCCTCTCAACCGATTTCGGTCTTGTTTTTGGCATTCGACTGGATATTACGGAAGGAAAGTTTTAGTGCAAAAAAAAAAATATTGAAAAACCCCGAATTTAAAAAAATATCCTTTAAAAATAATAAAATAACATGATCATTACAGAAAATTTAAAATTGGTATGTGTCGGGGCAGCCTTGCAACCCAAATCGACTTTCTCGACGCTCACCGATTTTAAATTTCAGTGAATTGATATTACTTTATCCTTTTTAAAAGATTTTTTTTTAATATTTATTTAGTTGGGGGTTTTTGTTTAATAACAGAAGCATAAGATATTATTCTTATTTTAAATTAAAAAAAAAACATAACAAAAGCTATAATTTATAATCTGGCAATTATTAAAAACCCGTATGGTGATATTCGTATCAAAATTCGAACAGTTGTACCAAAATTCCACTTTGAAGTCAAACTTTCCAATAAGATTTTTTAAAATGTATTCCAATCGGATTTTGATATATGGAAGTTTTATGTAGAATCATATCTTAAATAACTTTTGTTCTTGCACTTTTTTGATAAAATGCACCGTTTTTGAGATATTCGCCAAAATCGTTTTCGTTCGTGGTCTATTTTTGCCCATTAACGAACTTAGCCTTGCATTTTACGAAAAACGAATCTGCGCAAAATTTCAAGTCTCTAGCTCAATCCGTGCGCCCGCAATCCGCGCCACAGACGGACAGACAGACAGACGGACGGACAGACGGACGGCCGGACATGCAAAAATTAATTATTTTTATCATTCTAAACACACTAGTGTAATTCATTTTTGTGTGTGATGACGGGATCTGGGCGTTACAAACGGTAAGGCAAAGTTAGTATACCCTTTGAATTCACCATACGGGTATAACAACGGTCTGATCTAGCGAAAATTTGCTTTCAGACATTTTAGAATGTAAAGAATTTTTTAACATTCAAAATATTATGTTCGTTATTCTACAATTGAATCAACATTTTCTGTACAAAAAACTGGCGTTTATTTGCATTTCTTTAATGCATGGCTGATCATTTGAGGGTCAAGTCCGAGCCCCTTTACAATACGCTTCATGATTTTTGAGCCGAAAATTTCTTATTTCGGAAAAATTGTGCCAAACACAAGTTTATATGGTTATGCTTAGTGAGTTTTGGAAGCTACATTTGGAAAACATGTGACGTAATTACTGTATTTAATTGCGACAATTAATGTTACGACACATTTTTCGTAAAAGTCCTTGTAACAGAAATTATTCTGGTGCTTCATTTATGTGCCACCTGGATACTGTTTGAAGTAGGTTAAAAATATCCTTCATGCGAAAAAGGTTGTTTAAAATATTCAAAAAAGTAATATCTTTCTGAGTCTAAAAAAATTAAAAAAAAAATAATTGAAAAAAAGTGAGAGTTAAGAATAGTAAAATTGTTTAGCATATAAAATTCTTTGAAATTTAAAACATCTTCCAGGCATTAGCGATAATGGGAGTAAGATTCTGTCTATAAAATACCTCACGCTAATTGTCGGCCTTTCGAACCCCCTTTCCTACATTTCGGCTCGCTTTTTTGTGATTTTTTTGTATGGATTTAGTAATACCCATCGTGTGGGGTCTCATATGAAAGAGCATTGAAAAATAATTCAAGAAAAACAAAATTGCAACAAGGGAAAAATAAAACTAAATAAATAAAAAACCAAACATTAATCATTTGGTTTAAATACTTTTTATTTAAATCAAATACAAAAACCATTGTCGCGAATTTAGCGATTTTTTTTTATTTGTTTCAAGTGCCTTTTCGTTGAATCTACCGACGATTTGACGAGGGCAATATCGGGCTTTTCTTATAAAGCAGATCTCTACTGTCAGATTTTTTACTTCAAAGTGCATAAAAAACCAAGCGCATTAACCTACACGAGTAGATGGCGCATTAAACTACACGAGTGTGGCAAGGTGAAATCTACGCCTCTTGGAATGAGCGCCATAGTCCGGTATTACACTTGGCTTATTTAAGCCGGCAACTTTTGGGCTTAATAAGCTAATGTGCTTACATTTGTGGCTTAAATAAGCCAATCCTATTTGCATATGCTACACAAGTTTACATGTGTGTGTGTGGACGCAAACCATTGAAATTGCTGCTGCTCATATACTTCCCAAGATCTTTACCTGCTGACGGTCAGAACGAAAATAATTTCTGCCTACTACTTTTCCCAAACCGGTTCACACGCTTTGCATGTACACTCTAAACCAGACGGCCTTTTCCCAGTAAATTTCCCAGTAAAATTTTAATGGGATTTTACTGGGAAAAACAGTAAAAATTATTTTTTACTGTTTTCCCAGTAAAATTTACTGATACACAGTAAAGATTACTGAAAAAACAGTAAAAATTACTGAAAATCAAGTGAACTATTGCTGGGAAATTACTGATTTCGTCCCAGTAAATTTTATTATTCCAGTCTTCCAAAAATTTCTAGCTGATTATGACTCATTACTGTTTGATCCCAGTAAATTTGTCGTGATGTGTATGAGGTAAGAACATCAAGATAACATGTAAAGCAACTGTTATGGTATTAGTTACGTAATGCGACTAAGTTAAAAAAAATATATTTTCGTATAGTTTTCTGAAACGTACAGTTGTTAATATTTTAAAAAGATATATAAATATAAAAAAGAGTGCGAACTTTAATAACTAAAGAAAAATCTGATGCGAATAGCACTTGACTTTCTTATACGAAATCTACGTCCCAACCTTTGTTATCATCAGACTACTGAAAAATACATAGTTTCGGAGTAAACTGCTAAAAACGAAATTTTGATTTTTAAAAATGCGCCGTTTTGGTAACTTCCAGTATTGCTCACAGATTTTTACCAAAAGTTGATTTTTGGTGATCGACCCACCTACTATGTACTTCGTATAAGAAAGTAAAAACTTAAATTACCGCAAATATTCTAAATTTTTACTAGGCATCACAGTAATTTTTACTAGGCATCACAGTAATTTTTACTAGGCATCACAGTAATTTTTACTGTGAATCCCAGTACTTTTACTGGGATCCCCAGTAAACACTTTTTTCTATTTGATTTGCTTTTGGGTGACCAGCTTTAAATTTTGTACGAATAATTGCAAATAAACCTTTACATAACATTTATTGCTTCCTGTTTTTTTTTTTCAATTTTTTGTATTATTTTAATTACGTTGCACCATAAAGATAAGCCTGAAATTATTTTCTAAACTTTTAGATTACTTTCAAGCGGTTTTTCACGATTTTTTTGCAATTTCTTTGGAGTTTTTACGTTGTTAAATGTTTCCTTACAAAATATGTCAATAATAATAATAGCAGACACTAACTATCTTTTAGAAATGTTAACCAAATCGACCCACTGATTCTCTTTTAGATGTTTTTTCGTTTTCCAACTCGTAACTAGACACCAAGTGTAGAAACTTTACAAAACTTTTTTTGTTCCTATTTTTGTCTCAGTATTTTTGTCTCACTATTTTTGTATCTATAAAAATTAAATCTATCTCTCCGACGTTAGCACACGAGAATTTTTTTATTAATGTAAATAAAATATTTTTTCCAACCGCATAATGATCAAGTGAAAAGTTTCTCAAAAAATAACCTACAACTTCTGGTAACACTACAATTTTTACGTCACGCAATATTTTTTACGAGAAAAAAAAATTACTGGGATTCTAAGTAAATTTTACTGGGAATCCGAGTAAATTTCGAAACACATCAGCTTTGGAGAGCCAGATTCTCGTCATTCTTCAAGTGAAAGTCATTGCTGACAGATATTTTTAATCCAGTGCGCAAGTGAAATGTGTGAAAAACAAGTGCGAGAATTAAGAATTTTCCTCGAAAAGGAAGGAGTTAAACAGGAGATCATTGATAAGTGCTCAGGTAAGTGAATTTCTACACTTTTTACCCCGCATTTTTAACACGAGAAATTTATTTAGATTTTCATGTTTCATTTGCGAACACGGGTAGCCATGCGAAAACCGATTTTTTCCATTATTCTAGCTCCGTTTTGTGATTGTTTATTTTGTAATAGTATTGAGTGCGGGGTTTTCGACAATACTCGAATTTCCTTTTTCATAATTTTACTAAAATTTCAATGTTTTGCCAATAAGCAATTTTTCAAGGAGCGGAGTATTAAAGTGACTTGCAAATGCAATATATTAGAATGTATTTTTCACAATTTTTCTTATATGGTTTTTTTAATGCACAATAATTTTGTTTTTCAGATAAAACTTGATTTCAAATTGTTTTTTTTTGAAAAAACCGACGAATCGTTTCTACAAATACTGAGCCACAAGAATTTTTCTTCAAAAAATTGGGAACTTCTATAACGTCATCCGTCAATAAAAAAAAAGATTCGGGAAAACTTGGGAATAAATCCTGGATTTAAAAATTTTTCAAATGTAAGTATTAGGAAAGCCTTACAATATCGAAAGTCTCAGAAAATTAAATAATTTCTGAGTTTCTGAGAGGGATAAAAATTATATATCCTGAATTTATTTTTAAAAGAATGTTATTTAATTTAGTTATTTTCTTTTGTTTTTACTTAGAAAGACGTGAATGTTAATTCAACAATTCCAAACACTGGACTCAGTCAGTCTTATTCAGTTTTGCAGGAAAATCCGGATACAGGAGCGATTTTTTACCTTGTCATAGAGACAAATAGTAAGCGTTTTGTTACAGGCATTATACAACGAATTTAATAAATATATTGTATTGTGAAATGAATGTCGACTTTTATTACATATTTTTTATTCAAGTTTTCTGCGTTACTTGGATCGAAGAAAAGGTAGTTCAGTTTTACTGCGGCGTCAGTAAAATTTACTCGGATTTCCCAATAAAATTTACTCGGATTTCCCAATAAAATTTACTAGGATTTCCCAATAAAATTTACTGGGAGAACAGTAAAAAGGTTTCAAATTTACTGCGGCGTCAGTAAAATTTACTTGGATTTCCCAATAAAATTTACTGGGAGTGCAGTAAAAAGGTTTCAGATTTACTACGGCGTCAGTAAAATTTACTTGGATTTCCCAATAAAATTTACTGGGAGTGCAGTAAAAAAGGGTCAGATTTACTGCAGTTTCAGTAAAATTTACTGGGATTTCCCAGTAAAAATTTTGCATATATTACTGATAGTCCAGTAAATTTTACTAGGGCTCCTAGTAATATATTACGAATTTCCTAAGATATTCCAGTTTTCCAGTGCGGATATTTTACTGGGACTCACTCAAAATATTTACTGGGAGGATCAGTAATTTTTTTTTACTGGGAACGAACAGTAAAATTTACTGTACTTCATCGTGGTTGTCTTTTTACTGGGCTCCCAGTAAAATCTGGTTTAGAGTGTATGCAGATTGTCGATAAGCCATGCTTTCGAGTGGCAACTTTTCCCTCCGCAGTCGTTTCTCCCGAAAATCGGCTTAAGTAAGCCCGAAAGTTGCCGTGTGTAATACCGCGCATACAGGAGAAGATAATCCGAGTAGCTATGGAAGTAAAAAAAATACGAAAATGTCTACTCTTTTTCAGACACACGACCTAAATTGAACTTAGATTGTCAAAACTTCGTTTCAAGCCTTTGAAAAATCACACTAATACTCCTTCGTTACGGATTTCTCTTTATTGTTTCAATTATTTGTGCAAGTTTTAAGCCATTGTCCGCTATTCTCCCATTTTCTTGCCGCTTATGACGTATTTTATGAACAGCCACTTTACAGTTTTGAATTTATCAAGGATTATTTCACTTACGCTTTCTTATGCAAATTTTTTTAAAGGAAGTTGAACGTCTTAAATTTCAAGCATCTTTGAAAACATTGAGAAGAAGCCCACCTACTTTTTAGTGAGCAACTTCAAAGAACACGTGCATGCCACAAGACATGAAACCTAAAACACGTCGTTAAAATAAGAATCTTCCTCTGATACTCTAAAATAACCCTTCAATTTTTCCTGTACTTGTAAGAATTTAACATGCAAATATTTTTTTTAAGAAAAGACAGTCACGTAATATTTTCAATTGCCAGGAAGCGAAATTGCTCACTTCCACTTTTCGTAATGTCTCACAGATTTTAGCATCACTGAAAGGGGCACACACCGGAAGTCCACCAAATTGCGCCATTTCGAGTCCTTACTTCCTAGCTAGCTACCAGCTTTTAGGCAGTGAACCGGTGAATTACGGTTTTTCCATAGACAAAATTTATGCCTAGGTTTCTCCTTCATAGACTGCTTGCTCAGGAGATTTAAGTCTATTGACCTCATGAAGAAACGTTGAACTGTAGGCAAATTAGGTACGAGGACAGGTAGATATCAACCTGTCAGGTTTTCTAGTTACTTTGAATGAGTCCACTTCAGTTTCATTTCTGCGCGTACAGTTCAAATATGCGCCAAGAATTATGCTTGCGATATATATGAGTTTCAGTTGAGTGATTAGGGCGTTCGCGACCGCGAAAGGGCTTACTTGGATACGGATATGGACAGAGGAAGACAAGGAATAACTTCGACTTGGCTAAATGGAATCTCACTTCTAAGAACGTTACGCGTTTTCCTTTCTAGGTACCTACTAAGAACTGCGTAGAATTCGACATAAACCTACGACACTGGAGCGCAAGTTCCAGTCAGTTAATTGCAAGGAAACCCGCGCTGTGTGGCTGCATAATTACGGAAATTCAACTTCAAAGTCGATTGATTTTGGCGCAATGACAAGATATGTTGACGTCGTTCTCAATTTTATACTTATCGAAGGGTAAGACGTTGAGAAAAAAGGAAAATTATCAACACGGAAAATTATAATAGCGAGTGATTCGGCGGCGAGAAAAAAAACTACTACAACAGGTTGACGGAACTGATCCGTTTCGTGGATAACAAACTGAACAGGTTCATGTGGAAAAGGGTCGGAAGTCAACTGTGGAGGTGGACGGTTGACTGAACTTTCTATTTCTTTTGGAATGCTCTACGCTGCAGGGTAAAAATTCGCAAAAAAATGAAAAGGATTGAGATTTTATGTAAAAATTGTAGGTCGCATTTTCTGTGGAATCTTTACTTTCTTATACGAAGTGTAATAAAGTATTGCATTCATGAATAATGTCGACGTTTTTTTGCCTAAAAATCATTTCACGAGCACTCCTGAGTCTATTGGAGCCTTATAACATAAATGTCTTTCTGTCTGGTCAGTCTGTATACAAGATTTCTCAAAAACTACTAGCCATGAAATTTTACAGTTATGTTTGGTCCTGGAATGAAGACAAAAAGTGTTTAAAATATGATTGTTCATAACTATTTCATACATCAAAATTCAACTGAACCAGTCTTTCACCCCTCCTCCATACAAAAGTTTCTGTCGGTTTAAAGTTGCGGTTTAAAGTTCAGATATAGAGTGTTTGACGATTGAACACTTGCAACAGCAGGTTTTATGGTTTTAATTTGGCACAACAAAACTGGTTTTAAAACCACTATTAAGTTTATATTTATAAGTCCGGTATTACACTTGGCTTATTTAAGTCGGCAACTTTTGGGCTTAATAAGCCAATGTGCTTACATTTGTGGCTTAAATAAGCCAATATGCAATACAAGTTTACATGTGTGTGTGCGGACTCAAACCATTGAAATTGCTGCTGCTCATATACTTCCCAAGATCTTTACCTGCTGACGGTCAGAACGAAAATGATTTCTGCCTACTACTTTTCCTAAACCGGTTCACACGCTTTGCATGTATGCAGATTGTCGATAAGCCATGATTTCGAGTGGCAACTTTTCCCCCCGCAGTCGTTTCTCCCGAAAATCGGCTTAAGTAAGCCCGAAAGTTGCCGTGTGTAATACCGCGCTAACCCATAAAAAAATGACTTCGAAAAAATTAGGAAAAAATTGCATTCCTTTTTTCTGCCCAATTACTCTAATATCGTTCAACATCGATACCCAGTCCAATATCGGGTTCCACAAAAAATTTCCCATAAAACCTACAGAAAAATACTTCAATAATAAAAAAATATTGATTAGCACTAAACTACGAGTACTTTCAGCCCTTTGCCAGGTGCTTGATTAAAAGCGTAAAGATCGTTCTGCTAGCTGCTACCCTAAATAAGCATTTGGTGGTAGATATAGAGTAAATACAAGCATTTGCATTTACATACAGACACACTAGAATTCCTAATATGCATATTTCATGAAATGTGGCACCCCTATGATCGAAAGGGCTATCGAACCGAAACCTTTTTGTCTTTAAATTATGCCAACTTTATTATCATTCATGGCTTTGCACTGAAAACTTATCTTGTATTTGGAAACATGTACTAAGAATCATGGTATTTGCAGTTTATCGATACTGGAGAATGGGTTGAAGAAACCCTAAAATTAGTATGACGTATTTTATGTTCAGTCCTTAACAACTCGACTGATTGAACTGAGTTTTTTTTAAGGAATGGAGGCCTTTAAGAACAGGAAATATTTGCACAAAGCATGTAATTTTAGTATTTCCTAAATAAGAAATATTATTTTTCTTAGGAAACTACAAAAATTAAGTTCCATGAACTCGGCCAGCTTTTTACAACAAAAAAAAACATTTAAAAAAGGACTTCTAACTTGCTAACCCTATAAACTCACAAAACTACCCCTAACAGACATATGGAAATGTTCACAGACATGCGAGGGTGAACATTTCCATATGCATTGCACTAAAGTAATTTTTCAGCGTACAAGACCATATGGCCATTCTCCTTGCATATATCCTTAAGACAATAACCTAACTGATTAAATTGACCCAGTAAGAATATGGACAAGCACTGGACTATGGTGATAACTGGCGATGTTGTATTTCACGCACGAGCCAAAACACTCACACTGATTACAGGAGTTTGGAAAAAAAATTATCTTTCTTACAACAACCGCAAGTGATCTGCAGTCCTTTTTCCGTCTTTTAGCATAAAATACATAAAACAGTAGGCAAGTCGTATCGTACCGACACCATTTACGCGACAGACATCAGTTAAGGATGTTTTTTACGAGGCGTAAAGAAATTCCGTCCACGAAGACTGTAAGATATTCCTGTGCAGCGTTTAGCATAAAAACTTAGTGAACTGAGGTAATTACCAAGGGAAATTATGCAGTCGAATACTGTTTAAGGCAGTCCGATATGATCGATATTAGGAATATTTTTGTCTCGCTATGATGATCACGGGATACTTAACCTAGCCTCGCCTCGCGACGAATAGCACACTCGACTAGGTATTTTGATCCGTCATTATTATCACTACTAAATAGTGGAATTTCACATAACGGATAACCTGATAAGGTGTACCTATGTGATCACCGCGGCTTAGGTAAGTTCTATAATTGTGACATCTGTGAATTCAGTTGGCTCGTGCCGTGACCGTTTTTTAGAGCATGGCATAGGATGACTTATCTAGGGGTTAATAAACTCTTTTTATCGTCCATCGACATTTTCTCTACCATCGCCACAATGGTTGGAATAATAACGCGAACAGAAGGAATTGCCATTAACACTGAAAATGGTAATTTCTCGTTAATTAAGCTGTTTTTGGCGCCAAATTATTTTTTTTTTGAAATTGTTTAAGGAGTCTTTTTTTCCTTACTTTAGGATACAAATTTTACATAAGAAAATTTATTTATAAACATTCGTAAATTAAATCCACAAATCGTTTGTTAATCAATGAATCCATTTTTTTCAATAAGGACCCTCAGTCAACATTCATCCATTCATTTTGACAAAATTGACAAATAAGTCAACGACGAAACTAAGAAATTAGAGTAAATGTGGAAATCTTTCAGTAAGAAAAGAAAACAAATTTCAAGAGAATATCCCTCAACAGCAGATGTAAGCAGTTGTCAAAATAAAAACTAGACGCCAGTCCCGAAAAGGGGTTCTCAAGGGTTAAATCTTAATTCTGTTAATGTGCACTTTCTTAGCTCGCCTGATGCTTGCTGGTTTAACAAATTTTGTGAAAAATCTCATCGACAGCATTTAATGGAGCATAGAATAGTAGAATATCGACTAAAATGAAACAAAAATCACTTACAAAATCGGAACACAAGTAATTTTTTGTTTGTAATAAACTGAAGGAAAATCAATGAAAAGCTAAAATTACACACTCGGTAAATCAAATTAATGGCTTGAAATTTTTACCATGTCTCAAGGAATCTGAAAGACGGGACATTTTATTTTGGGCGAGGGTCGTAGGTCGCTGCGAAACGGTTTTTGAGATTAGGGTGCGAAATTACATGTGCGCCAAAATTAGGAGAAATACAAATGCAGCTTCGATCAATGAATTTTAACAATGCGATTTGTGCATCAGAATAGTAAATTATAGATATTTGCTAATCTTTAGTTTAAAAATTGTATCCTATCGAAAATTTGGTGATGAGTTTTTGAAAAGGATACCTTTATTGCCTAAAAAATGGGAATAAAAAATTTTTTCAAACAAGATTACTATACAAAAGTTACCCCAAATTTTAACAATTCGCGTTGACTAAAAGAATTTTATAATTGAGTGTTACGATTACAATCCAACACAAAGAAATTGTGTGGGAAAGTTTTGTGAATTTCTTATTACGTATTTGGGAGAAAGGAAAAAAAATCTACATAAAAACAATATGGAAAAAAACTCAAATATTCGAGAGCTAAGCATGCAAAAATCCTTTCGTACAGCATAAAGGGCATACAATATATCATACTAATATATAAAAATGAGTTGGTGTATGTCTGCCTGTCTGGTCCGCTTTCACGAAAAACGGCTGAACCGATTGACTTGAACTTTGGCATGAGTGTCTGTGGTAGTTCTGGTTCCAACATAGGCACACGGAAAAGTAGCGCGAGGGGTGGGGTAAGGGGAGGGGGTAAAGTGATTTCGAAACTTGGTTTTTGCGGTATGTTACTCTTTCGGGGGGAAACTACTGAACCGATTGGCTTGAAATTTGGCATAGATGTTCTTCGGGGGACCAGCCCCAACATAGACCTATTAAAAAGTAGCCCCAGAGTTGGGGGGAGTAAGGGGAGTGGGTAAAGTGATCTCGAAACTTAGCTCTTCCTCTATGTTACCCTTTCGCGGGGAAACTACCGAGCCGATTGGCCTGAAGTTTAGCTCCAACATAGACCATCAAACAAAAAAATTGAAAAAACTTAACCCGGCAACGACAGGTATGCAAGCTAGCTTTTTTATATATAAGCTTCGGAAAGCAATTTGAAAAGTTAGGAAAAAAATCCAATTTAGGTTAATGCGACAAATTCATATTATAATGCAATTACAATTAAATTTTCTAATTACATTCTCAAAAGAACAACCAAAACCCATTAAACATTTTACATGGAAATAAAAAATTTATATCTCTCTCTAAAATGCAATAAATTCGTGAATTACCATTGAATGATGTAAGCAATTAAGATTGATATCATAACACATTTCATTTCTATAACTCCTAACTAACGTGAAAGTATAAGAAAAAACGCAAGAATTTTCAAAATCCCATAAAAAGTTCAGTTGCCCCGTGTTTAAAAAGGCGAATGTAAAACTACGCAATTTATAAATTCATGGATTACAAACATTCCTATTAATCATAAGAGCCATTATCCGATGACCACAACCAACACGGGATCGCAAATCTCGCTGTACACAAAAAAAAATATATCAAATGGATCGAAACGTATAAAAAATAAAGGCAATATCCTAATCTCTTATAGTTTAATTGTTTGACGAACGTTGTATGAAAATTTAATTTCAAAATTTTTTTTACAACCCTTTTGAAATAGTCACGGTGAAGACGGCAAAGGAATTTATGCGATCCCATAAAATTAATTCGTGAAAGAAGTGAGCAGTTTATTTGAACGTCAATGAGATCCATTATGACCATAAATGCGCGAAGTGAAATAATGCGTTAAATTATTAAATGTGAAAAGTCCATCGCGAGAGCACAATGACTTTTAGCTTTGCGTCGAAGAAAGTGGAATTAGAAGAAAAAAAATGAATTATTATTCAAAACAATGTTTAAGATTCAATGGTCACTCTCTACCTGTGACCCTCCAGAATAGAAACGAAACTGACCACCACCCGTCAATAAAATTTCGTGTCAAGTCATTCAAAGTGCATTTCAAATAAAGCACATTTCTATGAACCGAACCCCTGCCAAAGGGTTATCAAAGTATCCTCAAGTCATTTAAATCCAAATGGGTTCGGCGCGAGACCTCGAAGGATTAAGCAAAGTCCTTATAAACTGACCAATGGTCAAAAACCATAGAATATTTGATAAGAATAAACAAAAACGCGACTTAGCCGGGAAATTAAATCTGCCATAAGGGGGTTTTTGTCAATTTTTTCAAACTTGTACTTGTAACTGTGTATTTGTAACCGCCGATCGAATTGGATCAGCAATGTTAGAGTTATCGTTACTTGACTCTTCGAAAAGTTACCATCAACAATCAATTAATCACATTTGAAATTTGTTTTTTGTTGGAAATTATAGCAAACGAACTGCTTTATTTTTTTCTCATCTTATGATTAGGAGTTACCCTTATATATGCAGTCAGAGTTGCAACGTCAGAATCAGATCTGTTGTTTGATAGGGTGAAACGTCTCATCGATCGAAGGATAAATCGAAGAAAACTGAATCAAATGCAACAATAACTAACAATCTGTGTTCAGTAGAAGCCCGTGCTATATTATTTTAGGAGGAGAATTTGTAAGAAAGCGGCAAAGAAAAATATCTGGCGTGCACAACACATGAATTTCTTTGGAAAGCCCAAAATCTTCGCTTTAATTTAAGTCATCACAAAGCATAGAGGGAATTATTCAAACTTCAATCGTTTAGAAGCTATTTTAAAAAAAATAAACATACGATAAAAATCCCTTTATCCGCGCTAATTATTGCCTTTTCGAACCCGGCCCCTCTCCTCCCACAACCTTGACACAATTTTTTGTGTTTTGGTTTTGTATACAGTCTAGTACTGTCAGAACAACATCCCCCCACACTCTAATAGTGTGACGTATTTTACAGATATCCCCTAAAACGTATTTTTTACAGGTTGGGATACAACAAGATCCAAGTACCGTTATTGCTTAGTACTTTACCGTGTCATAATTACAAAACTTTCAGCTATTGCTTTGCAGAATAAACCAAAAAAAAACATAGGTTCGAGTATTCTCGGGCACTGCTTCACCACCAGCATATATTTTTAGTAGGGGAGACCGGGGCAGTTTTCTAACAAAATTTGAAGATTGGGTCAAATTTTTTTTTAACAAGAAACATTTTTGATATTGTTTTTATATCTAGCCATACTGTAGATCTTCAGGTATCATAAGAAATAAAAAAAAATCAACCAGGTAGTCACTATATGAAAAAAATCATTTTTATGAAAAAATGTCATCTGTTAAAACTAACCCCGGTCACGGGGCTAGTTTTAACAACGATGGGGTAAGTATTAACATTAGTTTCAACATGGAAATAATTAAAAGAAAAAAAAAAATTTTCACAAAAATTATAAAATAAACAAAATAAATATCTTTTAAAATTCAAATATATTAATTATCACAAAAACTAATAAAATGAACCAAATAAATATCCTTTTCAAGGAACATAAATTGACAAAAAAAATTAAGTCGTTTTAAAAAACAAAAACAATTATTATTATCTAAAAAAAGGTTTCAGCGAAGCTTTTTTGTACATAATTTGTATCTATAAAAACATAGTATGAGAATTCTTACTCTATGTCTATGACATTATATTGTTAATTCTTGCCCCATGGTTTTGTTAATTTTAGCCCCGACACTACTTTTTTTTAATTATTGATCATACCAAAGATATAGTTAAGGATTGTAATAAAATAAAAGGATATTATTAATTATAGCTTCATTAACTTACATTATCGACAAAGGTATATTCAATAATATAAAAAACTAAGACAGAAATCAAAATATTGCAAATCATAAAAAGTTCGTTTACCAGCTAAAATTCGGTCTCTGTGCTTAACTCTCACTGGCAATGAACTGTTCATGACTATTGAGTCACGATATGATCGACCTTATCGAGTGAGGGACAAAAACCAAATTTCGAGATTGTGGCTCCTATATTTCGGCAGGAATAGGCTTGTTAATACTTACCCCTGTTAATTCTAGCCCCGGGTTCCCCTACTCATTTTGAACGGAGGCCGAGATTTCAACGACCATGAGCTTAATGACTGGCGGGATTCCCTATCCAGAGCTGAATAATGTAAAATTTTTCGTTTCTGTAAAAACACACTATGATTACTTATGAACGCAAGGAAAATGATGAGGAATTTTCCCTCTAACAGGGCAGATGCGAAAATGCGTTACGTACTGACGATCAAGGGTAATACACATATTGCTCGGTACATGTACAGCATGTACAGAAAAAAAAACCAGGAGACGAAAATTGAAGACGGCATGTATTTATGATACACACCGGGCTAAGGTAAACTAATATCAAGAAATTCTACTTTGGGAGACCTTTAAGAAAAACTATCAGCAAGCACCAACCACACCCTTCGCCAGTTGATAAAAATTCACCTCTATGTCGTACAAACATTCAACGGCATATACCCCTATGTTTGTATGTACGTATATTTCATTTCAGTTTTAGTACAATTAGGGAGCCCGAGTCGATCTGTTTCCATCATTGCCGTTTCCATTACCCTAGAAATGTCATTGTTGATGCATTTTAAGCTACGATCGTAATGTAATGTGCTGTGCCTCCTTACAAGAAGCATATGTCACACATGGCGCTCTTTTTCAAACGCGTTTTCGTCAAGGGGAAACCATCAGACCAGTCTTGGTGGAAAGCACCAAGTCTTAGCATTTGTTAAAATATTTGTCCCGTGCTAAGAATTATTTCTGTTTTGAATGGTATCAAAAAATATCGCGCGGCAGGTACTTTTCCTCCATCAACTGAAATGAAAAACTGTCAATGTGAATGAAAACTGTGTTCACTTGGAGATAGGTTAAAGGTAACGGAATTTACAGTATCGTTTATTTACCTAAGTAAACCTAACCTAATATGCATGATATCTAATCCTTAATTGTATATTTTGTCATTTGCATAATTAAATACAATGCGGTTTCGTGTCGCATTTCAATTGTATTGAACACCTTGAGTTTGACAAAAATAAAATAAACTGGAAATTATGAACCATGGGATTAGTGTAATAATTTGAACTTTATTTGAATCGCGGTTTTTTTAAGAAAGTGGGTTTTAGAATAATAAAAAGAAGAATTCAATATGAAATAATCCTCTCACTACACTCAACCTCTAACTATACTTTCTGCGTTACGATTGCTTGTCAAGAAACTAATATATTGTAACAAAACAACTGAGAATTGGCTCATCAATTGACAAAAGTATGAAAGAATAATTTTAAAAGAAATAAAAGTTCGAACTACATTACTGTAGATTACGTCCTATTTGCATGCCTGGCTAATAAAAACTGTTCAACACTTTTACTTTCTTGTATATAATGGCTGTTTCCTACAGATCTTCACTTGCTTCTTCCAATTCAAAATTCATTATCGAATTTTTCCATGATTACAAGACTTTCTTATACTTCGTAATTCTTTTATGATTGCAAGACTTTATTATACTTCGTAAACACTTTCTGATAATTAACTGAAGTTGACAATTGATTTCGCAATGGTTTTGCTTTGCCAGAGTGTAGCGTATTTTATGGGCACTCCTTTATCGTGAGCCTTTTTTATGATAAAACAGCAATCAAATTGGATTTTAAGTTTGAAACCCTAAATTGTGTCCAAAATCATAAAACAGAATCTTCAAAATTCCAATAGCGCCTTGAAAATAGGAAGCCGCATCAACTAAATCCTAAGAAATCGTTCTAATAAAATCATAAGCTACTTCTTTTCGCACATTTGCTTACATCTGTAACATCATTAAATTCTGGATAAAGGAGAAATAAACAGCAATATTTTACAAAGCGAAAGGTGTTTCCCGAACTAAGGCTCGTGCCATTTATGAATCTTATCTCTGCTGACTAGCTCAGGACAATAGCGAAAAATTGCAAGATGCATGCAGCTTCTGTTGGACCACTCAGCCATTATGTGGCTGGTATAAAAACAGAAGCCATCGAGAGCGAAAGGTGTGCTTCCTTGCTTCCTGACTGGCTGACTTACAAGGAAGTCGGCGCTAACAGCAAACAAAACTTTTGTATTCTCAATGTTCCGATTCTAGTTGATTTTGTGGTTGTAGGAGTTTTTTTCTGTTACATTTTACCCTCTTTTTCACTATAGTTTCTTGTATGTGATGTGATTCTGACTTTAATTCCAAGGTGCAACGTTCTTTTGCACAGATTCCTTTATAGATCCATTCCGCTTCGACAATATTAATCCAGGATATTTCCTTTTTCGTACCAAATGAGATGAAAAATTCTCAACGATTGCCTTGCAAGATGTGACTTCGAAACGAAGATGATGATGCTGACTAAATGTCTTTTATGTTTGTGCAAAGGGGACTTCCAGTGATATCTGGCTTTTGAGTGAATACTGCAAGAAGTCTGCTGAAATTGGGAAACAAGAAAATATATAAATTGCCGATTAAAATAAAATTATTGCAAAAATTGCTCACTGCATGAATTTCCATTTGATTGATTCAAGTAGTAGACCGCCAGCCAGCTTTTCATTCAATCATCTTAGAATTCGTAAAAACAATCAACTGTCGCCAAGTGACACCTTTTTGTACACAACTCGATGGGTACAGGACATGGAAAATTGAGTTGACGTTCTGTGGCTTTCGCTCGATTTATCCAATTTCCTTGAATCAAGAGTTCAAACATCCCTGCTGACTGAGTTCACCACAATCACTCAGACTTCTTTCAATTGTTTTAAGGAGAATTAAATTCCTTCACAAATTTCTACATCAGTGAAGGAAAAACAATATTCGATTGATGTCAAGTTTTTCATGTTATTTTTGGGCGCGTAAAAATTTCCCCTTCATCAAGATTTCATCCACATGGCAGAAGGTATACCCAGGAATCTACCGAGTCGTCGTGATTTTTTTTTCTAAACCTACCGGGCCATCGGCCTATCGCACCACATCACATCAAATCATCATATCGCATATACCGGTCCTGTTGCAATTTGCAATTATACCTGTTTGTTTGATTTCGCGCGCGCATATCCTTGTCGCCCCTTCCTTTCTTATTTTGTATGCGCACTTTTTGTCCCTACAGTTACAATCAGTCGTGTTGCTTTTTTCCTGTCCCTTTTAGGTCTTTGATTTCCATTTTTTTTCTTGTGTCATGAAAGGAAAACAGGATCACCCTACTGAGTTTATGACGTAGACCTACAAGAAGTTGTCGTAGACCAGACATTTCGCTATTGAATCCCTTGTCTGAGTTCTTTTGTTTGGGGATTTTGTGAAGAGCCCGCGCAAATTATGAACTGGCAGCTAACCCGATAACCAGTCAACCAAGAAGGATTCCCTTAAATTTCCTTCTTACATTAGCTTAGTTTTAAAGTTAAAGATATTAAGATAAGCAATTCCATCCGATATATTGATATTAGATGAGCATAACATTTTATAAAGTTTCTTAGATAACATTCAAATACACAATCTAACATAAACCTATAGAAAATGTTTGCAAAAAAAAAAACAATACGATTACAAAAAGATCTTTTCTTCGCAGATTTCCGAGGTAAAACAATTTTTTTTTGCCTAAATGTGTACTGGCCCGATTTTTTCAGAACATTTCATTCAAAAAAAGTTTTTAAAGATGACAAATAAGGGCATAATGAATCGTTTTTCACAAAATTTCTTAATATTACACACTAAACAAACTCTAAACACACTACTTTTTCATAAATGAACTTTTAAATAATACTAGAATTTGAAGCCGGCTTCGCCTTGCTAAAAGCATGAGTGGAACAAAACCTAGGAAAACAAAATTCAATTGGTTATAAATTAGATAGCCTAGGGTGGCGGTTCGTGCTTTTCTTTCCTGGGAAAATGGGCTTGAAAAATTACGATAACAAAATGACAATAAATTCCAGCAATCAGATCACCCTCTCCCCTTACTCCTCCACAACTCGGTCTACGTTTAAATGGGGATATGTTAGATATGGACCCCGAGGAACATCTGCGGCGAATTTCAGGCCAATCGGTTCGATAGTTTTCTCGCGAAAAAGTAACATAGAGGAAAAACAAAGCTTCAGATTCCGTTACTTCCTCCCTTTACCATCCGGGCTACTTTTCAATGGATCTATGTTGGAACTGGACCCCCGGCGAGAATCTATGCCGAATTCCAGGCTCGATAATTTGCCCGCGGAGGAGTAACATGGAGGAAAAAATAAGCTTCGGACTCACTTTACCCCCTTCCCTTTCCCAGGCCACTCCTGAGGCTACTTTTCTATGGGTCTATGTTAAAGACTGACCCTCGATGATTATCTATGCTAAATTTCAAGCCAATCGGCTCCGTAGTTTTCAGGCGAAGAAGTAACATAGAGTTAAAACCAAGCTTCGGATTCACTTTTTGCCCTCTCTTTACTCTTCCACCACTCGGCCTATGTTGGAACCACGCCTACATCGAATATCCATGCCGAATTTCAGGTTAATCGGTTTAACTGTTTTCATACGAAAGAGGAACAAACAGACATACAGATACCAACTCATTTTTATATATTGGTGTGATGATGATTTCACTTCACTTTTCGACGTCATTTGCACCTCCTGTCAAATTTTTGTGTCCAAACATTTCCGCCGCTATGTTTTCATCAACGTCTCAGATTCTCGCCCAAGGCAAAAAATCCTAGAAAAGAGGTAGTGGAGACCGCAAGACATTTCAATGGCAGGGCATGGACGAAAACAAAATTTATTTTTAATCGAGACCGGATTTTAGATCAATTTCAATTTGTCTATAATAAAAATATTAATCAAACAAAAACTTTAAATTCGCTTGGCGCCAATTTACCCCTAATAATAAGTTGCAGTGATAGCAACGGTTCTGCCTTATTAAAACAAAATCGCAAAAAAATTGTGTAATGGTAAATCAACCCCTGCCTGGTCAAATATTCCTTATACACGATCTTCGTGTCTCTTCCGAGGTCTAGATCCAGGTCTACGAAGGCAAAAAGATATGAAACTCTCCCTTTCGATTGGATCCTTTCCGAAAAATTTCTGTAATGATCACAATTTATTTTCCTTAAGAGAAATCTGTTTAAAGAAAACCTTTTCAGGTAGCAAACTTTTTTTTTTCTTCATATTTTAAAATCAAAATTTAGTATCATCTAAATTTGAATCGGATCGAAATCTCCATCTATTGTAATTAGGACCTTGTGAGTAATTTTCGTAGTTTCCGAAAACCTCAAAAAGTCATTGACACCTGGATAAAACGGTAAAACTAATAAACCAGGGATTCCCTACAATACAGCCGTCCATTCTATATAGGAGAAACCAATGAACCACCAACGAATTTCTAAGGAACAAAACTTCAGATTGTTGGATTCCATTGTTTCGTTGCATTTCCACACTTAAAGGCGCGCTATGAGTGCAAATGTTATAACATTGTTATAGCGACGATCGTATACCGAAAGGGAAGTTTGGTATTTATCCCTTCAGTTGGGAAACCACGCAAGTTGAAAAGTCAATGAAACAGTCGTCAAATGACACCCCCTCCCTGTATAGCTTGGCAACAAGAGCACGCGCCAAAATTCTTAACGTTTTTCGTCTATGATTAGATTTCCTACCCCCAAGAACAAATGAATGCAAGGAGCCGCTCGAATGGCTAGAAGAAAACTGTTAGAACTAAATAGGGGTGATCGACTTGATGAACAGCAAAGACTTAAAGGACTTTAAGGACTTTTAAACACACTCAAGTAGCAACTGTTCAATTTCTGTTCCATCGTCCCGTCACAGTGTCTACGAATAACCGAATATCGTCTGATCGAGAAAAACGCATACAATGTGAAAAATGCCAGCCATAGGAAAGGACCCCATGCGCCTTCCTTCTGTCAAGGTGCACACTTTAGTTCCATCATTCGCCTCAAGATTCCTTCAGATGGGAGGAGAAAGGATCCTTTGATTAATTGTTTTCTTGAGAATTAACCCTTTGTGTTTCGGTGATGAATGAAAAATCACGTTGTAGGCAAATAAACCCCAAAAAAGGGGCGATTTCACAATTTTAATTTTGGTACAAGGGAAACTATAAGCAACGACAGATGGATTCCGTTAATTTATTGAATGCCTTTCACAACTTTTGTCCCGTAAATAAAATGGAAAGTTCTACATTTTGGTACTCGAAGTACTTACAATGTTGCCTGCACATGTATGTACGTCTTAATTAGTAATAATTATGAATTAGGCAATAATATAGGTCTTGTGTATCAAAAAAGGTTTCAATTTTCGGAATAACTCCTGCTTACTATTACAAATTGGAAAGTGAATATTTAACAACGAGAAATCTTCGTCTACTTTTTGAATTTCTTCGGAAATACTTGTGCAAAAAGGAATTCATTTAATCACATTTTGACAACTTGACGAATTTATTTCGCTATTTTATTCTGGAATATCAGAATTTTTTCCTGAATATCGTGAACTTTATTCAAATGCAACTTGAATAATTTCTTAGAAAATTCCCAGAATAAATTCAAATTTTGTGAACTTGAGCTGACAGTAAATAAAATTCGCGAAAGAAATTTTGAATAAAATTCGCGGAAAAATTCAAAAACAAATCACAGATGCAGACGCGTCTATTTTATACAAAGGGCAAGTTATGCCACGCTTTTTGCAAGCCAATCAAAAACAGTGGATTTTGATATAAAAAAAAAGAAATTCGTTGTCCATATTTTTAAATAAAACTGTTTTTCACTGAATTTTTAAGAGAGTCGAGATTCAAAATTTGATTTTTTCCAGCTTTCGCTAAATTTAAAGGATTAGAAATTATAACATTTTTCAAAAACACCATACAAAGCAACTTATCGAAAAAAAAATGAAAAATCTTCTTCCAATCATAGCATAAAAAAACCTTCCCCCAAGTGTCCTTTTTGCTATCAAAACAGGTGGCAAAAACCACTTAAAATTCAAAAAAAAAAAGAATACCCATTAACATTAGCACATCCTAACTTTTAACACTGCAGTTACAAATAATCAACTCCTGGCCAATTCAAATAAACACATCCCTCGCGCCAATTCCTAACAACAAAAGAATCAAATACCTTCGTCCCGCCCCTATCTCTATGATAGGCGAAAGGAAATAGTGTAATAAAATCTCCTAAAATAAAAATAAAACCCTTTATCAAAGCAAAAAGCAAAAGAGAATAAAATATAAAAAAAACAAACATAAACGAGTAAATCTCGTTGAAACGAATGACCAACCGTTCGCTGAACACGCGCGCAAATGATGTTTTTTTTTCTAATTGCATCTAAGTTCTTGCAACAGCATCACCGCGAGAATCTTAAAATACCGTCCGCGAGGGAACATAAAACTGGACGGACAACAAATTCAGACAGGCATCATAGTAGAGTTAGGGGCAGGGACGCCGGCAGGATCTTTTGCAGAGGGGTGCATTTCTTTCTATGGTTGCATTATTTTTGTAATATCACATATGACAATAATCACGTCCCCCAGCACCACCCCGGGGGTATAAGGAAAAGTATTTGACATTTCGGAGCAAATTCTAAACGAAATTGCTTTCCGAAATCGTGTCGAATTCTGCCAGACGTCGGAACATTTCCTCCGAGTAGTGCAGGATTCGGAAAAAAATCTTCACTTGGTTATGAATCCATATTACGGTACTTGTCGTTATGTATTTCAAACTTTTTCACATAAATTTTCCTTTTTTTTATTTTATTCTTTTTTTTAGAAAGCCAGGGGGTTCCCAAGGGCACCCCCTTGCACACTCTTCCACACGACTTTGGTCACGGAAAAGAAAGGATTTTAATTTTCCAAGCTAAACTTAATCGACTATTCCACACTAGAGCCATCTGTCGGATAATAGCTGCAAAAGTCGAGAACCGAACCACTACTAAAGAAATCAAGTAAAAAATATTGTTGGAATTCAAATTTGAATTTTGAACACTGTAATGACTTTTTTATGGACAAAAATGTAACGTTTTTGGAAATGATTGACAAAAATCTTCAAAAATTCAAAAAATAATTATCCAGATAACTGTAATCAATCAATGAATATATAAATATTTTTTCCAGTAAGAATAATAGACAAAAAATCAAATTTTTCGTTTAAAAACATAGAATAAAAATTATAAGACACTTACTTGATTCATCGCTTTTATTTTTTTGTTTAGTGGAACGCGGAGTGCTAATTCGTGAGTCATCAAGATTCAGTGTAATCTCCGAAATTGGTGATAATAGTTGGCCCTTTTCAACTGACGATACTCTCAGCAAATGCTGTGATTGTGGCTTCTTCGTATTAAAATTCTTATAGTTAGGTTTAAATCTTTTCGGTAACTGTTCAATCATCTTATAGTCAAATATCTCCATTGTATCAGCTCCGATTTTATCCATTTCAGTTAAGTCTTTTTCTATCCGTTCCAGTTCTGTAGTCATTTTAAATTGATTGCAAAAAAATTATTGTAATTTAAGGTTTGGTTCCAAGCGTATGTCTTCAATATAAAATATTTGTAGAAATATAAAAGTTTGATGCCAAAAAATCATAGAACGTGTAATTAGATGATAAAAGATAACACTGAAAATAGAAAGGGAAAAATTATTTTAAGAAAATCAACTTTTTAGAATGGCTTAAGGTTTTGCTTATGTTCTGAGGTTCAATTCTATCTAAAGGCCTTGCCCTATCTCTGCCCGCACACTGGAATCTCTTCAGAGATATAACAGATAGCAGAAAAAGGGGTTAAAGGCATAGACAAGAAGTGCACCCTAAAGTCCACCCTAAAGTCCACCCTAAAGTCCACCCTAAACTTGGGTTTGGGTTTCTCGAAAATAAAAACAGATGGACACGTTTGTCACAAATTTTGAACTTGAGGCTTCAGACTCCCCCCCCCCCCCACCCCTCCCCAACGTCCTACTACCCTGTCAAGCATTTTTTGTGGACCCGGAAATCACTCGACCGATTGAGTTTAAATTGATTAAGTTTAAAAAGATTCAAATCTTATCTTCAGGGGGAAGAAGACAAAAGAAAGAGCATTGAATTGCTATAAAATCGTGTGTTTTGCTTGCCTGGTATGCAAATTTGACCTCTTGCGAACACTTGTTGTAGACCCCCTAAAAATTAAAGTTTTTGTACAATTTTCTTTTGACGACCGAGAATTTTTGGGGCCTTTTTCAGACAAACGAAAATTTTGAATAACCGATTTTTTGACAATGCATTTAGGAAAGACTTTCAAAGTCTGCCCAGGCTCAGCCCTATCAGCTCCTGCTTCGTCCACTTTGAATATCTTTTCCCAGTGAAGCCCTATTCTTTAAAAAAAATGATTTTTATCGATTATCGATTGAAAATAGAAGCTAAAGACCATTTTCTGGCAAAATTAAATTTTATACTGGAATATTTGGATTATTTCTTTATGAAATGGAAATATTTTGAAATTCTGTCCACTGCTTAACTCACGCACTTTCACAAGTAATTAAAAACAGGTTTTGTGAAATAGTTTTCGATTTGCTAAACAAAAAAAAATTAAGAACAAAGAAAATTAATTTGCGGTAAATTCGATCGTCCAGGATTCTTCGTAAAACTGTCCTTGCCTCGAGGTTCTGATGAAATTTTTATAAAAAAACACCACAAAAAACAAAATAGATTTATAGAAATTTAACTGGAATTGAAATTAAAGCTGAAAAAAATTAATTAGACTAGGGGAAAACGGCGCCAAAATGTGCCGCCCAAAAGAACTTGGGGGGAAAAAATCCAAGAATCAGAAACAAGATGAAAAACTCACTACACTGCATATCAACATTTCTAAATGGAAACTAGCTAATCTATGGATTGATAATAAATAATGAAAATTGCATACCAAAAATTAAAAATATCAATTCGGAAAATCACAGCAAAGAGCACAGCAATTATCACTGGGAAAAGCGAGAAACGCCACTGACTTCACTGTTAAAATTTGACAGCTCGAAACTAAAAACCTTAGATTGAATTTTTTATTAAAAAAAACTGCAATTTTCAGGTATTTTAATAATTTATTGATAATTATACTACCTCAAAAATAATTATACTACCTCAAAAAAATATATAAATTAATTTCATAAATTTAAATTAAAGAGAAACAAGCGAAACTGAAAATAATGTTGAACTGAAAAAAACGGCGCGAAAATACTAATTTTCGGATTTTAACAAACTGTCAATGTATTAAAAAAAAGTTTAGCAAGTAAAAAAAATTAATTAACTAGAAAGACTTTTGAGCAAAATAAAAATAAACAGCTGTTTTGAGCGGGACAGCTGACTCTTCAGCATTGCCAGATCAACACATTCGAAACTAACGAAAATGAAAGAAAAATCAATTTGAAAATTCTTTAAAATTTCTTAAGCTAAGTGCACACGATATGATCACTGTTCATATTTCTGAACATACGCATATGTTGCTTATAAGCTTCAAATGCTCATATGTTCATACAATATATGAAAGGTGTTCACACGATATGAACATTTTGTCCCAAAGCTTCAAATTTTTAGGTGTGTTCATATGTGCTCAAATGCATTGTGTTCATATTTTTCCTGCGCGTATGAACACTGTTCAGACGATATGAACGTTTTGTTCAAATTACAGATATGAACAATTTTTAAGAACATTTGAGCACACAACACAACAAATCACAAAACTGTCGAAAACTTTTTTTTTTGTATTATATGCCAGGAACTTGGAGGCGAAGACCAAACTGGTCCGTGTTTTAAAGTCCATGAACAGAAAAGTTCAAATTCGAATCGAATTATTTTACGCTGAGTGGGATTTGAACCACTGCTCATTGGATCACAAGGCAAGCACTTAGCTGACTGAGCCATCCACGCTACAAATCTAAAACCTACTAGACCCAAATAAAAACCAGAAAACATGAATTTACTTACAAATTTGACTCAAAATTTTACATTTGAACATGTTGAAAACTTAGCCCGTGTTCAAATGTTACAGTGTGTTCATATCTGTGATCATACGTCCGAATTTTACAAACTGGGCTCATACGGTCCCAAAATAGTGTTCACACGGTATGAACAGGTCGTGTTCATACGTTTGCTCACGGTATGTTCAAATGTGTTCATATGCCTTGTGTTCATACGTATGAACACAAAAATATCGTGTTCAGACGATATGAACACGTTTGGGACACTTTTTTGCTCAAAAATATGAACAGTGATCATATCGTGTGCACTTAACTTTATGCACATTACTTTCTTATATTTAAATTCTCCATGCTCACTTCATACTCCAAAGCCGTAGTTCTCAATAAATGTTCAATCTGCACAAAACTGTGATAATTAGGAAATTTAGATCTTTTGAAGAATTTCGACTCAAATTTGACCGAATCGTTGGCATTTTAAAACTCAGCGAATAAAATATTAATTTACTACATAAAAACATCAAAATTTTGTTTATAAAATTTGAAATATCTTGATAACGGTAAACGATATCGATTTACGGTAAAAGGCAACAATTATCCCTACTGCAAATTACGTGTCGTTTTCGACAAGAGTCGTTTCACGTTGTTATACCCGTATGGTGAAACCAAAGGGTATATTAACTTTGCCTTACCGTTTGTAACGCCAAGATCCCGTTATCACACATAAAAATGAATTACACCAGTGTGTTTAGAATGATAAAAATAATTAATTTCTGCATGTCCGTTCGTCTGTCTGTCTGTCCGTCTGTCTGTCTGTGGCGCGGATTGCGGGCGCACGGATTGAGCTAGAGACTTGAAATTTTGCGCAGATCCGTTTTAAAACGACTTTTGTGGAAAACGACACGACGATCGTAATTGATTGTAGATATTTTTACTATATTGAATTCTCTATTTAACTGTCAAAAAAGACACGACACTCGCGATACGGGTGTAAGTACATGAAACCACCCCTAGCCGCCAAATTGAGAGAAATTTTAGAAATTTGAATTTTTAAGTTCCAAGGCTCAGATTCTCATGGCTTCGGTTGAACTTTCATAATGTTTGAATGTTTTTAGTACATCTTAAAATTTAAAAAACATGTCAAAACAACTCGTAATAAAAAACAACAAATGTTAATTCAAAATATAAACTATAAACATTTTATTACTTTATATAAATGTTATCACAATAAAATTTCTCAATAATAACTCAACATATTTTGTTCTGTTCATTCTGCTTTCTTATGAAATTGCATTCTTTTTCAAATAAAAACGACATTTATTCACTGAAATTTATGGTAATATGAAAATCGTTTAATTGTACACCTTACAATATTTTTATAATAATTTGTTTTTCATTGTGCATTTTTAATTTTAAAATGTTTTACATTTTTACAATTCATATCGAAATAAAAAAATCTCTGGACAATCAAATTTATTTTTATTCGTTCATTTACAAAACGAACACAACGTTAAACAGACTTCTAACTATCCTATCTGTACCAATTTTACAGAACAAAACTATTTTTAACGTGTATACTTTTCTTTCCTTTAAACAATATCTACATAATAATATTTATATGATAATAATAGTTGAACTAAAACTACTATCGGTAATTTCCATTTTACAATATTCCTTCCTTATGATTCAAAGAGTATTGTCATAACGGCCATTAAAGCTATTCCAAATACCAAAGCTAATAACTGTTTGAATGACTCCTTGGGATCTTCCTCTTTGAGTAAATCGGGTAAAACTGTCACGAGAGCAATGTGTAAGAAACCACCAGCTGTAAATGGCATTATCCATGATGTCCTTGCCTCTGTTTTAATATGATTTGAAAATGCATTAAAAATCTTTTCACACAGAAAATGTCTTTGTTAGATATTTTTTACCTAAAGCTGATGTCACCCCACTGCCACCAATTGCAACTAAAGCCCCCAATAAACCAGCTCCAGCTGTTAATAACTGCGCCCGGGCAGCATCCCATCTACTGAATCCCGAACGTAACAGGATAGCAAAGTCACCTACTTCGTGGGGAATTTCATGCACTAAAAAATTCAAATAAAATCGTCAGTTGATTTTCTTTCAAAAAGGTGTTAATCTGAACTCACACAAAATGGCGAACGTAGCCAAAACCCCATGACGGAACGATACCAGAAACGATCCAGCCACAGCTAGACCATGTGTGAAATTGTCAATTGAATTTGCCATTAAGTTCAGATAGCCAGCGATCTTTTTTGGTTGTTCTTTGCTTTTCAGTTCTCGTTCTCTTAAGTAGCAACCGTTTGGAACATCTTCAATATCACAGGAACCATTTATCGAGCAACTTGTCGATCTTTGGCCTTCAGTTATTTTACCGCCAGTCTTCCGTAGTAAGCAATTTGCGATTTCAACGCATTTTGGCTGTGGATTATCCTCGTCTGCGTTCGCATAACCAGAAAAGATTTTCTCCACGATTGTGAATATAAGGACTCCGCTAAGGACCCACAGCCCACTTCGTAGTGATGGATGGCCGTTGGTTTCTGAAATTTATTTGAAGTGTATTAAATTTGTTGAAAAAAGTAACATTTATTTCTAGTCGTCAACTTACGTGGATTTTCTACATCGAAATCGCCGCTCCACGCTTCTGGTAGGAGATGAAGGAAAACATCACCAAGGAGGCCACCAACCGCAAAACTAAGTAATACTTTTAGGAATTTGGAATCTGCAGCTGAAATTTGAAAAAAAAAATATTAGTTTTTGCACAATCAAAGAAAAAAATAAAGAGCCGAACTATCAATAAAAAATCTATTTTTTATTTTCTTGTTTATTGAATAAAATTAGAGATGAACACGACAGTCAGAATTTTGAACACTTTTCAAACATCAAAAAAGTCCTACGTCTCTAAATTTCGGCAAAAAAAAAGACTTTTTAGTTGAGTTAGTGTTCCCGCTAGGCCGTTAAGTTTTTTCAAAAGCCCTTCACTTGTCAATGAATCACTTATTTACCGTTCGTTTTTCAAATAAAAGTTTGATCAAATATAGTTCAAAATATGCAATCAACAATCCTCAGATACTTTCGTTAAGTTAAAGAAAAAATTGACGAAAAATGCCATGGTTTTCAACTGTGTCAATATGTTTCCCCCATAAGAAAATTTAGGTGGGGGCGTTAATTAAGAAGATATTTTTGTTACGGGAAGAAAAATTATTATTAAAAAAGGAAATTTCATTTTGTTAAATTCTTCATTCCAATTGGATTTGATCTTAAAAACAAATTCCAAAAATCTCAGATATGTGCGGCGCTACATAGTAAATAAATACAGAAATAATTTATATTTATGTTCTTCCATTTAAGGTCAAAATCCCATATTTTTCAATGGCTTCCTCATATCAGCCAACGTGACAATATTATCACAATAAAATTCGAGTACATTAGATTACATTTTGATTAGATTACGAAATTTACTTTAACGCCAATTTTTTATTTTGTTCTTTTCTTTCGCCATTCAACTTGAATATCATAAGAAGTTGGCGATAAGTACACATAAACGTACAACGACTTCATGAATGGAGTGTTTAAATCTGATTGAAAACGAATTTATTTACCACGATTTTCTATGTGTGAAGTTTGTGATAAAAGATATATACGAAATTTTTTTGAATTATTAGTTCAATCGAAATAGAATTTTTGTGGTCACGGAAATATTTTTTTTAGTTAATTTTGAGTAATAAAAATTAGAAAATGTGATTTTTGATTTTTATAAACACAATTCACTGCAGATTTGCCGATTTCATTTAAAGCCATTCAGCTATGCGTTCTAAAAATCTACGGGCAATTCCCCGAAAATTCTTTGCCATTTTTTTAAATTTATCTCTTTACCAATTCTATGAATTTCCTGAAAATTCGAGGCAAACAAAGCATGGGATTAATGGTGGAATTTTAAAAATTTTAACAAGAAACAAATCAATTTAGCAAAATTTGGGTTAAATTTTGATAACAAAACGCAGACAAGACGTCGCCCACTACAGAAATTATCGATAACGAGCGAATTCAAATGATAAAGCTTAAAGTTTGAATATGAAAGAGTTTTTTATGTAATTATTTTGAAATAACCATAAGTCTTTGTATGGGAAAAAAACCAAAAGCGAAAACGCGTAAACCGATTGACATGAAATTTACATTTTTAAATTACTACCACGTAGGCTTACAGGATCCAAAGAAGTTTTCGAATTTTTGTGGACAGGTTCATTTTTCAAATTAATAGCAAAGATTAGGCATATCAAGATAAGAAACCTAGAACAAATTTTGGGAGCTTAAGAAAAACCTTGCAAAACGATTATTATTCCTTATATTTTGACGATTAACTGTCGAAAAATCAATAAAGTTATTTAAGTTGCATGGATTACTTTATTGAGATTCATAAGTAAAAAATTAAAATTTCTATGAAAAAATTTGGTTGTTGCTTAGTTATCTAATCTTTGCCAATAGACATAATATCAATTGTGTTGTGTTATTAAAAATTCTGTTTCCACGGGAAATATCAAGTAAATGGGCAAAATGTATATCTAATTGAGACAAAATCTAAAAAAAACAGCTGTCTTAACGTCACCTTTTTTTGTAAAATATGAACATTCACTAAATTTATGTGCAGTCGACGATGTTTGTCTTGAAAATTTTTTCAAACTTTTGTCAATTTTTTTCGTATGAAGTTTAGCACTGCCGTGACACTACCCCATACCCAATTTACTCCTAAAAGTGTAACGTGTTTTTTGGACAACTACTAAAGGAAATATTTCAGTATTTAGACAGTAGGAGAAACTTACGATCTTTAAATGTGGAATCCTTTGACTCCTCTGTGGCTGGAATCAAAACCAATGGCAGTATCCCACTTAATCCTATTAGGGCTGCTCCAAGAAGCGAAAACACCCATGGTGTATATTCAAATTGTGTCAAATATTCCGGCAGATAATTGTTCACTGCTTCTTTGTAGATAAATTGAAATGTTTCGTCGAAAAATGGCACTGACATATTCATTTTTTTTCTGATTGAATTTAACTTTAAAAAAAGACTACAAAACAAAAAGCGTTTTACTTAAATTAAAACAAAAAATTTAGACGAATGCCTTGTACTTTGTATAACTAATTTTAAAGTAAAAAATATGAAAATATTTACGTAAAACAAATCGAATAAATGTTTAAACTGACTGGCACTAAAAATTTCTTCTTAAAAAAAAACTGGAGAATATTTCTTGAGCACTTTTTTCAATCCATTTTTCAAAAGTTACCACATCACAGCAAAATTAATTCACAACAATTTATAATTTATTTCGTTGCAATTAATTTTAAATCGAATAATTTTCCACCAACTTTAAGTCATCATTGCTGCTCCACCACAAATGATTTGGTTCTGTCGAGCTGTCAACCTAGAATGAGGGAAAATTGAAAGATTATTAAAATTATTGACAAAACACCAGTCAAAAGTAGAAAATTTCATTGCATGTGGGTATGTTTGCTTTAACGGGAAATATTCGAGTGAGTTAAGTTATTTTGGAGAAGTACTTTTTCGCTTAGTTGTTATTATGATATGGTGTGTAGTGCATTTTCTGTTCGATATGAAATTTACTCTATTTTGGGATTTCTGCGCTTATCACGTACAATAGATAACGACAAATTGAAGAACAATTAAATAAAAATATGAATTATACAAGAGTTGTGGTCACAGTCGCACAGATAAATTATCTGCTCGTCGTGACCAATCAGCAACGTTTAAACAAGAATAGTTATTCAAGCAGATAAATAAAAAAATACACTTTTCCGTCTATATTTCTTTTGGGGGGTTACTTATTTCAAAAATGATATTAAAAATTTCAATACGATAACGTAATTTATATTTTTGTATTTTTCTTTGTCCGCATATTTATTTAATAAAATTATCTCAAGTGGATTCTTTTTATATAATAAAAATGTTTCACAATAAGATGGGGATTTCTATTCTAAAAAAGCACAAGTGCAATAATTAAACTAATGTTAAACTTTGCGGTTCAAGGACCTTAAAATATCTCTCCATATTTTGTAAACAAATGAGACATACAGTTTATTTTGAAATTGGGATGCAGTTTGGAGAAATAGATTTTTACTTTAAAACAAAAATTGCACTTACAGTTAGAGATAAATATATCATCGACATTTAATGGTGTTACACATAAATCTGCGAATATTTAAATCTAGAAATCCTTTTTTATAAGAGTTTACATAAGGTGTCATCAAGTTTTGAAAAAAAGAACGGTACAAAAACTAATTATTCAAACGAACGAACAAATAAAATTGAACGAACAAATAAAATTGAACGAACAAATAAATAAAATACATTTTTTAGATAAGTATTTGCTCTAATTTTCTAATAGTCAATTTTAATTTAGATAAAAAGTTATAAAATAGAGTAGTACCAAAAAAAACCAATTCATCCTAACCCTCTAGCCGGTCTGTCGCAAGTTGAAAGTCATATTTTGGTGAAATTTTTGGTGAAATATTCCGGTTAGAGGGTTAATTGAATTTCTTTTAAATCATAAAGAAGCCACAATTTTGTCAAATACTCTATATTTTACTCTTTTGTAAAATATCTTTCGTTCTTCCGACCATCCTGAGCTGTGTTTCGGGATTAACCCTCATCATCCTGGGTTAATTTACAAACAAAAACACCTGGGATGAGTCCCGCGGACTCATATGAAAGTTATATATAAAACACTAAATTTAACAGTATTAGAATATATTTTTTTTTCATATAATGTTATGTGAGGACATTCGTCCAGATGTAAACGGACTTGATTTCCATCCCTTCCGGCAAAATCAGATTCTGGTTCCGCGCTCTCTTCACTTTCGAACGCTGATATCTCTTGTTCGTCGGTTACGTCCGACATTATCAGATAAATCACTTTGATTATCTTCCAAAACGTAAACCCTGATGGCGTGTTTTTAACGCACTAAAAGCACTGAACGGGTGAATTTTTGTAAATGTGTATGATTTGCACGGAAAATTTCATACTGAGTCTTTGGGACTCATCAGAGGAGGTTAAGTTCGTTTTTTGTAAATGGTCCTGTGAAAGCTATGGTTGTTGAGTAAAAAAATATTTTTTTTTTTTTTGGAAAAAAAATAATTATATTAGAATACATATAGCTCTGCGTATTTAAAAAAAAATTTTTTTGCCATTTATAACAAAGCAAAGTTGAAATGTGTCCCAAAGACTCATCCTAGGAGGATTAGGGTTAAAGGGTCTTCCCTTAACCCACTAGCCGGAATGCCCGCCTTAAGGCGGGCTTCAAGGAATTCGCTTGTTTATAACGGGTAACAATTTTAATCGCCGGAAATCGCCGGAACGTCTTACACTGACTTTTGTAAGTTATCGCTTTACATGCTGGAAAAAATTTAGCCCTGTACGTTGTCTTGGTTACGGTCTGTCGCAAGTTGAAAGTCATATTTTAGTGAATTTTTCTCGGAAATATTCCGGTTAGAGGGTTAAGCTCTGGCTGGAACTATGAAAAAAATGCAGTGGTTCCCAATTTTTCTGTCTCTCACGGCCCCTTTTTTTAAATTTAGAGTCATAGAAGGTTTAGTGACTCCTTATTTGCCAGTAGTCGATACATCAAAAGATGAGTGCAACACTTAAGAAAAATGCGAAAAAAAGTAAAACGAACGTACAAGGAACCGTAGGCGAAAATTTGAATGATTTAAAATGAAATATAACCTCAATTTAGTTGGTTTTTTTTAAACTGAGAAAACTTTTAGTATTTTTTGGAGACCAAACTTTGGGAACTTAAAGTTACTTGTGGAGATTACTTTTGTTATTTGTTTTTAGTCGCATTAATTTCATTTGACGATGTTTTTGTAACGTTCGTGGTCCTATAAATTTAAAGGACCTAAAATTTTATAAACGCACAACGCATAACTCTAACAAAAATATGCCGCAGGAGAAAAATTCCTCATGTAATATGGAAAATTAAAAAATCCAGGTAAATTTCGCTTAATTCCAACGTCAATTTTCTTCCGACGAATTTCCACATGTCCGGAACGGATATAAGAAACAATTCTATGACGTATAAAAATTCCAAAATAAAGCCGGAGAATATGTTAATTTTTTTAACACGCGTTAAAATATGAATGTTTTTGTTCGCGTTCCAAACCAATTGAATTAATACTAAATTTCCAAATAAAACAAAATAATTTAATTATTGAGGTTCCTAACGAATTAAGCCAAAAAATCAACATGTAATTGGCATAGTTTCAAATGATTACGTCGCATCTGAATAACAAATAAGATCAAGTCAATTAAATATTGTTTACTCATTTTTGTTGTTTAAATTGTGAGGAAATTTTAATGTAAACACTTAATAGACTAGATTTGGAGAATACTTCTAAATATGGTCAAAGGAATTTTTAAAGATAAATGGATAAATAGCAATTATTCATCCGATTTATATTAAAAACAATTGAACAAAGTAATTTTATGATAATTTTTATGAAAGAATAAACAAAAAATCACAGAAATTGTGAAACCAATTTCAATAATCTAAAAAAATGTGTACTTAAATAGATTTTATCTCGTTTCTTTGTTGTGATGAAGCTGTGAATCCCCGTTTATGAATTTCGAGATGCGTAGGAGTGACAGAAAATTTTAAATAATCAAAAAATGACGAATAATTATTGTCTCAACCATATGTTTTCGTACAAAGGATTGATAATTTTATTGTGAAATAATAAAAATAAAAATGTGCTATGAAAAACAGTAATTTTGTTGAGTTTCTGATTTAATTGATAAAAAAATTGAAACGGGAAAAAGTATGTGTTTTTACATGAGATACAAATTATTTCCCCAGATCTGTAAACATTTTAAAAATAATTTCAAAGATATACAACAATTTGGGCAAAACACGGATTAGAAAAAAATTCTATGAGTCGTGATTTTATTTCCGCAAGAAGTATTTTTGTTTTGAGCCGCGCTATAATTTCGTCGCCAGAAAATTGCTGTCAAAAATTGAAAAACTCAACTAATTCATAAATCTCTAAGTTTTTTCTTTAGAGAAACAAAAGCGCTATTAGCTTTAGAAAATTTGTAGCTGAGGAGACCGAAACATTAGCTGCGTTCAAAGTATTATCGCATGTGCAAACTAGAGGGGAGCATAAATTGTCGATGTTTCGAAATAATGGATGGTCAACGACCGTTGTTCGATGTTTTTCGATGGTGTGGTGAGTCCGATTTTTGATTTGGTGACAATTTTAAAAAATCCACTAAAAAGGAACAAAATCTGCTTGTTTTTTGTAGGCAGATTTTAGACACTACTTTTTTCACGAATTTGATTTGTAAAATTATTAAAATACTGTAGTTTTTAAACTAGATATCTTATTACAACAAAATATCGATACCATCGGTTAAGGGTAAATATTTTCTTGCCATCGATGATGCGTCTCGATGTCTCGTTCGATGGCAACCATCGATGGTTTAGTCTCGATGCTCAAATTTGATTTGGACTAGATTTGGGCGTCGAAACTAATACTGCTGAGTCTTCCTAAGTAACAAGAAATCAATTAAGGAGTACTTATTAGTAGTTTGTACAGGAAGTTGGAACGTAGCCATCGAGAGGGAACTAATGGCAAATAAAGCACGTTTCGTTGTCGCATTGCGCAATTTTTAAGGACAGTCAAGCCAATTTGGAATCTTTTTTTGTTCTTATTTTATTTGTTTTGAGTGTGCAACAAAACGTCTGCATTTCTTTAAAAATCGTGCAATGCGACAACGCAATTGAAAAAAGAATGTAACGCACTCGAAATGATGGATCTTTTGCTTTTTGAAGTTCAGCTTCTATTCGATAAAATCCACGACCGACGTTGAAAACGTCAAAGTGTTTCTTAGATATCTACAAAAAAAGAAAGCAATTTGAAAACGAATACAGAAGAAATTAATTTAAAGAAAAAATACCTCAAATTTGTAAAACCAACAGAGCTTTTAAAAATCCCAAAACAACAAGATTACCGCTTCAGCAGCAATTCAAACAAATTTTATCGAAATTAACTCGAATTAGATATCAGGAAATTAACCATTCAGGCTGCGACAGCCGTTTCTTACTGAATGCGAAGAATTTTTTTCTTGATCGATATTCGAAAAGGTGGAAACAAGAAGTTGAGTAAACGGCCTTTGCCACGATTGATCGCTTCGTTGGCGATTCAAGTCAAATGTCTGGATTACAGCATCGCTACGAGTTTTTCTCTTTTACCAAAGATTCGTTTTTTTTTGCTTTGGTACTTTGGAATTTCGATGCGTCGTGTTTGTGCTGAATGTGCTGAAATGGCGATTAGTCAACATATGTTATCAATTTAACTGGATTTCCTTATCAGCCTATATACATAAACACAGCACGTTATTCTTGGTATCATCACTAATTTAATGACTTTACGGGAAAATATTTTTTCTTATTTTTTTCACAGCTCTTACACCCTTGAATTTATTCTTATCTTGTGCGACTGAAAATGCATTCACCTTGAGATAAGGTGAAAAAAAAATTTTCAATTATTTTGTTGTGTCTCCAGATGTTATCGACCGAAGTGAGAAAATACCAACTTTTTTTTTGTTTCTGAAAAGTGATTCGCAAAAATTTTTGCCTTTTTCAAGTTCAAAGTTTTCTTATGTAACGAAATTGGTAAACTTGATTTACATATGGCACATTCGAACGAACAAAAACATAAAACATTGACCTTTGTTTGAAGTGAACACGAAATATTACAGTTTGATTGCAAATAAAATTCTATTTCATTTGCGTATTCTTTCAATTCAAATTAATTACGAGTCAACAATACAATTAGCTCTTCAAAACAACATCAAAACATTTTTTTATTTGAAAAAAATCCGAAATCCCACCAACATTAGCTGCTACAGTTCAATGAACGTAATTTTTCGCCTATTATAGTTTTTTTTTTCAAGGGTGACTTTACACATTATGACTTGATTTCCGCATCAACTTAAAATTCATTGACAAAGGCTATGAATAGCCAGCGGCAAATGCGGCACAATACCGGCTTTTTAGTTGCCATATAAATAGAAGCGCTGGATTTAAATATGATGAAATCAGGAGATTCGATTTCGTTTAAGATGCGCTTGCAACGATATATGACGGATAATAAAATTATCTTCATCTAAAATATTAAAACAATAATAAAAACTTCATATTTGCCAGCAATTTTAGTGGTTTTTGGTGAAACAAGTTTAATTAGAGTGGAAAATAATCTGCCGTATTTATTTTAATAGCTTGTATTTGTTTTTAACGATGCATCATCGACCATATCGTGAAAAGCCATCGTGATATCGACCTTTGATTTCAGAGTCTTTTAGTAACAAAATTAACAATGCACTCTGAGGGTATCACACACTTTGTAGCGTGGGCAATGATTTTTTCAGATAAACAAAATATGATGGTTTTTAATCACTACGAGGGAAAATTTCATATCAACCACTCGAATTTTCTAACCGACAAAAAATTGTCTGGAGTAATATTCCGTAACTTGTTTCAAGCGTTTGTTTCAAGTTAGAAGAAAAAGTGGTATTCGCTATCTCGGTTTCGCTCTGTAATTTATTTCGGTCGAAACAGAGAAAGCGAATACTTCTTGTTCTTCTAACTCGAAACAGACGCTTGAAACAAGTTACGGAATATCACTCCTGATTTGGAAGTTCTTTTTGTTGATTATGAATTGATAAAAGTCAACAAAAAGCCTGATTTTTACCATCAATAAAAAATTCTGGTGCTATGAATATCTTTAAAAACATAAAACCCGACATGTAAGTGAGCTTTGCAAAGTGGAAAAAAAATCCGACACAAAAATATACCTAGATTTGAAGTTATGAAACATCAATTAAATTTTGTATTTTTTTGAAATATTTTTTAAGAAAAGTTCAGCGATTTAGTCCCGCCAATTACCCTACAAAAGTTTTTATCATGATAAAAGTTTCTTAAAAACACCCCAACATAAAAATTGCGGCATCGAAAACCCTTTTTTTTGAATCACCTATTAGGAGAAAAAAAACACCTAAAAGCCTTTTGAAAGTAAAAAACTCTTTCAAAGTGCCTTTTTTAAAAATTGGGATTTTTTTTGTGAAAAACGTTTTTGAAATATTAAAGCCTCATTTCCGCATTAAAAATCGAAGAAATTTTGATTTGGCAAGTGAAAACACAAAAGAATCTTTTTACGAGAAAAGAATTCAATTTCACAAAAGTACGAAAAATCGAATACAAAATAAACTGTTTAAACAACGAAGTTTTAAATTTATTTTTTTAATACTGTATCAAACAATTTTTTCCACACAAAAATTTGATGTCAAAAATCCCATTAAAACACAAGCTTTTCTTGGATAATAAAATTAGATTTTCAAACTGCATGCCGCAAAAATTTGAAGCCAGTAATCACAACAAAAGCGTTCAAAAACCTACAGTTACGATAAACTCAATTCACAGTAGTTGAAAACTAATTTTCTACACATGATTTTCTTGATTAAATTGAATTCTCGTATTTGAAAACTTTACCTGACAAACAGGTTTCAAAACACAACAATATTTTAAATAGAAAAAAAAACGTTCTACCGAGTGTTTTGTTGGTTTATTTTTAATTTTGAATGTCAACAAATTCAACATAATGAAATTCTCACTCCGAATTTTAGATAACATCGCATTTGGAGGCGTATCGCGGGGATTTGTTTTTGAGGCGTTTGCGTTCGAGTATTGCGCATAATGATTAAAAAAACCCGATCGTCTTCTTCCGAGTGATGCAAATTTCAACAAAAAAGTGTAGTCAAGTATTTTGTTGTGAAATAAATGTAATGACTTGCATTGAAATAAAAAGGGCTTTAAACTCACGGCAAATCAACCAAAAACCGTTTCGCGATTGGAATCTAAAAATAGTGAACGAATTTCCCATTGTTTGAATACAATTTCTTCAAGATTTTCGTAAATTTCGCTTCCATGTGAGTAATTTTCACTTGTGCTTAAAACTCGTGACTTTATCGGTAAAAATTTAAAAAAAACGCTCATTATCGGCTCGGAAGTGCGACAGACTCATCGACACTCGACAGTGGAACAGACAGCAAACGTAGCGACCTTGAATACCAAGCAAGGCGCTCGCATTGCCACCCAATGATCTTTGCATATTTTAACGATCATCCAGATATCCACCTCACCACTCTGCCACAAGCAAAATAAAGTCAAAAGATGTAGAAAACAACGACCACGTCGTCCACAGAATAATAACAAAACCGGTCGTTGGCTTTTCTTTGGCACCCTGTCGTAATTTGGATTCTCTTCTTACCGATCTGAATCTTGTAGATTGTTTTTGCAGCAGCTGCTAGCTGTCAAAATATCATATGTTCCGGAGTAGCATCAAAGAGCGGAGATTTACTAAGATTCGCTTTTTTTGCATTGAAGTTGAACGACACAAAAGAGACCGATTCGCGGAATGAAAGCAAGAACTAAATGCGTTCATGCGACAGATTTCAAAAATTTACCCACTTTTCCAACAGAAAACGTCTCCACGATCGAAACTGATTCACACGTCGATCAGACAACAGGCCAGACAACAAACTAAATACTCCGCTGAACCGATTTTCATTTCGATTAGTTATAGAACGATTCGTAGAAACTACGTTCCCTCCACGTCTGGCAGCCACTCGACGATGAGTTTTGCGCGCTGCACTATGGGAATCTACTTGGTTCAAGCGAAGCACTTACATGGCCGAGCCATGGAGAATGGTGGCCATTATTTTCGTTTGATTTTTGAATGGCGGCAATGAATTCTTTTGTTATGATTTCAATTGGTAATGACTTGGCGACAAGTGACGGCTGCAAAAAGTCTCAAGAGATCTCATCCCTTTGTTGCGTGATAACAAATACCTGAATTTGCGTACTTCCAACTGAAATCCAGCGATCCGAATTTCTTCGGCCTTTGTATTTTTCGCCTAAAAACCGCTGATTCTAGCTGTTGAAGATGTTTACCAAGCGGAAAATGTTTCTTCCTGCTTTTCACAATTGATTACACCTGTAATCGACACAACTCGACGTAATTCCAGTTCATTAAAATTGCACAAAAGCGGAGCGAAATCGAGAAAAAACACTAGCTTTGACGTTTGAAAATATTTTGACGTTTCAAAAAATCATCCACTACAAGTTATAGAAGCTGTGTGGCTGAGAACCAACTCCACGAATTTCCCATTTTTTCTGAGATTGTTTTCTTAAGCCGGAGTTACACCGGCAATTGAATGAAATTCTACTGGTTTTCCAATCTACGCTTAGGACGAGTGAGAAACGGTGTAATTGCATGCTAATTGCCGTCCGAATTCCAGTTTTGCCGGAAAGTTTCCAGTTTGCTGTGATATTTAAATGAAAAAGTACTGGAATTGGCATGCGATTACATCGTTTTGCATACGCCCTTAATGCCCTTAGACCATCAAAGTTACTTGTCACGGTTACTTAATAACAAATAACCTTGATCGTCTAATGGTTCATCAAGCCGAATCAAATAAATTAGTTATAGTTGCGTTTTTTTAATGTTCTAGAACACGGAACATTAAAAAAACGATCGAGAGTAATTGGGAAATTTCATTGAGTTCGAATGGCAACTAACTTCTCGTTGGTTACATCAGTAGGCCGTTACTGCTATATTTTCTTGATATAATCACGATTCGCTATCTCCCATGATTAAAACTATTTCGCTGTCGAACAGAACCAACGAACCACCAACACAAAATCCTCAATTGAGAATAAAATGTCAGATTTATTATGTGTTAGCAGCATTTCATTACCGTACATTACCGTATAACATTTCCCTTTGTTCCAAGCGCTGTTCGAGTTGAAAAGGTGGTGCAGGATTTTGTATGGAAAGCTTGTTCTGAACTGCTTCAGAACATTAAAAAAACGCAACTATATTTCATTCACAATTTGATGTATTTTCGGAAAAAAATTCAATTTTTTAAATTTTTCATCGTGATATTTCGTTTTTAACACTCTTTAATGCAGTCTGACACACTGCCAGACTGACTTATTGACAGATTGACAGACTAAACGTCAAAATATTTTAGGTTATGTTTTTTACATTCAACACAAGAGCCGAATTAGAAAAATAACACAAGTGCCGAATTAGAAAAATAGCACAAGTGCCGAATTAGATTGTCATCGAGGATATTGTTATTAACGGCAATCGCAATATGCGATTTTGCAAGCCGATCTAGGATGTACCCCATAGACTGCCCTATTCGCAGAAAATTTTTACGCAATTGCATTGTGTTCCTGTCTTTATACCGATTTGACACTTGTGTTGTCAGATTCCTGTTAGAAAGGGGGTGAAAACGAAATGAACATACTTTGGTAGGGCGGATATTATTTACCTCCCCGTTAAAGAAGGCTTTCGCATTAGAAATGTTGCGAATTTAGTGTAAATACCCAATTCCACTTGTGTAGTTTTATTTTTGTGTGTTAAATGGTTCTTTAAATTAATCAGAAAACCTGTTGCTCAATCGAAAAAGACAGAAATGAGTGGCGAAAACTGTGCACCTTTATTACTGCGACATGAAAGTGAAGAGGATTCTGGAATTTTGTCCAGTAACTCTCCATCGATGACTTCTTTGAACAAAATCCGGGAAACCTTCAGGAGATCGGAAAGCACTTCATCCCAATTGAGTTCAACCAGCATTGGAAATGTCCACGTACCGCCAAAGAAAAAACCAGGTAAGTTGTAAAATTTTATGGAAGTCGAACTTGGCTATTATAATGCTTTGCTTTACTTACTGTTTTCATTAAACCTTATCTACGCTATTTCTCGACTCAATGTAAATTTAGAACAACCAAAACATTTATACACCATGAAGATAAGACGGCTATGGAGTTTAAACTAGTTGAACTCTAGTTTCTCTGCATTTACTGCGATGTTTTGTTTTGCCGATATTTTATATATTTTACACAGAAAAATACCTCTTTGAAAGGGATGACAGTTTTTCAAAACAAGAAAATATTGTTTATTTGGCTTCCTAAATATGGATCATATCAGAGATTTATACTTAATTTACCAAGTTCTGCAATTTCTTAGGAATTTTCAGTTGCTAAAGACTGATATCAGTTACCAAATAAGGTTTTATTGGGCCCTGCTGCTAAACAGTAAAAAAACAAACTTTTTTGTTGAAATAAATGAATAAACAACAGACTTGGTAAACAACTTTTTGTCAAATAAAAAAAAGTCGGTTTATTCCTCTTCCACGGGAAAATTTCAACCGATTAATCTATAATTTGGTTTGGAGAACCACGGATGACGAGGTTCCAATAGAATGCTGTTCGTGATAACCTAGTAAGAACATAACAAAAGATTAGATAACTAAAGATATGCAACAACAGGACTTTTCATACAAATTTTGAAATGTATGGAAAACACTATAGAATTAGGAACCTGAATCCAGTAGCATATCCAATTTACTATTTTCATTCAAAACAGTATGAAATCTTTGAGACTCCATCACACAAAAACGATGACAGCTACTAGGACTATATGTATTTGGAACAAAGATTACGTTATTCTTGGAGATTGTTCGTACGCAAAAAAATAATAATTCGCAATCCCTTCGAAAACTGCATTGTATCAAAAAAAATTTCAAAGACAATACTGTTTAGAATATGATTATAAGTAATTTTTCAATACATTAATAAAATCTAATATGTGAACTCTAGAAAGGAAAAAAAAATAGTAGGGGTGTTCACCTCGCAAAACCGTCGCAAACTTCGTAAACGTCGTCAACTGGACCCAACACTTAATTTGCGACGGTTTTGCTACGATTTTGCCATGTAAAGTGAATACCCTTATAAAAAATATGAAATTTTCTTAAAACAAATTTTATCAACAATCGGAAATTGCGACAAATCGCTATTAAGAGTCCTCTATCAAAAGATAAAAATCAGTTTTAGGAGATATCTGGTAAGGGGGTCAGAGGGGCAAATATGGATGAAAACATCGTCCCCATCCCAGGCAATCTAATGTGATGTGGTTCAATTTTCTGAGTTGATTGGTTCAAAAGTTACTGGGGAACATCCTTCTTTGAAAGCTACAATCGAACGCATATTTTCTTCTTTTTTGGGAAATTGCGAAAAATACTAACTGAACAGTTTTTTTTTGCGATTTTTGAGAAATTTTAGCGTTGTTTCGAAAAAACAATATAAGAATAAAATATGCTCATAATCGTAATCGCGGAAAAATAAAAAAACTGCATATGTGGCCTTAGTTGGTTTGCCTTACTTTGTTTGCTCCCTGCCTAATCAAGGATCAAAATTATGTTCATACAAATAGGGATTTTTGGAATACTTTGAATTCAAAAAGGTTCATAAACCGAGATACTAATATTTAAAATAATTATGAAAAGTATTAAAATCCAGTAAATAGTTCAGAGAAATTCTGTGGATTTTCTGTGGTGAAAAATTAGATTCTTTGAAAAAATACATTTTTAGCCGAAAAATAGGTAGTTTTATTAAATTAAAGTTGAATTAACTTTAAATTTCTACGCATAATTCTTGTTTTTGAGTATATTTTCCAAATAATTGACAAAGGAAAAATATCTTTCTCTAAAAATCTCATTTGAAAAATATCGACTGATTCCTGGAAAGACAATTGTTTTTCAATGTCTTATTTCAACATCTCGTTAATCTGAAACGCCATACGAAATTCATCTCCCTATAAATTGACCATCATATAAGCATAACAATCGACCAACAATCAACCTTTAAATCTATCAAAACGTATTACTATCAAAACGTGAACACAAACAACATTTATGAGCATGACCCTGAGCTCCACACAGGATCCTTTGCATAACTCCGAGAAAATGTTGAAACACCAATAAACAGACTTTATTTGCTTCAATTAAAATCCTGCGAAAACATTAAAGTCCGAGACTTTAATGCATATGAAAAGGAAATTTTTCGAAGACAAACAAAACACAAACAGCCACATGATTCATCCCCTAAACAATAAATAAATAAATAAAAAAGAACAAACCTTCAATACGTTCCCATTCTTCGAGACTGTCGCCTCCTTGACAGTATCGACACCCCCCTGTTTTGAGCCATCATCAGAAGAATTGTGAAAAATCGATAAACAAAATGCCGTCTTATAGAACTGATGTGAAACTCATTCAGTTGACATAATTTTGAATTTTGGTTTACAAGTTGAGTGCAATTGCTTATTAAATTGCGAATTTTGAGTGATTATCATAAAAAGTGACGATTTTGTATCGAAAACAAGTGGAAAAGGCGAAAATTTAAGTGATTTTTTTGCAGTTCTTCAATTTGGGTATATTTCCTACGCAAAATCTATTGATTTCTTTGTGATTCTAGAGAATTTGTTGAAAGGATTGACGGTTTCTTGGGAAATTTTTGCAATAACTCGCAAGTGAAAAGATTTTAACATGAAATAAGGTGAGACAGACGTTTAGTGAGAGTTACAATTAATTAATTGAAAGAAAAAAACGTTTATTGTTAGATGAAAATGCGTTCAATTGGAGGCTCCGCAAATATCGTTGGTGGTAACAACAATAACCACAGCCATACTAATAACTACAATAAAACTAATAATAGTAGCAAAAGCATTATGCAGACATCTGGAAATAATACATCGACAACGATAGCCTTACCGAGGGCTCAGCACGCTAATAATGCTGAGGAAATTGTTGGCGGTGTCCAAGATACAATCTACTTATGTAATTTTCGGGTGTCTGTTGATGGTGAATGGCTATGCCTGAAGGAGCTACACGATCTCGATATTCAAGATGGTAGTGGAAAGAAATCATCGGGTCTATCGGCCCACGACGAAAGCAATGGTACCGGACAAGTAGCTAACTTTGGTATTGCGAGTAAACGTTTTGATGGTGGTGATGGCTTAAATAATTGCGAACGTGATTGGGTTAACTATTATTGTAGGTGGCTTTTTATTATTTTATTATTATTATTATTAATATCAACAAAAGTTTAACGAAAAAAAATTAGATTAAACCATGAGAAATTAATTAGAAATCCATAAAACAATTTTCATCCGTGAATACATTTTAAAATCTGAAAGTGGCAATTCTCATATTTTTCGTTGATTTGGTTTCTTTTATCGGTTTATCAGTAAAATAGTTTTTTTCCTACCAAAAACTTAAGGCAGGGTCTTAAATTTTAAACCCAATTTTTTACAAAAATTTAACAATAATCGAGTTTTAGTTGTATTTCCTATTCCTCTCAAACGGGGTTTCACAATTCGTCAACATTTGTAGAGCATTGAAACCCGTCAACAGTAGTTACCATGACAACATTCCACACAATTTTTGGTACAGAGTTTTTTGGTATCATTTTCTTTGTAAAATCTGACTCCAATTAAAACAAAATGGAAAAAAAGATTAAAAAAAAACACAATAAAATTGTCAGTGTGTATGTTACATCAAAAAGTAAGGCTCAACTTATTATTTTCAATGGTAGGTTTTCGGGCTTTGCGCCCAAGCTCCAATTTCTTTTATCCTCCTATCCTTTTGTGAAAAAATCTTACTTTTTTCAGGATCTTTTGCGCCAGATGCATTTTTTCTTCTTCTGGTGGTGTACTGGTGGGTTTTTAGGTGGGGTCGCGATTTGGGCTAAGAATTTTTTATGCAATTAGAAAAATAATGAATTGATGAAATACTAATGTAAAGGAGTAACATTAACTCAATGCAGTGGCGGCTCGTGTATATTTGAAATGAGGAGGCAACGAATCGGAGGCTAGCCTCTATGAAGAGAATTTGTAGTTTATGTTTTAGAGAATTCGACATTAGAGAATAGGATTTTTTTTAAATTATTATTTTCTGAAGATACAGATTTTTATACAGTCCATTATGGTATAAAAAATTAAAGGCATACGTTAGAAAAACATTTTTATAAAATGTTATGAGGAGGCAATGCCTCCGTTGCCTCCCCTATAAAGCCGCCACTGACTCAATGATATTTTAACACGCTAAGTGTTGAACGACCAACATTTTCACCTGTGACGCATTTCTCTTGAAGAGTTCTTTGCATTGTGTTTTTATTTCCCCTGCGGCGCATTTTCATTAAGAAATTTTACAATAGCCATGTGATCTATCAACCACACTCGGAAAGTGGGCCGCCGCTCTCTCTAACACTCTTAGAAAAAGGAGGTCGCGATAAAAAACCTGAGAACGAAAAACAAAAACATAGCTTTATCCACCTAGCGGTGAGATAATACATTTCTTACATAATTAAACTTCATATAACAAAAAATCGATTATTTCATTGATTTTTTTTATACAAAAAAAAAATTTAAAACTCAACAGCTGATTGAGCTAGAAAGTTGAAGTTGGGCACAGAACAAGATTTTACCAAAAGAATGACAAAAATTGGGCGGGGCCCCAGTATAATGTCGGTTTTTAAAGTAATTTTAGTGCCTTTTTGTAAGAAAGGTAATATCTGTAAGAATGGTAAAGACGTTTCTTTTTGTCTGCCATGGTGGTTTTGAGTTGTGGGGTTCAAAAAAGTTAGGAAAACAAAAAGTAATACAACTTCGACATTTCTTTATTCACGTTCAAAATCTTCCCTTTTTCGGATTAACACATATTTTCCCTCTTTATTTTTGCGTGATGTTACCACTTGACAATCCGAGTTAAAATCCTTCTTTTACTGTTAATTGATAATAGAAACAATAAAAAATCAATGCCAAATATGAAAACCATTAAAAATAAATGCCAACTTTTTTTTTTATTATTATACTTAAAATTAAACTTTTACAGATTCTCTTTCGCCAGTAACACTTCTTAAGTACTCTCTTTAACCAATTCTATTTTTGTTGCATTTGATTTTGTTGTGTAAAACTATAAAAAATCACCAAAAAAACCTGAATGTGCTGATTTCAAGGGCTATAAGTATTTTAACTTTTTAAATACAAAAGCATTTCGAACATAAACCTTTTAGCCTGGATATGGACGTAATTTTCCGACTTTGTTTTTATTTTCTGTTATTTATTTTTTTTGCAAATGAGGTGTGTGTGTTTGAGACAATCGCACGAAAATATGGTATAACTAACATAATAACGCAAGAAATGCTTTTGCTGCACATTATAAAAATTTACACACAAAATTTATATTCGCTTTTGTAAAAATATTGTAAAAAATTTAAAAAAATTAAAAAAATCTTAAAACGATGGAAATTTATCCACGGTTATCCTTAATTGAGATTAATTTTTTTGCATTGAATATAATTTTGATAATTTTTAACGCAAATAATTTTCCTGGAAAATTCTCAGCAGATATATTTATATTTTTTTTTTCTATAAAAAAATCATTTTTGTTTTAGACAATGATAAACTATAATTTTTTTTTCATTGCATCCAGGATTGTTATAAATTTCCATCGATCTGCAAAGTGCTTAATAACAACACACAAAAAGCTTCCAATAAAATATTAATTTTAGCAACTTTTAACAAATATTTCCGAAACAATAAAATCGTATGCAATTTAAGTGCAAATAAATTTTAAATTTAATTAGAAATGCTGTAAAAACACAAAATTATGTCTTTAAATACGAGGTCTTACTACAATAAAGTAATATTAGTAGCTGTGACTTAACAACGAATATGTTCTAAGACCTATTCTAAGGTATCGATCCTTAAACGCTATCAAATCAATGAAAAATACTTGAAAGGTTTCTGTTTTGATAATAAAACGCAATTTCGATTTTAGATTTTTTTTCTGTCTGCATAAGACCTTTAGCATACCAACTGCGATGCGTAGCCGCATTGCGTGATTTTTAAAGACAGTCAAATAAATTTAGACATTTTTCATTCTACAAATCCTTTTTATTTGCATAATATTTATTTGTTTGTTTACCGGTTTGCGTGTGTTGCAGAAAAACCCCTTTGTAGAAGGAAAAGCGTGTAAATTTGTTTGGTTGCCTAAAAAAATCGTGCAATGCGGCTGCGCAACGCATTCGGTTAGCCATTGTTCCTACATATGCTCCAAAAATTCAGAGAAGTTTTTAAACAACGTAATAAATATATTTGGGTCGAAAGCACGCTCCACACTCTCCGAATACCTGCTCCACACTCTCTCCGAATGTGGGCGATTCAGAGTCTCGGCTGCCAGGTGCAGCACTTTTTCTAAATTGAATTACGTTTTTTCCATGTATGCGGCTTAAAATCAAGATTTACGATATTGTAAATATTTTACATTGTGAGCATATTTTATATTGTAAACAGGGATTTGTTTACAATTTAAAATATGGCGGAGTCCGTAAGACGAATAAATGGATTAAATTTATAAAAAAAGCGTACAACCTGGCAGCCAAAGCGGTAATCGTTTACATTCGAGCAGAGTGTGGAGCTAGGGTTATATTTTTTGACAGAGAAACCAATTTCTATCGTCAGTAATTCATAAAAATAAAATTAAAGAAAAACGATTTTATTAAAATTTTGCACATCTTTTAGGCTAAAAACAGTTTTCCGTTAAAAAATATATTTAAAAAAAACTAAAAATAAAAAATGTTTAAAAAATATAAACTCCATTAGTAATTAATAGACTCCCAACTAGTTTCTGTTAATGTGATTCGCCTTCTGTTCGTTTCAGGACAATTTTTACTTATTTCTAAGACCTGAAACCAAGACAAGTACTAAAATGTTATTAATTCAAGAATTCTCAAGATCCAATACTACACCGCTGCGTTTTCTTCCTTTTTATTAATCTCTTCACTCAAATAATTATCGTCAGGATTTGGATTTGTGATTTCTACGGCTTCAGTTTTTGGTTTCTTCGAAATACTAAATTTCGGTGTAACCCGCTTTTCATTGCCCCCGCAACAATTGAACTTCGGACGTGGAGATTGCTTCTGCGTTCTTAATGGCGGAGTCCGTACAATTGCACGGTTCGATATAATCAGAGACTCCGTCGACGTTGTTCTTTCGAGATCGTTTTGCGGTGCAAAGGCATCCAAATTTGAGGTTTCGGGTTTCAAATTCGAGGCTTTCTTCTGCATTGCTTTTTCATTAGCCACACTTCCACGACTTCCTTTGAAGCACATTGGGAGGCATTTTGTTGGCTTACGATGTTGTGGCGGTGGGGAAGATTCTTTGGATTCTGAGGATAAAATGTGAGAATATTTTATAAAAGTGGAAACAAAAAATCAAAAAAAAACTACCAGAATCCTGTTCCCAAGGTCTAGAACACCTCTTGTATAATTTAGTCTTTTTTAAACTGCCTTTCGATCCAATAACCGATGGACTCGCTTTGTATAACACAATTTCCTCGTCAGACAATGCGTTTGATTCTCTTTTACACCATTTCCAAATTTTTAAACAAATACAAGGCCGATCCTTTCGATTCTGCGAGTCGTTTCTTTGCCTGAATCTTCTCATACATCGGGTGAAAGCACACACAATGCATATGAAAACAATCAATAAAGTTATCATAACCAAAATCACTAAAATTGTTTTATTGGTTCGTCCAGTTGCCTCATCCTTCTGTGCGAAATTCTCCGCATCCTTACAATTGCCACCTGTTGGATCAACTTCTTCGTCTACGGCATCCTCTCCACTATCAAAAAGTTTCGCCCAGAGTGACTTCTCATGTTGCTTTAGATGTTTTTTAATTTTATGCTTGCTCTTATGACCTCGATTTTTACGCGGTTTTTGCTCATACTCCTCCACAGGTGATTCATCCAAAGTTTCTGAATCGAAATTCACAAATTTCTTTCTTCGACTGACTGTCTCGAAAATTCTTAGCACAGCCCCTAAACCCGGATAAAACGCACTGTCAGAAATATGAGTTTCAATGTTTTCCTGCAGCCATTCCTTGAATTTCTCATTGAAAACATCCTGGTTGACTCCCTGCGACTGATAGCATTTCGAAACCGTCACAAAATATCGCATCAGAACGAAAGCTGAAAGCCGTGATCGTAAATTGAAACTGTGCTTTCTTTTAAAGGGCACCCATAGATTCGATAACTGTCCAAGTTCCTCAGATTCCAGCTTAGGTAGTGAAACTATCATATCCTCGTCGATTTCCGTTTTTTCATCTGCCAAATTTAAATTCATACAAGCGGTTTGTTCGCCATCCGGTGACAACTCTTTGCCCATGAATATCTTAAGTGGTTCGATATTCATTCGAAAATCGGCAAAATCGTTCAATGGTGGCTTCCAGCCATTTCCGTTTGTGTTTAGGAACGTTTTGCATTGCCGTTGCAATTCGTAAACATTTTCAGCGGTTTTCAGAGATGCTATTCCAGCATAGAAAGACAATTTTGTAACAGGTATGAGGTAGTAGTTCAAATATCTAAAAAACAAACAGCATATTTTGAAGTTTAAGACAGATTTTTTGTTTAAAATTTCTTCTTACCCTCCGAGAGTGTCATAAAATGCCTTTTGGGCATAGCTTTTTGGAGGTCCAGAAGTCATTTTCAAGACTATTTGATTTGCACCGTAAAAATATTGCATTAATGTTTCTACCTGTCGATCATCCAGAAGACATTTAGGGAGATCTTTCGGTAGTAAACACTGAAAATTAATTAAAATCAAATAATTTTTCACAACTGTTGACTTCTTTTGGGGGTGTCCATAAAATACGTGACACATTTAGGGGGAGGAGCGGAGAGGGATCTGCGAGTAGTGTGACGGCGGTATAAAATTCTCAATAAAAAATCGTCAAAAGTGGGAAGGATGAGGAAAGTCGAAAATTAGTATGACGTATTTTATAGACCAGTCTTTATGTAATTGTAAAAATATTTTTAAAAAAATTCCTGGCTCCAACCGAATCTCTATTTTCCGACTGCTCGCGAACTTTCATAAAAGTCCAGTTTAAGAGATAAGAAAGGGTAGTTTCTCCATATTTAAACTTAAATAACTATTTTTTTTAAAGAAACGGAATGAAATGAGCCACGTTGGCTACCATGTGAGTCACCGGTGATCACAGCGTGTCACCCACAGGGACAATGTGAGTCACCGGTGTATACACACTATTGTCATTACCGTCAGTTTCTCAAGTTCCATGGTTGAGTGCAGTCGTTCGTGCGGTACAAAGGGGTTTTTTTGTGGAGCTTATTGTGTTCACCGGTGCCTCACAGTGTGCAAAAGTGAAATAAGAGTGTGTTTTTTTGGCTGGTAGCCAACGTGTTAAGCGGGGATAATTTGGCATATTCTTAATCAATTTCAGTTTATATTAGGTGCGATAATTTGCGATCTTGTCCAATTTTTTTAATTAGCGTGAGGTCCTCCAAACCAAATTAATGAAAAACAGTATATTTTTTCGATTGAAATTTGATATATGGAAAAGTAATGAAAAAAAGCATTTTAAACAATTTCGGTCTTTATAAATGTTGGGATAAAATGACCCACATTTGAGATAATCACCAAAACCTTGTATTCCTTTTTTCTGGGGGAGGATGGAAGTATTGGTCCAATTAAATTTGTATGCATACAAATGTTATATAAAATTGTATTTTAAAAACTTTATATCTTTATACTTTTTTTGATACGATGCACCGTTCTCGAGAAACCAATTGGTCGTCTTTGAAATATCATCACAAAGGGTATCTCTTGGGCAAATATCAGGTCTTTTTTCTGAGAAATAAAGCTTTATTCTCCGGTTTAGGAAATGTGGCCATGTTTTTCGAGATTTCCGCCTATCTTACACAACATTGATCTCCTTTTCATTGATTTCACTTCCATAAACACTTTTCTTAACGGTAATGTTCTTATAGACAGCCGTTGATGCAATAAAACTTTGTATCAACGGCTGTACATAAAGAACATTACCGTAATTTGAACCCCGTTCCCTTTCGATCAACTTTTTGGGGTTTTTGTAACAAAAATGTGAAAAAACCAATAAATTCGAAGATCTGCCCTATAATTTATAGTTTTAAACCACCAAACACTTAGGAATATTAGGGGTAGGGCACAAAACAATACTCAGCTTTAAAAAAAACTGAAAAGTCTCCATGTTGTTATTTTTTGTTTACATTTTTAAACACTTTGCCCAAAAACAAACATTCACTTGATTTATAAAAACATCATACTTTTTACCTCAAATTCCTTCCTAGCTGAAAGTAGCGCAGAATCCTCAGGTGAAAAACACTTCTTGACACATCCTTGATCACCAAAAAGATTCGTCCCAACGAAATCTTTACTATCTTCTATCGTCATTCTAGTTCCAATGGTTCCATAGTCCTCGTAATCATTCGCCTCGTCCTCATCACCTTCATTGTAGTCATCCTGTAGTCCACTAACACTATGTAAAATATTCGCAAATAAAATCGCTTGAAAAATGAAAATAAAAATTTTTAATCGCATGACTAGTTTCTGTCATTTTGCATAAAATCAAAGATAGCTTTAATTGGAATTTCTTTACAGCCCGAGATCCGGCATCAATTGAACGAAGTAATTTGGTAAATATTTGCAAATTGGTAGTGAAGGAATTATTGGAGCAGTCATTACGGTTCGGGCGAATGCTAGACTCTGATCATTTGCCATTGCAGCATTTCTTTATAGTGTTGGAACATGTGCTGAGGCATGGATTGCGACCGAAGAAGGTAAATTACTGGATTTCTTTAATTTATGAAAATAAAATCCATTTCTTTTTCAAACAGGGATTACTGGGACCAAAGAAAGAGTTATGGGATATTCTACAAAGTGTTGACAAGTACTGCATGGAAGCACAGGATATCACAGCAAGTGTACGTGATTTACCAACCGTACGAACGCATATGGGACGTGCTAGAGCCTGGCTTCGTATCGCATTAATGCAGAAGAAACTCGCCGATTATTTGCAAGCCTTAATTGAACATAAGGAGGAAGCCTTGGCTGAATATTATGAACCGCATGCACTTATGATGAGCGATGAGGTTGATTTCATTTTCTCTTTGAATTGAAACGTTATTAAAATTGCTTTGTATTTCGTTTAGGTGATTGTAATTATGGGAATTCTTGTTGGCCTGAATGTTATTGACTGTAATTTATGTGTAAAAGAGGAAGATTTGGATTCACAGCAGGGTGTTATTGATTTCTCACTTTATTTACGTTCGAGTTCGAGGACAAGTCCAGAAGACGATATGAATGTGCTGGATGGGCCCGGTGGCAATATGACAGCCGTACTCGATCAGAAAAATTACATCGAAGAGCTAAATAGACATTTAAAGTAAATCTCATTACGTTTAATTTGATTTTAACGGAAATTACTTAACGAAATTATTCTTTATTGCTTATCGCAGTGCAACTGTTGGTAATTTGCAAGCCAAAGTCGAGTCACTCACAACAACAAATGCTTTAATGAAGGAGGATTTGGCGATTGCAAGGAATAGTCTTTTGGCACTACAAGCTGAGAACAGTGGTCTGCGTCAAAATGTTAGCTGTGAGTATTTAAGTTTTTTTTAAATTTCTTCTGTGGTATAAAAAATACAGTTTTTTGAAAATATCTCGAAATCTATGCGCTTTTGAGAAAACATGACATTCTAATTAAACATTTTGATTTTCTTTATAGTATTCCCTCATAACTCATCTAATCAAATGGTCAACAGTGATCACTCGCACTCAAACGACAAAGTCGAATCCGAATTAGCCGAACATCTTGCCGAGGAGCGCAAAAAGAATCAAGAATTGGAGAAAGAGCTTAAATTGCAAATTTCACTTAAGGCTGAAACTGATATGGCTATGAAGCTATTGGAAAAGGATATTCATGAAAAGCAAGACACGATAATTTCGTTGCGTCGGCAATTGGAGGATATTAAACAGATCAATCTGGATATGTACAAAAAGCTTCAGGTTTGTTGTAGAATTGTTTTACTCCTCTTTTCATAATTTGGAATTTTGAGTTTCTGACTATGAGAATCCTTGATTATATTATATTTTACACCGTATTAAAATTTTAGACCATAATATAAGGCATTACTTGCAAGGAAATTTAGTCTTTATAGAATCCACAAAATGCTTCTACTAAATTGTTGGAAAAACACCGTAAATAAGTGCAATAAAGTCTAAATTTGCTTGGAAGTGCCTTAACCGCGTTACCATTTTTTTGTTTACACATTTGGTCTTCTTGGTTTTTACTAATTTTTGTTGTAGAAAAAATATTGAAAAACAATAAAGCATTTTCCTGTTTATACCCGTATGGTGAAACCAAAGGGTATATTAACTTTGCCTTACCGTTTGTAACGCCAAGATCCCGTCATCGCACAAAAAAATGAATTACACCAGTGTGTTTAGAATGATGAAAAAAGTTGAATTTTGCATGTCCGTCCGTCTGTCTGTCCGTCTGTCTGTCTGTCTGTCCGTCTGTCTGTCTGTCTGTCCGTCTGTGGCGCGGATTGCGGGCGCACGGATTGAGCTAGAGACTTGAAATTTTGCGTGGATCCGTTTTTCATAAAATGCGAGGCTAAGTTCGTTAATGGGAAAAAATGGACCATTAGGGGGGGTACCCCCCATACGAACGAAAATATTTTTTGTGAATATCTCAAAAACAGTGCATCTTATCAAAAAAGTCCAAGAACAAAAGTTATTCAGGATATTATTCTACATAAAACTCCCATACATCAGAATCCGATTGGAACAAATTTTAAAAAATCTTATTGGAAAATTTGACTTCATAGTGGAATTTTGATAAAACTGTTCGCCATTCACTTAAATCACCATACGGGTTTTCAATAATTGCCAGATTGGCAATTATAGCTTTTGTTATGTTTTTGTTTACACATTTGGTCTTCTTGGTTTTTACTAATTTTTGTTGTAGAAAAAATATTGAAAAACAATAAAGCATTTTCCTGTTTTGTTATTATTTTTGCTATTAAAATATTACCTTAGAAAAACATATTTTTTAACAAAAATTATAAAAAAAAACTAACGAAAAATGTATAGGAATGCGAAGATGAGTTAACACAGAAAGGTGAAATGGTTTCTCGTCTACAAACCAAAGCCTCGCAAATTGGACTAATTCTACAGACTCTCGAAAAGAAATACGATTCTCAACTGGATCAAACCGATACTGTAAAAGATGTATTATCGATGGACAAGAGCGGAGCGAATCGTCGTACACAAAAGAGCGATAATAAAAAGGGTAAAAACGATACTGGGCCTCCGCTCAAGAAACTACATTTGAAAGTCGATCCAATTCCACCGTTCAATGCCAATAAAATTCGCAAATCGCCATGTTCAACAACTCCAACGGCAACCATTGAGGGTACCACCGCACATTCGATAGAAGCGAATAAATCTTCAATTGATGCTAAAACCGTCAGCCAGAATTAAATAAAGACTTAATTGCCATTTCACTAAACATTAAATAGAATTAATTTTTTTTATTATTCAAGCCAGAATAACATGTTTTTGACTTTGTGTTGATAAAACTTTTAACGCGAAATTCATCTACTTTGAACGTTTTTAGGAATGTGATGCATCGCTTAAGCACAAAACTGAATTATTATCTAAACTTGAATCACAAAAGGAAGATATGGCGAATGCTATAATGCAGTTAGAAGAAAAGTAAGATACAATTTTTTTTATATTCAAGATAAATACAATTAAAATCATTTTTGCTATACTAAACAGTAAAAATATATTATCATTAATAACATGAGGGGAGAGTTTTTTTTCTCAATGTGGCTTTGTTTATTGTGCAAGACACCAAAGAATAAATTTTTACGAAACCTTAATTTGAGGAGGCCGAGTCCCGATTTAGGCTGTAACTTCATTAGAAGAAGAGTGCGTTTGAAGAGTGAGTACGTCATTTTGAGTACATTCCAATTCCGGGAAAACATTCTTGACTTTCCGATTGCGGAAAGACCCGTCTGTGGAAGCAGTAGAATTTTTTTTCCTTGTCTAAGAATAACGCAATTTATTGTGTTTCAGTTCTTGATACATTATATAACTTGGCTAAAATGTTGTTAAAACTAGAAAAAACCATAAATTTCAATAGCATTTTACGTTACAGCGGAACCTCGATAAGTAAAAGTGGACACCGCAAGAAAAACATTCAATTTATCGAGAATTTCGAGATATCGAGGTCCATTTTGTATAGAAATACGATTTCGGGGGATTGAAAAAGCTTCATGTTATCAAGGTTCGATTTCTCGAGGTTGCACTGTATTTCTCTTGCCAGAATTCCTTTTTAATGGGCTTTAAGACAATGGAACAAGGTTTTCCGGATATTTTATGACTAATTGTTACGAGACGGTAATTGGAAGAGATCAAAAATGATCGAATTTCTTCAAAAACTGCTCCCAATTCACCAAAAATGTTCGCCACATTCGAAGCTCTTCCCTCGATTTCATGCAAATTACTTTAACTACCACAATTAAAACAAATAAATTACTAGCATTATGTAATTATCAGCTATTTGTGCCGTGCTATTTGTGCAATTACGCAACAAGAATAAAAATGAAATTGGCAAAATATGAACCAGGCTCTAGGCGCTTTAATGTTTAGTGGTTAAAAACAAATGAAAATATAGAAAAATTTAACAATAATTACGTTTATTATCAGCCAGAATTTTTAGAAAATATATAATTTTCATTAAAAAAATTATTAAGAACAAATTAAGACAAGAAATTTAAAGAACCGTTTAACACACAAAGATAATATTACATAAAATAACGTATTTAAAAGTAAAATGTCACGTGGAAGGGCCACTAAAAGCTATTTTTATTGAGGTTTCAGGTTAATTTTTGTGTTTTGAGTGAGTATTCAGAAAGATTGAATTTTTTCTACTAGAAAGTTTTTTTTATCAACATTTTGTTAATACTTTTCTTGATTCTGTTTCTACTCGAAAGAGTTTTTATCAACATTTTGTTAATACTTTGAACATTTTGTCGGGTTTTACGATCATTTTTGACAACAAAGGTTTTTTTTAAATATACATTATGTGATTAAAAAATAGTGGTTCTCAAGAAAATGTAAACAAATGGCGGCTTTTATCGTATTGTGTCTTAAGTGAAAATGAAACTTACAAAAAAAAATTCGCAGATTCAATAAATATTCTGAAATCCAATACTGCAGTCTTTCCTAATATTTTTGGATGGTTTACCCCGTGCTCAATTTTTCTCGCGGGGATACACTTTTGAAGGCATAGATTGTATTTTAAAAAATATATTTATTAACCTTTAGACTATCGGCATTTTTTCATTAAAGTTGTATTCGTTCCTTTACCATTAATTGCCATTAAGCGTGTTGTTTACTTATTTGCAGAATTATTTTTGTACGCATTTACTATCGATTTTTTTTAGAATATGGCCGCCCATTTGTTTTTATAGACTGGTATACCACCAGATATTAGCCAAGCTGGGAAACACTGTATTACAGAATCGGGGAAAACTCTTAATTTCTATTTTAAGCTGTAACAAAAAAAAAAACATAAAGCTCCCCTTTGGTGCATTAAAAACTTTTGAAATACATTAGGAAATTTTCGTGCCAAAAGTTTGTCATTTTAATTAGAGAACTTATTGCAGACAACATTTACAATCGGCCATTCATAATTCATAAAGTCATGATTTGTTGCACAATATGTATTCAATACTTAAAAACTAGAGCTGACTCAGCCAAACCATTACAATATATTTTGCATCAGCAGATGACAAATCACACCAAAATGAAGATCGGTTTGGGCTATAATTGGTTTTAATGCGCTAAGATGCGAGATTTGGTGAAGGGCGAGGGGGGGGGGGGGAAGGTGGTAAAGGCTTTATCGTGACGTATTTGTTATAATTAAAGAGCGTTTTTCGAAATGTCTGCATCCTGAATTGACCACTTTCGAGTATGACAAAATAGCTATCAAACTTCCATGATTTGTGTAGGAGTAAAAAAATTTTCATTACAAAACACAAGACTTTCGTGTAATACTACACCAAATACTAATTTAAGCTAAACGAATATGGAAAAAAAATCTTCTATCTGTAATTAAGGATTTCTACAGATAATCTTTCATAGTCATCTTCCAAGAACGTCTAAAATAATCTCATTTGCTCATCTCAAATTTAATCATAGGCTCTAAAAAATATATATTTAATGCACGAAAAAGGCTATTTGCTTTTAATTTTTATTAATTCAAAAAAAATCGTCAATCGACTGAAACAAAAAAAAGACAATACTAAATAAAATTCCTATCGACATAGAAAAAATAGAGAAAAACTTCGAATGCTAAAAAAATAAAAGTTTTTTTTGCCCTTCCACTTTATTTTTTAAGAACATGTAAATGCTATATTATATTAAAAACAATTATATTTATATAAAAACTTTTTATTGTCTTTTGTTTATAAAATAAAGAACAAAACATTTTTGATGTCTATAGAATTACCAAATAGAATTCTTGTTAAATTGCAAAATGCATTTAATGGTTAGAAAAAAATATCAAATTGAATAATAATAAAAAAACATTATAAAAAAAATGTAAAGATGATAATGTTTGTAAAATATTAAATAATAAATTATTTATTTGTCTATTCCTGAATGCATTATCTGCCTTTTTTGCAACAAATATTTTAAAAACATATAATATTTAATAAAATTATATCAATAAAAAAAGATATGAAATGATATTGAACTAACATAAATATTGGAAATACAGATGATAATATCTATCATAACTAAAGAAAAAAAGTCAAATGAAATATATACAGTTTCTATTCAGCTAAAAAATTGAGGCGTTTTAATTATTTTATGTTAAAATGATTTTTGTTGTTCTTAAATAGAAATCAAATGTATATTTTTATTTGTTACTTTCCGTATGTTTTCATATTTGCCAATTTCATTTAAATGTTTACTTTTTGTATTTTAAACGTTAGTGGATAGTAGTCATATTTTTAGATTTATTTATTGGATTTTTTTTTTCGTTGATTTTATTCGAGTTTCGTGTTTTGAAGACATGGCCAATTTCTATCTATAGATACACTTGCCTAAGTCGGACCTTAGAAAAGCCTCGTGTCCATTGGAGACAACTCGCACAAGTTCTGCTCTCAGCCAGTTATTTCGAGATTACAAAAACCATTAGTGACATTTTCACTGCAAAAAAAAACTTTTGCAAAGCGAATTTTAGTTATTTTAATTTGCCAATTGACAAAACGACTTCAAAACAAGGCATAAGAGGGAAATTTTTGAAATTCCGGGTGTCCAGCATATTTTTTCGTTCTGACACTTTCAAAAACGTTTGATCTGTCAGTTCGGATTTTAGTTCCAGCATCAAGCGAAAACGAATTAACCGATTATAATCAAATTTTGTATACCGGCAGAGTTACTTATGTAGGATGGGACCAAGATAAAACAAAATATGTCTGCTTTCGATGAGGCTCTAGCACCGAATTATCTTTATTTATTTAGCTAAACTGGTATCTATTGCATAATACTGAATGCACTATTGTACAAAATCCGTCTTCAGTTCTCTCAATCCGTCAACTTGAATTTTTTTTGTTTTCTAAGTTAAATAAAGAATCTTTCGACCAGGCTTGAGATATTAAAGAATTAACACCACTCTCTCCCATTAAACCCCCTGTTTTAATACCTCTCGATTCCTCGCCGAAGAATTTTTGATCTGGGTTTCACCATTAAAAAGATTGTAGGTATCTGAAAAAAAAATCCGCAAAAAAAATTATCCGTCCTGTCCTATGTAAAGAACTAATCTACCCTCTGCCTTCTTGAATCAACTCTCTTGTAATATTTAGAATGTGCATTCCATTATTTTCCAAAATATTGATAAGCCCCCATATATGATTTCTCGATATTTAGTTTCCGCCATTTTAATTTTGTTACCTATCAAAATCTCGAAAATGGTATACCAGCACTGTCTTACCAGTAAATCTGGTACCAATCTAGTTTACCACACTGGATTTTTAGCAGAAGTTTTTGCTGGTACACCAGAAATAAAAGCCTGTGTTGAGCATAAAGTGTCTGTTCGTTTTACACTAATTTTATACATTTTAGACCCTCCTCCCATTGCTAAAAACTTTCGCATTTTTAGTACTGCATTTACACTACCCCAGACCCTCCCCCCAGAAGTATGACGTCTTTTATGGAAAGGTCCTAAGCAACTTTTCTCTTATTTCAGATAGTTTTGAAGAAAGGAAAGCAAAAACATTTTTTTTTGTGATTTTTTCATTTTGACATTTTTTTAAATTATTTTTTTGTGATGTAATTTTCGAATATTTTACTATATTTTACAGATTAGCCTCAGACAAGAACAACATGGACACTTTTCAAGATGAAACAAGAGCATTGGCCCTGCAAGTCGCGAGCAGCGATGAACGAGCAGCACGAGCTGAAGCCGACTTAAAAGTCCAACATGAATGGCGATCATCGCTACAGGAACAGGAAGTGAAACTGAAGGAGCAGATAAGCAGTCTACAGCAATACACCCGAACACTCACCGAAGAGATCAAGAAAAGCGATCGCCTAAAAAGTGAACTGGAAAAAGTTCGAAAACAATGGGCAGAAGCACAAACCACCCTTGAAGAATTGGGAATACAACTTAGTGTTAGTAAATTGCAAGTTTCCGAACTACAAGAAAAGGTGCAGATTCAGGAGAAATCCCTAGCGAGTGAACTGGCGGCAGGCGGCAGTAACGGAGCTGGGGGATGGACCCCAGACAACACCACATCGAACTGTAAAGGCTGCAACCGAGAGTTCAGCATGACGAGACGAAAACATCATTGTCGGAATTGTGGCGAAATATTCTGCCATAATTGCTCCGAGCAGGTGGCGCCGCTTCAGAATGATCAGGGACTCCTCGGAAAGCCTGTTCGCGTCTGTGATAACTGCTGGGCTATAATTAATGTCGTCAAGAACTAAGTTCCGTTTGCTTCCCATTTTATCCAAGTCTTCGTTTCTGTTGTATTTCTGTTTAGATTAAATTCTAGAAATTTTTATTTATATTAAATTGAAATTTGTACACTATTCAATTAAATATCACTGTTACTATTATTGCTTTTTGTTAAGAAAATCCTTACGGGTTAAGCTAAAATTTTACAGGTTATAATTAAACTATGGAAAAACTTATTCCTAAAACCCCAAACACTATAGAAAAGCCGTGCAGGCCAAAGGCTAGGCTCGCGCGTTTCCAAAACGGCGATGATCCACATCAGATCTTTTTAGCCTAATTCAACATCATTGCACATTGATCAACAAACTATAGAACTAAGCACAAACAAAAAGGATCTTAGTTCCTCCGACATTTGAAAACTAAACCTTAATAACGGGTATATCTCCTCAGCAGTCACCACTTATTTATTAAGAATGGGAAAGCAACACATACCGAAATCGTAATTGTAAACTAGCAAATCAAACCCGTAATTGTAAATTATCGAATAACCTCCTGTTTGTAAATTAGCAAATAAACTTGTATTTGTAAAACAAAGCGTATCCTTGTAGTTTTACCAAAAACCGTTATTGCTAGCTTGCAGAACGATGTTCGTTACTGCGAAATCACCGAATCTGCGAATCAAAACCTCACCTACTAGTATTTTCGAATTAGTAAATCGAAAATAGCCCATTACTGGTAATCACAGTCTTACAAAGAAACTCACTATTACAATGCCGTCAATTAAAAAAAACTAGGTTGGCAAAATGTACTAACCGAAACCGAGGTTTTTATAGTGTAACATCGTATTCGAAAATCATTCTAAACACAAACCCTTTATTATGATGTAAAAAAAACAAAACTCACAAAATTTTCGACCGAAACCTCTAAAAAATTGGACGAACATTTTTTTATTACGGTCAAGCGAATCAATGATTTTGAAGACCTTTCAATATATTGAGGCAAAAATGTTGGCCGTGTAAGGCAGGTCTAAGAAAGTATTTGAAGTTCTAAAACTTTTAACAAAGTCTGTAAGAAATATAAATTAAATTAATCATAGACAGGAAAAGGAACTTATTTTACTATTTTAACTTTTACTGTAATATTTTTGAATATTCTTATATCTTTTTCGCATTTCAAATTTTTCCCACAAATGAAATTTCAAATTTTTTTGGCGCCGTTTGAAATTATGGGAAAAACTATGCTGGCAATATCGTGAACTGTCAAAAAATTTTCAAAGAAAGGGATTTTTTTCGCAGTCAGTGTCGGTGGTTTCTTTATTGTTGATTTTGGCCTCGATGGGATGAAGTGAAGATATTTAAACAACCAGCCACTAGAAGTCTTGAAGATTAGAGTCCTCGGAATTGCGTTTCACTATCGAAAAAACCTCTGGAAGTAACAAAATCGTGGCAACAAAAAATTAGTCTCATTCATCGAGACAGCTAAACTTGGAGAATTCCGTGGATTTCGGCTCATTCTCTGGTGGAATTTCTGTGTGAACGGTCGGTGGTTAACTGTTCCAAAAAACCCAACTAATTGCTCACTGCTTAATTATTTAATTGCGGTTGTTCGGGATGTGAAATTGTATCGCGGAAGCATACAAAAATCAATCTTCGAAATGATGTAGTGAGAAGCGGATTGAAAGAAAAAAAAGTATCGCCGCGCCACCCCCTCAGAAGTCGCCGTTTGGTTAACGTGCGGAAGAATTTGCACGAACGCCGGAATTTCTGTCACTTGAAATTTTTTTGTTTACATTAAAACATCGCCTAATGTGCTCGTAGTACGAGTTGATAGTCCAAGTAGTATCAGAAAAGTGCTGTGAATTTTGGAATCTCATTGGAAAACAAATCATGTACGACCTTAAGAAAGACCACGTAATTATTCTGCCGACCATAAGTGGAGCAGAGAGCGCCAGCACGTCCAGGAAGAGCTTACGACGGGTAAATAATTTTTTTTTCCTACTGAACCAAAAGAAATTGTGAGGACTGAATTGATTTTCCCCTTTTTGCAGTACTGGAATCAGCTGCCGCGATGCCAACGGAATCTCATAATAATAGGGATCGCTGCAATTTGCATAATGCTGCTACTCTTCCTGCCGGGTGAACAAATAGTTTCGGAGAGTGCGAAGGAGTATCATATCAACATTGCTCCATTTAAGGAGGATGTAAGTATACTTGGTTACTTTCATTCTGAACTAGAACTCTAAATATTTAAGAAAAAAGTATCTTAAATACGATTTCCCATAACTTTTCCATGCATCAAACTTCTATTCAAGCATTTAGGGTCGTAACACATCAAGACCAGTTGGTAGTACAGAAGGAAAAACACCAGAAAAGGCAAATATTCGTCGTCAATAGCCACGTAATTTTTTTCCAACCCATTAAACAATCTTTCAAATCATTTTAACCACATTTACATGTAGCAAAATTTGGACTTTGATCATACAAAATGTTCATTGCGACTTTTATTTGATGCATGCAAAAACTATTTAAACAGTTGCTGAATATTTTTCGAAAATTTCCCCGTCGAGTTCTGAAAAAGTTTTACTTTTAACAAAACTCAATTCGAGTTGTGAGAAAATTGTAATGACATGTAGATAAAATAACAGGGAAATCCAAATCGCCAACAATAATAGTCAATGTTTTAATTGCATCTTTCCACTGTCAATGAATGACTTTTTATTTTAAATTTCTCGGTATTTAAATTGCAGATGTAAGAGATAAGCAATCTGTAATTTGTTGTGTTTTTTTTATGGTTTCAAGTTTGTGCTACAGATTGAGTGCATGTTTATTATTTTGTTAGGAAATTTGTACCCAAACAAGTTCAATCTTCCTCACATCAAGTGAAAACAAATAGAATCGCCATAAATTCTCGTTTTTTCATTTTGTTATCAAAATTTAACTTATATAAGGTGGCTATTTCTGCGAAATTTTTGAAAGTTCTGCATTTTATGTTTAGAATTTTAGCTTGATATGCGGCAAAGTTTTCTATCGCGATTTTCTCGCGCAAAAAAATCTCCAAGGTCGGTGTTATTTGCTGATAGTAGAAGAGAACGAAGTTTTTGAACTTGTGTTGAATTTTGGTCGCTTTAAATAGTAATCAACGTTTTTTGTATTTCAATTGTTCTGCTGATATAGCATTGACTTCAAATAATAAAAAGTTTTTGCTAGACTTATTATAAATATTTTTGTAAAACACGGTCTCTATTGGAAATCAATTATGCTTTCGTCCATGCCTTGACATTGAAATGTCTAGCGGAGACCGTTTTTCTAGGATATCTTTTTTGAAATCGATGAAAACATCGAGGCGGAACTTTTTGAAGACAAAAATTTGATAAGAGGTGCAAATGACGCCAAAAAGTGAAGTGAGATATTACTTAAAAATGCATTTTTGAAAAGAAATGTGGCTAGAGTTTGATAAGAGTGTAATATTAGGCGTTTTCCATTGGCCCTATAAAAGCCTTTTTGGAAAAAATGAAACGTTTTCGAAATAATCGCCAAAATCTTTGCCATTTATATGGGAGAGGGTGGAAGCAGTGGTCCGATTGGATTCAGAATTTCGTAGAATCATATTCGAAACACTTTTAGCCTAAACATACAATAATTTTCGAAAAAATGAGCCGTTTTCGAGAAAATTGCAAAAATATTTTACATTTGTATGAAAGAGAGGGGAAGGGGAGGGGGGGGGGGGGTTCAATTGTTCCCATTTTTAGACGAGGTTTATCCATTGATAAAAGCCTGGTCTATGCCATGTCTGGTCTATGCCATGCCTGGTCTATGCCATGCCTGGTATTTCTACTTCAATTAGTTCTCGAGTTTTCAAATGTTTTTTTTATATAAAATCCTTTGTCCTGGTTGACTGACTCAAAAAGGCTAAAACCCTGGAGCTAGAAATCTGAAATTTTCACAGTATGTTCCATCCAACACGTAGTCGCTCACTATGATCGGGTTTATCGATATTCTACCCCTATGGGGGTAAACGGGGGTGGGTAGGGGGTCGGTGTTTTAAAACGTTGATTTTTGCATGAACCCTGCCCGTTAGAAGGCTGAGAAATGTTACTCGGGGGTTTTCGGGGTCGCCGATCTTGAATCTAGAGTAAGAATTTCAAAATTCAAAGCGGACAGTCCTGTAAGGATAACGGAAATATCCTTTTTCCCATTTTTTCCCGGAATGGAAGACTTGAAGGGAAACAGTTTTTATACCCGTATGGTGAAACCAAAGGGTATACTAACTTTGCCTTACCGTTTGTAACGCCAAGATCCCCTCATCGCACAAAAAAATGAATTACACCAGTGTGTTTAGAATGATGAAAAAGTTGAATTTAGCATGTCCGTCCGTCCGTCTGTGGCGCGGATTGTGGGCGCACGGATTGAGCTAGAGACTTGAAATTTTGTACAGATCCGTTTTTCGTAAAATGTGAGGCTAAGTTCGTTAATGGGCAAAAATGGACCATTAGGGGGGGTACCCCCCATACAAACGAAATCGTTTTTTGTGAATATCTCAAAAACGGTGCATCTTATCAAAAAAGTCCAAGAACAAAAGTTATTTAGGATATGATTCTACATAAAACTCCCATACATCAAAATCCGATTGGAATAAATTTTAAAAAATCTTATTAGAAAGTTTGACTTCAAACTGGAATTTTGGTACAACTGTTCGAATTTTGATACGAATATCACCATACGGGTCTCCAATGATTGCCAGATTGGCAATTATAGCTTTTGTTATGTTTCTTCTGAGGTTTTTTTGTGGAAAAAACTTGTACAAAAATCTTTAACTAGCCAACGAAGGGCATGCAGGCTAGTTTGTAATAAATGGGTAACTTACGCAAAACACTTTTCAACCTTTTATGTATGGTCCCAGATCATAAAAAAGTTAAAAAAAATGCCAAAAAAATGACAAAAATTCTTCAAATTTGAAATATTTAATGAAAATATGAGAACAAATACTTTCAAAAAAACAAAATTTCTCCACAAACAAACAGTAAGACAAATCTTTTGCCCTTTGATTGGTATTTCGAAATTTTCAGACACACAGAAATGTGTTTTTATCGTTTTTTTTTAAAGTGGGTTAACGCCCCCACAGGTTTTGCCTTATGCGCTGCTTCGGCTTCGCTTTATCCTGTGTCTGTATGTATGGCCTGACATGAAAATAGATAAAAAAATGTCTAGTCGAAACAAAAAAAGTAAATGCAATCATTTTTATGATTTTTTAATAAACAAACCGGAACACGTTACCCTCATACTTATTTAGGTTAATGCCTGGCTTTAAAAAGCCAAAATTTATTGCTATATCGTAATATTCGTCACTGCAAAAAATTTAGAGATAAAAATTTATTACAAAAATTCATATCACAAAAACTCCCATTGCAAATAAAGTTCAAAATGTCATAAAAGTTCAAAAAATTTAATTGTTCACGAAATAAAGACAAGAGGAAACGAAAAAAATTGTAAAATAATCATAGACATAAGTTTAATAATCATTCATTTAGTAATCAGTAGATAATTCGTTTATTAAGAGTCAAATAGCAATTTTTTGTCTTCGTAGCGTAAGTGTTATCTGCCGGCTAATAATTACCAGTCACGCTTTTACGTAAAACGTGATGAAATGTTCTCATCGGACATAAACACAACATCGAAACTGTGCACGCGACGATATGCCTCGTCTGTCCTCAATCAATAATTAATACGAATTTTTTCCATTTTTATTCAACAGCACGAAATCTCAAACCACCATCACCAACAGTCGCAACAGCAACAGCAGCCGCAACAACAGCCGCCACCGCCACAGTACCAAAAACAATCACAATCACATTCACGAGTGCAGTCGAAATTCGAACAGCAACAGCAACAACCCGTCCCAGTAATAAATAACGAACCACCTGAAACAACACAGTCGGCAGCCGAATCAAATCGTAATGGGATTTCAGGAACCAATAATGAAAATCAATTCGACGAGGCATTCAATCAGATTGAGCCACAATTACAAATTAATAACAATATAAATAATATCAATCCAAATGAAATCAGGGCAAACGATATCAATAATAATAATCAATTTAACTCGAATAACAAACAAAACGTCAATGGAGTCGAAGAGTTTGTAAATCGTCTCGAAGAGGATTCGGAGAATAATCGAAAGGACTTCAAGGGGCCATCGAATGATAGACAGAGAGCCGTTGTTGAGGCTTTCCGACACTCGTGGAAGGGCTATAAGGAGTTCGCCTGGGGCCATGATAATCTGAAGCCGATTTCAATGGGAACACACGACTGGTTCGGTCTTGGGTTAACAATTGTTGATGCTCTGGACACCATGTACATAATGGATTTGCAAGATGGTGAGATGGATTTATAAGCGGAGTGGTGGAATCTCGATAATTCAAGAAACAAAATCAATAATCGAGGTTTGACTTACATAACGCCAAAATGTTTTTTCGTCTCTTTAGTACAGGGTTGTCAATAAATTAAGTCATGATAATTTTAGACTTTTTGGACTCCTCTCTCGTCGTCACACTTTTTCGCGATTTTTGATTTGGACTCCTTTCTCGGCGTCACATTTTTTCGCGAACATTATCGAAGACCTCCCCATCGCTCTAAAAAAAGTGATGTATGGGCAGTCTCCTCATTTTAATAAAAACGTTTCCATATTTTTTATTCTATCCTGTATTTTACTGTATTTTTTATTCTATCCTGTATCGATTGGACATAAATTTCGCCTGTTTTTATGGCCTGCCATTAAAATGACACTTGCAGACAGATTTTTTCCTTACATTTTTGTCCAAGACATCAGGAATGTCCTAAAAAATGCTGTTTTCACGGGATTTTTCTTTGGCAAAACATGAAAAGCAAAACATGAACTTTATGTCTAATCAAAAATGTATTTTTTACACAGGTCTTAAGGTCTTAAGCCCAATTTTTTCAATGAAACTGAAAGACGGTAAAGAATTCAGCTATCGACACGTTTTAATTTTCATTTTCAAATCGTACGACGGCTGATCAAAAACATTGCCTAAAATTTTTCGAGAAAAAATATCACGACACTTTTTTGTGGAAATATTTTTGAATTGTTTTTCCTTGTAGATTTCGAGGAAGCCCGCAATTGGGTCGAAGCATACCTTCAGCTTGATGTTAACAAAGACGTGAATTTATTTGAGGTGACGATAAGAGTTCTGGGCGGATTGCTAAGCGCGTATCATTTAAGCGGTGATAAAATGTTTCTCAGCAAATCGGTAAATGTTTTTGGTTTTCTATTTAAAAAAATAGTTTTCTTATCACTGTTTACTGTTTTTTTTAGAATGATTTGGGCAATCGCCTCTTGGCATGCTTCAATTCACCTTCAGGAATTCCATACTCGGACGTGAATTTAGCTACGATGCGGGCGCATTCACCGAAATGGTCACCGGATAGTTCAACAAGCGAGGTGACGACAATTCAGTTGGAATTCAGGGATTTGGCACGTTGCACTGGGAATAAACAATTCGAGGAGGTCGTTGAACGGGTGAACGAGAAAGTTCATTCGCTGGAGAAGACTAATGGCTTGGTGCCGATTTTTATTAACGCCAACACGGGAATGTTTCGAAGTTTTGCAACAATTTCGCTGGGGGCACGTGGCGATTCGTATTATGAATATTTATTGAAGCAGTGGTTGCAAACGGGGAAAAGGGAAAATGATTTGTGAGTTGAGATGAAATTTTCAGTTTTCAAAAGTTTTTTCAACAATTTCTTAACCAATTTTTTAGCCTTATTGAAGATTACATGGCGGCAATTGATGGCGTAATGACGCAATTGGTGAAAAAAACACCAAACGAACATCACACGTACATTGGGGAACTGATTAACGGCAAGGATTTCAAGCCAAAAATGGATCATTTGACGTGCTATCTCCCAGGCACATTACTGCTCGGTCACAGAAATGGAATGCCTGATTCTCATATCCATTTGGCCAACGAATTGCTTGAGACTTGCTATCAAACCTATATGAAACAGCCGACCGGCCTAGCACCCGAAATTACGTATTTTAATCTACAGGACGAAACCGACACAGACATTCATGTGAAATCGAATGACGCCCACAATCTGCTGCGACCAGAATTCGTTGAAAGTCTTTACTATTTCTACGTGTTAACGGGTAATCGAACGTACCAAGATATGGGTTGGAATATCTTTCAATCCTTTGAGAAATACACAAAAGTCAAAAATGGCTACACATCAATTGGCAATGTCAAAAATCCGCTCAATACTCGCCCAAGAGATATGATGGAGAGTTTCTGGCTCGGTGAAACATTGAAATATTTCTATCTCTTATTTAGTGATGATCGATCTGAAATTGATTTAGAGAAATACATTTTCAATACCGAAGCACATCCCCTACCAATTCGAAATTACTAATTTTACTTATCTTTTAGATATTAACATAAATTATACCGCCGTATATGGACTAAATGATATTTTGTTTTAAGGTTTTTCTTGTTTTTTTTATTATTATTATTTCTATCACATTTTGGCAATGAATTCTCGTATGATTGATATTTATTTATGATAAACTATTGTTATTTTCAATTGTTTGTAACTTTTAAGAAAGTTTTCTAATGTTTATATAACGAACCAAATCGGAAAAGCTCTGAATTTAAAAAAAAGGTCAAATGTAACACCTTAGGTAAAATAAAATTAGTGTTTAGAACAAGTAAATAATGTGATGAAATTATTTATTTATTTAAAATGGCATTTAATTTTAAAATTTAAAAGCTTTCCTTTCAAACAGAGAAAAGAAATGGAAAATTTTCCACTTTGCTTCACCGAATTAAACCTGAAACACTCGTCGAATGCCCAATTGTTATTACTAACATTTCACAGAAATAACATTTTAATCATTCCAAATGTTAATTGTTTTTAACAGGATATAATCTCACAGTTTTTTAATGGTTAAACTACTTAATATATTAAAAATTCTCAACTTACACTCAAAACAAAAAAGCAATAAACGCAATCTCCAATTTCTTTTTAACTCAAAAAAAAAAACTTTCATAAACATTCTTCTGTAAATAATATAAAAGTAACAAAAACACATAAGTATAACTCATAGTAGAGAAATATTTAGATGCTCTTCTACTTAATACTAATAATATAAAAACATAATTCAAGTGGAAAAAATTATGTAATAGAAAATGTAATCTAACCTGATCTGATAACGAATTTTGCATATTATTTATTAAAAAAACAAATGGATAACAAAATGATACTGTTGTATTTTGTATAAAATTTTGAAACAAAAAAAATCAATTTCTACTTTAAGTTTTTCTTTTTTTATTTATTGAAAAAATTGTGTATCGGAAAAAATTATTAATAGTTTATAATTTCTAGTCTTTTTCAATAAAAAACAATTAATAAAATTGAGCGTTTCATTTTATTTTTCCATGGTCAGTTCGCATATTTACGGAAATTTCATGACAATCGGTTTAGTAATTAGCGATTTTTAAAAACGCACCATTTTGGTTACTTTAGGCTACCGGATTTTCACCAAAAGTTGATAATATCTTCCCATTCCAGAACCAAACGTCACTGTAAAATTTCATGGCTCTAGCTCCAGTGGTTTTTGAGATATCTTATACACAAACTGACAGACTGAAATATATTTTTGTAATATGACAAATCGACGCGGGAGTGCTCAGGAAATGTTTTTACGCAAAATTACGAGGTCGGTATTTTTCATGAATACAATACTTTGTTATCCTTCATATAAGAAAGTAAAATGGCTCTAAAATCCATGGCCCCAACAAGACCTAGCAAAAATATGGTTGAATTTTAAAATATTAAATGTCTGGACAGCTTGATAAGTCACCTTTCAGATCTCAGAAACTAGAGCTAATTCAGAAAAACCACGGCCAGATTTGGATTCAGCGACCCTAAATTATCTAGATAAAACTCTTACAGGTCGATTATCTTAGACGCGTCATTTTTCGTGACTCAAAATTGCTTGTTGTTGGTACAAAACAACAAATACAATAGGCAAAAATCGAGTCACGAAAAGTGACACGTCTAAGATAATCGACCTGTTATATTGTTGGCACCAAAATAAGTGTCGGCCTGTGTAATTATTTGTGGTTACCTCCATGTTAAATAAAATCCTTCCTAATAATTTTATTTCGTAAGTATGGGCGTACACGGAGCAACTTTCGGTCATCAGGATGCCGCAACTTTACCAAATTGAAACGAGTGCGGCAAGAGGGGAAAAGTCGCCACTCGAAAAGTGTTCTTCTCGTCTTCTTTTACGCACACAAACTTCTTCTTCTATTGTTGGCAGTTTCTATTTTGGCAATTGATGTTGCCTCGGTGCTAGATAGAAAGGGAATGAGCTGGAAATACAACACATATATATGAGAACCACACACACATGAGCGATCGCTTGTTGTAAACAAGTTTTTCCTACTAAAAAGTGAAGAAGCGTGTACGTCGGAAAGGCATTTTGAGGACCAAAAGTTGCCGCGACGAGATGAACCGTGTGCGTTAGCACTAAGGAGCAATATTACTTTTCAAAATGTGAACGAGCTTGAATTTTTTTCAAAAAAAACCCGCGTTGAATATTATTCTTGAAATTTATTTCAAAAATGTGATTCTTAAAGTAAACGTGTGTGAATTTTATTGTGGCGATTCATTCTCAAGACTTGTTTTGGGAAATAAACCTCTGGAATGTTGTGTCGTAATGTAAACGGTTGTGAGACTTAAATTTAGTGTCACACAGGGCCCAAGACAATTTTACTCGGGTTGGCAATTTATAAGCTTGTATCTGGTTTGGACTTTAATGAGAATTCATAACTGCCAACAACAACCGTTGAACTAAAATCGACTTGTACTCTCCTTAAAAAATGTTATATAATAGGGATAATGGAAAATAATACATTTTTTAAAAAACGACATTCAATAGTTTTTATTTTTATTTTATTATTACAAAAAATTTTCTTTCTTTTTATATCTGGTTTGATATTTTTTTTTTGTTTTCTTTACACTTTTAAATAATTTATAAATTAAAACTTCATTGAATTTAATAATAATTAAAAAATTTCTATAATAATTACATTAACTAAAAGCCTTAGTAAAAGAAGAATAAATTTAAAACAAATTCACTAATTTTTTTTCTCTTTTCTTTTAAGTTTTGTGTTTGTATGCGTGGCTGTGTGTATTTAAAATGTGTTAAGTCACACAAAACAGTTGGTTTTATCATTCATTAATAAAAAGAAGGGAATTTTTATAACAAACAACAACACAATACAAATATTTTCATTTATTCATCATCAAAATGAGGTGCTCTATCAAAAACGATTCACTTGCATGTTTTTTTTCTTTAATTTTAATTTAATTATTTATAATTTCTCCATTTACAAAGGTTTTAAATCGTGCCCAGTAAGTAATAAAACGTTCTTTTTGTACAATTCCTTGTCAAGAAATAAATTATAAATCGCTGATTTTTTTTGTTTGTTTTAAAAATAGTAAATTAAAATCCCATACAAAATTTTATTTAAATTAAATTTGAAGAATCGGAATGGAATTTGGTTTTCCGGGAAGAAGAAGCAAGTGTGGGTGTGTTCCTAAAATTTATTCTTTCTTTTGCAGCATAAATATTTGTATTAAAATGTTATTGATTAGCAAATTATTCGGAAGAAACAGAAAAAGCACCGAAAAATAAAGGAAACGCGTCTCACGATTAAAATAAATACGAATATTAAGTTATAGTTTTAACAGGTGGAAATTTTTTCGACAAAATGCAACAAAGTACGTGAATTTCTGAGATTTAGTGGGGAAAGAAATTACGTTTGAGAGGATGTCAAAGGCTCAATTTAGCTGTTTTGCATAAAAAGATATAATGCTGTAGTAAAGAAGAAAAATGGTTATAAAATTTAATTTTCAGGAGACCAGGCGACCGGTTATAGAAAGAATTGCGCTAAGCATTCGATGGCGAAGCCCAAAAGGCCATGAATCGGGATTTGAAAAAACAGCTGAATTTGCATTGAATCTGAATCGCAGCGCATTTTATAGTCGGTAGGCAGGGTTCACTCTTTATCTGTTATTTGATTTGGGTTTTTTTTTATCTATTTATTAGTAGAATTAGAAGCTAAAAAATCCCTAATCTAAATTATCCCATTTAATCCCTTTCAGGGTCCAATTTGGTCGACGGAGAGCTAAAGAGATATGCAAGTCTCGTTTCCACTAAAAAAATCGCTGAGATTTTACTTTCGGCGAGTAATTTCGCAAGTGGAAGCACAAAATTCGCCTCTCGTAAACGTTTTTTTAAAACATTAATATGGAAAGTTTTAAAAGCGAGGGGGAACAATGTAAGATTTGGCGTGGAACTAATAAAAAATAGAAACTATTCCTAATATGTTTTTCGTGAATAGCAATGCTAGTAAGTAGGAGTTTGGACAGCTTAGTCGCAAATTGGAGTAGTTGGTGCGCAGGAGTGGTTGAGGTTTTACACCTGGGCCGTGCCAAGGCAAAGTGACGCCCGGAGCCAAACATGTATTTGGCACCGACCCCCTTTTTTTTTAAAAAAAAATGGTGATTAAAATGATAAAAAAAGCAATTTTCTGTGCTTGGACATTTTCAAAGATCAGCGAGAAGAATGTTTCACTGAATTTTTATTTGTGATTATCTAAATAAAAAGGGCATCTTAGTTCTTCGGCATGCAACAAAAATTTCGCCGCAGGCAAACTAAGAAAATGCATTTAAAAGTATTTAAACAAAATGCGTCGCTTTTAAAGACGAAGATCAAATATTTTTAAACAGGAAGGTCAATTACTTTTAAACATGAAGATCAAATACTTTTAACTACGAAGATTAAATATATTGATCTGACAGCTGCCAGAGAAGCTTTTCTCCATGCTTTGTCCTTTGTGAGATCCGAATTTGACGCAGCGAACATCCAAATGTCTCCTTAAACGTCACGTAAGTAAAATGGTCCTAAGTTGGCGTCCCTATGATAGAACTCAGCCTCAATGTCTAGTCGATTAGTAAATTTACCAAATTATGGAAGAAAATTTTGATCATGTTTCGAAGTCACCGGTCACGGGGTCTCAATTTGTTGAACTCATCTAAAATTAACAACCGGTTGGTGGTTATTTTAGTGCGTCGACCTTTTCTGCCACACCTTCGGCACGACGTTGCCCTATAAATCCTTGTGTATTTAACACGTTCACGCCGGCGCTGTAATTCATGCTCCTCGCCCATTGGCGGCGGCGCTAAAATCTTTTCGCTCTATCGGACGGGAGCTAACCCAGGGCACCAATCGTGTATTCCGACGCGTCTCTGTCTTTCGATTTCGACGCAGCGTTTAACTCTTGACTTCGCCATATTTGCAGCTTGAAATTTCGCGGAATCGTCACTATGAATCGAAACGGGATTCTGACTGTCACTCCAGGAAATTTGAAGCTGCTGATATGGCGAAGTCAAGAGTCAAAAGCTACATCGAAGTCGAAAGATAGAGACGCGTCGGAATACATGATTGCTGCCCAGGGTATTATGCAGCATTGACAAAAAATTAGAATTGTGTCGAAACGAGAGTGTGACTCTGAAGTCTTCTTTTTCGGCAGCCAGTGTTAAAGATCTAAATATTTGGTGTTACGTACCGTCTAATAGCACAATCAAATGCGGGCCACCGGTGGTACGCGCCGGCGTGAACGTGTTAAAGAGCGATATCTCAAGGATTTAAAGAGCGATATTATTGTTTAAAAATGTGATCAGGGTTTAATTTTTAGGTAACAGGTTTGTTTAAGGGATTTGAACTTCTCACAAGAATATCTAAAACTCCAAAGATTTACAAGTCGATTATCTTAGACGCGTCACTTTTCGTGATTCGAGTTTTGCCTATTGTATTTGTTGTTTTGTACCAACAACAACAGGCAATTTCGAGTCACGAAAAGTGACGCGTCTAAGATAATCGACCTGTTAGATATTCTCGCTGAGAAGCCCAGAATTTCCATCTATTGGTTTTTTTAAATAGGAAAAAATTATCAGCTGAGCACACTGTCTTCAAAGAATCAAGCATCAGGAAGAAATTATTCATTTGTAGTACACAAAAATTCGAATTCATGAAACTTTGTTGCATTTCACAATTAAATTAAATATAAAAGCATAATTTAAATATCTTACAAACACATCTTAAAAACAACGAATTTAAAACGAAAAAAAAGTAAAAAAAAATATTCCCCCCAACATGAAAACCGCCGTGATATCTCTCTGAGTAAAATTAAAACGTATTTTTGCACACAAAAATTCGCTTACGTGTGACTCGTCGGGCGTGGGTCATCTACCGGCTGTGATCACCACTCTATCAAGGTTGATTTACAAAACAAAAAAAAAAATTAGCTAAAAATTAAAAACGAAATCAATCTTTTTTTGTTGTTACATTAATCATAGTTTAAAATTAAGAAATATACCTTTTTTCGTGTATGTGCTTTTTTTTACTACGTAATGCGTTTTGTTTCTTGTTTGTCTTAAATTAAGTCGATCGTTTAATAATTTTTTGTCATTAATAATTTTAATAAATTGATTTAAATAAATTGTATTTTTTTTTGTTTCTTATGAAACTAAATTTGTAAAGTTGTGTTTTTTTTTTACTTATTTTCATTTTTTTTCCTTGTTTTTTGTTTTTAAATACAATATATAATAACTTGTATGATTTTTTTTTAAATTTCAACTTATCATCATTTAATTTAATTTAATCTTATTATCCTGTTTAATAATTATAATTTATATTATTATTATTATATTATAATTTTTAGTTTTTATTTACTTTTTTATCTTACAAGTTAATTATTATTAATTACAAATTGTATTACACTAAAATTAAATTTACCACCCAGAAGTATGTTTTTTTTTTATTATTTATATTCACCATATTTTTATTAATTAACATTGTTTTAATTTTTTTACTTCATTTCTGCTGCAGTATTTTTTTTTTTAATATTTATAATTTTCTTGCGTATTCTTAGCACTAAGTTATTTTTAAATATATAAATCTGTAGGTTTATATTCTTAAGAGAATTTCTGTAGTTCCTATTTTTTCAATTATTTTTTCATTCTTCTTTTTTGTTTATTTATTCTTTATTTGCATCAATATTAAATACTAATATTATTTATTATCATTATTAAATTTTGTGTGTGTGTGTGTGTGTGTTCTTTTCATTATAATTTAAAGTTAAGTTGATACATTTAATTACTAAAAACATTATTTACACATTATTTAATTATGAATTATTGAATTTTTAGTTGATTTAGTTTTAGATTTTTGTCTTCGTTTCATTTCGAAGTGTCTTAAATTGTAAGATTTAACACTTTTTTATGGATACATTGTCCCTACTCTTGCTTGTATCATTGTCAAAATATTAGTATTTCTCCCTTACAGATTCGATAAGAATTTTGAATGGTTTTGCATCTTTTCCGCAAGGAAATCAAACCAATTTAGTTACAGACATCTACCGCCATGTTTTGCCTGATTAAAATCAATTTTTAAACCACGATAGTATTTTTTTTCGTTTGAAATTTTAGAAAGAAAATTTTTTTGAAAGAATTTCCAAGAAAATCTGAGATAATTTCTGGCAGTTGGTAAAATTATTTACAAAATCTTTTGTCAAAAATTACCTTTACCGTAATTTTTTACAATAAATGTTCGCATTTTTTTTTTCATTTAGGTTTTCATAATCCGTGATCTTATGACCAAAATTTTATCATACTATAATTTATTTTTCTGTTTAAATATATAAACTACTACATACATGAATATAGATTTATTAAATTTTTTAATTATTATTCACAACGCTGCCGTATTGAATTCAATGCTAGTGGTATGAAGCTGTCAAGAAGTCATTATCGATTTTACAGCCTCATCAATGCCAGCCACACAGCTGAAATCCGTTATTCCGCCGGCAACAATATTCCCAACGACATTCCCATTGCCGCCGCCACCATTTCCGCTACCACTGCCACTTCCTCCGCCCACGCTGCTGCCACCAACACTTCCACCACTAGTTGTCGCTGTCGATATCACTGAAGAAGGAGAATCCACCATCATATTGCTGTTATCCCCGCCGACGTTAACAATTCCGCCGCCACTGATTAGACAATCGCCGAGCTCATCGACAACTCTTCCCATCTGACGACGTTTCAGACCGCCGCTAGCACCTGCACCGGCACAGCTGGCAAATGATTGCTGATTGATGATCATTCCACTCGCTCCGCCGGAATTACCACCGCCTCCGCCCCGGCCAACCACATTCGCATTATTGTGCGAGGATTGCTCTAGCGGACTATCAGCCAAAAACGATCCCATCGAATGGTCCAGCGAAAAATTCAACGAATCACTCTCGCTGTTCTGCAAATTCAAAATGCTATCGATTGCATTCTGGACATGCCGATTGATGTCTTCATCGAAATTCGACGACATGCTACCCGCTCCGCTGCTACCCCCACTGAGATTCGCATTCGTCGCCGATGAGTTCAAAGTGTTTTCGAAAATGTGCCCTCCACTCGATCCACCACTGTTCGGTCCCGCTGTCGTTCCAATGATTCCGCCCGCATTTTGCATCTGCTGGTGGTGCTGAGGATGTTGATGGTGGTGGTGCTGCTGTTGCATACCCTGATGGGGCGATTGCATGTGCATCATAACATTTGTCTGCATCTGAGCGAGATTCGAATGCATTTGCGAGTTCCCATCATGCATCAAACCGATTATGTGGTGCTGTGGAATTCGCATCATTTCGTTGGTCAGCGGATCTGACGGAGAACCATCTTCCAAACCGAGCAGATCTCGTTCCAAATCCGAATCGGCTCGATAGCAACGTCGTTTACTGCCTGCCTGATCCATGCTGTTTGTTACAACATCTCCATTCCATTGCCTCTTCCGTATATCCGCTGTCCCAATACTACTATTGAATTCGGCCATCAGTTGCGCTTCTGTTGGCATCAACATCCACCGTGGATGATGCGATGTTACATGCGATTCGGACTCCTCCATATACGAGCTAACCATACAGGATCGTTTTGAGTACGAGGACATCGGCGACGAGGCAGCACTGGGCGACATCAAGTCATTGCCGTTGTTCCATGATCGCTTGCCGCCAGTTTGATTTAGCATCGGATAGTGCTGTGATGAAGCGCTGCCAGGATTCACGCCCATTCCATCGCTACTAGGCGGTGAGTCGTGGAAAAGTTCCTCAAGTCGAGACTCTACCATGTCATTGGTCGATTTCTCCACTGGAGATTCCCCAAACATTGCCTCCAAGCGATTCTCCACGGATTTACTTGATATTGACTCGGAATTGAACAGCTCCGATAGATTATTTGGCACCAATTGCATGTTATTTGCCACCAATTGTTGCTGATCTTTGGCACTGGACGCATCAACACTAGTTTCTGTTTGATCTAACAGATCGCTTAGCTGATTCTCCACGCATTTCGGACTGGATGTGGAAAAGAATTCAGAAAATTGCTTCTCCACCGATTTACTACTCGTCGAATTGTGAGGATGATGCGAATGGTGATTATTGTGATGCGTATTTAGCTGATTTGCGCCATGATGATGGGGATTACTGTGATGGCCATGATGATGATTGACAATATTCGTGGCCGTCTCCATCTTCTTCTCAGTTATTAAGCTTAGCTCCTTTTGAATGCACAGCCATTCATCGTACGGTTCCGTTTTGCTTGGTGATTGATCGCCATCTTTTTTCTTATCGCCTCCGTCGCCACTGTCCAGATGATCGGCAAATAAACTCGACGAAAACGGCGATGACTCTCGGGTGGCCGATGTGCTGAAAAAGTACGAATACTCTGTTGGCTGCATAGCTCCTGATTGTTGTTGTTGTGCTGTTGTTGTTGCTGTTCCAGGAGTAACGGAAGAAATTCCATCCACTACTGAGGTTTCCGCTTCGGCTTTCTTCATTATAAAACTGGGCGTTATTTCCGTCTCAATATCGAAATTGTCGATTTCCCGTTTCACATCGCAGTCACTTCGATCGCGGCGATGGTGGGGATGTTGCTGTTGCTCCATAAACTCATTCGCCATAGCGCAACTTCTACGAATATTTCCATCTTCCGCTTGGTGTTTATTTACCATGCAACTGTGCAGTGCTGACGATGAGCCAGAGGTTGACATCCCAGCACCCCCGAAAATATCTTTTTCATCTTTAATACCGCTTGGCGAGTGCAGAAAACTATTGCAATTGAAATTTTTCTGAGAGTATGTGGAAGCGTTCGCTGTTGCGGATTCTCCTATAGATGATGATGATGATGCTATCGATATCGAATTTAATCCAGACGATTGCAAACTACCACTACTAGTGGTTACTGTATTTGTATTTATTGCTGATGTATTTGATATATTTGGAATTCTATAATTTAACTTATTATGGTGGAAATTCACATTTGAATTATCACATTTTTCAAATATCAAATCACACGGCTCAGACTTTATTTCATTTTTCACTAGGCTGTTACTGTTACTGCTGTTGCTATTCTCTATGGATGTTCGACTATTGTTTGTACAACGGATTTGATTCAATTGTAGATTGTTGTTGCCATTACCATTATTTTGATTGTTGGTACTGTTATTATTATTAGCACTATTACTACTACAACTACTATTATTGTTGTTGATATTTGAGTTTGGATTATTAAATTGTTGATTGTAGTTCTGTTGATGTTGATTCTGATTCTGTTGTTGCTGTGTCTGTCCCATAATTTGATAGGGCATCTGATTGTTGTTATCCTGTTGATTCTGTTGCTGGTTGTGCTGATGATGTTGTGGATTTTGCATTTGTACTGCGACATCAGGTTCATTTTTAACTAATTTACCGTTATTATGATTATTATTACTATTATTGTTATTGCATATTGAGGAATTATTACTATTTTGATATGAAGAATTCATTTGTGTGATTTCAGTTCTCATATCAAGAAGCTCTTTTTGTATGTCAGAAACTAGTAATCGATTTACAAAATATAATTCCGATGTACGATGTGAACGCTGTAAATACAAAAAAAACATAGAGATTATAAGATGTTTTTTTTTTCAAATTAAATTTAGTGAAAATTCCTTACCATTGATTCCTGCAGCAGTAGATGCTGATATTTTGTCGTTATTGATTTGAATTTATGTTGGAGATTTATAGCAGTTTTCTGATATTCATCTTCCTCGTCTGATGGGAACCTTTCGTCTTCCTCGAACATGCAGTGATACCTAAAAATATTTAAAGTTTATTTCAAGGATAAGAAATTAGCAAAAAAAAAAAAGAAATGAAATTATGTATAAAAACTCATAAAAAACTTCAATTTATTTCAGTATTTTAGAATTCCCAAGAGTTATTGCCACTTGATTTTTACAAGATTTTTTTATTGAAAACAGAATTTATTTTCAAGCTATTGAAATGCATTTCGCGCACTTCGTGATTTTTTTGGTCAGCATAATGGTGCCATGATAACCAACTTTTTATGACCTTAATTTGATGCTATGGATGTCGATGATTTGTGGTTTCAACAAGACGGCGTCACATGTCACACAGCCAATGGCTTCAACAATGACTTTATTGAATCAGAAATACCCACGTCGCATCATCTCTCGAAACAGCGAAGTCAATTGGCCACCAAGATCGTGCGATTTGACGCCTTTGGATTTCTTTCTTTGGGGTTATCTCAAGCGTAAGGTCTATGCCAACAACAATTCTGACACATGAAGGATGAGATAATGAAGCATATTCGTAGGATCGAGAAGCAATTTTGCAGATATGTCATCAAAAATTTTGACCATCGAGTGGAGTTCTGTCGCCGAAGCCTTGGCGAATATTTGGGCGATATTATCTTTCACAGAATTGCTGTGTGATGCCAAATAACATAAGTAGTAGATTTTTGCATCATAACAATAGATTTAAATTTAGGCATAAATTTACAGAACTTGACAACTAATTGAAGATATCGAATGTCAAGATTACAATATTTCTGAATACGAAAGTTGATTGTGAATTTTGAGTTAACCTATAGATAGACTCCATTAGACTTTTTTCCAGGGCACCAATCATGTATTCCGACGCGTCTCTGTCTTTCGACTTCGACGCAGCTTTTAACTCTTGACTTCGCCATATCTGCAGCTTCAAATTTCGCGGAATCGTCACTATGAATCGAAACGTGATTCTGACTGTTACTCCAGGAAATTCGAAGCTGCTGATATGGCGAAGTCAAGAGTTAAAAGCTGCGTCGAAGTCGAAAGACAGAGACGCGTCGGAATACATGATTGCTGCCCAGATTGGATTTTTGCATCATGATTTAAATTTCCTTATTGTCATGATTTTTTCGGCTACTGAAAAGTAGGATTTTTTTGAAATTTGTTTAGTTCAAATTGGCTGATTTCTAGTTGGCTGCCCTGGTTACCTCTTTGTGCAATTTTCGCAGTTTCTTGAAGGTTTTTTAGTTCTTTAAGAACAAGAAAAGCGGCTAAAACCAATTTTTGTTTCCGCGTTGACATTTCTAAGCACGCTATGGAGACACAATAAATATGAAAAGTCATGACTGAAAATGCCCACGCGCTGATTTCACTATTCGCCAAAATATAGAATGGGGGAAAAATCATGATTTTTAAAAGTCCAATGGAGTCGTGGGGTAAGGATAGAGAGCGACTTTCAACTTATTTTAATGGTTCTCAACTTATTTCAAAAAAGTTAAGGATTTTGAAAATCTCTCGGAAAAAGGAAATCAAATTTCAATTTTTTCCTTTAACGGTTTTTACGAACCTTTAACGGATCTCACGATAGTGGAAAAAAAAATATTTTTCACATATTTTGTTCAGCCCCTAACCCAACCCCCATATATTTTACTATAACTAATTTCTCACCTGATTAACCGCTTAACAGCATCATGTTTACTTTGAAACGGCGTCGCATAATCAGGCTTCGTGCATTCTTCCTGATCGACCTTCAATTGTCTCTCGAATCTGAAATATAAATAAAACAAAATTCAAAATTGATTTCTAGCTGCTACAGCACACGTGTTTCTCTCAATATCACACTCACAAAAAGTGACGCGGTATCTTCGGTTTTGGACTGCTGAGATTCGGCTTCTGTTCGTCCAGTGGTTCTGTTTTCTCAATCTTCACCAAAGTCGGCGGTGGCTTTTGTTCGATTTCTACATGCGGAGTTGATTGTTGATTGCTAACAGTTGATTGTGATTGTTTCGGTGGTTGAAGTTGAATTGGCTGCTGTTGATTTTGTTGTTGTTGCTGCTGCGAGGCTTGATTAACCAAGACTTGCTGTTGCAATTGCGATTTTATGTCAAGCTGCTGCTGTTGAATTTGCAACTGTTGTTGTTGTTGTTGCTGCTGCAAGTGCTGCTGTTGTTGTTGGGCCTGTTGCTGCAGTATTTGTTGCTGTTGATGATGTTGCACAATTTGTTGCTGACTTGGGACTGGCAATTGCTGAATTTGTTGTTGTTGTTGTTGCTGCTGCTGTTGTTGTTGTTGCTGTTGCACAGCAGATGACGGCGACTGATGTTGCAGAGGGTAGATGTGAATTCGAGGAGTCGCATTATTGGAATTATTGCTTGCACCAGTGTTACTACTATGCGTTATGCTAATAGATGTCGAATTGTGATTGTTTGGCTGAACAATATTTGATGGAATTTGCTGTACATCATTTGTCCCGTGACCAACCTGAGTCTGTTGCTGCTGGATTTGCTGTTGATGACTGCTGCCCAACATTGTCGAATTCGATTGTGTCAAAGACGTTTTGTTATGCGACGATTGCGTGAAAATCGGCTGATTTGCGATAGACATTGGAGCAACAGTCTGTGTTACACCAATATGACTATTAGATGTACTCGCATTACCTGCGCTATTAGTTGCATTTTGACTCTGCGACTGTTGACTTTGATTATTCGCAATTTGCTGTTGCGGCGGACTTCCAGACGTCACGAAGGCGTGATGTGTGGCCGTCGGTATAATTGGAATTAACTTTCCCAGCGCCAAGATTTTCTGCTGTTCGATGAAGAGCTGCTGTAATGCTGCATAGATCTCCGTATCGGTAGTATTATGCATATTACTTAGCGATGGTAGCGGTTTGTTGTACATGGGATTGTTTGGATCGAAATCTGGTGGGATGTTGAGAGTGGCTAAAAGACTCTTGTTTTGTAATTTTGACGACACCTGCTGAATTTGATTTTGAACAGTTTGCAGCATTTGCTGCTGCTGCGGAGTCAATTGAATGGTTTGTACCCGAGAAACAGGTTGTGCCGCATTCACACTGACCAGGGGTGGTAATTGATTGGCCATTGCCTGCGATTGCAACTGCGTCTGTTGTTGCTGCAGCTGCTGCTGCTGTTGTCCGGCCATCGAGGACGTCGCATGAATCGCAACCGAATGAGATCGAGGTACAGAATTATTGCTCATCGTGTTTGCGCTGCTGCTATTATTCGACTGTGAGATCTGCTGCAATTGGATCGGCTGCTGCTGCTGGGGCTGTGGTAATACAGTATTCGTATTGCTTTGCGTTGATATGGGATGACTTATCGATGTCGTTACGTTCATCATGCTGTTCGTCAGACTATTGCTAAGATTACTATGTCCACCAGTACTACTGCTTATGTTTATATTTCCAGCGCTAGTATTGTTTCCGCTATTACTGTTGTTTGCTGAACTGCTATTATTGCACTGTGTCGATAGATTTCGCTGCTGTTGATTGATTTGCTGCATGGGAGCAGTAACTCCGACCAATTTAGTGCCAGATGATGGCGTTGAAAACGGATGAATGTTGCTTGAACTGGAGCTGGTCGCACTCGTTATCACAGAAGACGAAGACGTTCGAATGATGGTCTTGTGATGTTGTTGTTGTTGCTGGTGCTGTTGATCTTTTGTGGTTGTCGGCTGCACAATCTGCACAGGATTCGATCCGGTTTTATTGTTAAGATCAACTTTCTGAACAGGTTTTAAGGTTTTATTGTTGAAATTTTCATTGCTTATCTTCGGCTTGCGTGGTTTCGCCTTTTTCGGCTTGGAATCAGCTTTCGCTTTGCTAGCATCGATTATGGGTGCGACATTTGCCACTTGTTTTGTTTGCTGCACCTGCTGGAGTGGCTGAATCGGCTGCGGATGGACGATCTGCTGCTGCTGAATGCGTGGAGGCGGGGCTTGTGCCATCGCCGTGTGCTGCTGCTGAGTTTGATCCTGCGCTTGAGTTACTTGCCCGATATTATCGAAATGAATTTGCCCCTGCGACCAACATTGGGCCAACTGCTGAGCGTTAATCCCGCTAGGAACGATGAGAAGACGTTCCATAGGACCAAGCGCTGCAGTCGTTTGTCCTTGTGTGATGTGCGTTATTTGATTGGTGATCGTATTAAGTGAAAATAGCTGCTGATTTGCATCGATCTTTGGCAGCGCGACTAATTTCGGGGCGTTCGGATTCACGACAATTGTCGGTGGCACGTGCTGCTGCTGTGGCTGATTCTGCGTAATTTGCTGGACTTGCTGTTGCTGCTGCAGCTGCATCAAGTGAGCACCGTCGTTTTTAATCGCTGACTGTCGATTTTGCTTGTGAATCGTACCGGTCAACTGAACACCACCGCTTACGTATTGCTGGCAATTGTGATGCATGAGATTCCCTATCGTATTCGACGTCGTGGTGGTTGTCGAAGGCGTCACTATTGTGGAGAACGAAGAAACAACAGACGAGCCCATCTGACTTTGCAGCGGCAGTTGAATTAACTGCTGTTGCGGATTCGAAGTCGTAATAATGGAATTTTTGGGAACGTTTTGTGCCTGCGCTGAATTGATTTTAATATTTGTATTTGCCGTGTTAATGGCGACTAATGTTGGTGCGCTAGCATTCGTCTGGGAGTTCGCTGTTACCACCGGCAAATTATTCTTGGCTGCCTTGTTTTTATCGTACGGTTCATTTACAATTGTTACATTACAGAGGGCGCCGCTTAGTATCGCCTGCAGAATGGCCTGCGATTGAGAATCTTGCGGGGTATTCGGATCGTGACGCAAAAGCAATCGATTTCCATCGTCAGTAAATGATAGAGTCAAACTGCCGGTGAGTTGTGGGAAAATTGGCGCCATTGTTGCAGCATTATTCGAAGTAACGGTGGGTGGTGCTTGTTGCTGAATGATTGGAAACGTTGTCATGTTATTCGCTAATGGGGCGTCTTGAATCTGAATTGCCCTCGGCTGTTGGACATTGGAAACGGTGATTGAGTCACTTTGATTGTGTGACGCGTTGTGAGCGAAATTCGACTGATTTGAGTGCTGTTGTTGATTTTGATGATGCTGCTGTGACTGTTGTTGATGCGAGGATGCATGATGCTGGTGAAATGTGACATTTTGACTTTGACTCGTTGGCAGAGTGTTTGGTGGTTTTGGCGCCTCAACAATTGGCATTATTTGAATTTTATTCTCGACGATGCTGCTAATTGGCACCGTCTGATTCATGGATTTCGTCGCATCGATTTGGGATATTTGAATGTTGCCAATTTGGCTAGGAACACTACCAACGGGTGTGGGAATCGTTTCCACCTTTTTGCCGTTGCGTTTCGCAGCGGGTTTACGACGTGGTTTCACCGCGGCTGTTGTCGTGGTGGTTACCGAGCTAACGTTGCTGGTATTATGATTGCCCACGGATGATGCCGGTGTTATAATCGGAACCGTATTTGACGTCGTAATGAAATTCTGAGATCCGGCCGACAGAGACGGTGTCGATGTGACTCCAATCAATTGATTCTGAATCTCATTGATTTGACTCTGCAGTGTCGGCGTTATCTGCGTGTTTATTGTGGAATTTACGTATGTCGGGACATTGTTCGATGTGCTATTGCAGAAGATCGGTGAGGAGGAGAAGAAAATCGACGAGGATCCACTGGTATTCGTCGTGGACTTGGCGAGATGCATTTGCTGTTGGCCCAATGAAACCATCGCTTGATGTTGCTGCTGCTGTTGTTGTTGTTGTTGATGCTGCTGCTGGGAAATAACAGCCGTTGGCTGTGAATTAATTGGAATAGTGATGTGCGACACTTGTTCCGCGTCATTTTGGACCCTCGGTATGGAAATCGTGTACGGTTGGCCAGAGTCATTCTGATCTATTTTTATCACAATGTTTTGCCCTTCAATTAAATTATTAGTACTGGTATTGATACTGGTCACGTTGCTGCAGTTGCCGCCACCACTATTACTGTTTGTCGTTGTTGGTCGAATCTCGGCGAAATTGCCACTGGTAACTGTACTAACCGATGTCGGGAGTGTGGTAGCCGCACTTGACGAGTTATTATTAGACCGATTAACATCACATTGGCTCGTTGGTATTGTAAACGTGTAGGGGATATCGCTATTTTGACTCGGAATAGTTATCATGATATCGCTATGCGATGATTGTTGCTGTTGGTGCTGTTGTGGGGTAACAAGAATACTTTGATCCTCCGATTGTACAACCGGTTGGATGATTGACTGAATTGGTTCTGGTTCGACATCCGTATAATCATCGTCTTCCATAATACCGCACAGTTTCATAACGTTAGCCAAGTCTAACTTTCCCGTACTGGTCACATTCGATTGCTTATTGTTTGATTGCTGTTGACTATTATTACTATTACTGTTGTTGTTGTTGCCACTATTCGATGTTCCTGCCGATGACGATGATGCGGTCACCTGTTGGTTCTTCTTCTTCCGCGGCTTTGCCTTTTTCGGTGCCTTAACACTAGTAGAACCCGCTGTATTCGCAGCCGACACTACTGTCGATGTCAATTCGGACATGTCCGTCACAACCTTTGGCATCACTTTAGCGACCGTTTGCGGCGGCATCACATTGTCCGGTTGGACAAGAACCGTCGTCGTCTGATGCGGTGTCACATTCTGCAGAATCGGTGTAACATTCCGGACAGGTTCCGGTGTCACCGATTGAATAATGTGCGGCTGCGATGTGGTAATTGGCGAGACCATCGGAATTGGCTGTCCCCCGCCCGCCGCACTATTCGTCGAGAATTGAATATTTTGTGCGGAGACGACAGCCGCTGCTGATGGCATTTGGATTTCACTAACCTGAGGAGGTGGGGGCGATTGGAATGCAGCACCGGCAGCCGCTGCCGCAGCCGCAATTTGCTGGAGATTTGTGCTATTCAAATGGCTTAGATTTAAATTTTGATTGATCTGATTGAAACCAGCCAGACTTTGTTGGAATTGAGCAGGTAATTGTGACAGAATTGGACCGTTTAAACCGTTTGGCACTTGAATTTGAGCTAAATTACCGTTGAGCTGCAGATTCTGTAATTGTGCCATACTCTGCCCGAAAATGTGACTATTTATGGCGGCGGCGATCTGCTGCGATCGCGGAGTCGTCTGCAATCCACTCAGCTGGGTAATTGGGGTTGTCTGAGTGTTGGCTTTTATCGTTTGTAAATTCTGTTGGATTAAATTCGCCTGTGACGACACAATGAAGGTCGGTGCTGCGGCCAATTGCATTGCTCCGTTAGTGTTGAGGATTCGCAGCAATTGTTGTGGCTGTGTTTGTTGCAGCTGCGGCCGACTGTTGTGAATTACGAGCGATGGAGCGGCTAGTTGAGGTGTGGGTGGTCTCAGTATCAATTGGACACCTTGCGGGGTATTCTGTTGTACAAGCACTGGCATCTGATTCAGTAACAGCGGCTGCGTATTAAGATTCCCAGTTGGAAGGATAATCTGACCTCCTTGGGTTTGATTCGCTGTTGTCCCAACGACAGTCTGCTGCGGCTGTGGTGACTGCGATATTTGTGGCTGTTGCAAGGTGACAGTTTTCGTCTGCGTAATGACCGTCTTCTCGGTCGACGATTGAATGAGAGGCTGCTGTGGCTTGGGCAGAATCTGCTGGGGTCCCCGGGTCGTTTTCATAGCGGACGTTGTCGATGAATGTACAACGTGATTGCTTGCACCGACCGCGGAGACCGTCGCCTGATGCGCTGACGGTGGTGTCAAGATTTGAGATCTCTGATGATGATTATTGGCGGCCATTGTCGCCCCACCCGCTGTTGGTACTGATGCAGCAGCGGCGGCGGCTGTAGCGGCCGCTATAAATTGCTGGCCCTGAATAAATTGCAACAGTTGACTGCCGGCATTTACGACGGGGAACTGCTGCAGCATTGGTTGTGGTGTTGGTGGTCTTATGGTCGCTCCATTCGTTGGACTGGCTATTGGACTAGGACTTGCTATTGGACTACTACCGGAATTCATCATCGCCGATTGGATAGCAGCGGCGGCAGCGGCCGCGGCAGCAGCATTTGATGCGGAGGAGCCTTTTTTCGACGACCCTTTTGCATTGCCAGCCACACTCGACGCCGCCAGCGACGATGAACTTGTAATTGCCGATCCATGACCATAGCCAGCGTATGATGATTGATTTGTTCTCTTGCCACCCGATTTCTAAAAGAATGATTTCATTTTTACAATACATTTCCATATTAAGGATATAAATTTATCAAAATTTTACTTTATTTAATGAAATATTATTCGATCCGACGAGCGTTGTGTTGAATTCATTTCCAGCTGATCCGATGATCGTTGTCGCCGCCGCAGGTGATTGTGATGGACTCGGCTGAAATACCACCGTACCTGCATTTGGACTTCCGCTCAATTGATGGATTGATGGTCGTCTGCTAGGCGTCGCCGCCTTGCGCTCCTACACCACAATAACAAGAAATTTTTTTTTATTAGTAATTGAAATAAATAATAACATATTATGTAAATAAATCAATTGATAAAAATTTTAATTGCAAAATTTAAAAAAAACAAATCTATGTTACCTGCTCTTGTGTTGTGTTGGTAATTGTACTGTTTGTAACTAGCAACACATCATGTGAAAATGGTGACTGTGAAGGTGATGGTTGCAATCTAGGACTAGCCGGTATTGAGGGTGATGGGCTGGGCGTTAAAAAAGGACCCGGAGGAGATAATATTCCTAAAATTGAACATAATAAAAATGCGATTAGTATTTAATTTTTATTAAAAAGATTAAAAATGACGTCGGGATTTCTTTTTTTTCGTATTTGGTAGCATATTTTATCGATGATGTCGTCATCAACATTTTTTGTTTGTAGCAGAATTTTGGGTAAATTTCGATTTCCGTTGAACGCTTTTATCCGCCCAAACAAAAAATATAAAAGCGTTCGCACGAGTTGCAATTTCTCATATCGTTTTTTAAACCAATATCTAAAGGACTTACGATTACGTTTGGGTCCAGGTTACAATGGGATCCAGAGTTAAGTCCAATTCAGATTAAAGATTGCGATTACGATTGAGCTTCCTAGATCAATAAGATCAAAGTTTTCATTGTTGAAAGCTTTTATCTCATTGGTCGAGAAACATCAATCGTAATCGCAATCGTTAGTCCGAATTGAGCTTTATAGTACAACAGAAATATTTCCAAAAATTTTGAAAAATCTTTAAAATTATGCAGTCATGCATTAATTTGAGCCATTCAAAAAAAAAATATTTAGCTTCTAATCGACAAAAAAAAAAATACCGCATAAAAGTCAACAGCAATCAAATGTTTTGAAATAATCAGATCGCGTAACATTTTTCAGATTTATAGCGCTATTCTGGCGACTGTCAGTAAAGGATGACTAGTCACAACTCGGTCACAAGAGCGACGTCAATCACAACTTGTGGCTTTTTAGAGTATACTAGCAGTCCCTTCGTTGCCAGCTTAAAGTTTTTTGTATAAATCTTCGAATGCCAAAAAACCATAAATAACTTAAAAACTTTTGAGAAAAAAAGTTATCCTTAAGGTGAAGCTCCACATGAGAGTAAATACACGAGTGACTCTCAAAAACTATCGAGAGTTACTCGCAGGAGATTGTCCATGTGAGAGGAAATTTCGGCGATTTTTCTATCGCTACTAGCGAAATCGAGCTTCTAGCGTTCTCGAGAGCTACTAGCGAAATTCAAACGCTGTTCGTATCTGGCGAGCTACTCTCCGAGAGTTCAGTGGAGACCTGTCGACTAGAGAGTAGAATCACTTTTGACAGCTCGCAGAAACTAGTTTTTGCGAGTTTCTGCGAGCAACTCTCAGAGACGTGTCCATTTGCGAGTAGATGCTATCGAGAGGTTCTCACCGGCATTTGGAGCGGCACCTTTACAGGACCTTCCGTTTCGAATTTTGAAATTCCAACATCAGATTCGTGATAAGCAACCCTAAAAACCTCACAAAGCCAGTTTTTTCGAGAAAAATTGGAAAAAGAACATTTGCGTTATCCTTACACGACATTCCGTTTCGAGTTTTGAATATATAACACCGGAATCGTGATCAGCGACCCCGGAAACCCCATTATGCGAATTTTTCCGGGGAAAAACGGGAAAAAGGATATTTGCGTTATCCTTACAGGACCTTCTGTTTCGAAATTTGAAAATCTAACATAGCTTAAAAACATGCTCCTGGCAATGCAGATCATTTTGCGAAAAACCGATCCAGTAGTTTTTGAGTTTTTTTGTCTTTTTTTTATTAAAGACTTAAAAAACTTTTCAATTATTGAGTTAAACCGAAATGAAAATAAAAACATTTACGCTTATGTTTGCAGATTTTCGCGACAGCAATTCTGAAAAGGTAATCAGCGGGAGCGAAATTATTCCGGAGTTCCATTTTACCGAAAGACTTTTGTGATATTATGGTTTTTGGAAGATTTTTTAAAAACAGAATTTATATTTCTGATATGAGTATACATTTAAAAATTGATTCACAACAATTAACAAATTTTCGCTATAAAAAAAAGCAAATAAATCAGTTTTAAACTGGCCGGTAATATTTTCCTATACAGACATGATGGCAAGTAAATAAAATCAAAAAAGCCGATGGCATTTTACGTTTATTTACAAGTTTTCCATCCAACCAGCTGTTGTTAATAGATTTGCTGGCGTTTTATTTGCAATGTTTACAAACATCGCCATATTAGCAACAACAAAACATTTAAAAAAAAAACAAGACGGGAAGGTTTTGTAAATTATTGAGCTTCATAAAATAAAACTTACGGCATTATGCACACGACTGATAGACAGACATTCATTTCATTCCACTCGAAAGTGAATCGGCATAAAAATAATTTATTGCAGTTGGCATGATTCGAAGGTGATGATGAAAAACTTTCCATTTTTAGGGAAACATGATTTCCGGTTTATTGACTCATTGGGGAGGGGCTTTTTTTCGTAAAAAAAGTGAAAAACAATTATGTTGAGGGAATGTAAACAAAGGAGGAGAATTTAAAACAATATAGTTTAAGGAAATCTTTAGTGAAGCTTGAATCGTGATGAAAATTTGAGCGGTTTTCGTAAAATGGGAGTCAAGTTCGTTAGGAAGTACCCATAAAACATGTAACATTAAATTTTACCTTCTCCAGACTAAATTTCACGTAACAGATTTTTTCTAAGTTTTTTTAATAGGATTTTATAGTTTATCACGCTACTGACAATATAAACAAGGGTTTCAAAACGGTCTTCGAGAAAATTGCAAAAAACTGTTTCATTTGTATGGGGGAGGGTGGAAGAATTGATCCGATTTTGTCTATTCAAGATCTTAGCGTTGCTATTTACAAGAAATGCAACTGTTCTCTAGCCCAATCCTTTCGAAAGTTATGATGTTCACGGACGGATGGACAAACGGACAAGTGGAAACAAAATGTTTTTCTTTCATTCCAAACACTCTGGTGTAGTTCATTTTTGTGTCCCATGATTGGTTCCGACGAAGACAAACGAGATACTAAATCGTGGTTGCGGGGTTAGTTTCTTGCAAAGTTTTTTTTGGCACAAAAAAAACTAAAACTAAAGAAGCTACTTAAAAAATAAAAAAGTTTTTAGGCTTTCAATTTTGAAATTCTAACACCAGATCCGTGATTAGGAACCTCAAAAATCCCTTAAAGCCCGATTTTCTGAGAAAAAAATGGGAAAAATGATATTTGCGTTTCCCTTACAGGACCTTCCGTTTTGAATTTTATAATTTTAACACCAGATTCGTGATTAGCGACCCCGAAACCCCTTAAGGCCCGTTTTTCGGAGAAAAAATGGAAAAATGATCTTGACGTTATCCTTACAGGATCTTCGATTTCGAATTTTCTCAAACCGTTTTTTAACGAGCACCTTTAAGGAAGGTAAGACGAATGTGTGTGGAAATTTTCATGGAAATCGGTTTGGTAGTTCGGGAGATACTGTGATAAGTGAGTGAGTGACTAGTATTTAAAATAAAAACCCAAAGTTTCGTTTTTTTAGGCAGCAGAGTCTAGAATCTATTTGTCTAATAGCGAAATTTGGACAGTTTGATAGAGCCGTCTATCAAACAGAAGAGAAGGATATCGGAGGAAAATTCCAGTAGGTAACGTGGTTTTTTCAAAGGATTATAAACATAGTGGCGAAAAGTGCATCAACATTTCTTCAATAGCTCCGAAGATAGTAGGAAAGGGGTCTACAGTTAACGGGTGGGAAATTCCTATTTCGGGAAATACCTCTCCACAGTTACGGCACTGGACTTAGTGGATTCAGTGAAATCTGGTAAATAAATAACTAAACTGTCATAAACATCGTTACAAGGTTTTTCGTGAATCAACTTATCTATCGGATGGTTTATTTTTATGGTGCGGTTAACCAGAAACCAGAAAAATTATAACTGAAAATCTAGTTGCACTGTAAATAAATGTCAAGGAGCTGTTCATAAAATACGTACCACACTCAGGTATTATGAAAATACGAGATATATATTTTTTTACTGAAAATATTTGAAAAAAAAATATTAACTTCCCTAATTTGCAATTATTTTGCATAACAATTTTTATCAAAACTAAATATAAACAGTAAAAAAAAACATTTACAAAATTAAATCCGTTTAGTTTGTAGAAAATTTTTCCATAATTAAACTAAGGAATATTCTATGCAAACAAAACCACACAAGCCAAAAATTCCTTTCAAAAAGCTTGCTAGGTACGTAGAGAATAATTGAATTTCGCAGTTGCATCTCGTCGTAACTCACTCTAAGCTTTTATTTGAAATTTTCAGCCATGAACATTGGAAAATTATCCTTTCTTTTTTTTGGAGTAATTTAAATGGAAATCTCAAACACAACTTTTGTTTGTGTTTTGCAGCAATGTATGAAAATTAATTATCCTGCTTTCAACATTAAGACAACAATGAAATGCAAATCGAGTTTGAAAGCGAAAGAGGTGAGGCGGCTGTGAGTATTCCGATGCATGACGTGACGACTAAAAGCATCAGAAATTATTTTCAAAATGTATAATGTAAGATGTTAGATAACCCTGCGGCCACAGCAAACAAATTTTCATTCGTATCCATCCAGCCAGCCAACAACTGGCAAATCCTTTCATTATGTACCAGTTGACGATGATTCGGATTGTGCGGGGGTGCTCAAACTGGCATCCTGTGCATCTTTCAGTCCAAATTGGCAATGATGGTGATGTGGTGATGGCAGGTATGGAAGTTTCCCAACAGCTTAGATGAGATGCCATTAAGAAGGTCACGTTCAAGTAACCAGTTGAGGTAGTAATTCAATTTCAATGGTAGTAATTACCTACTCAGTCGGAGGTCCTTGAATACGAGGATATTAGAAAGCACTTTTAATTCGGCCTAATTGAAATTTATCTCAATTTGATCAGAAATGTTGGACTCATTCTTGTTTGTTTGTGTGTCGTTTGATATTCGTCGGTATGAAATGCTGACAAACACTAATAAAGTGGAAATATCTTTTTATCTGTAATATCCATAAATGAATTATAAAAAGCAAAGTGCGGCGATGCGATTTTAGGGGGTGGGTATGAAATTGTCATCGGATTCAAACGGACATGAGCGCGGATAATGCAAGTACTCTTCATACCGTATTCGAGGATAAAATGACACAACATACGGCAGAGAATCAAGCAAGACGGAGAATCAAAATCCTCGAAAAAGGGCGCAATTGCCGATGTTGGAATGTGGTATGAGAAAATGAATAACGTATAAAACACGGTCCATAATTCCGTTCAGATGGCAAGGACGAATTAAATTGTGGATGGGCGGTTGACGAGGAAGTCAACGTGTGTAAAGAACGAAACGAAGTGAAGTGAATTCGAGAAGCGCGCGCGACGATACCCCACAATCCCCGTGTATGATGATGGCGAGTGATATGAGGAAACGAACTGGGAATTGGAAAATGTGAATCCTTTTTAGTTTCAATAGGCGAATTGTCTAGAGGTTGAGGTTAACGGGGGGGTTTCTTCACCCAAAGAAAAATCAATTTCTTGTTCTCGGCGCTTTGCTTAGCTTAGCTGGGCTATATGGCTGTTAGAAACTGTAAAGAGTGCCGCCGTTTGTTGGCGCTGGCAATCTGACACCGACACGGGCACGAATGTAGAGAACAAAACTAAAAACCGAATCATAGGTGCAGGTCGGCCTTTCCAAATGAACGTTGCTTGACAGCTGGGGAGTGAGAAGGGTTGCTTTGGGAGTTTTTGTTATCATTCTTTCTACATCAGTTAAACAAGGATCTACTTTGCGATGTGGAAAGTGTTGAGCAGTCGTGCCAGATAGAAGGTTTCAAAATCGTCCTTCTCGATTGCGTGGAAATTTTAATGATTTTTTTTTTTAAATAGTCACGATGGTGTGCAAATTCGTTGATTTTTTATCTTGGTAAAGTATGGGGAGTTTGTAAAATTCGTTTTTAAGATTTTTACGTATTGTTGTCTTTTTTCCTGTCTATGGACCATTAGGGGGGGGGGGGGGGGGGGGGCATACGAACGAAATCGTTTTTTGCGAATACCTCAAAAACGGTGCATCTTATCAAAAAAGTGCAAGAACAAAAGTTATTTAGGATATGATTCTACATAAAACTCGCATACATTAAAATCCGATTACAATAAATTTTAAAAAATCTTATTGAAAAGTTTGACTTCAAAGTGGAATTTTGGTACAACTGTTCGCCGTTCACTTAACTTCGAACAATGCCATATCACCATCATGGCATCAACGTTTTTTTTAACATGATACGATCAGACCCATATGCGCCGCAGGTGACAAAAATTTACGTGTCAAACACTTGTTCTTGGCGCCCATACCGAACCAATTAGTTTTTTGCTTTTTTATGATAAGTTATAAAAAAGATGTAAACTAAACAATAAACAAAAAAGTCGATTGGGTGTCCTAGCGGAATCTGCTGTTGATGGGCTGAAATACTTTACAAATGTTGCACTTTCTACTTGAATTCGGAGAAGTTCAACCGCAACTCGAAACAGTATTTAGTTGTAAAATAATAACTGAAACATGCTGTCTGTCTCATTCTTAGTCATGAAAATAATCTTTAAACTATTGTCGGTAGACTAATCCAATTAAAAAAAAATCCTCGTATATCACAAATGCCCTTTGGCCATTTGCCTTTTTTCACTACCCTAAAATAAACTTTGAAAGCCAAATTAGACAGCTTCAATCTAATTTTCTTGCTAAACTTTTTCCCCACAACATTTCAACGATGACAATTGAGAAACCGACAAAAAGGAAACTCTCCTTCCAAAAAAAAAAGAGTCAAAAGTCGCCACTTTATTAGAAACTTGGTTCTAAAATTGGCCTCCCAGTCATTAAAAAGGTTAAAACCCGTCAAATCTGGCACCGCTGGATTCAAGTGACGATAACGATGATGTTGTTGATTATATGAAAATCGGCTTCAATGGGTGGTTGGGTGGTGAATTCAGTTTAGCAATGAACGGTGAATGTGGTCGCTTCGCTACATTTTATCAACATCTTGTGTGTTCCGTTTTTTCTGTTGTGTACACTTTATTCGCATAGGGAATAATGGTTAAATAAAATAAGGAGATAGAACAAGTATCAAGGACTGGAGAAAATGACGATGATGTGTTCGATGAGGACGACGACGGCGATGACGAAAATGATACGATGGCAAAGTCGGAGATAGCAGTAGAGAAGGTATAGAAAAAAAAAAAGATTTTTCCTGTATGGAGGACTAGTTTTTTTTATATATTTTATAGATTTTTTTCAAAATTTCAAGTATGCTGTCCGGATGATGGAAAAGGACAAAACGACTAACGAGGTGAACGAATATGTAAAATGTAAACAGGACGCGCGCGGTCACGTAAAATTTCGCGTCGATCATTAAAAACAAAGGAGGTTAAGAAGAGGCCCGAGAAGAGGAGCCTTTCGGATCCGGATTCGCAACCGTTTTTTTTGTTCGTTTGAGCTTATATTGAATGTCTGCCTTGTTTTATTTTTACAATAGTGCCATGTTGAATGGTTTCCTTGGGTTCCGTGGATGCTTTAGTAAAACAGGAAAGGATCTAAGAAAAACATACAGGAAAGCAGCCTTCCTGTTGGTTACAGATATAAATACAACTGGGATGTTGTTGTCTGTTCCTTTTTGGTGCTGCTACTGTCGACCGATGTTGCCTGGTTCTAGAAATTGCTATCGTGCTATTCTAGATGGTTTTCGGTTGCTTTGCTAGGCGAGCACCAGTCAAAGGGGCAAATCTGCGACGCAAAGAGGTGATAAACATGCACATAAAAAGCCACGGCAAGGACCTATCTCATCATCAGCATGGAATGGATCTCATTCGTCGTATGGTATGGTCGTTTCATCTCTGTTTGACATTTAGGGTTTCCCGAGTACCGTTTTTCAGGGCATATAGTTTCAGGATGGATTTTCTCGCAAGATGCTCTCGAGCTATAAAAGAACCGATGAATGCGATTGTGTGATGATTGACTGTGTAACTGTACCCTCGTTACACCTCATCTTGCTTAGGTTCGGTTCATATCACCTGATTGTTGCTCGTATCCCTTTTGCGCTTTTATGCTAATTCTATATCGCTCTCGGTCGGTTCCTCACCTGGACCTGGACAAAGAGGGTTTTTTTTTGTTCTCGATATCTTTGTTGCAGTGTCGTCTAGAATGGAATTTTCTATTTGAAAATTTTTTTCTGAGTGTTTGTTGAATGTTCAATGATTATTTCAGATTACAGGAACTCAGAGGTATGGATTTAATGATGTAGGGGCGAAAAACAAGCAAAGAAAATTTACCAAAGTTCGCCTCACAGATGGGCAGGTTGTGGATGGAAGAGTCCAAATGTTCAGGACGACCTCGTATCCCTCGCCAAATTCAGCCGGTGGCAAACTGATGGATGACTGGCTTGTTAAATAGAATCCCGTGCAACGACCGATTGAGCTACCGATGATGAATTAATAAATAATGCTGATGTAGCCACAAATTTATGTAGCCGGCTTGACGACACCTCAGCAACGTGGTTGGGGCTGACGGCTGCTTAACAAAACAAACTTCCACACGATTTACATACGATATGTTATTATTATTCTTCCTACAGTTCAGTTCTGTTTATAGTACACACTTGGCGTTTTTTTTTCTCTTGTTATTATTGTTTGGAAAATGTCAAAATTCAATTTGATAGCGCCACACAGCACACACACTTCACGGTCGTCTCGTCATCGTCACGTTAGGGTATTAACTTTCAAGAAAGAATTTCATTCATAATGTGGTGCTCGAGTGCTTGGGTGCTTCTGCGGTCTCTGTGGACGGACGGGGGAGACCAAGTGGCTGGTGGCCAGAATCTGGCTGGATTTTGATTCTCTTTTTTTGTCGAGTGTGGAATAGTTTCGTGTGGGAGCTGAGCTGAACTGATTGTGGCACGGCAGCACTACACACAGAGGGGCTCGTTGGATTCCCGTTTACGTGGTTTAATTCTGTGGTAATCTTCCGGCCACTTTATTGCCCTCGAACTGGAGTACACTAAGCAGCAATTCCACTTCTATGTCACCTTCCGTGAGGTTTTGTCGGTGTTCTAAATAGCTCGTCTTGTAGGTTTCAGGGTGCTCCACTGGCATCCCGTTTATTGTGTAATTCATCAAATTTTATTCAAAATTCCTGTGCATCAATTTACGTCACTTTGTACACAAAACCAGAAATAAATTCTCCCCCTCTCACGCTCCTTCCACTTGAATTTTTCCAATCACTGTCGTGTTTTAAGCGTTTTCGTTTTGTACAAATTTTCAATAATCTGCCACCAGCCAACAAAAATGTGTGTTGCTATCAACTTTTTCTGTCACTTTTCACTACAAAAAACGAGAAAAACGTGAAAAAAAAATTAACATCAATTACCGAATAACAAAACACTTTTACTCAAATATCAACGTAAAACATTTCATTTTTATTAAGTGATTAATTTATTCGCCCGATTTAGAGGTTTCCATTTTTTATTATTCCGTCGTTTCACGTTTCTTTGGGACGTTTTACTTCTTTTTCATTTTTTCCTTGGTGGGTTTTTCTTTTTTTCTTCTTCTTTTTGCATTATCTGTGGTGGTGGTTCACTCACTCACTCACTGCTTTTTCATTATGGCTGCTGCTAGTCGATCTCTCTTTCTCTTTGCCCACAGTTTCTTCACTGGTGACGATGAATTTTTGTTGAACTTTCTTTTCAATTAAATCCGTTCCGTTTTTCGTTTGCCATTTAACCGTGTTTCGGGGGTCTTTTTTTCGCGATGCTGCTGATGGCGATCAAGAAACCCGAAAAATTATGTTGCACGGAAAATCACCTCGACGGAGCAGCAGTCGATAAAAAGTTTGCGTGCACACATCGCTGCCAAATAAAAAACTCATCGTCCTACCAATAATGTTGGAAAAATTTCCCAGTTAATACACTTAAAATGCCACTGAAATTCCGTGCATGTAGCAGCGCAAAGGACGCACACATTTACGAGAAAACACGAGAGATCTTCTGACTCACACACTTTCCGAGTAGATTTTCCACTTGGCGCGGCGAACGGGGAGAGGAATTCACCTTTTTAGTTTTCTCTCCGCCGTGATATGGTAAATAAACCACTGATTACCAGTGCTGCCATACAGATGGAGTTTTATTGCCTAACAATTTACTGTTTTGGAGGCTGTTTAGATTAGCCGATCCAGGCGCCAGGCATTGAATGAAACTGTCAAAATTACTGGCAAGACGAGGAAGTGGGGGACCCCCCTTATTGCCTGTAATTTAGACAGTTTCGTTCATTGCCTGGCGCCTGGATCGGCTAATCTAAACTAGAGAGCCTTTAACTTAGAGAGTGACCATGCTACCTTAATAGACTGTGCTACTGAGGTCAGTTAGAACGGCTTTTTCTGCAGATTAGAACAGTCTGTAAACAATTTTTCAATTTATCAAAACAACTATGAGTTTCCAAATTTTTTTGATATCTCAAACACGCTATTTTTACATATATTAACCACCTTCAGTTATTTTGGCAATTATTTATAACAATGAATCAAATTTTTAAAGTTTTTCGCGCTCGTTTTTCAGCTCGGCGACCATTTTTAGATGTCCCCATGGCCACTCTCTAGGTTATAGGCTCTCTAATCTAAACAGCCTCTAATGCAGTGATGCTATGTACCTTTAGTGAAATTCCCCTTTCCAAATGACGAAATCCCCCTTTTTCCCCTTTTTCAATGACGAAATTCCCCTCGTTTTTCCCCTATAAAAAGAACGAATTTTAAATAAAGAATTCATTTATTAAAACCAAAATTATTGTCATCGGGACTCATGTTAAAGTCTTTTAAGAGAAAAAAGCACAAATTAGGAAATAATTTTATATTTTGGAAAGCTTGAACAAAATACTCGTTAATTGTATTCCCGATAACAACGTCACGGGTCTCCAACCAAACGTCAAATAAGATATGAAAAGAAGCCGGGATTCACAATTAGATAATAATCAAAGCAAGTCACAAATTTATAAATCAAGGTAGTTCCTTTGCTTTCGAGCTTAAAATGACCCTGTCCTCCCTAAATTCGGTAAAAATTATTTCCATATTTTGAATTTAAAAAATATAAAAATATCAAAAAATGGAAAAAAACGAAATCAAGTCGCGACTGGAACTCGATTTTTGTATTCCGGGCACTTTGCCACTGGTCCATGCATTCTTCTGGTGAATATTGGTCGAAATTAGAACATTAATACTAAATTCAGACTGACACAAAATCACGTAATTTTGAAGATTTTCGTAATTTTGAACGAAATCTTCCTCGAAATCACGAGCTTTCCAGTACATTAACCTGTTTTCAAAACTCACTGAAAGTATGCAATTTCCACAAAATTACGAACGAAATCAAGCAAAAACAATGAATACAACCCTGCATCACTCATTCAGCTCTCTTGAGTACATCAGTTTTGACATTTGCGCTGGATTAGAACGACGGAGATATAAGAAAAAGAAGCCGTGTTCCGCACGCGAAAAGGATATATTAGTAAACAACCTACGCGGGGCAAAAAAAAATGGACCTGTTTTTGATGTGATTAGATATGAAATGGAAAATAATTGTTTATTTTCATTACAGATAATTTCCATTGTCGTCTAAAGTATCTAATTCTGTTTGCACATATTTCATCGATGTTTTGAATTGTATTATTCATCATATTACTAAAATTCATAGCAATCCTACACTAAAATTCATAGCAATCCAGTAGTTGAAATGTGAAACAAAATTACCTTAATCTCTGTGTGAACACTTTGGTTTAAGTTCTAAATCACTTCGCAAAATTACGTGATTTTGTGTCGGTCTGAACTTAGTATAAGCCAAATTTTAAAGATGACCAAGAAATTACCGATTTAATTGATTTTTACATAATTTAAACAAAGCACTTCTGCTGAGTTGCAATTGAAAATATTTCTATTGAAAATATATTTAGGAAATCCGAAAAACGAACAAAAAATATGTGTCAATGAACTTTCATGGAAACTACTTTCCATCAAAGTCTTTTAAAGTAGTTTAAAGTCATTACTTTGAATAAGATGAGAAATGGTACTTTTTAATGTGCTTTTTTCAAAGCGGTTAAAAAGTACACTGAAAAATCGGTTAAACGTACATTCCAAAGCCATTTTAAAGTGCTTTTGTTTAAAACATTGGTGTGTACTTTACAATTGCAATAAGATCATTATAAAGTGGCAAATGCATAAATAAGGGCATTTCCTTTACTCTTTACCTTTGCCTAAGCTTGGAATTGGATTGTAATTGTTTTTATTTATTTGTATTTTTACTATACCGTAATTTTTTAAAAGTATTTCGGATTTAGTTGAAAGGCGAAGATTTTCCCCTCGTTGTAAATCGTTTCCCCTCGTTTTGAAGCGTTTTCCCCTTTTCCCCTATTAACAATTTTTATAGTCAAATTCCCCGCAAAAAGGGGAATTCCCCTCGATATAGCATCACTGCTCTAATGGTTTTGTTGGAAGTGTGAAGACGCTGTCAGAAAAAAAATCTTATTGCTTAACGATAAAATTGTAACACCGCGTCTTGATTTGGGATTTTTCATCGCAGAGATTTTTGATTGACCAATCAGAGCTCGAGTTGACGGCGAGAAAAAATCCCAGAGATAAATTTCTTGAAATCTTGCAATAGCAAAATTTCTTGGAATTTCACAATTCAAGATGGCGGAATCCAAATTCTCCCGACAAGTAATTGCAAAAATAACTAATTTTTACAAAATACGATACAAAAAGCTTTGGAAGAGAATATATAACATTAAGAGGTTTTTCTTTTCGTCTGTTCTTCTGTTTCAGCCTTTTCACGTATTGCATTAATTGCGAGTACTAAATTTCAAGAGATTTTCGGCCCAGCTGCCAAAAAAATCTCATTGCGGTGAGATATTTCTTGGGATGAAAAATTGTTAATCAAGACGCAGTGTAACTAACAAATAGTTATTTTTCCCTGATACAGTAGAGTACGCTCAATTTTAGATCTCGATTAGACATACATAAATTGTGATTTCTTTCATTGAGACTAAATACGCCAGTAGCTGTCAGACTGGCGTGAAATATTTGGGAAACGGATCATTTCTAAAGAATCGCAAATAATATTTGGCTGTCTTTTGCAATGAGACGTGTTACATAGAAGAGGACCGAAACAATAATGACAATGGAACACATTCGATATAGTAGCCAATCAATCAGAGCCGACAGGCGGAACTCTGAAAACGGCGATTTTAGTTTTGAGAAGGATTTCATTAATTTTTCCATTTACACTTCCTCACCTTGCCTTAATTTTGACAGTTTCTGTCCTAATTAGGCGGTCTATTTCAATCAATGTGAACAGGCTCAAAGGCATGGAAAAATAGCAAATATTTTTACCCAATAGCAAATAGTGTAGTGGTACTATTTCAAAGTTTCATACGGTAATGTGGTACCATTTTGTCGGTAGCACAATTTTGGTACCACCGTGAAACATTTGTTACGAAAAAGGTGGTACATCGCGTGTACCACCATGCCTTTAAGAGTTAATCCTTTCCTTGAATTTGTGCAATATATTAAAGCGTGTCTCGATTGGAAAAAAATCTTTTCTTCGCAGATTTCCAGAGCAAAACAATTTGTTTTGTCTACATGTGTACTGGGTCGATTTTGTCAGAACATTTCATTCGACATGCATTTATGCTTTTAACTCTTTCGTGCTATTTTTTGAATTTTGTAGGGGAATTTTCTTTTTCGGTTATAAAGATGGTTATTTTAATAATGCTTTCGCCCATGCCTTGCCATTGAAATGTCTAGTGGAGACTGCTTTTCTAGGATTTTTTTTTGCTTTTGGCAACAATCTAAGACGTCAATAAAACCGTCGTGGCGGAAATTTTTGAAAACAAAAATTTGACTGGATGTGCAAATTGCGCCGAAAAGTGAAATGAAATCTTAATTAAAGGTCGTGTGTAGAGCTTTAATGTTTAAAAACGACAATCTAACGCAGAAATCCGGAAAAAGTCACAGGAAAATCTCTGTTCCGATCTATCAATCACTCCACTGAAAATCCTCACGTGAGCACTTTTTAATTAATTGCTTAGAATACCTGATTTATAGAAATGTAAATCAATTACATTGTTTACTATGGCATCACCTTTTGACAAGTAGACAAAGAGAGAGAAAATCCCGCAAATGAGTCCAATTTGAGAGAATTGTTAGCTGCACACTTGCGTAAATCCGTGTATCAAACGTCCGATTGGATCTGTGTTGATGGATATGGGAAAATGAAGTTAAATGAAAATGAGATCTTTACACCGAATACGAGCAAATTATGTCGATAGATGAGATGACATGAATCGGAAATACAAAAGGTAACGAAACCTTTGAATGTGTGCAATTGTAAATGGCGGCATAAAACAAAAAACACATAAGCAGAATCAAATCTCGCCTCGCACGTATTTATCAATATCCATACAGAATTTCGTCTTTCGAATTTTCATAAGGAGTTTTCCCTTGTCCCGTACAAGAGCCTGTTCAGATTGGTTGAAATAGTCCGCCTAAATAGGACGGATGAAATATTGCTCGTGTTCAGATTGAGACTATTTGAACCAGTAGCTGTGAGCAATCAGACTGGCGTGAAACATTTGGGAAACGGAACATTTCTAAAGAATTGCAAGTAATACGTGACTGCCTTTTGCTTTGCGACGTGTTGCATCGACGACGACCGAAACAATAATGACAATGGAACACATTCAGTGTGGCAGCCAACCAATCAGAGCACGACAGGCGGAACTCTGAGAACGGAGATTTTAGTTTTGAGGATGATTTTCCTATCAGCAGTCCCACTTCCTCACCTTGCCCTAATGTTGCCAGTTTCTGTCCTATTTAGGCGGACTATTTCAACCAATGTGAACAGGCACCAAGAGACGAATGACTTGTGCGAGTGTTGCCATCGTACACGTTATCCGAAGTTTCTCTGCACGTAAGAAAATCTAATCACAGCAGCCACAAAACTGATTCGAGTGTTTTTTGCTGTTGTTGTTCTTGTGTGTGGCGCTGTGAAATTAACCAAGTCACAATTCGGTGTTAAAAAGTACTTTGCCCACTTAGGCAAAAATCGCGTTATTCGTTTTCTCATTTCTGGTTTTGGATTAAACAAATTGGCCGTTTGTTTAACATGTGTGTGCGGGCAATTTGACTGCTCTGCTACTCGGGTTCTGTTATGTTGTGGGTTTTTGTACGTGCTGATGATAACGTCTATAAATATTTGCTTCAAAATTAGTCATCGCAAGTGCAACATGCAACGGAAAAGTGATTTAGAAAATTGTGTAGAACGTCACTTTGGTATTAATGTGTTATTTATTTTGATTGTTTACTATTAATTAAAAGTATTTTTTGTTAGACAGAATGAATTGAGACGTTTTTACTTGATGGAATTAAGAACTAAAACGTCGTGTAGCTACGAAGAAAAGGATTTTGACATGATTCCATTCATAAATGTGATCACTTTTTAGAGGACTTCGATCGATTAATCGTCTTCCGCAAAAATTGAGCCGAAGTCGAAGGAGCAACCCTCTCGAAAATTTCAAAGTACTTTAACTCTTTGTTGACAGTCGGTAATTTTAAGTACCACCAACTTTAAATCCTTATATTTTTTGCTTATCCAATAGTATCAACATTCTATATACTTTTATATACCACAGGAGTCAGTCAATACCACCGCTCCATAAAATTAGTGTCTTTTATTTAAAATGCTTTCTGGAACCATTTTTAACAAAAAAGTCATGGTTATTGATTTATTGTTGTTCACTTCCTGGTCCACAAAGGGTTAAGCGAGCGTATTTTAAAAACTGCTTTGAAATGTACTTTTAACTGACTTTTCAGTGTATTTTTTAACCGCACCTTTGATACCTTTTTCTTCATCATATTGAAAGTAGTTTAAAAAAAAACTATTAACTTTAATTAGAACAGTTTATTAGACCAGTTAGAATATTTTTCCCCCAGATTAGAACAGTGTAAACAATTTTTCCATTTATTAAAACAACTACGACTTTCCAATATCTTTGATACTTTAGGCATGAGTTTTTTTTACTTATATTAATCAATTTGTTATTTTAACAAATATTTGTAACAATAAATCAAATTTTTAAAGTTTTTCGCGCTGGTTTTTTTTAGCTTGGCGGCCATTTTTAGACGTCCCATTGTCCACCCTCTAGGTCAGGGGTGTCCAACCTTTTAGCTGTCCTGGGCCACATTGGGAAATGACGAGTTATATTGGGCCACAAATAAAATATACAAATAAAAGATAGCTTTTTAGATAAAAACGTTGAATATATACACACTTAGTTAACAATTTTAAGTAATTTAATCTTCATTAATACAAAAAGTTTGTAAATATATCAGTTTTTGTTGGGCCACATTCAAACACGTTCTGGGTTGGACAAGCCTGCTCTAGATTAAGGCTTTTTAAAAATTTATAAAATCGCATTGTGGAAAAACCATTAAAGTACAAATAACTGTTCAAATAACTGGGAGTCCAAATAAAGAGTGTTCAAATAATCGAGATTTGCCTATACTTTAATCCATTCATACCCACTGCTACATACATGCAATGGGGACCCCAGTCCGCTCTGAACAGATATATAAAAACATAAGAAAAGCGGGCTATCGTCATATCGCACATGGTCCCGTAGACTGTAGTATCTCAAAATCGGCCATTTTGAGAAAAACGCATTCAAAGTTTTGATTTCAAAATAATTGTTTATGAATAATTGTTTTTTCTGTTGTCTGTACAGTAATATTTCAATTTATTACTCTTTTGATAATAATTTACAGATCATTTGCTTCATTTTTTTTTTTTTTGCAATAATAAAAGATAGAGATAGGTTTGTTTTCCACAAAATCAATTTAAATTTTAAAAAATGGGAATTTAAAAAACCAAAAAAAAATAAATTTTAGGACTACGTTTACATTTAAATTTGTTTTTCATTTGATTCAGTCAATTTTCCTTTACATAATGGAATAATTACTCAAAAACACATTTTTTTGAGATACTACAGTCTACGGGACCATGTGCGATATACTCTATATGAAGGCAGACCAATTTTTTATGAAAAAATCCCGAAAAAAACATGGATATATCATAATTATGTTAATTACTAAGCAATTCATATCCCAAGAACTAATTTCCTAAAACAATGATTTTCAGTTTTCACACTTCATTGCAAAATCATTTTAAATCGCTTTTACTAACCCACAATTATCCTTTACAAGATTATTATTGTTGATTCTTTTCCAAGTCCGAATTTCCGCTTTTTATAAATAATTATGCAATGTAAATCAGTTTCGTTTATGTTGCAGTAAAGCCAACAGAGTTAATCATTCAATAAAAATGGTAATCTTTTTTAATTATGAATCACGTCAAAATAAAATTTATGCACAATTCGCACGTGGCAATTCTAAGCGTAAGCGCATCAGGGAAAAGTTTTCAGCCATGAGAATCGTGAAAAGTGCCAAACAGAACAAATACCATCGCATAGATATTCCCCTCAATGATTTGGCTCTCGTTTTATACCAAAACGCTGAAACGAGACGGTTTGATGTTGCTATTTCGATCAGCCATTAAGGAATTGCCAAAAGAAAACTCCAAAACAAACCAAAATCCAAGTGCAAATCCAAATCCAAGTGGCTAATCGCCTTTTAATTTCATTGTTCCATTGCACGCAAAGAGTAAATTTACAAGTGGATGGATGGTGCGCCTAGTACACTAGGGCCTATTCTATTTTTGCTGTCGTCGGTTTTCGCCACTTCGCTTGCTCAAAATGAGATAAAAGTGGTTTTTTGAAATGCTCGACTGATTTCCCAACCAGGCAAAATTAAATGCGAGGAAAAACGGAATTCCCACAAAGTTCAAGCCTAGCGGTGGTAAACATAACCCCACATAATCACAGAATAGCAACTTTTGACACATTAACTCCACTTTGCTGTGCTTGTGTTCGTGGATTAAAATTTTCGTTCATAGCCGGGCGCTCCTCGCAAACAAGAATCGACATGAAAAATCTCGTCCCAGCAGACCAAATAAACTTTTAAAAAACTATATTTGTTGGTTGAAAGAAATCACAAAAAAAATAAGATCTCGCTAGTGTAAAGATTGAATAATCGTTAAGTCTCATTTACATTACCCGGCCCTTACACGCGACTATAAAGTCTGTCAGTAGCACAGACTTCAAATGTCAAATTACTGACAACGCATTAAAATACATTTAGCGAAGTGGCAGTCAGTGCATTTACACGAGACTGTGTCAGCTCTACAGACGCGTGTAAGGGCCGGGTTACTGTCTTAAATTGAGGCAGTAGCTGTCATTCCAGTAGTTGTTTTATATTTCACACTCAGAAAACTTCAAATGTTAGATAATTGACAGGCAGCTGATATAATAGTGATATCCTTTCTTTTTAACCAAAGTTTTGACAGTTGAAAAGGAATACATGAAAACAAAACAATCAAACGAGAATTGTATTAGCCAATCAGAGGCCGATCCTACCGAAAACGAAATGGAATTTCTAATTTTCGTTCGTGTTTCCCTTTCACAGTCTTTCCTACGTCTCTCTCTCTCTCGTTAACTTGTTAGGCAGGCGCCTGGGAAGTTTCAATCTAAACACAGTCTTAAGCCCAATTCAGACTAACGATTGCGATTACTATTGAAGCTCCTTGACCAATGACATCAAAGCTTTCAACGACAGATCTGTTTTTCGTTTGACCATCCTAAAGAGCAGCGGATGCCTATTATTCCGGTCAAGAGGCATCAGGCGGGCAATTTCTTAAGCAAAAAGGCATCAAAGGTATGCCCATCTATTGATCAGTAAACAATTTTTACTCGCAAAATAAATTTCCTGTTTATATAAACTTTGATATCCTGACACGACGTGGCCTTCACTGATAACGAGTATTTATCCCCAGGTATGCTGGGATATGTTGAATGTGGAACCAACATTAGTGAACGGTTTTATGTAAGATTCGTGTTTTTCTATTATGGTGATTTTTGCACACATTTGAGTCAATTTTCCAGTGTTTTAGGCGTTACACAAGATAAAGTTCATGTTTCTTATTCGAGCAAAGTGTACAGAGTTGAATTAATGAACCCGATGAGCGCCACACTGTCTTTTGTGACCACTTCAAATATGGATACATCAAATGTTTACATTAACAATAAAATTGACACGTATTTCATGGAGCTTAGGTACTCTAGAATCAAGCAGAACGAGGTGGTCTTTTTTTTCTCATTGCTAGCGCAAAACTTGTCTGCACAGAATTTAAAAAAATCTCAAGTCATCGTCATCTAACCGCAACACCAAAATATTCATCCACAAAAATGTTGTGCTTTCCATCGTCTTAGGCGATCAAATATTTGTATTTTCATCTTTTGATTCGAGTTCATCGATTAACTCGTTGACCCAACCGAGATTCATAAATCTGAACCCAGTGATCACGTAATATGACTATGCTAAGTGGTCATTTGTAGATATGAGGAGAGGTTAGAAGAGGAGCTGCGGCTATTAAACACGGGAAATTGAGTTGCCACCAAAGTTAAAATTTGAGTGGGGCCAACAACTTCGAAAATTGCTGTGAATCACAACGAAAGGTTATATCTCAGGGATTAATAACCTTTTTACAATGTCCACCTGAGTTTAGCTTAACATTGCCGATGTTGCCAGATTCAAATAGTCTAGGATTTTACTATTTTGATTTTAAAAAAATCAGCAATTCGACTTTTTATAGCTAATTGGAATTAAATTCAAAGACTTTAATACCCACATTGGAAGAGCAAAAAAAAAACGGTTTATCATTCACTTTTGCAAGAACTTTGATCAAGAGAAAAAATAAAACAAATTGCTGTTTCTAATAGTCTTTTTTCGGAACGCATCCTCATAATCATAACTAATTAAGAATTTCAAAGCTGTCCTTGGACTTTTAGATTTCTTTCACGAATTCATCTCATAATTGCATTTGTCAGATGATTTCCAATATCTTATCTGAAGGCCTAAATAGGAATTTCATGTATATCCTTTAGAGACTGATTTTCTCACGGTTTTCAGATATCTCCTCTTTTTTTTCTGCCGAGACAAAAATTCTTTGCTAAGTGTGTGTACATTTTAAAGATTCTTGCTTCTGGAATACTGGATGGATACCAAAAACAAAAAATTCAGACCTGCCACCAACTCAGGTTGGCGATGTTGATACGAAAAAAGAATTAAAAGGTAATGAAAATAAGGTAAAAAAAATACAAATCTTTAACCTCAACCCGATTCCGTTTATTTGATTTAAATGCCTTTGGCAGAAATATTGACATGGGACTTAAATTGTTCAGATATGGGACTACTATCTCGAAAGAGGACAGTTTTTGACATAATTTAAAATGAAGTGGTCAAGGTTGTCGAAAAAATAACTAAATTAAGATCATTTGCGGATGTGAATCATGGGGAATTAAACGTTATTTGTTTTTTTTCTATTTTGGGTGGTAGTCAGAAACAAAATGATCAAAATTTTTGTATTTGCATAAATATTTCAATTTTTTTTAGGTTTTATCATGAAAAATGCCAAGTGACAAAACGACGATGTCAATTAGTCTCCTTGTACATACAATTTAACTCCTGAAGATTTTAACACTCGTACTCCTGTACACGGTTAGAAAAATTGGGATATTTTTTAAGTCTGCCTTTGGGTTACAGCCGTATTCAAGTCTTAAAAGCTTAAATTTCAATATTTCCAAAAACTTACGAAAAAGTGTAAGAATTTTTGTATTGAATTGTAATATTTTCTTTCTTTAACACACATTTTCGATTAAATGTACACCAAAAATGTTTATATTGTAAGTTTTTAAAACTTGATTCCTTCTCACACAACGAGTTCATTTGTCTGTGGTAGTGAGAACTTCTATGTTCATTATGGTAATTAAAGTCAAATGCTATTATAGATTTAACCCCAAATAACTTAAAATAGTAACTATCCAAGTCTGACAATATTGCATTTTAAGACAAATGGTGTAAAAATGGCAACACGATGTCTAACGGTAGTTTTGATAGACATTTCGATTGCTTCAGTATTACAGCAGAAAGTTCTCGTAAATAGTGCGGAAAAATGGCATTAAAAATTGAAACCGATGTAATTTTGAAAGTGGAGTTTCGGGATGAGTTGAAATACATCCGAATAGATAAATATATTTTGGATTTAGAAAGCTCTGACAGGCCAATCTGATGAGAACGATATTGTGCTTTCTAGTAAGTTTTGAAAACGATATTGTAGTGTCTTGTGAATTTTAGAAAAACTTTGGAAACAGTGTAAATAAAAAATAAACTTCTCAGTCTTTCACAGGTTTAGCATTCCCGAAGAAAAAACATTTGATTTTACAGACCAATCGAATACAGAAATTCCATTTGCAAATTTATTGCAAATCGTCTCTAATTACAAGCAGTGTGCATGTTTTTTCCTGAAAATTCGAATGTCAGAATGTCAGACAGAGACTTCATTATTAAAAAGAACTTTTGCGGGGGTAGGACCTCAGCTTTTAGTAAATAGTCCGGTAAGTTGTAAAAATATCTGATACATCACTTTTTGCATCAGAGACTTCGCAAAAATTGTGGGATGTCTCGAGAAGGGGAAATTTGACATATTTTTTTTACTTTTAGATACTAGAAAACTATTTGAAGGCCAATGGAGGACTCCAAATTTTAAATGAATATGAATCGAAATCCACACTCCTCGATACAACCAGGCGAAGTTTAGTTTCATAAGTATATGATTTTATGAAGACAACGTTTGGAGACTATCCAAAAAAAGAGGAAAAAGTTGCGGTAGCAAATGCAATTATAAACCTGTTCCCGTCGTACAGGATTCAAAACAGTGAAGTAGGTAGAATTGTAAGTATATCTGCTCTTTATTGTATCTTAAATGTTTTCCGGTTTTATATGAAAAGACTCTAACTTAAATTATGTTTTATAATTTGCAATTTTATGTTAGGATGTCTTTTATAATCCAAAGAAAAACACCGGATATTTGGCTGTTAAACAAAAAAACGCCAATACAAAGCGGCGAAAAGTTGAAGACCTCGTAGCTCCAAAAGCGGGTCCTTCTTCGTCCAGAAACGGCCATAATTTGGAAGTATCTAATTCGAAGAAATGGTCCTCCTATACATACGTGGGCAATGAGATATGAATCAAAACATAAGTATTTTACACAACTGAATTCTTCCATTAATAATTATATTAACCTTTGCAAAACCCTTTCAATACGTCATCAGCAAATGATGGTTCATTTATGGAAAACTTTAAAATTTAAACCAATCATAACGTTCGGCCCACTAAAAAAACTAGTATAAATGAAACAAATTTAATCAAAGAATTAATGAGTTTATGTTTAGAAAAAGATACTGATATTTTTTCAACTGACTGGTTTAAGCAAGATGGGTATCACTATAGGAATGATTGTTTTATTTCCTTAATTAGTGGCGAAGATCAAAATACTTTTGGATTAATAAAATTAATTATTGTAATAGAAAATAAGGTTTTCTTAAGTTGTTTAGTGTATAAAATCAAAGATCTTGATGAAAAATTGAATTATTTTGAAGTAATCAACACAAATGAAAAAAATTGGTGAATTTTGAACAAAACCTTATAAAAAAACCGTTTTCGTTTCACCTTATTTGTAAGAAACGATACATTTTGTTACCTTATATACTATGTTAAGTTCGACTGGTATTTCAAGAAATAAATTTTTAATTTTTTTTAAATAATGTAGTATTTTTTCACAGACCTATCCATTTATTAGCGAACCACAATACTTTCGTTGAATGCAGGCAAAATTGGAGGCCGTGGCTCTGATTCGCTTGCATTCCACGAAAGTGTGGTAGCACAGCTAATTTTCAATTCTTTTTCTAGATTAAATTTAAGTCCAACATACTTATAAACTAACCAATATGGAATATAATTTAATCCGTATTGGATTATATTTTAATAAAAAATGAATTGAAAACTAATACAAAAAATATTAAAAAGTAACCCTGTTGACTTAAATATCTGTCAAAATTTTAATGCCAAAAAAACTTGAAAAGTATTCTTAAAATACTTAAAATCTATGTTTTAATATTTTCCGAGACTTAGATTTTAATCCTTTTTTGGTGTGGTCATATATGTACACCAAAATACTTACGATTTTACACCAATTTTTCTAACCGTGTAGAGGGGATAGCCTAAGTTTTGTTAAAAATTTTACGTGCTATTATAATCCTGGTAGGTCGAAATCCGTGGTTTTTTTTATATAGTTCCAGCCAGAGCTTAGGGAAATACAACATTTTCACAACATAGAGAAAAGAATACCAAATTTTAAGTCTGCAGCTCAAATCGATCATAAGTTATCAGTTTTGCGGGAAAACAAAAATATTAATGGCGAGTTTCACGAAATTTATAGCGACCGCTAAATCGAGTTAGTGGGCGGATTTCAAGCAAAAAAAAGTTCGCTAATTTGACTAAAAGTTTCGCAAAATCCGTAGTAAATGTTATAAAAATTTTCTCAGACTTATCGATATGTGTTGTGTTGCCTTGTGCCATTCTTCAAGGCAGCCAAACAAATGTCGACGCTTTTATTATTTCTACAAAAGATTTATATTTGCAGAGCCAAAGAAATTGTGGAAGCATGTTTTGTGGAAGGAAAAACGTCTAAATTCGTTTCGCGGTCTTTAAAAATTCAGTATGCCATAGCTTTAATTCTGAGTAAAAAGTGGTAATTTTTTACTTTCTTATACCAAGTATAATATAAGATTGTATTCATGAAAAATTTCGACCTCCTGGCTTTTAGCTAAAAAAAAGCATTTCATGAGCACTCCTGAGCATTATTACAAAAATGTCTTTCTGTATGTGGACAAGATTTTTCCAAAACTAATAGAGCTAGAGTCATGAAATTATGTTTGGATGATCCTATCAACTTGTGATGGAAATCTCTTAACTGGAAGTAACCACAATGGCAGCTTTTTAAAAATCGCAATTTCGTTTTCAGCTATTTTTTCCGAAACTACGCGTTTTTCAGTAATCTTCAGTATGACAAAAGTTGAAGACAGTAACTCTTTTGTCTTTTACTAGAACTCGACATCTCAAATCGGTATCGAGATGTACCGTTATATAAAAGAAATTAGTTTTTTGCGATTCTATCGAAACCTAACGGGTTATATATTGTTTAATGTATGAGATAAATTGAAGAGAATAATATTTGCCACAATTTTGTATTTTACTATTATCCGCTATCGTTTACCATTATTGAGATAGTTTAATTAAAAACCAAAAAATAAATAGATTTTTGCGAATTGCTTGCAAACTAACGGGTTTTCGAAGTTAAAACCGTTAAAAAAGGAAGAAATAAAGGTATTAAAATTTTCTACATTTTTGTCTTCTAGCGTAAATCGATATCTTTTACCGTTATCGAGATATTTCAGATTTTGTATAATAAAAAGTCATATTTTTATAAAAACTAATATTTAGTTCATCGGGTTATAGTGTAAATTGTGCAGAAACGTAGATTTTGTATAAGAAAGTTATGTGCTGTTCACATCAGACATTTTTATTCATCGATTGGTTTGTAGGTTTATAGGCGATATAATAAAACACAATGAACCCCTTTTGCACTCTATACGAATTTTCGAAAATGTGCAATCACAGATATTAAAATTTCTTAAGAACACAAACTATAGTATGGTTAAGATTAGACAAATTGCCTCTGAGATATGTGACTATTTAATATGCAAATTATTAAGCACTTAAATCCCAAACAATAACAAATTATGGATATTTCAGCTACCGATGAATTATTGGTCGTTATATACTGGGCTTGTTATCAGGCGAAACAATCTCATGATTATTAAATTGTCATTAGGTGCGGAGATGAGATTACATGACAGCAGACAAGATCAATAATCCTACACACTTAGCAACACAGTGGAGTTTTATTGATTTTGGCTAATCTCCAAATCCCGCTTTTTACGTTCAGGTCAACCAGCAATAATGGCAGTAATTACATTGAATTGTCTAAGAATATAATTGCCATAAATAGAATTCCAGGCGAATAACAAAAATAATGAGGATAATGTGAATTGTAAATAACAGCGACCATCTCTTATCGTGGGGCTCGGTTGCGCACAGAGGCATCAAGAAACGCAGCAAACCGCTGAGCCATCACGAGATTTCATCTCGAAATCTTAAAAGCCAGACACGTCTGAAAGATACAACTTGGCAGCCAGGCAACTTAACCTTTCCAACCATCGACAATATTAGCCCATCCATTGCTTAGCTTTGATGGAAGAACAAATGAAACCAGACCAGAGACAACAATCAAAAACTGAGGATTGTTCTCGTATTTTATGCTGTCTTCGAAGACGTTGGAGCATTTACAAACTGACTGCCACTGGACTGACTGAACTGAGTTTATCTTAAAAAATGCTTTTAGATGTGATACAAGATTTCGTAGAGTTTGTTGTCTTCGTTTTGGATTTTTTGTGTTGTTTTTTTTTGCCCATCAAAAATATCCAACGGAATGAACGCAGCACCGCACAACACGTTGCTTGACTCATTTCTTGAACTTTTAATTCAGTTCAGCAGACTCGAAATGAATAAAAATTCAATAAACAGAACCAAACAGATGAAAAGAAACTCGAAGAACTCGCTGAGAATAACATCAAAATCACTGATGGCCGGTTTTAAGTTCATGGTTCACAACTAGATTTGAATGTGTGTAATTTTCCCAAAAAGACCCTCATCTCGTGATGACGACGTCTTTTGACAGTGATGGCCGGTTAACTGTGTTCTATCTTCGGTTCAGGTGTTTTTTCCCTTCTTCGCCATACAATAGGAGGATAGATATCATAGGTGGCAGAGCACCCAAGAAGCAAATCTTGTGGCTAGCATATATCTATATTTAATACTACTACAGTAAATACTTGGTAATTCAAACACTCGGTAATTCGAATACCACGCTAATTCGAACAACCATTTTTTTATATTGGGTATCTTCCTAGCACTCTCTTTTCTAGCAAGTTATTCAAGTAGCTAAAAACCATATTATCTCTTGAAAATTTTCCAATACATCTTGCCCCGTTTTCACGTCTCGAACCATTTTCAAGAAAATTGCAAAATCATTTCCGTTTGTTTCAGAATAGTTCAATTTTTCCTATTGTCAGAAAAGATTTAACTTTTGATAAAAACTTATTCCAACTTTCAACTTCGAATAGGTCTCGAGTTTTCAAATGTTTTTGTGTGAAAAATGTCAACATAAGTTTATCCAAAAGAGGTATCCATTTTTGCACCAGCATATCTTAAATCCGTGGTTCCCAAACTTTTTCAGTTGACGCCCCCCTTGAACACTTATCAAACAGCTGACGCCCCCCACCACTTTTTTTTTGAAAACCTGTCAAACCACCGTGGTTCTATTCTAATATTTTGAGTTAAAAATCCAAACACACTTTTACTGTCTATTTCAATTATTTATTTCCCTAGTTTCTACAAAAAAAAAAAACTGAAAAAATAGAAAATTAATGGGATGAGTGACACTGTTTTTCTTTCACTAAAATCTGAATATTAGGTCTGATGTTTGACAGAGCACACCGGAGATCGCTTTCCAGATTAAGTCTGCAACGCTGCTTTGTTTTTATTAGACAAGACGAGAACAATTTTATCTTCATAAGGCTTTCGATACGATAGAATGGTCCAATTTTGCCCGTTAAAGAATTTGGTCTAGCCATTTACGAGAAACGCAACGAAAACAAAATTTCAAGTCTCTAGCTGAATACGTTTGAAAGTTATGGTATTCACAGACGGACATGCGGAAATCAAAATTTTTAATCATACTAAATGTAATACACTCCTATATGATATATCATATATTATGGATTAAGCCATGTTTATACCCGTATGGTGAAACCACAGGGTATATTAAATTTGCCTTACCGTTTGTAACGCCAAGATCCCGTCATCACACACAAAAAAGAATTACACCTGTGTGTTTAGAATGATAAAAAAAATTGAATTTTGCATGTCCGTCTGTCTGTCCGTATGTGGCGCGGATTGCGGTCGCAGGGATTGAGCTAGAGACTTGAAATTTTAGTAGAGACTTGAAATTTTTGATTCTTGAAATCTTTTATGGGCGTATTTTATAGCAACAAAGAATATTTTCGCAACTTGAAACTAAATTGTTACTTGGGTATCCAGCAGACATCGCTGAACTCACATGATAAAGTTCATCAATTCCAGAGCACGGCACAGCACAGGCTCAGGTTATTTTCAGGTATGGATGGCATCAGCATCAACATCAACATCAAGTCACGTAAGCGAGATATTGGGTGGTATCCCATTGGCGATATGGGAGTGGGAGATACACTCAGTCAACTAGTCAACAATAACAGCAGGTTCACGTCAAACATTTAAGCATCCGAGGTTTAGAATTCGACCATGGCTCAGGGTTTTAGGGTTATGTTAAGCTGGCATTATGGCAAGTAGCCAAGTTCAGATAGTTAGCAAAGCTAAGGAAGTCTGGGGGGCATCTATTGGCCAGGGTATACAACAGATAGAAGTGGATAGTGAGGTAGGCAATTATATTGATCTATAGAAAGGTTGCATTTGTATGATAATAGGTGAAATGTGTGAGCAACCATTACATATTGTCCATGTATTACGTTACACAATAAAAATTGATATGTGTATATTCAATATTTGGTAGATTTTCTTGTGTTTTTCTACTTCGGGTACTGCTCCGGCTCTATGGTTTTACTGCTTTTGCCATTGCTCTCTTCTCATCTTGTCTTCGTCTGTTTTTCCTTTTATTCGGTCTTTTTGTGGGGTTGTTTTGTCGTGTTGATTTTATTCCGTTGATACAGTATACTGGATAACCAAGGTGAAAAAAGAAGATGGATGTCACAGTGAAAGCTTATGGGGCTGCGATGTAGAGCGGGAAGATAATAAAAAGTATTTTTGTGTGCAAGCATGCGAACAAAGTGTATCATGTATCGAAAAAAGGCACCACATAAGATTTAATCAGTGTTGACAATATTTAAGTGCCCGCACACATAAAATTCGGTGGCTTTTTTTTTCTTCGGTGGAGCTTTTTCGAGTTGTAGGTTCGGTACCTACCACAAAAATCAACCAAACTATTCACTCTATAGAAATTAAATAAAAAAAAAAACAGAAAACAAGAATCGCCTGAAAAAATCGAAATGAATGGAAGAAACCCCGAAAAAAGTGGTTATTTCGCATGACAGAGATGAGTTTCCATTTGGCTAGTCCACATGATTTACTTTTTTTCATTTTTTTTATTAACCATGATTGTTTGAGGGGTGAAACACACATCGAAAATCATGGTAAAAGCCAAATAAATTACGGTACAAAGGGAGGAATAATGGTTGAAAATCCTGAAAAGCTATATCGCCAACCGAAATCGTATAAACGGTTTGAGGTTCACTATTGTTGGTTGGAGAGAATTGGTAAAATATGGTGGAACAATAATCATGTCTAGTCAAAGTCAATTCGCAAATTGGTTGAATGATTTTTCATTTATGAGATGTCATCACATTTTAGTGTCGTTTTGGTATACGGAAAGGAAGTGGTTTTTCAATCAATCCGATTATGTAGCAGTTTTCTATATTTATAGTACTGAATTCGAGTAACTGCATTTTTTATGAAGCAATAATAAAAACTTTGTACAGAATTATGTAACCGTCTTTGAGAATTATGTTACAGAATTATGTTATATGATAACAACTTTTTGCAATGTTCAATAGCTGTTGTTCTTATCAAACAATATTAGTCTGAAGGATCTATAATTAATTTATATTGTTTGCAAGTTTTTTTTTTGCACAATAAATACTGTTTTTAATTGAGATCACAAACATAACGAATTTTCATACAAATCTCGAGAAAATTGAGTTATTTCAAATACATACCATCTTATATGTGCATTAGCAGTTATAAACCTGCCTTGGATATTTTTCTGAGTATTTTCTATAAACGGAAATAGACACAATTATGAAATATCCCTTGTGATGTTATCCAATAAGTTTGAATAACTCGCCCTGCAGTCGTCCCTATCAATATTAAAAGTTTCCGGTTAAAAGTTCATTTTATTTTGAGACTTTTGCTCGGAATTTTTTGTACAGAGGTGTTTTATTTGGAAAAATGAAAAAAAATACATCATACTTATTCTGTAAATTTTTTGCGACCGGCTAGTCTATTAGTAGATGCGCGTGTTCTTCGTTGGTCGTTCACAATTCAATTGAGATTTTCTTTTTAAAAAATGAGAAGAGAGCTGTTAGTTTTGGGACCAGTCTTAAGACTGATTTGGCTTAATAGTTTAGATATTTACCTCTAATTTAATGTATTTAAAAAAATTCTACCACTGGCTGGCCAATGGGGCACGAGGGTGGCTATTCTCGTTTGGAGGCGACGCTACAAAAATGATCTCTATTCGTTCTACATTCGAGACCTTCGCAGAAGTTGGGAATTAAATGTTGTACAAAAAAGTTCATGTGACGGCCCTGACCGTCATCCCCTAATTATCATCTTGCCTGCCCTGGCAAGCCTTGGACCACGACCTTCATTTTTCATTTTTATAATTGCGGAATTTGTCGGAACAAAACGAGGTATCCATTTGTGACAGTAGAACTTGAACTGAATGATGCGCCAAACATGAAAAGTGTTGAGAACCAGAAGTGACGCGTTTTTTTTTCGAAACACTAAAGCACCTAAAATCAAAGCATAATTTTCTTGATATTCCGATTCTCTCGCGCAGGGTCTTCTAAATTTGAAGTCCTAAAAGTCCCACGCGCAGGAACGTTTGGGACTTCAAATTTAAAGAAATAACTAAAATCTGATATTATTAATAAAACTCGTCTTCTCCTTATGTGGCCCACAAAAGCTAAAAGGTTGGCCACACCTGCTCTAGAACTTTGTATTGGCCACCTCCCAGAAAAAAGTTTCATACAAAGGTTGGGGACACTGCAGGAGGCAAGGGGGGCGAGCGACGCCTAAAAATACCCATTTTGGATAGGGGATGCTTCCCTCTACTCCTCCCTATACACGAAAAATCTGTAGCGTCATTGTGAACTCTTGCCACAATTTTAAGTAATTTAAACTTCATTAATTCATTCAAAAAGTTTGTAAATATATCAGTTTTTGTTGGGCCACATTCAAATAAATACGTCCTGGGTACCATGCGGCCCGCGGGCTGGACAAGCCTGCTGAGCAAAAGATTTGAGAATTCAGCCTGACTAGCACGTGTTGAATTGTATTAGCGAAAATAGTGTTATGATCATTTCTTTACATGACCACAATTAAATAATTTTATAAAAATCCCATCAATTAAATTTTTTACAATTATTCTGATTTGAATTTGATGTATGAAAAAATTATGTGAAAATATTCTAAAAAATTAATTAATTTAATTAATTTTTCAGTAGAACGTACTGTTTTTGAGAAAGTATTGTAAATTTTTCCTTTTGTTTGGGGATGAAAGAAAGGAGCAGTGCCATGTTGGGATTCGGTTCTGTTCGAGAATTATGAGTTTTTTGATCTGCATAAGAATAAAAATATACCGTTTTGGGAAAATGTACCGTGGAGATATAAGTTGGGAAATTTCGGTGGAACATTTCCCATGAAAATATCTACAGAATATGCTGAGTACCACAACAGAGCGACGATGCTCGAAAGACGGTAATAGATCTGTCAAATAGTTGTCTCCAATCAGTTGGATTGCACGTTTTTGATTTCGGTCCAGCAGTTGCATTACAGTTTTAGTGCTCCAGCCTAAGTCTCGGTTGAATGTTGGTTTTGTAAATGTTTAAGACGTCAACTGATGCAAAATATTGTTTGTAGCATCTAGAAAGCTTCCATTACGATATTGAAAATATGATCGCTCCATTGGAATTTCTTGATTATTTCGATGCCCAGCATTATGAGGTTTTTTCGACACTAATGGACTCGAACTGCAATGGCGTTTAATTTTGCAGGTGAGCTGAAATGATAAAGAGGCGTCCAGGGAGCTGTCATGAGCGAAACAGTAAGGATCATTGATAAATATTAAGCAAAAGCGCAGGGGCTAGAACTGAGCCTTGAGGGACACCAGAGATAATTTGGAAGAAATCAGACTTGAATATATTCAGGACAACCCGCATTGAACGATCAGAAAGATAACTTTCAATCCATTTGGAGATAGCAGGATTTAGACCGATAGCTCGTATCTTTATTAACTAAGTTTTATGCCAAACACAGTCGAAGGCTTTGAAGATGTCCAAAGCAATTGTTTTTGATTCGCCAAAATTATGGATACTTTTATTCCAACGCTCGGTCAAGCAGACCAAAAGATCGCCTGTGGAACGGCGCGCACGAAAGCTATATTGACGATCGTTAATTATGTTATTGCGCTATAAAAAGGTACTGTTGATCAAAGTTTCCATAACCTTGGCAAGTACGGAAGTCAGAATTATAGATTTATAATTTGCATTTGTCACCATTTTTGGGAATGGTCTGGACATTAGCTGCTCTCCAAGAGGAATAGATTTCTTTGGAGAAGCTGAGGTGAAATAGGGAACGAAGAGGTCCAGCTAAGATGACGGCACATTTTTTCAAAATATGAGATCCTGTGGATTTGTTCACGTCAATTTCCTGCAGACTTTTAACTATTTGTCTTCTGCGGATCGACATTTTTGGAGAAATGTTGGAACGGTTATGTATAATGATATTCTAAGCACATTTCATGTTCATAAATTGTTCGATATGATGCACCGTTTTCGAGAAAATAGGGAAAAATAATTCCGTTTTTATGGAGGAGTGGGGAAGAAGTGGTTCAACTGGTTTTTTCTGTATTGTGTAGAATTCTATTTTTTTTATAGCTTCAGCCAGAGCTTAGGGGAAGACTCTTTAATGCTGAAGCACAGCTCAGGACGGTCGGAAGTACAGAAGGAGATAAAAACACATTTACAAACACATAAACACATCTTACCTATGCAAATTTTTCAATACGATTCGCCGTTTTAGAGAACCTGGCAAAAAACTGCTTCGTTTGCATGGGGGAGGGGGGAAGGAATGATCCGATTTTGCCCATTCATGGACTTAGCCTTGCTATGTACGAGAAACGCATCTGTACAACTGTACATAGAAAGGTAACTGTACATTTCAAGCCTCTAGCTCAATGCTTTCGGAAGTTGTGGTGTTCACGGACGGAGGGACAGATGGACGGACATTCGGAATTCGAAATCTTTTGTTACCGAATAGTTCATTTTTGTGTCCCACAATTGGTTCGATGCGTTATAAGCGGTATACTTAATCTAATATCCTTCCATATGATTCTCATACAGAGTATAACAAAAAAAAATTAATCTAAAGTGATATTCTGATATACCATTAGCCACCGCAGAGATTCTAGCATAAAACTGATTGAAATATATTTAGTTTAATACTGAAAAGACGCAAACGGATGAATGCTTAACTATGCAGTAAAAATTTCAAAACATCAAATCTCATACCTTTTCTGTGTAATCTCCTCGACAATATATTTCTAGCTAATTACGAGATAACCGTTTAGTGGGATTTATTTTACCATTCCCATTATTTGTTATTGATAAGAGTAACCCTTATCAACCGAGATTTGCCCAGAAGTCAAACGATGATGAGAAATTGCAACAAATTACTATCCAGCGAGACGAAATCAACGAGGAATTTAATCGTGTAAACAAAGCAGCTCTTATCACATTTGTTGGCCGTCATTTGTAATTTAATTGCGGGCGAACAGCATAAAGAGATCCATTTGTGAAATGGTGTTCAACTCGTTTATGATTTGTTTACATCGCCTACGAGTTACGGTGGAAATTGCTAATGTTGGCTGTGCTTTGGATTTTCGCGGCCGCGCACTAGGAAAATGGGAAAAAAGGGCAGTAAATTGAGGCAAAGCGCAGAAATCCAATTTATCCCCAACTCCGTTTACACATTTTAATGGCGGACCAACAATCAGCGATGGCTCAAAAAGATGTTGATGACCACTTTCTTTGATTTATTTGTTTTTCATGCGTAACTATTACACTTTTCGGTAGCCACAATCGAAAATTGATATTTACATCAACAAACTGCAATTGAATTTCGTAACGGAATCAACTTTTTTCACTATCAAAGCAGAGTCGAACTTGTTTTTCACCTTTCTGATGAATTTTCCGAATCAAAAACACTACGGCCGCCGGTGTTGCCGCATCACACCTTCATTGACACTTGGCATAGAAAAAGTTCCCACTTTCTGATTTGTTGATAAACACTGGCGGCATATTAAGCATATGATCTCGGAAGGAAATCTCCTGTAGCACTGAATTAATGAGAAATGCAAATAAATTAATTAACGCACTGCTAAATTCGCGAATGTTTCCTAATTGAAAAAAACAATGATTTTCCCTAAACTTTCGTCGTTTTTTGCATCTGGCACTGCACTTACACACACTACCAATCCGCAACAAACCATTGGTGCGAGCGAGAGGCACACACGCGTTGGAAGGAGATGCGACCAACGCACGAAAATACGCGTTTATTTTTAGCACACGGCGCAAGATTTTTCTGGTTGGATTTTTTTCTTTTCGTTTTCCCTTGATGCTGTGACACTTTTCTCGCTAGAAAATTCGAAGCCGAATGCACAAAATTCCGGAAGGGGAGAGGTGAATTTATTTGAGGGAAGAACTCATTAAACCATTGGATATTTCCCAGTTTCTCGCTGCTTTTATTTGGCGAAATGAATTTCCCCCTTGCCCTTCGCGTGCTACGCTAGATACGATCGCTAAAAAAGAAATCCACTGACAGAAATATTTGGATGAGAGAAATCTCTTGGCGTGCAGAAGGGGAAAATCTACTAGAAATCTTCCCGATCGCAAGCCAAGTGAAAAGGGACTCAAAAGGATTGTGGGCCTCCACTAACTGGGGCTCCCGATTTCACACCTGACTGTCGACGATTCATTGATGGCGTTGAAAGTGGCTTTTAGTTTCGGCGCCTAACAGGATTCAGGCGAATCACATTTTTCACGCACAGTTTCTCGCTACAAATTCTTTTTTATTCGGAAACTTCGCCCGATGCCGTGAACTCGATTTGCTGGCGAAGAACTACTGAGATTGACTTGACGTCGATGGTGGTGTGAAAGGTAGGCAGCATTTTCTGCAGGCCAGCACACATTCGAATCTCTCGAATCAATGCAATCGCATCGTCTCGCAAATCCACTGGAATTCACTAAATTCACACAACAAACAGTCAATTCATCGTTTCGATTAACTTTTCACCGTTGAACGCGACTTTTTACTATTATTTATTGGATTTTTTATTGCTTTATTTGTGAGGCAGAAATCAAGGAATCTGTCAAAACTTCTTGTGTTCTCTTTTTCGTGGATCTCCTCAACACACCAACGAACACGTTTTACAGTGTAGAAATAATCGATTGATTTGGATGTGTTTTGCTAGGGCTGCCATATGCGAAACGGTGCTGTAGTTACGTGTTTTCACACCTGTTCCGTTTTCGACGATTTCCAGAGGTAAATGGTCGAATAGAAAATCGGATTGCCATTTCTCAAATTTCAAATCGAACACGAAAATTAGGCTTCTTTTAGACGTTTAAAGTTAATTGTCAAATTACTTTGACACAGATTTTTCAAGTAAAAGCCAAAATTGTATTTAAACTAGTGTGGTCATCGTGAAACTGATCTCCGTTGAATATTTCAAATTATCTGTTGAAATTTTCAAATTATTTGATCATTATCCAATATTTGAACGAAAAATGTTGTAATCGCTTCATTTAAGTACAGTCTTCCTAGATCAGTCTTCCTAGAGCTTAAAAAGTCTCAAATATAACAAATTATTTAAAAAACTCAAAGCAAAGTTGATTTTTTGAACAAAATTTTCGAAGCAATCGAAAATTTTCGAACCGTTTTATTTGGAAAACGGTTTTCCGGTGGCCATACTCTAGATTTATCTAATTTAAACGATCCAATAAATTTGTCGCCGTAAATACTACCAGAAATGCATTTTACTACACCTTCCAGGGAAATTGCGTATACGAAATGTTCTAATTGCATACCAAATCCCATTCTAATTCCAGTTTTTATTGGAAAGTTTCTAGTTCGCTTGATAAATGAATGTGAATGTACTAGAATTAGCATTCGTAAACGGCCTTAATGGGCCTTAAGATCAAAATGGTTTGCTCATAAACGCAACCATCAACTAAATTTGACAAATAAATTTAATCGTCCGAAAAAATTGCTATACCGAAATTGGAGTTTTTTTTTTCAAAGTTTAGACTCCAAAATGGGTGCGTTCAGTTCGTCGCTCAGCGCATTGCCAGGTTGGAGTAAACTACCGTATATTCGTATAGCAGAACGGGCGGGAGATATTTTACCGCCGGGCGGGAAATTTTTCTTCTTTTCAAAATTTTCTTTTGTCTTTTGTAAAACTCGAAGTGAAAGGAGTGAGATTAGATCAAGTTTTTATTGAATTAACAAATTTAATAACTAAATAAAAAATATATTAAAAAAACATAGTGACGGCAAATTCACAGCCTTTTTTAAAAATACATATAGTGATTTTTTAAGTGGCAAAAGGTAGAGAAAATATTAAAATAAAAATGGCAAATTCACAGCCTTTGCGTTCACGTTTTTCCAATTTAAAAAGTGTGAAAATTAGTGGAAAACCTTAAAACTAATCTAAATCGTACTCTGATGATGCATGTTGCAGCCGGATGTGACGTCTAAAATCGGCGAGTACACAATATTTCCGACCACATACCCCACAAATTAGTTTGGCGTGTATTTCGGAATATATGCCAAGTTTACACCTTATTTTCAGTTTGTTTTCCTTTAATTCCTTAAACTTTTTCTTATAATTATCATCGATTTCTCCAAAGTAGGTTTCTCTAACTTTTCTCTTTAATTTTGAATTTCCAAATTCAAGTATCAGTGGATGATGGTGGTGTGGGTAGGGCAGATGAGTCGTCAACAGATACTGAAACCTTCCTTAGTTGTTAAAGGTCACCATCAGGAGCTTCAACCTCATAGCTTGTGAAGCCATATTGCCTGTAAAGGTCCTCGAGCGTTTCTAAATTAAAAAAAAAAACAATTAAGTGTGAAAGTGTTAATATTGAAAACATTACGGGCTTGTTCGTTTGCCGATATTGTGTCGGGATCGTTAAATAAACTACTTGAAAAACCTATATCGAAATTTCCCTCAGAAGATAGTGTGGCAGTGGAATCAACTTTGGCATCCTTTTTCCCAACAACAGTTACCACTTGAGAGGAAGTACACGGTGTCTTATTTTTAAAATCGACTCTTGTATCGGAGGATACTGTGGAAGTGGTACTGGAGACAGAATTCGTTTAGACCTCTACTGGCACGGCTGAACGTTTTCGACCCCGCCACGGGTCTCATCAGAGCCTTGCCTAATACATACACGTAAAGTGTACTATTGATTGTGGGTTTCACACTCAATATTATTTATTTATGTTATTTAAATTTTATCTTTATTTTTCACTTACCTTCTATTTTTTGTTACCATTTCCTACTCCTTTCCCGCTTCTGTTTCCTCCTCTTATCTGCTCTGCTCCGCTCCTCCCCGCTTCCTCTCTGGTCTTTAGTCCTGCCACTTCACCCCACTTCACTTTTGTCAGATATTGTCGCTTCGGCGTCTCGCGATAAACTGTCTGCCGCCTTATGTGGCTCCTCCTTATATAACCTTGTTCCTACCATGCATGTCTTTTCCTTACTTGTCCTACTACCCTGCCTTTTCCTTTTTGTTCCATATGTTTCTCCTACATCCATATCCTTCGTTCTTAACTGCTATTCGTTGCTACTGCTGCTCTTTCTTTCCCTTTATTGCCTACCTTCCCTTCCCTCTCCCCCTCCCTCACCATAGCTCCTTTACTTCCCTGATTTCCCGTTTTTCTCCTTTATTGTTCCCTCTTTTCTTATCCTTCTCTGCCTTTCTTCTTCACCCTGTCCTCTGCCTTCAATATTCCGCTTCAATCCTTTAGCCTTGTTTCTTCTTCTGCTTCTTTTTCTCCCCTATCCCCTCTCCCTTCCCCTTGATCCTCTATATCTCCCCGATTTCCCGTTTTTTCTCCTTCTCTGCTCCCTATTCTTCTTGTTTCTTCCTTGTTCTCTCCTCCTTCTCGCGCTATCTCCTTCTTCCTATTCCCTCCCTTCTATTCCCTACCCATCTGTTTCCTCCTTGTACCTGCTGTGCTACTCTCCTCTACTTCTCTCCGCTTCTCTCCTTGCCCGTCCTTCTTTCTTCTGCCTCCCTTTTCCCTCCCCTTTCCCCTCTCCCTTCCCTTCGATCCTCTAAAACCTTCCGGTTTCCCTCTTTTCTCCTTATCAGCTCCTTGTTCTCCTTCTCCTCTCCTCCTTGTGCTCTTGTCCTTTCCTATTATAAGTTTCTAAAAATTTGTCATTATTCTATCTTCTAAAAATCGTTAGTTTTTTTGTCTTCCTCCAGCTATCTGGTGGTCCCTACTCCTACCTACATCTCCTCTATTTTTTCTACTCAAGTCCTATATTTGGTTTCAAGGGTTTTTTGGTCGTTTAGACCTCTACTGGTACGGCTGAACGTTTTCGACGATTTCGAGAGGTAAATGGTCGAATGGAAAATCGGATTGCCATATCTCAAATTTCATATCGAACACGAAAATTAGGCTTCTTTTAGACGATCAAAGTTAATTGTCAAATTTCTTTGACACACATTTTTCAAGAATATTTCAAATTATCTGTTGAAATTTTCAAATTCTTTGTCATTATCCAATATTTGAACGAAAAATGTTGTAATCGATTCATTTAAGTACAGTTTTCCTGGATCAAAGGCTTAGAAAGTTTCAAATACAACAAATTATTTAAAAAACTCAAAGCAAAGCTGATTTTTTGAACAAAATTTTCGAAGCAATCGAAAATTTTCGAACCGTTTTATTTCGAAAATGGTTTTCCGGTGGCCATACTCTAGATTCGCAAACGGCCTTAAGGCCACAACAATTCGCTCATAAACGCGACCATCAACTAAATTTGACAAATAAATTTAATCGTCTGAAAAAATTGCAATACCGAAATTGGAAAGTTTTTTTTTTCAAAGATTTTACTCTAAGATGGGTGCGTTCAGTTCGTCGTTTAGCGCATTGCCAGGTTGGAGTAAACTACCGTAAATTCGACCTTGAGTTTCTGTCAGACGAGCCTAAAACTGCAGAACGAATAAACAGAAACGTAAAAATAAAGTCATAAAAGTCAGAATATTCGCCTTGAGTAGTGTATTTATATTTATTTACTGATTACTGCCAATTCGATTAAGATTGAAAGTGAAAAATGCTGCGTCAATTATCAAAAATTGGTTTTTTGGAACCGAATAAAACTTTATTTTTGCTCTGCGATATTCAGGACAAATTCCGACCTGGAATGAAATATTTTGATGCAATGGTCAAAAACGCCGATAAACTGGTATTTATATTGTAATTTTTTATTAATTAAGTTAAATATTTCGATTGCGTAATCAAAATGTACCGAAAGTGCCTATTTTTATCAAAGTAAACAAACCCATTTGAGTGCAAATGAGGTTAGAATTATTTTTTTTATTGCAAAAAATCTGATAGTAAAATGAGTTTGGTTAGTAATTTTTTTATTTATCTACTTGGCAATCTTTCAGAGTGATAGAAAATTGATAAATTAGCCAAGGTCATGATTTTGCATTGAGAAGAAGGAAAATATAAGTTACGGGGTAATTTTTTAAAAATAATCTTTCAGTTATTGGCATTCGATAAGAATATAAAAATATTTGTAAAAATATTATCTCGAAAATAGTTTGAAAAAAAAAATTAATTTAGAGTTCAATAAAAATTTCTAGACAAATAATTTAGCAACGGTGAAATTTCAAAAAACCGTACAGCGTTCGAAGGAATTATAAAAAAAGCTTTTATTCGACAAGACTTTTGTTTGAGAATTTGTAAAAGTAGAGTTAACGGTTTTTATTGACCAAAAATTCATAGAAATTCACGATTTTATTGAGAGTTTCATATAAGATTTTCTAGAATTGGAACATTTGAGAACCACTGAGATTTTCAAACTTTTATTCCAGTAGCTCTAAAATAATTTTTGAAATCTTGTAGACCGGTTGATAGAAAAACACATTTTTGTAAAACGATCGAAATTTTTGATGAATATAAATCTTTCTGTGCTGCAAAAAAGAAAGCAAAAAACGTTGTTTTAAATTTTTGCGAAAAAACACCACAAAAACGACAAATATGTTAGTTCATTTAAATTTGTAGTTTCTCTAAAATTGAAATCTAAATTTGTTTATATTTTAGTGATGTCCAACATTTGATTTACTTTTTTTATATATTTTTAGGTACAAGCTGGTAAAATTCTGGATATTCCTCTATTAGTCACTGAACATTATCCAGAAAAGTTGGGAAAAATTGTAAAGGATATCGATGTCTCTCATGCTAGGGGAATTTTTGCAAAAACCCTTTTTAGTATGGCGACACCAGAGTTAATTGCAAAAGTTCACGAAATCTACTGTGGAAAATTAGAGAATATTGTACTTTTTGGATTGGAAGTATGTCTATTAACCTTCTCGTGGACAGTAAATGTTTGAATATTACCTTTTCTACATATTTTTGACTAAATTTTAGAATTTCTTAATTGTATCTTCACAAAAACATATTTTTGCCTGCAAACAAACATTTCTGTCCACGAAAGGTTAACAAATTCCCGTCAAAACAATTTTTAAATTTCAAATTCTTTTTTTAGGCCCACATTTGCATGGAGCAAACTGCCATGGACTTTTTACAACAAGGCTATAATATTAATATCGCCGCTGATTGTTGCATGTCCCGAACGATTGAGGATCGCATACTTGCGTTGGAACGGCTTCGTCAAATTGGATGTTTTGTCACGACGAGCGAAAGCATAATATTCAAATTGATGAAAAACAAAAATCATCCGAAATTTGACTTGGTGCGAAAACTCGTAAACGATCCATCGGTTGAAAGTGCCTTAGTACCAGGTGCCAAACTTTGAAGCAAGAAACTTGTCTTCAATATTACGAAACAATCTATGTGTCTAAAACTATGTAAAAGAATTTATATATGCCTTATAAAGGTGTCATACAATGTTATTGTTAAACAACTATTTTTCCAAATTAAAATGCATTTATAGAAATTAATTTTTTGGTCAAAAAGTCTTTGTTTTTTTTTTGTTCAATACCAGATATTAATATATTTCTAGGGCAATTAATATTTCCAAAAATTTTGCTACAAAAATTTGAAACTAGTTTGAGGTTTACCATGTTTTATACTGCATAGCTAAGTCATTGCGATAAAATGCTACTTTTTATACTGTATATAAGAATCATATAAAAGTATATTTGATTTAGTATACCGTTTTTAACGCAACGAACCAATCTACAACAGGGCGTTTGGGTTTGGGATGACAAAAGATTTTGATTTCCGTCTGTTCGTCCGTCTGTCTGTGAAACTCTCGAAGGAATTAATCTAGAGCAGTGGTTCCCAAAGTGGTCCCTACGGACCCCCAGGGGTCCCCGGGATCATTCAGGGGGTCCGTGGAAAATTAAAATTGATTTGGGGGTCCCTGAACAACGTCAGGGGGTCCGCGCAAGGTTTAATATGAAATAAAAAAATGGTGACACATTTTTATTAATATGGAAGTTAAAATAAATAACAATGAATAAATTATTAGCGATTTTTACGTCCTAATTAAAATATTTATAGTTAGACATATTGGATTTTATTTTTTAATATAATGCACCCTAAAAGTTATAGCTTAGGTACTATTTTATATTTTTGTTTAATTTGTTTACTTCTGCGAATAACCAAATCCGCGAATGTTTGGAATTACTGTACATTACTGTATTATTATATTCTGTTGTGAATTAATTGGTACAAAATGAGTACCTACACAATATGTGACATTTACATGAAATTTTATCCTCACATCTCAAATAATTAATTCAAGAGAGCGTTACATTGCAGCATTCAATTTTTATTATAATTAACATTTGCAACAATAAAATTTTTGATATTGTAACGGTCCACGGGTAAGAAGTTGCAAGGACATTCGAGATTAGGGATGCCAACGATACCTCGATGTTTGCAAAACATCGAGGTATCGTTGAAAAATATCGAGTTTTAACCTCGATGTTGAACAGACCGATATATCGAGGTATCGATGTTGTTATCCACGATGTAGAGAAACTAATTTTAGGAATAGAGGGACTAGTTTTTAGATAGATTTAATATAGCCACTCAAAGATTTGTTTAAATTTTCTTTGGTATCAATTTTCGGTTCCATCTTTCTACAAGATTTCGCAAAAAATACCAGAGCTAGCCATGAAATTTTACAGAGAAGTTTGGTCCTGATGTGGAAATCCGTTAATCGGAAGTAACCAAAACGGCGGCTTTTTAAAAACTATGCGGTTTTTTGCGATTTATTCCGAAACTAACCATTTTCCAGTAGTCTTATGTATTACAAAACTTGGAGACAATAAAATATGCTACATTTATGTCTTTTACTAGAACTCCGTATCTCAAGTCGTCATGAAAATATGCCGGTATTTCAAAATAATTAGTTTTTTGCGAATATCTCGAAAATTAACGGGTTTTTGGTGGTTCAACGTATAAGAAGAATTAAAACCGTGTTAATTCTACCTGGGTGCACTTCACCCACAGTAGAGCATCCGCCAGGTGGCTAAATTATTTATTAAATTTAACTTTTTCAAAACATCGGAAAAACGATGTTTTCAGGACGATGTTTTTTGATATCGATGTCGCCTTAAAAAAAACATCGATTTTCGATATATCGAGGTTTTATGAACGATGTTGCATCCCTATTCGAGATCTGGCGTGAACGCTTCGAGAATGTTTGAGATCTGCACACGAGAACGTTCGAGACCTCGGCCGAACATACAGGAACGTTGGCAAACGAGCCGCGAATATAAAAGGCCGCGTCTTCGGCGGAGATTCAATAAATACTTCTTCAACAAAATGTTTTATTTATATTTTATTTTTACATCATCATTTACCATTCAAGACATTAAAGTTAAATTTGTAATTTTTCTATTATGCATTTATGTAGTTTTTCACCCAGGGTCCGTGGGCAAGTTTTGACTATGAAAAGGGGTCCGTGGGCAAGTTTTGACTATGAAAAGGGGTCCGTGGGCCAAAAGAGTTTGGGAACCACTGATCTAGAGACTTGCAACTTTATACAGATAGGTTTCTCGTAAAAAGTTTGATGAAGTTTTTGAATGGGAAAAATTGGACCAATTTACAAATTTATAACAATAAAATTTGCTTAAAAATAATTCTAGATAACTCCTCCTTACAAGAAAATCCATTCGAAACACTCCTTTTCCTCTTCTCCCATATAAATGGAATGTTTTTTTGAAATATTCTCAAAACTAGTGTAGAGATGGCGCTACGTTCCATCTTCTGAAAAATTCATTTTAGTCCTGTAAGGATACCGCGAATATCTCTTTTTCCTCATTTCCTCCAAAAAATTTGTGGTGGAGGTTTTAGAGATCTCTAATGTCAGCGTTTTGAATTTTGTGTCCTGTAAAAAAATGTCTTTTTCTTAAATGTTCTTAAAAATGAACTCTAGAGATATGTTTTGTATTTATAAAGCTTGTATAAAATACTTTCACCAGGCAACAACGGGTCCTAGTCGTTTTTCTTAATTTTTGATTCTTCTTTGTAAAATTTTTAAAACTTTGGCCTAGCCATTTTTATTCGTGGCAAATAAAATTTCAACATTTTACTATTCTAAAAATATTTTCAATGTTGGAACTTTTAAAGTTTTTATGGAACAAAATTTGCCCTTGAGCGATTTAAAAATAAACTTAGAAATTTAATTCTCTATACCTTGAGTTTTTCGAGCATTTCTTTTTCTACCACCGATCAGACCTGTTTATCTATCAACGGTTCAGTTGACATATTCCGCTGGTATTTCAACGGATTTTCCCTAACTAATGTAGCATTCAAGGCTTTTCATCGTTAACCAAGAATTGTCCATAGACCATCTTGTTTCGTGTGGACAGTGAATCCATTCGCCATATCTTAGCCAAGAAGGTGGTGGCATCCGACATCCAAAAGCAACGCAATCTGGGAGTCGTACACGATTTTACAAATTAATGGGATTCCATATTATTCGAGAATGGCCATCAGAATCAAAGAAACATCATGAGACGCAGCCCATTTAGCTGCCAATAATTTTATAGCGAGAAATTCCGATCGCCGACAGTTATGCCCATTACACGTAGGAAAAATTATCATATGGTTGACAGCTGAATGCATCGAATTGGGAATCTTGTCGATACTGTTGTGCTTGACTCCTGTCTACTTCTATGCTGGTGGAAGCTCACTCTAATGGCAATCGTATCTTCGTCCGTTAAACTGCTAGAAATGGAGCATTTGGCTGAAGTCGAACCTACGAAGAAACATCATCCAGAGACTTTCATTTGATAACGATAATTACCTGAGAGATAGGAAGGAAGATCTTCTATCATTGGGGCTGGCGACATTGCTTGTTTGGGATGGACCTGATCTACAGAGTGCAATTCCGTACTTCTATGGCACTTCTCGTGAGACTAATGAATCTAGCAAGCCTCATTAATATTTAATGAAGGCTTATGGTAAATTCTGGTAAAGAATCTGGCAAGCATTCCGAAAAATGCCTCAAAGTTCATACTTTCACCTTTCTTCGTGGCATCCAGAATCGAAACAGTGAGTCATCTTTGTTAGAAAATATGATTGGGGATATTTCTTTTAGTCACCCAATGTAGATATCTCCATCTTTGGTAGACGTACCACCGCTTAAAGGAAAGATTCAATCAGTTTTCGTCACTAATTGAAATTTCATAAATTAATAACTTCTAAGGGAATGAATAAATCTCACTTATCCATCATTACTGGCTATAGAATCAACAAAAGAGTTCAGTTACACATCATTCTACTCCATGGTCTTCATTAACATTTTACTTTCTTATACATATGCGGTAGAAAAAGGTATTGTTTTCATGGTAGATGCTCAATAACAGTTTTACAGTCAAAACTCCACCTTCAACTGTAAAACTGTTATTTAGTATCTACAAAAAATGTGGAAGCCTTTTTCTGTGTGCCCTTGTTCTGCTAAAGGATTTTTTTTTCTTAAATTTATTAAAGATTCAAAAAAGTACAAAGACTTGTGTAGAATCTAGCATAAAACCTAGATAACAATATGGCACTGTCGTGCATTCAACAATTCTTTATCACATTTTTATCAGATTTCCAATTGTTAAAACCTAAAAGCAAATTTGAATCTTTCTGATTTCCTGCCGTTTTCGAGGTTTTTTGCGAATTATCAAATTTTTCATTAACTGCACATAACATACTCATGTTGTGGCCACGTGGGATTTTTTTTTGTTATCAGAAGCATTATTTCATGACCAGTTCTTCGTGACTCGGATGCAGATAGTGGATTTTACTCTGCCAGATAAATCTGTAAAGACTGGTCCAGAGCTCAAGTCACCTGACAAAAGGCCGCATAGAGATCGGCATCGATTACAACGCGAAATGTTTGCAAAAGGACCATAGTTTGCTTAACGGTTCACTGTCAGAATAAATAAATCAGCGAAAGCCCTCATGAATAGTGCCGCTCATTGGCTGATTAATGTGTTCCAGTTCCCAGATATTACACCACGTGAAATACACCAAGCCAAATATTCTGGCTGAGCTAACCGGTGAATTCAATCTGCAGAGAGGGAATTCAGAAGAGTTTTACCTTTTGATGCATGTTTTCATGTTTTCTCAAAGGTATTCCAAGGTCCGCAAACACGGGTCTTAACATTCATAGATAACACTGCATACGGGACTTGATTGGTCTCTTGCACGGCGCGAAAATGTTTTCGAATATGCAAATTGACAGATATGCATGATGGTAAATTTAATTTTTGCAGAGGATCTTCTGCAGTTTATTGCAATTTTTGACATCAATTTGGAAAATGTGTGGTCCACTTGTAACGTGGAGGAAAATTTTGTTTTACAGAAAATATCGATTTTATGAAGAAAATGTTTAGAAAGTTCAACATTTCGTTTCTTGAGTAATTCTTGTCAAACATAAAAGTAAAAGTATGTGAGGAAATTAATCTGAAAAACGATGATAAATGCCACAGTTTTAAAGTTTCATTTGAAAAAAAGTCTAAAAAATTGTCAAGTCAATGGGATTTTGAAAAAATTAACAAATTAGAATTCGATCTTTTGTACCAAAGGATATCAAAGAGCAATTTTCTTTTACATGTAAAACCTATATTCGCATTCCAATCAAAAAGTGAAAAAATCTCTCAAAAAGGACAAATTGTTGGAAATCCCTCAAAAAGGACAAATCGCTCGATCCTGTATGCAAAAATACATTCGTTGAAAATTTTCTTCTGTAATGTCTTTCGGAAGCTCTTTTCATTTTGATTGGAAGGTAATGAATCAATCTTGATTTGGGATTCACAAGCCAGTAATTCTCTATTCAATTTATCTAGAGTACAGTATAGACTTATGTGAAGAACTCAGTATAGACATCTATGGCTACCGTGCAATTGCAGTTACTTTAATCAGACACGATAGACAGAAGTTGTTGTTTATCGCATAATGATTATGTAACCACAAGATGGCCTTAAAGGTAATCCAGTCTAAGGGAGATATATTCACGTAAGAAAGAAATGGATGGGCGAGTATATGATCGCCTTTATGGTCACATCATGCCAGATAATTGTTAATTAATAAATTTATTTTGCTATTCCGTCAGATTCCGTGCTACAATAACTTTTATAACCGACCAGATATGCAGTTTCACACATAGCCCACGTTGAAGAATAACTCTGATGGGTTGGGATTTTCCCTTAGATCTCTTAGAAAAAAAACCAGAAGCTACATAGCTCCATGCCGATTGTAATCCTCGTGTGGATTTTATTCACGGTCAGTGTAGCACCTGAAATGATAAAGACTACCTGCTGTATTCATGAAGGCACTATGATTGCACCTTGTTGGACAACATGAGATGACAACATTTGCGGAGGCCAAACTTGGCTACATGTGATCCAGTCGTCTTAAACGGATAAATCATTTCTTTGCGAAAAGTTAATTGATGCCTTCAGCTTTATGCCTTTTTCGAGCTATAATAGCCGCTTTGTAATATGGAAGTGTGTATTCGGTCTATTGAATCGTGTCTATACTATTTTTAATGACGGCTCACACACCTGTTTATCGGATTTATGCCTTAATCTGGAATCAAGAGTTTTGCCGATGCCAATCTGGCTGACTTGTCGTAGTTTCCTTATCGATCATTTGGTTTCTTGTATTTGTCAAATCAAATATTCGTCCATTGATCGGTAAATTTCTGTCGCCATCGGGTTTCTGAATATAGTCAATCAGTAGTTACATTACTATGAAATTCTTGTATCACTTCTAAATTATTCTATCAGAATGTTGTAATTCGATCTGTTTAAAAAAACCGTTTTTAAATGTTTTTTTTGCACAATTGATTGCTCATTTAAAATAAAACTTAAGACCACAAATAATAAGTCAGTCGGTTTAAAGTTTTTTTTTGTATTGGAACATTTTGTACATAGTGTTCTATACTTCCTAGGAACAGAATTACAATAATAGTCAATTTAACCACAAAATAGTAAAATTTACTACTAAGTAGTTAAATTTATTATAAAAATGGTCGATTTTGACTATTTTTGTAATTGAAATTAACAATTTTAATCGTATTTTCGATTTCCGGTAATAAAATAGTGCGATCTACTATTTTTTCTCTCCGTGTACCTAATTTTCATTTACATATCAGTTATTAATTTTAAATTATGAATTAATTTAACTATGATCAGACATTATCAATCTAATTTCTCTACACATATGCAGATACGAAAAAATCAGATACGATGACGACAACGGAGGTGAATTACTATTAACAGCATTTATTCTCACATTTTCCTTCTAAGGTAATCACGTAGATGGAATTAATCTACAAGATGACCGATAGAATTGATTCGGATTAAAAGAGTTTCCAATCGACAACAGTCTAGCGAGGGCTTCGTCTTCGTACACCATTCAGAGGAAGACGCGCAATACCATAAATTCCAGTCTATATCGAGGATCTGAGGGCCTGAATCTCAGCGTGACCATGGATAAAAACGGATAAAAATAATCGATAGAAAAATATCCAATTAAACTTTTTGTAATATTAGCAAAATAAACGTGTACATGGTTTCCATAGTTTTATAATATTTAATCGAATGATTCCTTATTGCGCCTGGATATTAATTTAGATGATAATTGAGATAATTCTGGGCCAGCAACATTAATTTAATCGGCACTCATCGCTGTTTATAGGATGAAATCCACTAGAGTCGGTAGCCAGTGCTACCTAATTTCAACGTTCGGCTTATGTGTATTTCGAGCGTGAATTTTAAATGTTGTTGTTTATGGCAGACATTGATTACGGGAATGTTGCAATCTGTATTCATTGTTTGGAGTGATAAAGGTGGCACTTTCTATTTACTTGGAGCAATTTTAACGCCATATATCGTGTACCTAATTTGGATTTAAAAATAGAATTAAAAAATTTACTGCAAGATTTTCATTTTTATGAACTTTTTGTTAGATTGTTTGGAGGATAGCCATAGATGAAATTGATTGCAAACATGTTGTAGTTTAACAAAGAATATTTAAAAAAATGGTGATGGTATAATTTTAAACGATATTGTTTTTATAATTGAAATCTCTACCATTTTTACCATTCTTAACTACAATGATGGTATTAAAATAACTTGAAAAATCTAAATCTGAAGGGAACCTAGGACGTGCCAGAGATATTATACCCATCGACACAGTTCGATTAATCCACAACATGTCATTGTGTATGTATGTGCAACGAAAATTTGAAAGATCACTTTCTGCCAGTAAACCTTAACCGATTTTGGTACGGTTTTATATCATTGTCGTCCCATGGAACCCAGTGGAATCCGATCTTGAAAAATTCAAATTGGATCAATTGGATTTTCATATATGCATTTATTTGTTGGAAAAAAGCTAAACTATCTGCTAGACTAATCTATTCTAAAATAACAAAACAAAATAATAAAAAATTAAAATGAAAAACAAAATAAAACATAAACATAAGAAAACCTAATATAAAACCTATTAAAAATCTAATATTTTTAAACACCTATCACAAAACATAAAAACATGTAGGGATGAAAGTACAAATGTACCGACCGTAAAGGTCCTGTTTGTGGCAGCGAGGACATGTTTCGGATCACGCCACTGATCCTTCATCAGCTCACTTAACGTGAAAATTTCGTAAAGAAATATTTTTTAATATTTCAAACAAAGAGATTTTGTATGAAACAACCCGTTATAAACACACTCACTAAACGTACATGAAAATCACAGACATTTTATTATAATTAACATCACCACTACACAATTGCATATAAAATAATTAAAAGTTATCAAAAACTCACTCGTTAATAGCACCACACTGTTCAAAACCTCTTTAAAATAAAATAAAACAAAACGATTACCATTGCAAACCTGTACGATCCTGAAGTTAGAGATGCCAGATTGAGAAATACTCATCAACTAAAAATTAACCTTTTTTTTGGTTAGAATTAGAAATTACCCCAAATATTTTTTCCCGAAAATATTAAATTGCAGAAACTGTATTATTTCTTATCTTTTTAGATGTTTGTGAGTCTTCTCACATACATTCTTGTAAAATTATTAGGGATTTTGTATTTTTCAGTGTTGTTTTTGTTGTTATTATTTTTATTATTATTATTGATTAGTGGTTTTTGTTTTTAATTTTTAAAAAATTTTTGATTTATAAATGGTGGATGGATCTAGGAGGTAGTTTAGTTTAATTCTTTAAAATAAAGCAAAAATGAACCGTTTTCGAGAAAATTGTAAAAATATTATCCGTTTGTATGGAAGGAGGCGAAGGATGTGGGAGCTGGTTCAAAAAAACAATATCATTAGTATGGCAGAGAGGATTTTGTTGTATAAGTTATCCAAAATCATATTCTAAACACATTTTACCTTTATAAATTTTCCAATGCGACTCACCGTTTTCGCGAAAATTACCAAAAACTGGTTCGGTCGTATGGCGGAGGGGGAAGAATGATCCGATTTTGCCCGTTCAAGAACCCTCATTATTTAAGAGAAATGAAACTATACAAAATTTCAAGTCTCTAGCTCAATCCTTTCGAAAGTTATGATGTTCACGGGCAGACAGACATACAGGCGGACAGACAGACGGACGGACATGCGGCAATAAAAATCTTTTGCAATCCAAACACCCTGGTGTAGTTCATTTTTGTGTCCGACGATTCGTTTGTTACGTTACAAACGGTATACTAAATCTAATATACTCCTATATGATATATCATACAGAGTATAAAAAGGAATTTGATTTTTACAAGCGTTATATTTGGAATACTGGCAATATCTACAAAGTATAATCGAAAGTTATTCTTCCTTACTTTTTTATGGAGATAAAACTGCAGTTTTTTAGCTTTTGACTAAACCACACTTCAATTTCGCTGCATAAAAATGGGAATTTTGCAATACCTGTCGTAATAACCAGTTCCTTGGGCAATCGATTAATTTAATTGTCTGCTGCCGATACGTAATTGTGCTAATATTATGTGAAAATTATTGGAGTCGATGAGGATAGAAGTGAATCCCAGGTCCATTCTTGTAGCATGTGTTGTTGGCGGTGTTCCAGAATAAATGAATCTAATCTGACCATTCATGCGTATATTCTGAGATCAAAGGGAGGATTTCTTACAAACATACCTACCTATTTTGCTTTTAGATGATACGCAAAGTAGTATCTCTGCCGATGGGCAGTAAATTCCTTCCCATATCCCTTTCTGTGTTAGTTATTACGGAAGAGGGATTAGGATTCGTGGCAAGTTTAGTGTCTATTCGAACCAATATTCATGTTAGACAACTAAATAACCGAACATCCTCATATTTATTATGGACGATTCCCATCAAATCGATGGCTTGATGATTCGCAATTTAGTCTAAGCTCACGCGTCTTCTTGACTTTTATGTGGAAAAGCCGATAGACTTTGCTAGATTTCGCTACCGTAACGTATTATTAAAATGATGATCGATTACGGTGTTACACCATTCAGTAGGAGGCCTTCAACTTCATTCCATATGGGGGGCGATCATAGCGTTCCGGATGGCTCTTAAGATATAGTGTTGCAACTTATTCGGTTCAATTTACCACCCATTAGATAAATTATTCGAATGGTTCACATTTAAATACTTTTTATATACATTAGATACTGTGAATTATGGCTTCCAGTTCTAATCGCCTTCTGGATTCATTTTTGAATGGTTGGCTAATGTTGATGATGCCATAATGTTGGATACACTGACTGAGACTAATAGAGATTTCCGTGAATATCGGCGGATTGCGATTATAATCTACGAATTGTTTATGGTCCATCTGTTGTCAGAATTATTAATAAACCAACTTACAGTTTTCCGGAAGATGCAACATATTAAATGTGCAAACCGGTAAAAATATGAAAGATATCGACAGGTTTTGTTGTTTTGATTAAATTACATATTTTTCGTTTCAATTTTCAGGCGAAGCCAAAGTGAATCAAATTTTCAGGCGAAGCCAAACTGAATTGTAATAGCATTATCAAACAGATAATTTTGGCTTCGCCTGAAAATCGACTTAAGTTACTTTAACTTATTACCACAGATATAATAATAGTATGTAATTTTTTTCTCGAAAACGGCTCTAAACATTTTGATGAAATTTTATTACTTATAAATTCGGTGGAAAAAATTCGAGAAAATGCGAGGTCACATCTTCTTTATTTTTTTTACTATGAAATTTAAGGGATTTTTAAGGGATCGAAACCATTTCATTTCAAGTAATTCTGTACTTAGAATCGATGCAATGAAAAAATGAAACAATGAGGAATTGGAAAAAAAATTCTTGATAGAAAGCATGAAGTTTTGGTTTCAAGAGTTCTGTAATTTCCTTTTCAGATGAAACCTAAAGCCATTGAGATGTTGCAAGCAAGCTTATATCAAAGTGAAATCGAAATCTGTAGGTTTTATGATTTATAGTGCCCTTCAATAAAATACCAAAACTTACAATGTCAAGAATTCCACTTAACATTTCACATGAATAAATAAACTTTTGATTGCGACACGATCTCGAGAATCGTTTCCATATGTTCACATATCGACTATGGCAGATGGGCCGATGCGATGCTGTGTTTTGTGCAAATCCAAAATCGGAGACAAACCGAACGTGAACCCGTGGACGGTTTAAAAAAACATCGTGACGGAAATTCACAAGACGTTATCAATGTTTAACAACAAGCCGACAATAGAGTCATAGAAACAAGCGTTCCAGGATCCCTTTTTGCATGCTGCATTTCTTTCGAATCGGTACTGGCAGGAGAATATGGATGTGCCTCAAGTTGATTATCCGGAATATGCAACATATGAGTATGAACAGTATAATAGATAGATGTGTGGTAGACAAATCCCAATGAAAAATTCAATGGGAATCATGTGGATCGTGCCACCAATCGGAATTCAATTTTTCGACATTTGATACTTTTTCGCTACTCATGGCTTTCGACAATGTGCGCAATCGAGTTAATATCATTGAACCCAATCTAATGTTTCAAATGTTCATTTCACATTTTTGCAGAGATACAAAAGTGAACATCAGAAAAGTATAGGAAATGTGATTCTCGCTTTTTGTCACATAAATGCAGATATTAGTATGATCTGTCGTGCTATTCATCATTGATGCACCCTAAGTCGTGATCGAATACTCGTCCAAATGGTGTATGGTTAGAAGAATTTCTAGAAGGAAGCGAAATCGAAATGATGTCGATTTGAGAAATCATTGAATCGTGTGTGTCATGCTAAAATGCGGGCGCAATAAACATTATAGGGTGAGATTCGCCCAATGGGAATAAGACCTTGACATTGTAGTCAGAATTTCGGTTATTTAATTGTTGAAATGGAAACGAATTTTTGAGGAGAATCTGAGAGAAAGTTCAGATATTCTAGAGAAGTTTAGTAATAGCTACACAATAGCTACACAGTACAGGATTTAAGACGCGCCATAAGACATTTGATATACGACGCTATAAGACATTTTGTTATACTACGCCCAGTGTTTTGTTTTCGGTTTTGACATACGCTGACGGAAAAATTTGATGTACAACGCCTAATTTAATTGAAGTCAGGCTGAGAAAATGCTTTTCTTCTAGCTTTCCAAATTCATAAAAAAATTCTAAAACTCTTTCCGTAAGAATTTTTATCTTTAAGTGTTCCACTTTGGAAAGTTTTTTTTTCAAAACAAATCTTGTGCTATTCACGATGTTTGTGTGTACAAACCATTTCCCATTTGTTGTCTATATAATGAAGGAATCATCAAGTAATATTTTCTTAGAACATTTTTTCTATCAGTTAAAGTGAGCTAGGTGTACGTGTTAAATATGATTAAATGAATTAATAAAAACCAAGCAGTAAAAAATCGATAAAAAAGTTATGTTATTGATGACTGGTAGTTTATGGTGATTCCCTTTATAACATTTTTCGCTCCAAATTAATCTAAACGAGTATATATGGTTGCAATAAACGTGGTAAAAGGGGAGAGATCTTAATCAAACAGGAATTTAAAATCGGTTCAATTACCATAAATAATAACAATAAATAATCTATTGAAATGGTAGGTTATGCTGGCCTGCTGCTGGGATGGTGAAACTATCGACATAAACATTACTTACACTGAATATAAACTACGCGTACTATCGCTATGTGAAGCAAACAGGGTTATAGGAGGGGAAAAAAAGGGAGCTTCCCTATACTCATATCGGTACAACAAATTCAACGTGCAAACCTTAACTATGTCTTAATTAGCCGCTAGATAAGTCCTCATATCCTTGTCCAATCAATGTTCAGTTTTTGCTCATTTTTCATCACATATAAAAGGCGATTGAAGTGGATCGATCGGTGGCCCTTGCAGTGGATAAAATTTCTACTTTGGATCGACAAGTGGGCTTCTATACTAACCATTATATGTATAATCGGAACAGTAAAAAAGGAGTGAATCACTTTTGTTTCCTAGATGAGATACATAACAATCTCGTTCATTTAGTTTGGATGGATATGTTGTATGCTGCTTAAACATTTCGACGAGTTTCCTATTTGGCCACCCTTCCATTCCCTTCATAGGGAAGATTTTATCAGTGCGGCTACCAGGGAATTTACAGTCTTTTCGAGTCGCGGATTTGCTGCTTTAAGGTTTTTTCGCCTGCTGAGTTTTTACAGTTCTCATATGTGTTCGACATTACCTCCTGGTGAGAATGCAGTGGTAGATCGATTTCTTATGCAAGCTTCTGTCCTGTGGTAAACGTCAGAAATCTTGCATTATGGTTTTCATGCATAACGTTGTCTTATCCTAGAAAATTTTTGTCATTTAGTTCGGATATGGAGTTTTATGTTATTACCGCAAAATCTTTGAAGACAATAAAGTTATTATACTTAGGGCCGTTAGCGAGTACGATTTAAAAAAAAACTGGTAATACCGGCTGATACAAACTACATAAGTATTTAGTCAAGAAGCAAGTGGTTAACTTACCATTAAATGCTTTTAAGCTAAAAAGTGTCCGGTTTGTCAAGATAAACAGAATTCAATTCAAGAAAACTATGTTTGAGGTAATTCTTTTAAAATATCGAAAACCCGGTGAAGATCTCTTTAGCGGTTCCGGACATAGCAGGGGAGGGGGTAAGAAGGGAGCAGATATTTTTAAACATATATAGATAGTTTTTATTATAGTTAACGCTGATAAGTTTTCCTGCATCAGTTTAAACTATGGAAACGGGGACGATATAAAAGTAAATAAACAAAAAGCGAGTAAAAATGTCAAAATTAAAAATAATAAATTTGACTAAATTAGGAAAAAACTACATATCATCTGAAATTGGACAGAATTGGATGAAATTTTTTTTTTCCTAATAGAGGAAGAGTTGCTGTATAATGTGAAACTCAGATTTTTTTTATATCTTTTGATACTTTTTTTGTAGCTCTGCATAAAGTGTGAATTTAGTTAATTTTTGATTAAATTCTTCCTAAAATGATCATTTCTCCCAAACTTGAATAGCTGATAAAAACAAATTTTACACGTTGGCTACCATGTGAGTACACACACTACTATCATTACCGTCAGTTTCTCAAGTTCCATGGTTGAGTGCAGTCGCTCGTGCGACAAAGGGGGTTTTTTGTGGAGCATGGAGTTCGTTTTTGTCTGTATTGATCTTGTGTTCACTGGTGACTCACAAAGTACAGAAATGATTTTTGCGTTTTTTCCCAGCGGAGTAAGCGTTTTTTTGGCTGGTAGCCAACGTGTTAAATAAGTTTTAATCGGGTAACTACTTGTATTTCTTAATAAAATACAATTGTTGAAATATTAAAATTCCAGAACTGATTTTTTGGCGAATGTCACAAAATTTTTTGTACTTGAAAGACTGTGCACCGGTGCAATCAACTATTCTGAGTTCTCAAATGTAATTTCAATTATTTCCTGAAATTTCTCAAGATTACCAATGACAATGTGCCAATTTAGGTTTTACCTGAAATTTGAAATGTTTTTGTTATTTCTTGGTACAAGTTAATTTTCTTAATGCATCGCAATCTTATTGATAAAAAGTATCAAAATTTCAGATCACGGCAATGTTCTTAATTAAGACTCGATAATATCAAACGATCCGAAATTTTCGAAATCCGCAAAATGGTCAATGATTACGTTGTAGGCTTTAATACGACCGCAGAGAACCGTTAAGATGATTATCGGCTTAATTCTCCTTAAAGTCTTACCTCCACATACCTGTGCACATTCATCCATCCGTCTGGCGCATTCTTATCCGTTATAAATGCGCAAAACGGAGAAGAATTAAAGCTTAAGGGTTTGGGTTTCTTAAGATTTGCGGATCGTAAGGGCTCTGCCCCTCTTCCCGAATTGCGGTTTCTATGCAAGGCAGGTGGAACATCAATCAAAACAAACAATCACTGTCGCGGCTACACCTTTTTCACTTGAACCAGAAAACTCACGTTCTGTGGTCAATGTGGAAGACATTCCGGATTGATTTAAACTGAAGTACAAGATTTTTTTTTCCAAAACTTCGTCTTAAGGTGATTTTGGAGATCAAAGGAAAGAAGTATAGAATGCAGTTTTCAGACTCAACCGATTTTTATTGCTTTTTAACTGAAAATTGGCGTGTCTGCGAATCAATGGTGCTTTAAATTTATTTATTTCACGCCTTCATCAGTTTTATTTTCAATTAAACGACCCAATTTCGGAATCAAGCAGCTTTCGAATATATGCTGAAAAATATCAATTAAAATTATAAAATTTTATATGTGGTCACATTATTTGCAAGAATTGATGAGGAATAAAAGAATAGTATTTAGTAATTCAAGAATTTTTTTTGCTTGTTTTTTTTATTTTTTATTTACTCTATTATATAGTAGTATATTAGATTTAGTATACCGTTTCTAACGGATCGAACCAACTATTGGACACAGCAATGACACCATGTTTGGAATGACAAAAGATTTTGATTTTTGCATGTCTGTCTGTCTGCCTGTCTGTTTGTCCGTCCGTGAACACCATATCTTTCACAGATATCGTACTACTAGATCGCGGCACTCGAACAATTCCATAGCAAAAATATGGGACAGCGTGACTATGGTTGTCTCATTTATTCTTCGAATTTTAGTGATGTCAGATGTTCGAATTAACAAACTCAATAACACTTGAATTATATGTTTTACGTCGAACTCATAAGACTTATACACAGGTTTAGGGAATTGCATATTAATGTATGTGGCAGCTCTGAATATTAACATGAATAATCGGTATAGGGATTGAATAATATTCCGTCGGGGACCTGCATAAGCATTTTTTTCCAGAATTTTAATTTCCCAGAATTACTAGCTGTGTCCCTTTTTTTCCTCATAGCTTTTTGACGTTTCAGTGGCCCATTTGAGATAGCTAATGGCTTGATCTAGTAGTAGGATATCTGTGATATCTTTCAAAAGGATTGAGCTAGAGACTTGAAACTTTGTATAGTTGGATTCCTGGTAAATCGCAAAAATAACTTCTTAAACGGGCAAAGTTGGACCATTCCTTCCGTTCTCCCTCAACTTCTCCACAATTTTCTCGAAAATGTTGAATTTTGCGAAAAAATTATTAAGACAAAATGTCTTTAGAATATGACTTTACTTTACTGTTCCATACATCAAAATCCAGTTGGACCACTGTTTGCCTCCTCCCCGCATACAATTGGAATCTTTTTTATTTCTATTTTCCCCAAAAACGGTGCATAGTATCGGAAAATTTATAAAGGCGAAATGTGTTTGAAATATGATTTTACATAACCGCTCCATACATCAAAATCCAATCGGGTCAATCTTTTTCCCTTCTCCCACATAAATAAAAATTTTCATAAAAAATTTGTCTGCCCTCATATCGAGTATTTGACGATTGGCCCCTGGCAATTGTAGCTGTTCTTATGTTTTTCATTTTCATAAAAATATGTTGTGCATTTTTTAATATTGATGATGGACCAAGATTTTATATTTATTAGTATTTTGATTATATCTTATACACCACTTGTCAGGAATGCGGAAGAGTCTAGCTCAGTTCTTAATTCGCCATTAGTGTTTCAGAAAAATAAAAGTATACAAAAACCGCACATTTTTAAAGGGCAAATGCTTCGATTCGCCCATAGATTTTATCCAAGTAACCGCGGTATGCAATACTAGGCGGAAAACTTTAAATGCAACACTGCGTGGACAACAAACATTATCGCGATTATTATTATTATTATTATCGCATTATAACACAAAATGAGATGTCATTGTTCTGTAACTTTCATGTCCGTATCCCAGAACGCGACTCTATGTCAGGTGTCTTAACGCACCGTTTTAAGGGGTATTCCTTAAAGCTATTATGAATTGCGATCAACCATTAACCGACCATACCTGCCTACATAACTTTGTTTTGGTTTAGTTTTATTCTTCGAGAGTTTAACATACTGGCATAACAATGGCACAATTTAACCACTTTTTAATGGGTTCCTATGGTCTATGGAGCGATTATTGTTCGATTTTAAGTGCAGAAATTTATTAGTTTCAGTAATTACCGCAAAACATGTCAACACGGGTGTAACGGAACATGGAGCATAACTTTTTGAATAAAAATACCATGACTCATTTATGGATGCTGTGACAGATGATAACCGAGGCAGTAGCATAAAAACGCAAAATCAATACTACACATTACTTTGTGAACGGACCTTAATATAACCACAGCATGAAAATAAAAACTACTAAAATTTATCTTCGTTGCGCTTATTTCTTATTCTTCGATGTCACTTCAAAAGAGTGAGCCATTCGTTTTTTAATGCTGTCGGGTAAAAAATGTGCCCAGATGACATAGTGGCTTGTTCTACTACTACTGATGCGCAATCGAAATGTTGTCACAGGTGAAAGGATTTTCTGGGTCAAATTGAGTTATATTGTTACCATTTGTTATATTGGCCTAATGACAATTGTTACATTAACGCTGACGTTTTTCTTCAATTGATCTAATTTTGAACATCACATTTTTTCCTCAATAACTCTTAGTTATATCTACTTCAAAAAATTACCTTGTGTCGTTCGGGAAATATAAAATAAGCTACTTTTCTCGTTTTTCCTATACAGGGTGTCCCATAAGTAGAGGCTAATCCTGAAGGGGGTGATTCTTTCGACAGCTCCATGAAAAAAATTGTTTTGAGAGGATGGAGAAGGGAGGTGGGGGGTCTATCTACCGACACAGAACGACAGTGTTAAAATCTACAATTTTGATTAAATTCTATACATTAATATTAAAAGTATTTAAGTTCAATATATAATAAAAAATGATTAAAATATGAAGGCAAAAAAGGCTAAAATCTTTTCAACAATCCACATGTATTAAATTCTAATTCAAAATTGTATTGAGATTTCGTCAATATAATTTTTGGATTAAAAAATAATCCAGGTTTTTTTATACCGTGCAGAAATCTGACGATTTTTAAGGTTCATACGACAAATGTGTTAAAAAATTCTGGGAGCAGGTCGAAATTTAGAAAAAGAATTTCTCGGCGTTCAAAATTTTCACTTGTGGCACCGATGCCAGGACGACAATATGATAAAATTTCACAAAACTCAAAATTTGGGGTCTGAAATTTTATTTCTGATGAACGCATAAAAATATTAATAATAATATTAATAAAAATGTTAATGAAGTTTTTTTTAATATCAATTTTGTGTCGTCACGTAGAGTATTTGACGATTAGCCCCTGGCAATTGTAGATTTTTTTATGTTAATAGTTTGCATTGTGTTGAATGTTTTTTTTAAGGATATTAACACGTATTTCTATATGTTAAATGCGACTTTCCAATTAAAGATAATCGAGGTGAAGAATAATTTCTTCATTAGGTATGACAGAAGTAGAAGCAATGGAATTCCGCTATAAGAAATAGGCTTTTCATGCTGTCTATCGGGTGTGAAATCTTAATTCTTAAGAAAAATATTTATTTTCCACTTTCGCCGTTTCAGCATCAACTTCGTGCCTCATCAGGAGAACAGTTAGTAAGAATACAGAAATTCTATGAAGCTGTTAAGTTTTGATTTCCGAGAAGAAAAATGAAAAATGAAAGAAAAAAAAAAACTACCAAATGGGTAGGAAAATCATGGAAATGTAGTTTTCATGTCTCTCGAATTGAGCTGGCATTATCTGTTAATTAGTTCCATTGCCAGCCTTAGGTAGAACTTTCCGATACGCTACCAAATGCGGCACCCAAGTTGTGGCCAAGACGGTGAATGTATGATTATCTCATATGGGTAGACTTTGGTCAAATCTTGGTGGTTAACTTCCTCTTTGATGGTCCGTTTCTTGAAGTTCGTCCAAGTTCTTCTGCTCTGCTGAGATATTCTTGATGCGTGTGCAATGAATGGTGTTTGGGTAACCTTCGTTGCGGTATTAACTTTAGGCAGAACCTCGCCGAGGTTTAGGTTCATGTTTAGGTTCAGATTGACCGTTCGGTTAGCGTTTACGAGATCCGAGTTCCGCGAGGTGCAATGGCCCCAAAATAACAGATCCGATCGGAATCAGACGGTTTTGTTACATACGACGATTACGTTGTTATGTAATTTATATGGCGTGTGATTGGCATGTTTTAACGGTCATTTTTAGGAAATTTATTATGAAAATTGTTATTTATCGGTTAATTATACGTTTAACTCTCATTTCGTTTACCCTCTGTTGATTATATATGGTTATTTGAAGAAGATATTAAAAAAGTGGATTTTTGGGAGTATTTTAAATTCCAAAATTAAAATTTAGAAAATTTAAATAGGCAATGAAAAGAGTTGACGGGTTAATTATCATAGGATATGTTCTCTATTTCATTACTAGCTTGCATACCCGTCGTTGACGGGGTAAAGTTTTTTGCATGAGTTTTAAGCACCCAAAAAACCACAGATAACTTAAAAACTTTTGAAAACCAAATTCAATATGACTTCAGGATATTTATGGGGAATACTGAAATTCTAACACCAGATTTTTGAATAGGGAATTCATAGTTTTTCACAGATCTATAGTTAAATATGTATTTGAAAAATATGGTGAACTAATTTACTGTTTTTGGAAAAAAAAATGAAATGTTTGTTTAGGGGAGGTGGAAAAGATTGGTTGGGTAGAATTTTGATGTATGGAAGAGTTATGTAAAATCATATTTTAAACACGTTTGGTCTTATTAATAAATATTTCTAATACGATGCACCCTTTTCGAGAAAATCACAAAAAAACTGTTCAATTTATATGACAGGGTACAGGGAGTAGTCTGTTAAAAAATGTATAGCCTATTTTTTATTCTAATATATCATAAAGGTTTCATTAAAAGTTTCATTAGTTTCATTAAAATTTGTCATCATATAGAGTATTTGACGATTGGCCCTTGGCAATTGTAACTTTAGGGAAAAACTTGGAAAATTTGAAGGAGAGGAGAAAGGGGTGGCATTATAATATTTTATAACGATAAATGAATTGCTCTAAGGATTTTGGCCTTCTAATGGTCATATTTTTTTGCGAAAACTAACATCGTTAACAACTTTCATTAAGATAAAATTTTAAATTTCATTTAAAAATCAAATGGTTGATGTTTCAGGTAAGTATAGTTATTTTTTTTTAATTTGCTTTATTCCTTTCTGGTTTAGTGGCACTTTACAGAACCATTTTGCAAAATTACTTTTTCCCCGAGAATCTTAGATTAAGTCATTAAAATATTAAATCGTTAGACTAAATTGCACTTGAAATAAACTAGACATTCAACATTTGATGTACGATAAATAGGGTTCAAGGTAGAAATCTTGTTAGATCTGCAAGTAGATTTCGAATTAAACAGTCAAATCACAAAACTTGTCCGGCATATGTGGATTTCCCCCGTCATTTCCATTTCACCATAGGAAAGCGTAAGTTAATGAAACCATTCGCACCGAGCCAGCAACATTCTTACGGATTGCGAATTGATGTCCAACGAAGAACTTCTTGGACTTTTGTTTTTCATTTTCAACTTGTTTGCGTCTCAAACATAATATGGTGTTAATTTAGTGCTAAAGTTAACACATAAATTTCAGATCGGTTTGGTTCTTATGTTTGCCCGCATGTACACGAGAGTGTAGTTTGTTGCGTTTGCTTTGGAAATGTTACCCGGGATAGTTGGTGTCATCAGATCTCATTTCCGTCACAGGATGACAGACAGCTGGACGATGGCCAATCGTCGTAGATCACGACAAGTTAATTTACGTAACTGGGGGCTACGCAATCATTTAGTTTCCCAGATAACGCAGAATTCACATTTTGGAAGTGTTTCCCAAGTCCAAATGGGATTGCACCATATTTCGGTCGCGTGAAAGGACGCTTCTTTTAGAATGAAGAGGTTTTTGCACATATTTTCAACCCGTTTGCATAAAAATAACTCGATCCAGTTGAAACTTGAGTTTAAGTAACAACGCCGAGGTGTGTAGAGACCAGACTTTCAATTGAAAGCAAAAACTGTAAAAATTACCTGATCCACAGGTTCGCGGATATCTGAAAGTTCTCCCACAGCGCACTTAGTCCCTGCAATAATTTTTTCGTGGATTCTGTTCCATGTTTAAAGATGATCGTCACTGGAATCACCTGCAGCGAAATTCTGGAACGGGTTCTTCTCTGATGAATCCCAAATCGTCGATTTTGTTGTGAGGGGCAGCATTTAAACGCAAAACGAAAATACGTTTAACTAAGAATATCTTCAGTTCGAAGTTTAAGGTATCCCTTTATGCTTTAAATGCATCTTTAGTTTCATTTCTCGTGGATAGGGTAAATGTACGTGCAAATAACCAACGATCGGGTAGAAGCGAGTAAAGTTTGTTAATTTTTTTAATAGGTTGAAAACCCTACAAATGTTGCGGTGTTATTCATACTTTGGAGTCCATTGTAAAGCTGTAGGTATGATAGCAGAGAACAAAACTGTTATAGAATCTCGGCTTGAAAGGAGGTCCTATCAAAAAGTTTAAATACCTCCATCGATGGCCACTTACTAGTACCTCTCACCCATATTTCCATAAAGTAGTTCCTTGGCAACTTGTGCTGATTTGGCTGTCTTGGCGCGTAAGTTACGTACGAGGAAGCGATTATAACGGGTTGGACTGCATTCAAATGCTGTTTCTGGACTTTTCTCTTATTATTATCATCATCACTCCACTTGTCTACCTACCTATAGATTTTTCAAAAATACCTGAGAGAACATTTCAGTACCTATATATTCATTCTCCTTGTTTCGTTATTAAGGAATTTTTCACATACTTAAAAGCGTGTGTGTAACGAAATTTTTGCCCGATTTTTTGTCTTAATAATCGAAATCAAGATTTAATGCAATAACCGAATTCGAACCTGCCGGAATTTTGTTTTATGCTCCAGTTAGCTACCATTAATCGTATTTTGTCCACATACTCAACGTACATGTTGTAAAAATGTGCATATAAAGGTGTGCATTGTTTTATGTTTAATACGTTTTCATGCTATGCAGTGCTACAGCATATCGTTGGAGGGCATAATTAATGATTTAAACCAGAACACTCCAGGCCACAGTAACATCAAATCCCTGTTGAAATTCCGTTAATGAAGCTGGATTTTTTGGCGACGTACTGGTTTTGATAGCGTATAATGCGGAACCTACTTTGATGGATTCTTTTCTTCCGGTCGTGTGGTACAGCGGCGCAAGGCATTTACAATATGAATATGAATTATGAAATCTGAAGCATACAACATAAACTATGCAGCGGTAGTTTAAAGATGTGGATGATTGGTATTAAATTTATTGCATTTCGCAAGGTAAATTGATTAGAAATGGATTTAAAGTGGATGAATACTTTTATTGTTGGCGACTACAGTTAGTTAGTTCTGCTGTCGAATAATAAAATAATAATGATGTGGCTACAGGTTAAGGTACTATGCAAGAAAAACACGAACAGGTTATCAATCTCTTTTTAGTATTTCCGACATGATGGTGGTTACTTTTATGGCCGATATCGAAACAGAATCAATTGCTTAGCCTTAAGAGTCCATCATTCACAAAATCTTATAACTATACTCGTATTCGTATATCATGCCAATGACTATAAAGGAAATGCTGTTTGTTCTGTAAATTGCGCGTGGTAACTGTTAGTATTGAAAATTCGGAATTACAGGTAAGATGCATATTCGCACAATCAATGAAGCTTACCTGATCGTCTATCTGACAGATGGAAACAAATCAAAACGTTTGGCGATAATGATGGGCTGGATTAGAGCCTATTGCGGCATTATGTCAATGAAATCAAAGATCCAAAAGAGAGATATTTTGTTGGACATGTGAAAAAGTCTTTTCTGCGAGATCATCTCATGAATTTTTTATTGCTTTTCGTGTTAAAGAAAAACATCTTTTGGTATCTAATTCAAGATTATACCACAACACCAAAGTTTCAGAAATTATCGGGTTTCCCCACTCAGTCAATTCGCACTAAAATTAGATGTTTTCGCGAGAAAATCAAACACAGAAATGAACGCTGGATTGATCAAAGTTCTTATTGAAGACGAATGTAGTCTAATTTAAGCAGATCAAGGCCAACGTGTGGCCAAGGGTGTAGACGTAATATAAAATATGGGGAAATTTTTTTTAGATAAAGTCATTTTTTAGAAAGAGTTTTTTTTAGATTGAAGAAGATCTCGCAGTTTCCATGTAAAAAACACCAAATTAAACACCAATTCATTTACAGGACTCGTAATTTCCGTCACTCACGAACTTCTTTAGGTATTCCTTGCCAAAAAGCAATAAAATTACAAATCCAGAAATATTTTACAACAATTTTCGATTTGCCTATCGATCACTTTGCGGTTTTCTTCCTGGTGTGCAATAAAGAAGTAAGAAATAGTAAAAATCTTCAGAAGCATTCCACTTTGGCGGCCTCGTAATGATTCCATTATGCAATATTATTAGTTGAATTTGCAATATTTACAGAAGAACAGTGTACTTGCAACATAATCCATTCAAATTGCTTGAATTTCAGGAATTTACAATGCTAACAAATAGCTGTACCTTCCAGAATACTTCACTTATCTTAACTATGGTTACTTTATCCAATAGATGTGTGCCATGCTAACATTTTTCAAGGTAGCATACTACCAATGAAGGAACAGAATTGATTCGCTTCACTGAACAAATTCTACACCCAACTCTAAAACGTCTGAATGCTAGATCTGATGTTTGTTTGGATTAATTTGTCCGTTTGTTAAATGATTTTATTGAAACTGAAAAGATTGAAGATTGATTTTATAATAACCAGGAAACTATCAAAAATTGATTTGGAAATTGAATTCTTAGGTAAAATGTTTCGTTATTTTATTATGTTCTGGATTTAAATTGAAATAAATTGAAATGCACTCAAGAGAAGATAGTGAAGTAAGTAATATTTTTGTAACAATGTGATGTCTTTTAAATGTTTACTATTAGTTTTTTCTTTAACCTTTTCACATCCGGGAGCAAACATATTTTTTACATCCAGATACCCATATCTCCAGGAATGGGAAACGTTATCGTAACGTAACGAAGTAACGAAATGATTTTCCGGCTTTTTGAGAACAAACTCGCTACTATTTTTTTTTTCTTTAAAAGTTCTAATCCTTTCATTTTACTTTAAGATTTGTGCAAATTTGGGTACAAAGGAAATCGTGTGGTAGGAGGCCGTGCTATAGGAGGATACAAAATATCCATTGAAGTGCTTTAATGTTACAAACAATTAAATTTTAAGCCATTATTATTGCTGTTGTAGTGGCGCACACCCAAATAACGTCGGAATTTCCTAGAAAATCAAACGTGCATTTCTAAGTTATTTAAAAAAAACATAAGAAAGAGAAACTTCTATTGACTAAAATTCCACAACAGAAAATTGAACTGCCTTGGAGCATTGAAAAGATCAGGCAAAGGTAAGGTTAAGTATATTTAATTGCATTAATATTTGCTTTTATTTTTTTTTCTATGTAGGAACGTAAAAATTATGTGGGTCAGTCACTGTACCTCATATGATTATACGAATTTAAATTGTAGAATTTATAATTGCTTTAAAGCACATAAAATGTTTTCAATGGAAATTTTCCCAATTTGACCTCTGGCATAGTGAAGTGTATTCCTCCAATGTAACATTCATAGATATTATTACCAGTGCCAGTTAGAATGTCAAATCAATTAAACCCCAGATAATCCACCATACAGAATTGAATGTGGATTTTTACCATTTTGGTGGTACTGCTATCAATTTACCATAGGTAAAAATCACCAGGTGCAATTGATTCAGCATCAGATATAACCTGAAGCTTACGTCTGCCTTCGCCATAAGTTCTCTCATCGATTTAACATTTGACTTATCTAAAGAATACTACTAGAAAGATACACAGCCAAGTTAACATCCAAATGGTCGCCATCATATCCATCCATCGCTAACTTCAGGTCCATCTGCATTTCCTCTTATCCAGAGGCCACCCTCCTCCTTATCCAGGTGGATTCATACCTGATTGCCGTCAGTGCCGGTGGTATGGTGGCCTCAAAATCGTGGGAACGCTTCCGACAAATATGTCGCTTATCACCGAAGTGGGTTACTTGGCAAAGGCACACCAGACAACATTCGTCCGTACAATGGAATCAATTTAATCTATTAGCGGAATTGTTGATGTGCCTTACCTTACCGAGAACATCCACCATTTCCCGGCCGTTGTTCTAAACCAAAACTCACTATGCTGAGGCAATGTTGATGATGATGATGACGATGATGATGGCCATGGCGACGACATTTCTGGGCACAAAATACATGGTAAGAAATTTTTCGAGGGCAATATATAAAAAGATTATTATATGAGAGTCCATTTGAGCTAATTTTTTGGAAATAAAATTTCACGTTCGATACGCATTTTTAAAAGTCTGTATTTTTAACCAAATTTGCGAAAAATTGTCAAAATTTTTTCGGTAATAAATTACAAAGATATTTTTTTTGGATATTTTTCGGCTTTCTGTTTGAAAAAACACCGTTCGAAATTTCGAAAAAAAAATTCATACAATTTCTGATATGAGAAACGTTGCTGGGAATTATGTCTTGTCAGTAAAGTACACAAAATATTTTTTAAAATAAGAAACAGAATCTTTGAAAAATGATTGAATTAAAAAATCTTAAAAAAATGTTTGTACAGGCATCTCTTGACCGATTTACTTCACACTCGCAAAATATGTTTTGGAATGGTTTATACATAGTTAGGTGTAGTAAAAAAATGGCTCCCCCTCGAGCCCCCTCGCCTGTTACTTTCTGAATCGCTAAGGTAATTTGAATACGGTTTTCAGTGTTCGACAGGTGGACTGTTAAGGAAAACTTTCGCAAACCCAACCACTCCTTCCTGCATGATGCGAACTCCATTCCCTGCTATATTCTCAACTACTGAATGGATTTTAATACGGGTTTTAGTATTGGATAGGCTGTTCGTCAAGGAAAATTTTTGATTCAAACCATTTCCTAACGCGTGATGCGAAACCTCTCTCCACCTATCTTGTAAACTACTAACTGGATTCTGATGTGGAAATCAAAATTTTTTGTGATTCCAAACAATTTGGTGTGGTTTATTTTTGTGTCCGACGATTGGTTCGATTCGTTACAAATGGTATACTAAATCTAATATGATATAGCATATAGAATATATTAACAAGCAAAGAATAATCGTCAAGAGAAGTTTTTGAAAAATGTCAAGCACGCACATAGAAGCAAAGAAAACACACAAAAAACTCGCTGAAAAAAATACATATAAAAATCCAAACTCAAATAAACTGAAATTTCCAAATACCATCGATTTTTCCTCAAATTTTTAACTGCGTATTGAACCCTCTTTTCAAACACGGATGAAGCGAAGTAAACGGATTAGAGACACTTCATTGTACGACATTAAGTGATAGTTTCCGATGTTGTTGCATTGACAGAGAGTTTCTTAGTAGTCAGTACAACTCCATCTTCTTGTTTTGAAGGTAGGTATAGGTATCAGAGCTCGCATATCATGCTGCTGTTGGAGCATACGACAATTTAAATAGGACATCACTTGGTCACGCTTTCGCATATATTGTGTCTAAACATTAGTCACCAATTGGTGGGCTGCACTTAACTATCCAAAAAAAACCAAATACAAATAAAGAAAAGGGAAAAATAAATGCGACAAACAAACCAAGAAACAAATAAATAAACGATTCAACTAACCAGAAAACCAAGTAACCATTAACAAACTAACTAGTTGAACCGACAATTCCGTGAAAAGTTCTATCTATCATTCGTTGAGTACTCGGTGTTGACCACCTTCAGGATGATTACCGATCTTGGATGGTTGCCACGATTAATAAGACATGTCACATGAAGATACGTTGCGATTATGCTGCAATGTTGTACTGAAACATCTTTTCGTATTCAATGTGAATGGATTGTGCTAATTAACATCGTCGAACGCGGATCTCAGCTTTAACTAAAAGTCTGAAAAATTATTTTGAACTCCCCCGTAGACCATAGAGACGAAGTGGCACATCGTATACTGGGGCTAAGAAAAAATTTCTGGATCACATAATTCCCTTATCGTTTTCTAATGAATAGAGCTATTGCATGGGTCCAGTTAGGATACAGTTTGATACCTGGGAAAAATCGTTGTGAAAAACTGAGGAAATTAGTTTGTTTACCGTGTAGTTATTCTTGTTTGTCGTCTGGTATAGACAACTTATAGAGGATGGCTTAAGTGTGAATTTCAGTGTACATTCGATATGCACTAGCGAGTATCGAAAGCATAAATAAGTGTAAGTATATTAATTATACAATATATTGAAGGTATTTTTACGTTGTACATCCTACATTTCAGTATATTTTCTTTGTCATATGGGATGAGTTTGTGAAAAGAATCTAAAAATATCGGTTGTGATCAACACAAAACTTTCCTATGCAAAAAATATGTTTCAGAAAAAACAAATAGGAGGACCAAATTTTTCTAAAAGCGCATGCCAGCTGCTTCAAATTGTAAACAGGCTTTCCGGTGGATACATCAACATAAATGCGTGTCACATATTCCGCATTTAGAAGCCTCAGGCTTATGTTGACGCAATTCTTTAACTAACGACTTTGCAGGAAGACAAATTTCGTTAAGGGCGAAAATGGGCCCGCCAAAACATTTTTGTGGTGGTTTCCTCGAAAACAGTATATAACATTATTTAGATAAAGTAGGATATTAAGAACTCGATTTTACAAAAGTCTTCCACACATTAAAATTCAATTTGACAAATATGTATTCCTTTCTCTTTACAGGGTTCATATTTTTTGAAAACAACTCTGAAAATCTACCTATTTTTCATGGTTGCAGAGAAAACCCATTTTGATTTTATTTTTTTTTAGTCGGAATTTTTAAAAAACGTTTTTTAAAATAATTTAGTTTAATAAAAAATATGACAATGTTTGCATTCCCCCACATGATTCGAAAAAAAACCCTACAAATAAACCTCTTCGTAAAATAGTTGAGCACAAAAACTCTAATATATGCAACAAAATCTCCAATAAATCATTTCGAAGATGAATGAACTCTTCATCAGCTTAGCGCCATGCATTTAATCGACTGAGGAAATATTTTCAAATTCCTCACCTGTTTCGGATTTCTTGTGCAATGATAATAAAAGAGATTAACCAAACTCTTAGGTTACGGTATTTAATGTAGGAATAGAGCATTTGCTTTCAGATGACTCAGAAGTTTGTGAGAAAACGAAAGACTTAAGCGGAGAACTTGATTTGTGTATAGCAACATGTTGCACGTATTAATCATCTATGTGGTTATTTTAAAATTTTCTGGCTTTGGTTATTGTTGTTCTTCTCTATTTGTCGTATTTTTTCTGGTGGCATTTTTAAGGCTTTATAATTGTGGAGAAAAAATTGTACGAAAAGAGGAAAACCTTTTTTTAACAAGAATTTTTTTTGTTCGTTCAAATTGTGAATATGATTACTAAAATACTACCCGGTTTATTAAAAAAATTAATTAAATTCAAAAATACCCCATAGTTTATCCAAAAAGGTGATCTGTTTAAATGTTTATAAATAACAGAATTGTTGCCGTAAGCTTAGTACCTGTATAACAGTTGAATTCCCCTTAATAAACGGTTATCTCTTAAACGGCTTTGTTGTTTCCCCTTTTAAATTAAAGAGAAATATCTACGATTTTCAAAATCTGGAATTTCAAGAGAAAATTAAAATTCGCACTTTGAATAAAACTAGAATTTATCGTGTGAGGAAAATAGTGTCATTTCGGATGTATGCGCGGTTCATACTCAATAGTTTTGTCGATCTACGATTTATACATATTTTATTGTTTTATTTAACAATGAAATTAAAGAAGTTACTAGACGAGTTTTAGACTATTCCAATAAACTTTTCTTTCTTTTTCAATTAAAATTACTATCGGTTTCAGTGACTTCATTTTCTGTAAAAAAACCTTTTTTTGAATATTTAAAATGTAAATATAAAAATGACGATAATTTTAGTATTTTTTACATCGATTCCAAAATTGATGAAAAATATCTGTATTTAAAATATTTTAAGTAGTTTTTTTTGTTTTTTAAATGCAGGGGATTTTTTATTGATTTAGAATAAAAATTGCCAGCATTCGTTAAATTAAAAAAAACTAAATTTTGTTTACTGACTGAAGTAGATTTATTTCTCCCCATTTTTTCTCTCTCTTCTCTTAGTTTTTCGTTGTCTATCGAAAAATATTCTGAAAACAATATTTTTTATAATAAGCTGTTAAAGAAAGCTGTTAAAGGAAGTTGTTTTATACTTTGTTCTTAAGACGAAAATTCTTAAGAATATCATGTTTTAATATAATTGTCGTATTAAAAAATATCAAACGTTTAATTTTTCTCAATTCAGAGCTCTTATATATTAAATCTTCCTAGGATTTTGAAGCTGTTTTGTAGTAATATGATTTCCCTTATTGGCCTTTAATCACGTCATTATCAAACAAGCAATTCACGATAATTACATAATAATAAAAATTGTTTTATTAGCAGAAATCTCATGTCCATTAAAGAACTTCATTTATGCACCGTAAAAAAAATAGGGAATATCAAGATCTTTAACACCGAATTTGTATCGAACTTTTGGTACCAAATGTAAAAATGTAAAAAAAAACGATAAATTTTTGGTTTAAATTTGATAAAAAAATGATGTTGTTTTGACATTTTACACATTTTATTCGGCCTGTCCTCATAAAGTATTGAACGATTGCCCCCTGGAAATAATTGTAGTTTGTTTTATTTATTGGAAAAGTTTTATGTTCAAATGTTTCCAGGATTAAAGACATAAAGACATGTTGATTTTTCACACGACTAAGTGCTACGCAACACATACATAACACGAATAAATGTACATTAATGTGAATTTATCCGTGCGACACATAAATGTATAACACGGATAAATGCAAATAAATTGCGGCACAAATTGTTGTGCACTTAAGCGTGCTCTATTGTAAAACCTTGCGAGTTGACTTAAAAAAAAGATTTTGATAAACAGTACTTTTTTTAAATCTTTAATTTTTTACCGTGTATTTTTGTTTAATCATCTTCTTATTAGGAGTGGTTAAAAGGCATAACGATATTTTGAAAGTGTTTATTTACGAGCACTTTCAATGCGTTAGAGTTCTGTGATTTACTAGATTTGTGGTAATAAAACTGAAAAACTGAGTAATTTGCCTGTAAGAGTATTATTATGAGTTTATTGCTATAAATTGCAAGAATAAAGAAATTTTTAATCGTTAAAAGAAGTTGAAGAATCCTATGGCTTTTAAGTCGTAAAAAATACGTAAAATTTTTGTAAAAAGCCAGGAAAAATCATATTTTGTGTTATAACTTTTAATAAAACATTTAAAAGAATTATTCTGTACAAATAATCCTCTTTTCTTTAATTTAATGTCAAATCGTATAGTAATAGTAGTATTAGCATGTTTAATGTTTCAAGTCAATTTAAGTTTATTTTATTCAGTTGTTACAATTATCCCATGATCGTTGCGTCCTTCAAACATGCATCTCGAAGTAGAAGTTATTTTAATAGTTATGCAAATTAAAGCAGAAATGGAACTTTCTCTAATATTTGCACGTAAACTCGTTTCTTGACTTGGAATTCAAATTAATTTTCGAATTCTAGTTCAAGATAAAACAGAATTTACTTGCACTTCTAAATTCAACAGAGATTTCCAATCAATTAACGACAAAACTATTCAGGTTCGCATTTCAACTAGAATTACAAAATCCAGCCATTACATGACTTTCAAGTGTAAGAATTTTATTTTGTTTGCAAAATGATCGGCTATTCGAATGTTTGTCTATAGAAATGGTAACAACGATCGCCAACATATTTTATGACTTGTCCTGTGTTAGTTCTAATCTCCAACACGTAAATTGTTTCCCTATATGTACTATTTTTTCAATATATATGCGGAAGAGGCTGCAGAAGAATTTTTTATATCAGTGCAAACTGAATTTTATTGCTTTGTCATCTTGATATTGTGGAGGGAAAATTGAAGGAATTGTCAGTTAAGAAAATTCTGTAAAATATGTGTTTGAAAACTTCAAAAATGTTCCTTGCTTGTTTAGAATTTTTCAACACCTGATTGTCCGTATTACGCAAAGTGTCTTGTGGTCAGCAAAACTGGATTTTTATCCTCAAGGTACATGTCTTGAAAAAGGCTGTCTCCATGCATGATTTTGTGGACTAAATTTCCGTGGTAGGTTAAGTCAATTTTTAGGCGCAACCAAAGTGATCTGTGTGGAAATGCAAATACAATTCAGTTTGGCTTCGCCTGAAAATTGACTTAAGCTACTTTAACTCATTACCACAAATTTTTGTCTCGCTGGGGCGCAACGTAAGGATGCTTCATAGAATGTGTTTACATTAGGACTTTTATTCATTCGCTGCATCTTTCGCTCCGGCCAAGGGATAGTAAGAGACACAGTGGAGCGCAAGACCAAAAAAGGCGAACGAAGTTTATATTATACTCACTTAAAAATTCGCATTTTTTCCATTAACTCCTTTTACATATTTTTAACGGTTTTTAAGATATTTGAAGAAATATCATTTTTACATATTTTTCCGAAACTACCTAAATATTGCACAGGAAAGTTTTGTGTTGATCACAACTGATATTTTATGTATGTACTAGCTTGCATACCCGTCGTTGCCGGGTTAAGTTTTTGCAATTTTTTTATGATGGTCTATGTTGGAGCTAAACTTCAGGCCAATCGGCTTAGTAGTTTCCCCGCGAAAGAGTAACATAGCGCAAAAACTAAGTTTCGAGATGACTTTACCCCCTCCCCTTACTCCCCCCACCACTCGCGCTTCTTTTCCGTATGCCTATGTTAAAACCAGAACTACCACAGACGCTCATGCCAAATTTCAAGTCAATCGGTTCAGCCGTTTTTGCGTGAAAGAGGAACAGACAGACAAACATACACCAACTCATTTTTATATATTAGCATATATTAGTATGATACCATGGCAATAGTAGATGTGAAAATATCTAATATATGTAATTTGTTTTAGAGAAATTAAGAGTCGTGCGCCAAATTCTTGTCGTCGAACAAAAAGCCATATATCAAGGCATCGTAAATCGATGAACGCCTAGATCCTGCCTTTTCAGAAGTATAAAGAATTAAGGACCCATAGCTCCACATTATTTGCAATAAGAACTTAATATGGTCAGCCAATTCGACGTTGTCGTTAGAGTTGCAAATATTCTAAGCAAACGAATAGATTCGATGATAGTTTTGGAAAATGTTTTGTTTCGTAACATGGTTTTCCATATGACAACACGTGCTATTACCCTTCGTTTAGTAGTAAAATTGTCTATTATGTGACCAGAAGGAAAAACAAGTGAACAACAAATGCCGGTAATTGGCACATTTATCATCCCCATGAATGTTTTTCTACCTTCAATTTTATTATTGTTTGTGTAAAGAGTTTAAAAACGATGGAAAATTCATTTCCTAATTTCTCTTTATAACATTATTCTTTTAACGATTTCCTATAGATTTTCCCCCATCAGAATAGCAATGAAGATGAAGAAGGCTGGGTCAGACTGCGATAAGCTTTGGAATAGAATCCAAATGGCCAATGATTTCTTAAACAGCATTCGGAAGATTGTTTCGGGATGAAAGTATGTTATATAAAGTGCTTTTGAACCAGGTGGATATCTCAGTGGATGCTTAGTCTTTGGCCGATCAGATCCAATAGAAAATTCTCAACTTATTATGTTTGGTTTCTCTCTCTTTGATATTTCTTCAATAAAGAAGAATTTTAAAAACAGAATCGATTCTGCGCTGCACTTGTTCTTGTTTTGAAGATGCCAACGGTTCGAATTTATAACTGTTTAATGCTAAAGATGCATATAATTGATAAAATTCTGTTAATTTTGAGAAGTTAGTTAAGGAAGGCCGAACAGCAGGAGGACAAGATGAACAAGATTCGGCCAACGTGATTTGATCATACGCTAGGCTGATTCGGGGTTCTTTTAGCAAGGAAGGGCAGCGTGTATGAGGATTCTAAATAAAGTTCAGAGTAGGGCTGACCGGGGCTAGTTGGCTTCAGGGGTAAGTAGACTTATTGCGAATAACTCAACCACGGTTGAGAATAAACCTGCGTGAATTGGACTGTTTATTCAGTCGACTGACAGCTTTGAGTGAACCAACGTGGTTAGACCACAGTGCTCTTGGAACGAACTGTGAGGGGGAAAAACGAAATTTCAAGCGTGTGAGGAATTTTTTTTCTTGTTAATTAAATTGTTTTGTAGCTTACACTTTCATTGTATTGAACTCGTCAGTGATTTCAAGTGAAAATTTATGTATGAGTTAACAAGTTAGTGAAGCATTTTCTGATCGATGCTTTTTCATTTTTTTTCACGAGTGTGTTAAAAATAAAATGGCGGCTTGGGGCTAGTTGACTCACAGTATACTGGGGTTAAATGACTCGATATGAATTACCTATATTTTTTTGTTAATTAATTATATTTTTTTAAATTAGATGAAATTTACACCCCGATTGCGAGTGTCGTGTCGTTTTCGACAAGAGTCGTTTTACGTGTTGTTGTTAGTGTTTTTCTACCAACAACAACACGTAAAACGACTCTTGTCGAAAACGACACGACACTCGCAATCGGTGTTAATTTATGTTAATCTGAAATGTTATTAATTTTTTAAAGAATACATTTTTTCAGAATTATTACAGTTTTTTAATATGTTCCAACACATTTTCCCAAAAAAAGTATAGAGTCAAATAACCCCGTTCACAGAGTCAACAAACCCCAGACACGGGGTTAGTCGACTCATCGAACAACTTTTTTTAAAATGAAAAAAAATATTTGAAACACTTATAATTAGTCAAAATAAAAGATTGACTAAGAAACACAATTGAATAAACCAACCAAAAACGTCTTTACTGCACCTGAAATAATTACAGGAAAACCTCTATAAAGTAGATTATAAAAAGTGGGTCTACTAGCCCCGGTCTACCCTACCTGAAGTACAGTAATTTTATTCATACTAGTAATAAGTATTATTTGAATAGCGAACCCAGCGAAATGCACAACTTATCGAAAGGCAATAAAATGTTTAAGTTTGGTGCATTTCTTATACATATTTGTTCGAGTATTTTGCCGCATTTGATGTGGTGTTGAATAGGTATTTAAATTCTGTATTGGTATGGAGGTAATTTCATGACTGAGCGATTACTAAGTAGAAAATATGGTAATTGGTTTGTAATTTTATTGCCCCATAGTTGTGTTTCGAGTTTAGGTGTCTGGCAAGTGACATAGGTGGGCCGGTAACCTTTCGGGGATGGATTTTCAGATGATGTTCCGGAATTTAGAAATTCAAATTAACGAAACTTTTCATAATTTGTTCGATAATTCTCTTGGTTTTATTGAAGTTTTTTAAGTGTAAACGTCACACCTATCTGATTTGCTGAGCTTTGCTACAGATCTCTCATGTTTTTAAAGCTCTTAAAAATCGAGAAAGCTGAAGAGTCGTGGTTCAAATTTGGAAAACTGGATGATAACGACAAGCAACCGTGATCTTTTTAATCCAAATCATATTTTAACACGTTCGTGACATTTGCGTCTTCAACTTCTTTTACATTTGGACATCGTGTACCACGGGTGGTACACTAGCGATTTGTTTTCTGGCGGTTGTGCGCCATCGGTGGTACACGGTGCGTGTTTTTATATTACTTCCACAAAAAAAACTACCGCACTATTTACTCGCGCGGTTTTAAAAAACTGTACATGTACCACCAGTGGTACACGATGTCACGAAAGTGTTAATTCAAGTCAAAATTTCGATAAGATTAACTAATAATTATGGTTAATCTCATTCAGAATAAAACCTTTCAAGTACATACCTAAAACAATTGAAAAATTTTAATTTCTACCTGGTACATCACAAATCCCTACCATTAATCATCGACTTCACATATGAAAATATCGCATCATGAAACCATTAGGCTGTCTGGCCTGGGAAACTGCACATAATCAAATACTCTGACAATATTTAGCATCAAGATTCGATTTTTTTTGTTATTGTTGTGTAAGACCAAAAAAAAATCTCCATCTTAAAGAAAATCTGCGTGAATACACGCACTCTAATAGAACAGACAGCCATTCATCAAAAGTCCTCGTTCCAGACATACAAATGACTTTTAAAATACGCTGACGATGCATTGCGATCATTTATCAATATCACAGACAGATAGATGCACCCGGAGTTCAACCTGAAGATACTTTCGCTTTTTAATACTAGAATTTGTTATCATAAACTGTGTGAAGTCTTATGATTTGTTATTGCATCGAATCTCACATGCATATGAGCCAAGGCAACCACAGGTCAAGGTCTTTTCAGGAGAATTACCCTAAGCAAATAATAATCTTTTACTAATGACGAATATTCTTTGCTTAGGGCTGATTTCTGAGGTAAAAAGGCGCATGAAGAGTAAACTAAAAAAAAAATAAAAATATTCTTGTTTGAATGGTATTTTAGATAGAAGTTTGATTTTTAAGTTGATTTACGTTTTAAATCTTGACTCTAGTGGTGGATTCCTTGAAGTCTTATCATAAATTTTAATAATCCTTAGCAGGATATTGAACAGAGTGTTGCACTTAGACGATATAGAGTCATAACAGATAAATCAAAACCAATTTAACCTGCTGAGTTGAGCAGAATAATTAACAGCCGAATTGCATGGCTTGAAGCACTTTTAAAGTCACTCAGCGGTTAATGTGCAACGCTACAATCGCTTTGAGTGCTCGCTCATCGACAATCGACACCAATAAGACAGCATCTCGCCTAGTCACGCAAATTTTCGAAAGAATATTTTATATGTTTAGGCATCACGCCAATACCTGATCTAGAACATTCATTAGACATAGTTTTTGATACAGGAAAAAGGAATTCCTGATTTACCAAAAGAACTTTACGACAAAAGTAACAGAACGAACGATAGAAAACCATCACTGGCTGACGGAAAATTTAAAATGCTGGAATCTTGGCATGCGTTTGGATGATGGTGTTGCTTGAATTATGCGTTTATAACTTAATTGAAGGATGCGAGGTGATGATGCCTAAAATTTATTATTCAATTAAACGTCTATTTGCACAAGGTTTACTCTTGATTTATAATTTTCAGTCTTTATTCGCTCTTCCAACGCAAATTACAAAAGTGTTTTTAGTATCGCCAGTGGTCAGCACGTTATTCACACGCACAAGATTTTCTTATGCAGGAAAAACTCCATTATTTTTTTAAATCAATTTCGCAAAATAAACATAAGAAAAGCTACAATTGCCGGGGACCAATCGTCAAATACTCTATATGATGGCAGATAAAATTTTTATGAAATAAATCCATTTGTGTGAGAGAGGAGGGTAGGAATGGTCCGATTGGATTTTGATGTATGGACCAGTTATGTCAAATTATATTCTAAACACATTTTGTCTTTATAAATTTGTCAATACGGCTCACCGCTTCTGAAAAAAAAATTTGAAAAACTATTTCGTTTAAATGAGGGAGGGATGAGGAAGGGGGAGGTGTGAGGAGGGGGGGGGGGTTGAGGAATTATCCGATTTTGCCCGTTCAAGAACTTAACCTTGCAATTTACGGAGCTATATATTTCAGCTTAATAATTTTGAAAGTATGGTGTTCACGGATAGACAGACATGTTACTATTTTTGGTTACTTGGAGAGCCGTCTAGATTGTTGTGATTTTTCAAAAAAAAATATATGAAGTCTTTTACGATTGTTTCTTGGCAACTGAAATTTTTCTTACGCTTATTGTTAGTCAAACCTTTAATGAAGAAACGAATGACAAGTGCACATTATTTCAACCTAGAAATCGTTTGTCTTCATGAAAATTATTAAGAATGAAAATCTTTTTAGTGATAGATTTGGTTTTTTTGTTCTTAATTACTTTCCAATCATTTCTTATGTTAGACGACGACTTTGTTCTTTTTACTCTTCACAAGGTGTTAAGGTTAATTGTGCTATTTATCTTGACTACTGTCTTAGTTTTTGTAGCGATGAGTTTTTTTGTTTTTCAAAGAGGTCTTCTTTTACAAGTGACTGTACCGATTTCTCTTTGATCTAAAATCAATATAGTTTTTGCTATGATTTACATTTTCATTGGGTAGAATATTGGACTTTGTAAAATCCTCAATTTTTCACTATTAGTAAAAAAAAACTATAAATAATTTTAGTCTGTCTAAAAAATATGTTATTTTTTGCCTTTTAGACCTTCCCCTCGTCGCAATTGTACGTATCGGATTCACAACAGTCGTCACACTGCGGCAGACCTCCACTATTAGCATTATTCAAATATTATAAAAAGAAGTCAAAATATGTCTTTAATGTCAGATAAAACAATTTACAAACCATCAATTTGGGATTATTTATAGCTTAAAATGACTAGTTTTTCTCATTAAAGCAATTGGAGGATCTAGGGATAATTTTCAGTAGATATTCATTGCATTCTATGGTAAAAATAGGCGGAACTTCTACTACCTTAGAACAATTTTATGGATATTCTATGAATAACGATTCGCCATCGATTTACATCAGGTAGGCTAATTGCAATTCTGTTACTAGACATTTAAATAGAAGGAAATCATTGTTATATCAGGTGTGTATTTTTGACGTTTAGAACTATTCACATTCTTAACAGGTAGAACTATTGAAATGAAAAAGTTTTTCTATAGAAGGAATTCAATTCTATGGACATCGTTTTCCATTGAGGATGTGGACGAGGTTAATTGGTAAAGGTGCCATAAAATGAGGAATTTAGAGAGCAATAAAATCCTGTATGTTAATTATATGGATGAATTGATGGATGGATGAACGAATGGATGGATTGCTGGAGTATCTTTATGTTATGCCACACGCAGAGTGTTTGGTGGGTTGCCTGAAGGGATGGACGCATTTGGTATTCGCTAATTTATTATTCATTGATGGACTATGATGCAACCACATTATTACATGATATTCACTATGGAAATTATTTTGTGAGGAGGTTTTTTTTTTAATGTTTGGCATAAAAACGTCGGTAAAGAAGTTCAAGAAAATTTTCGACATAGAATAGGTCTTTAAAGAAAATTAGAAAAACACAATCGATATGGAAATGTCTTTAAAATATTATAGAAAATTTGTTTTGGGAATGATTTTCTACATGAAATGCAGATTTCGAATATTTTGATCTGTATAAAAACGTTTTTCAGATTTTATTCTTATAACGAAATCGAATGTTAGTCAGTGATTCAAAGTCACGTTTCTTCAACAAATTTATTTAACACGAGAAATAGTTTTCTCGTATAAATTCACTAGAAAGGTCGAATTCTTCGTTTGATAAAAAATATTGTGTGTAAAAATTGTTAACCCAAGCGCTTCTATTTCAAAGTCGTTGCCGACATCGGGAAAATGAGGGAAAATTGCATATCGATTTGATAAAATCACAAACTGAGTGCATTTTCCCGTACGATGACGATTAGGGGGAAAGTGAAAAGATGAAATCGAAGAGTTAAGTGAATTTATACACTTGGGAATCGAACAAATGAACAACAGCTCTACGATATGGTTTCAATACCAATTTCTTCTATTACTGCAGATAAGATACGATGCAAAAAAACGAGATTGCGATTTTTCACTAGCAAACAGGAAGATAATGTAGTCCGCTAGAAAAAGATAATTACTCAAGATTTAACTCAATTGCAACTGTACAACTATTATGGACGTGAAGTTTGGATTCACTAGACTAGGAAACAAATTTGATTATAGAGATTTTCAAATTTATACCGGGAAAAATTTCAATTCATATCAGAGTAGTGCCTTTATTTAACAACAGTAAATTCAGCCCGGAATTACTCGACTTAAATATAAGCAAATGTTGTTAATTTGTAAGAATTTAAAGTTGAATTGAGGCTTTAAAAGCTAGAGTGGCCCAACCCACATGTCGAAATCGTGAATTTTTTTGTGTTTGAATCACTATTGCTAGTGAGTTTTTAGATAAAAATGTTTGGATGCACAAAAGAACATTTCAACATTGAGTTAATAAAGTCCACAGACATTTTTTTTCCAAAAATTTACAGCCAATAATAGTACAAAAGTGGAAAAGCTTCAAAAACTCGATTATGTGGCTTGGCCCACTCTAGCTTTTAACGCCTCAATTGCACTCTTAAAATTAATCGAACATGATCATCGAATGATTTCTCTATTGAATAATTTAAAAATATCAGTTGTGATCAACACAAAACTTTTCTCTCCAATAAAACTAAAAGTGAAATTTAAGACAAACTCTTTCTGTTTGACAAATTTATGAAAGAAATTTGCTTTTTTCCTAGAAAAATCCCGAGTTGGAATTAATCACAACCTTTATTTGTCCTAATTCCAGGAATCATCGTAAACCACCTTCAACCAAAGTCGTGAAAATCGCGATTTAAAAATTTCTTGAAACTTGAACAAAAAATGAATTAAATTAAAAATAATGACCATAAAATTCTGTACCAAAAATCGATATTTTTTACCGTTATGTTTATCGATATATTTTAGATTTTGTAAAAAAAATTATGTTTATAAATAAACTATTATTTTATTTGTCGGGTTATAATGTAAATTGCGCAAAAACGTAAACTTTCTATAAAAAAACGGGTACCTCCTACACAATTTTTTTGGCAAAAAAGCGTTTTTCAAAAATATCTCGAAATTTATGCACTTTTTGGAAAAAAATAATATGACAAAATTTAAAGGAAATAAAATTTTCTACATTTTTTGATTTAACGGTTTTTATGTATCTTAAACGGTTCTCAACATATTTCAAAAAAATTAAGTTTTTTGAAAATTTAACTGCTTATATTTAAGATCAGCAATACTGGAAAGAAAATTCAATTGGGTAAGAAAACCACAAAAAAAAACGATGACCATCTCATACTATGAGAGATCAATTTTCATTATACAAATCAAACGGAAACCAAACCAGAATAAAATTCTTAGGGCGATATTCAGTTAGAATTGGAAAATTTCATCCGTTCAATTATCACGTGGTCATTCGTTATGATCTCGTAAATGCCAACTTCCTAAAACGATTCTAAAATATAAATAAATTCTATGTTCATTAACAGGTTTATGTCAGCAAAATTAAAATTTATTCGTAATCAATTTGTGCGAATCGAAGATGTCCGAATAAATGAAAGACAAATTCACCTGGTGGTAAACTGAAATTTTCAATTTAAACGCTTCTCTTTAAGGCTAATGATAAATTCAAATTCGATCATTACTTCTTTACGCTAGAAAACGTTGATGCCCACCTGTGTCGAAATGATTCGCATGGAAATCTGTGCGTAGAATAATTTTAGCATCAGCAACGTTTTGTATACGTTGATAAAAGGCAAAATAATAGGCGCACGACGGACGCCTTGCTTAAAATATCAGTAAAGTAAATCGTCATAAATCATAGGTGCTGTTGCTGAGCCGAAACTCACCTGGAAGTTAGTTGAAGCGTAATGTATTTTATGTTCACAAATGAGAGATGACCATCGTAAGATACTACCTTAGGGCTTAATTTTGTAGAATTCCATCGAGATGGAGTATCATGATCTGCGGAAAATGGATAAAGTCCAGATGGATGGTGAGTTAATGTGACGCCTACATAGCGCAAGCTGAGCTGCATGTGATATGCAAATGGATAGCGCAGATTCTGGATGGGCTGTCATCATTTGCCAGCTTCTTTTTTTATACCCGTATGGTGAAACCAAAGGGTATATTAACTTTGCTTTATCGTTTGTAACGCCAAGATCCCGTCATCACACACAAAAATGAATTACATCAGTGTGTTTAGAATGATAAAAAAAATTGAATTTTCCATGTCCGTCCGTCTGTCCGTCCGTCTGTCCGTCCGTCCGTCTGTCCGTCTGTCCGTCTGTCCGTCTGTCTGTCTGTCTGTCTGTGGCGCGGATTGCGGGCGCACGGATTGAGCTAGAGACTTGAAATTTTGTGTGGATCCGTTTTTCGTAAAATGCGAGGCTAAGTTCGTTAATGGGCAAAAATGGACCATTAGGGGGGGTACCCCCCATACGAACGAAATCGTTTTTTGCGAATATCTCAAAAACGGTAAATGTTATCAAAAAAGTTCAAGAACAAAAGTTATTTAGGATATGATTCTACATAAAACTCCCATACATCAAAATCCGATTGGAATAAGTTTTAAAAAATCTTATTGGAAAGTTTGCCTTCAAAGTGGAATTTTGATACAACTGTTCGAATTTTGATACGAATATCACCATACGGGTCTTGAATAATTGCCAGATTGGCAATTATAGCTTTTGTTATGTTTTAAATTCTGGTGTGGATAGGTGATTGGATATGTTATGATTGTCAAAATTATTAAGAAATATTAAAAAAATTTTACATTAAAAAACCAAAAATTACAGATTATCAAGTATTTTAATATAAAAATGCTCTAAGATGAAAAGTATTTTTTACCAAATCAGTATTTCAGTTTTTCCATTACATTCACACGCATTTTAACAACAGCATAAAAACTCGAATAAATTGGATAAATGAAGCAAGTTCCATTCACTACCAGAGGTAATCACATCACAGACGTGTATAAAATTATTAAGGGCCACAATTCTTAAGTGATCGAAAACACGAAATATTTTTGGCAATATTGCACCAGACTGGAAACGTGGTAATGTCTTGATTGGGGGCATATGAAAAAATTGAATTCTTCGAATTCATTTCGTCTTTCACTTTGTAAAAGTTCTTGTATCGAACATTAATAATGTGACTGTCTTGTGAGATAACAATAGAAGAAGGCCCAAAAGAACATTTTATTTTTACCTCTGTAGGTATTTTTGACATGGGTCAAAAGAAAAAGGAAGTAACGGAACATTTTGCAGTTGCTTGGGAAAAGGAAGAATTCATTTAGTCACAAGAAAGCGGAATTTTAAAAATAGACCCTTCGTATTTCTTGTTTTGCCAGATGTTTGAAAGAATTTAAATGTGCGAATATGTGGTTTGAATCTGGAAAATCTGATTCATTGTGATTTGTGTAATTTTGGAAGGAAAAACTCTTAGGAAGTCAAGAAAAAAATTTGTTTAATATTTTTACAATGAATAATTTTTTTTAGTTCCTAAGTGCTAACGCACACGCTTCATCTCGTCGCGGCAACTTTTGGTCCTCAAAATGTCTTTCCGACGTACACGTTTCTTCACTTCTTAGCGTGGTATTACACACGGCAACTTTCGGGCTTACTTAAGCCGATTTTTGGGAGAAACGACTGAGGAGGGAAAAGTTGCCACTCGAAATCATGGCTTATCGACAATCTGCATACATGCAAAGCGTGTGAACCGGTTTGAGAAAAGTAGTAGGCAGAAATCATTTCCGTTCTGACCGTCAGCAGGTAAAGATCTTGGGAAGTATATGAGCAGCAGCAATTTCAATGGTTTGAGTTCACACACACCCATGTAAACTTGTGTAGCATATGCAAACAGGATTGGCTTATTTAAGCCACAAGTGTAAGCACATTGGCTTATTAAGCTCAAAAGTTGCCGGCTTAAATAAGCCCGAAAGTTGCCGTGTGTAATACCACGCTTAGTAGGAAAAACTTGTAACATCAATTGCCAAAATAGAAACTGCCAACAATAGAAGAATAAGGACTGGTTATTTTGTTATTTACCTACCTACCTGAAAACCTGAAAAATAAAACTACCTGCAATTGGTATTTCATTATTTGCATTCAATTTTTGTTTATTTGGGATATGTTTACGAGTCGGTGGCTAAGCACCGACTGCCTCAATGAAATTACGCACACATGCATGCTGACGTGCTACACGAGCGACTTCGTTTGTGTGCGTAAAAAAAGACGAGAAGAACACTTTTCGAGTGGCAACTTTTCCCCTCTTGCCGCACTCGTTTCTTTCCCACAATTTGGTGAAGTTGCGGCATGCTGATGACCGAAAGTTGCTCCGTGTACGCCCTCGCTAAGAATTTTTCCTTCCAAAATGGTGCCCCAATTAAATGTTCATATTCCAGAAAGTTGTGTAAAATATTATTCTTAACAGTTCTTTCAAACAATATATGTTGACTCGATTCACTGTTTTCGAGATACCGGTAAAACAAAATTCGATTTATTCGGGGTGGGGCAGGGGTATGATTTTTCAATTGTGAGGAAAACGCCAAAACAGGTCCATTTCGTATTTCAAAAATACACATCCATACTAAATATTAGAAAAAATCGGCTGGTAAATAAAGACAGGAGAGTCGAAAATATAAAATGCGGTCACCTCGGATCTTTCCTTTGGAGCATTTTTGCCCAAGATATTACAAAAAAATCTTTCTTCACGGGATATGTCAATGACATGCCATGAAAAAAATTGCAATTTATGTCTAATCGGGACGAGGTTTTTATTAGAATCACCTTAAGTAGTAGAGTAATATTGCGTTAAAGAATAGGCTAATGGATGCAGGAAGAATTACATCCAATTCCACTAACTGGTGAGAAAAACAAATACCTGTGTGTTTTTTCAATTTTTCTGAAAGGGTAATTTTCAGTGCATAATTTCACAGTAATCCGCTGCAGAATTATATAACTGGACTTTGGTTTTAATTTCGACTTAATTGCATAACTAAATTTAAAATAAACAATTTCCTTACGTATTTACATTGAAATTAATCTTGTGTTCTCGAATGACAAAGATTTGCCTTCGCGAAATGTTTCCTTGAGTCAATAAAAGCATTATGATAATTATATCACTGTTCACTTCGTATACAATAAGATATATGAGCCTGAAGTGAAGCTCAGTGTTTAAAATCATGATAACGCATTTACCACTATGCGAACAATTGTTGTTGAATACAAATTTCCCATCGTACGAGTATCGTGTATATTTGCTACGAATAAAAGAAGATAAATTCTTTCCATTCAATTTGGTTCTAAGGATAGTTTACACCAGTAGCGCGATTCTTACATATGTATGAGGCGTTATTCTGACATGAGTTTCCTCCTACACCACATACGCTTCTGCCTATTAAATTCCAGGGGAAAAAAGTGTTAGAAATCCAATTATCCGGATGGCAATTCCTTACATAATCATGATTACGTTTATTGTTGGTCCATTCGTCGTCCCACAGTCCGTTCGTTTAACTGGAAAAACAGAAAAATACGAAAAAATATGAATGGAAAAGGTAGGAAAGAAAACCCGGAAAAAAAATATTTCCTCATCAAAACTACTGCAAATCGTGGTGCGTTGAGTGGAAGTCATGAGATAAGGTTCAGAAATTATTCTGATACCCCATAATCACAAAAGACACTTTTATGAGTGTGATGTTATAGCAGATGATGTACGCAATATAACTAAATACTACCTAAATATTATGCTATGATTCGACTATAATCTACTATCGTTTTACAAGAACATTTTAGAGCTTGCTGGATTCAATCTACTTGCGAGCAGTAGACGGTCTTCTTATTATGAGTACACGGAAACTGATTTTACAATGAGTGGTACGCCTCTTTCTTGTTGGGATTTTTACAAATTTAACGACATCTATTTTTCAACCGTTCTAAAGATGAGAATTCATATTTTTCCTGTTGTTTTGATATGAAATACCTACTATTTGAAATGAAAGTGTTTTCAGAGATGAAAATCACGCTTTCAGGTGGAAACTCTGTTTTTTTTTTTTTCAAAGAACGCACCTTTTGCAAATGGAGAATCTTTCTAACGTTATCGGTTTGTATCGAAATTCCTTTTATTTTTTGGGGTCATTTCACGCCGGGAGATCGCCAAACATGACTCAAGGTAAATAAGTAATTTTTCGATATAAATGCTTTTGTGATCTTGGCTAGATCCATAATTACATCACGATCTCATATAATAAAATATTGTGGCGATAAATTCTAACAATGGAAAAATGAAGGAAATATCCAAAATATTGATTCTTATCGGTTTGCAAATTGCTGGAATGTTTTCCACGATTTATTGGCGATAAGCAGTGTAATAAATTAACAAATGAATAGCTTAAGAATGAGAAAGTTGGTGAAAGAGAGGAGCAGGCAAATTTGTTTTTAGCTTAAGAATATGTTCTTATGCTTTATAAGAATCTGAGATATATAATTTTTTAGGCGCTGTGTATCAGAAATAAAATCGAGGTAAATATTTATTTTATTTTATATGCTTTTATTTTGCTTTTATTTATGATACAGTGCGCCCAAAAGAATATTTTTTTCCTTTTAGTACATTTTTTAAAAATAAAACCTTGCCTCTGAGATATCCTTACGGACCTTGCCTTTGAGATATCCTTACGGACTACTTTTTAGTCTTCGAATATAAAACCTTGCCTTTGAGATATCCTTACGGACTTTTTGGCTCCGGGATCGGACCCAAAAAACCGCCAGATGGGATTTTTTCCGGAAAATTTGATTATAGGAGTAATCGGTGCTTCGCCCACGAAACATGATTTTTGAGGCAAGGTTCCCTATGATGAGCTCGAGTATCGCCATTTCATAATTTTTTTTGTAGTTTAAGGCTTGTATAACAAAAGCCTTCCAACCGATTTTGAATTTAATTTACTATATAGTTATAAAACAATGTCAAACTTATGTCTTGGGTTCTGGTCTCTAGAGTGGTTTTGCCACTTGTCACGATCCCACAAAAAAAACTCTTGGTTCTAGGTCCATCAATGTTTGACTAAAACTTGAAAACCACTGATCCGATTTGGATGGAACTTTCAGTGAAGTTTACTGGCTTCAAGGAGCGGGTTTTAGAGCATGAATTAACCAAAAATTTTCCTTCTTTGTTATTAGTTTCCCCGATTTATGTATAAAGCTTTTTGTTTTTCTGCATTTTCGCCTATAACTTGAGAACCACTGAACCGATTCGTATAAAATTTTCAGGGAAGCATGTGGCACGTGGGTGGCATGGCATGTGGTACGTGGTATGTGGCATGCGGTCAGGAACGAAGCTATTATATAACTGGCTTGTGTGTCTGTTCGCTTAAAACTCGAGAACCACTGAACGGATTAGGATGAAGGGCGCTTACTGAAATCAAAGGACGGATTTTAGACAAGATTTTAGACAATTCATTACCAGTTTCCTTGTTTTATGCATATTGCTTCCTGTTTTCCTATCTGTTCGCTTAAAACTCGAGAACCACATAACGAATTTGTGAAAATTTAACTCGCATTTTCCACTAATCGACAATAATTTCACACATTTAACAAATTAAACACATTTTAGCAGTTATGTTACTCAAAAGTACCCCACTGTAATTACTTCCAAGTTGGAAATGCGGAAGGCATTTCTAGATTTCCGAATGAACCATGAAATTAAGTGAGTATAGATTTGATGAGCATTTTCCGCATTAAATGAACACGAATAAATTTAAGCCTTAAAGGTAAACGGAAATTCACTAACGGAATTTGCATGAGTTACATCTTGGATCATTATTTGTCATCATAAATCACCAGAAGAAGATTTTTACCTAACATTGATTGAATACCAAAATAAAAGTTTTTTTTAGTCTCTAATGAAAAAAGTCGCCCACACAAAATGCTTGTGGATCAATCAAAGCGCATAATTAGGGTCTACAGAAATACATTAAATTGTAATGGCCTTTAAATTACCATTCGAATGTTCTGATTCTGTGATTTACCATTTATTATTGGTGGATCTCTTTTAAAATTCTCTGTGAATATGGAGTTCATACTGATTTAATTACTATTCTCCATCGAATTAATTATGCACATGGCTCTGGTTTCATTGCATAATTATGTGGATGTTGTATTCAAACAAGTGAATTAAAGGCAATCAATCAGATCTATCTGAATATGATATAAGTCAGCAGCAAATATAAAATAATGTCGGATATCAATTGCTTTATAATTGAGGGAAATCAATTTTATGACTGAATTTTGCTTTGGGCATGAATACAAATAATCCACTGCTGTAGTCCTTCGGCTTAACCCTTTCAGTCCCAGTGTCCTCTCCAGAGGACATACTAAAATTGTCAGACGCGAAAAGTTATAAGCAATGGTTTTTTTGGAAAAAAATAAATTGTTGAACAAAAAATTTATTTTTTTCTCAAGAGTGAAAGGGTTAAGAAGTTCCTCAAGACGGGTTTTCAATGTGATTGAATCTATCTGAAACAACAGGAATTTTCTTCGGGGAAAATGTGCTGTGTTCATACAAGAACTTTTTAACTGAGGAATCTCGAAATAGAAGAAATTGGACATAAAATCAAAATGCACAGACAGACGGATAGACAGACCGAGCAGCCATTAGTCTTAACATTTTATTATTTCAAACTTTTTTCTTTAATATAAAATGACATTTTAATCCAGTTACAATGCCTTTGTTTTAGAATGATAAATTAGAAATACGTTTTTTATCTTAATATACAGCGACACTAAGAAAAAAGAAGAAAAATACGTCCCCGCAAACACAATTTCAACCTCTATTGGATGAAAGACAGACACAGGTTCACTAGGTGAGTTCATCAATCATTCGCAACATAAATCAATCGCATAGGCAAGTAGACGTTGAACCGAATAATCATAAATTTATGCTCATTTCTAGTTCACATTTCCAACAATTATTGTTATTCACATCAATTTGTAGTAAGTTAATAGCATCATTAGTAATTCAGCATCGTATTATGATTTTGCATATATTATGCTTTGGCACCTTCTTACTATCGAGGAATAATTATGTTGAGGCCGTGTCACAGTATACTTACTTTCCCGCTAAAGAATTTACTAGCATAATTTACTAGACTTCAACATTATACCTACAGGCTGTGGTAGAGGAATATTATGGCTTGCATTGTGGAACAGAAAAAAACATAACTGATTGAATTTCATAAGAGGTTAACAATCTATTTGGCAAAGAGTTTCACGTTCGTATGAAAATGCAAAATTGTATCAAAAGCATCGTTGTTCATACTTAATAAATTTTTCGTGAGCATAAATTTAGATACGTTTCATGATGTTTTAAAATTCATTGAAATTCAATGATGTAACGTCTTATTTCAGCAGCAATGTTTGAATATCATTGAAAGAAAAGTTAGAAAACTTCTAGGAATACGTTAAATTTATTGAAGAGGCCGAACTTTAATGGTAAAGTGTCTATTCCTATAGGGAGGTGTGAAACCATTGGATTTTGATGTATGGACACGTTATGTAAAATCATATTTTGAACATTTTTTGCATGTCCATATAATAAGAAATATTTTACAAACATTTTTTTTTGATTATTAGCTTTTTACTTTTTTATACGAATTATAATGAAAAATTTCGCCCTCTTGATTTTGCCTAAAAACATTTCAAGAGCACTCCTGAGTTAATTGGAGCATTATTACAAAAATGTCTCTCTATCATCAGTTGATCTGTCAGTTGACAAGATTTCTCAAAAACTAATAAAGCTAGAGTCATGAAATTTAACAGTCGTATTTGGTCCACAAAATACGCCATACAATTAGAGGAAAGGGGTCTGCGGTCTTATTAACTCTCATACAAAAATCGTGAAGAAACGTGACGAGGATGTGGGGTTCAAAACGGCGAAAATTAGCATGATATTTTTTATGGACAGTCCGTAAGGGATATGAGAAGTCTATAATTTTATTTATTAACACAATAGCTGATTTAAACTGAAAAACTTCTAGTGGTGACACCGATTTTCACTAAATTTTTAGATTATTTAAGTGAGAGGCATGTGTTATTAGAATCCTTTGCAATAGTGTTTTAATTAGCCTTAAAAAAAGAATGGAAATGGTTGCTGATTTTAAATTGAACAAATTGTTGGAAACCTAAAGAAGTGGTTTTGATCGAAGATACCGAGTGAGAAAGTAATTAAATTAATTTTCCTCGTCTTGGAATTTTTCGATCAGTTCATTGAGACGGCAAATCGTTGAATTGCCTTTGGATTTGAGAAGTTTTACTCAAATATGCAAACAACGAATCCTACCTTAAAAACTAAATGTTGTTTTTTTCATTTGGCAATTCAATAAGTTAATTTTGTGTCCAAGTGAACAACGAATCAGAAACGTGCATCCAAAGTTTTCTTATGTTTATTTATTTTACCAATTGACAACGAAAAGTCTTCTGTTTGGAACGTGCTAAGCGTTTTATCTCTGATGAAGTCCAATGTAAAGTATTTAAAGCGAGCATAGAATCGAAAAATATTCTAAAAGTGCCCGTAAGTCACCAACGGATAATAGAAAACAACTGTCTTTGGAGAACGATGACTTGTGGCCGAAAGAACGCCTATAAGAACGCGATGGTCTCTAAATGATTTCCAATAGAATGTTGATATAACTAACTAGCAAATAAACGAGCACACTAACCATATAGAATCTACTATAAGAGCATCCAACATATTGTAGTTTTTCGACCAAAGATAAAGGACGCGTGCAGAAAAATAATTAGGTTCCCAATATGTAACATTTAATAATGCAGTTCTATTCTAATCTCATAGTCATGTGATCCACATATCTGTATAAAATACCACAGGAATTTGTACTGGGAAGACATGAGATAATGGCTTTAGCAAATGGCAATGGTAAAAATTTTAATTAATTCCAATGACTTGGATTATTATATACCTTTGTATGATTAACAAAATAGAAATATTTTTAACCTTAGCAGGAAAATATTCAAGATTCTTGGAAAATATATTTTCTAAAAAGGGGAGGTACCTCGTCGCTTGAATATTATTGTTTTGACGTATACGCCATTTACTTCAGCTGAGTTATTCTTATTTGAAGTTTGAATAGAATTTATGCTAAACCTGATCGATGGATTTTTTTTAAATTTTTTTGAAAACTAGTTTTGTTAATAGACTTTCAGTAAAACAAAAATTTAGTTCTCGGCCACAATTATTTCTACGATTTAAAAAAAATGTTTGTTAAAAAATTAAAAAAAAATCTTTGTGATCAGCGATCTCGAAAACCCACAAATATCAATTTTTCCGAGAGAAAATGGGAAAACTGATATTTGGTTATCCTTGGAGGTAATCCAGTTTTGAATTTTGAAATTCTAACACCAGATTCGTGATCAGCGAAGCCAAAAACTCCCCAATGCCAATTTTTCGCGAGAAAAATGGGAGAAAGGATATTATCGTTATCCTTACAGGACCTTTCGTTTCGAATTTTGAAAATCTAACACCGAATTTTTATAAAACAAAACCCACTTGTATGAAAGAGAGGGAGAAAGTGGTCCGATTGTTAGAGCGCAATTGAAAATCAAGGTAGTTTTCTTAAAACATTTCTTATTAGACTGAAAGTGCCACCAACAAAGGTGGCAAACGTTGAGTTTGTTGAATAGACGAAGAACTTTGAACTTTGCGATTGAATAGTAGGTGACAAAACACCTTATCGGGGGCGTCAATTCCTTCTGTTGGTATATATATCTAATACATCGGAACATGGAAAAGTTGTCCACCATTAAATTGTGTACACGATGCCAGACCTCTAAACGTTCAACAAAATTCAATAGCGCTTATGGACAGAAAAATCGATAGATAGATAGGGATTTTACTAGTTCAGTGATATAACCAATTAAAGTGTAATTTAGCTGGATATGCCCACCCTGAAATGCATAAAAGAGAAATTCAAATCGAAATCCCATGTCCACAAGTCACGGTATCGAAGTTTAACATATTTTTTGCTCTAATTTAAAATAATTTTTCCGTTGTCTTTTCGATCGCTTGGAATCTAGTGAATGTGGAGATTATATAGGAATATGTGTCCAAAAGATTCGTCTAATTGGTCTAAAGAACAGGAGAATCGCACTCGATTTCTGGGAGTCATTAACAGTAAAATGTTGAGATCATTTTTTAACACTTCGAACGTTGTAAATGACGAATACGATGTTGTTACCACTACGACTGTGACGACGACGATGTCGATAGTGATGGAAATGTCGATTGATGATGAGGAATATTACAAAACAGTTTTTATTCTCCTATTGTATCTTGGAAATAGAAGAGTCTTGTAACTGATTTTACACGAAGGAATTGGATAGGAGGAATTTTATCAGATGTCTGAAAAATTTCGTCCATGTCATTTTGGTCCAAGACAATAATATGTTTTGAAACGTTCTGTCTTCAGTTGTATCTCTGCAATCGTATCTTGACTTACGACACTTTTGAGTTATTGATACTACAAGAATCTGCAGATAAAATTACACCTACAAAAAAAATTACATGACTGTATCATGATTTTTAATAAAGTTATTTAACAATTTTTTTGATAAAATGCATATTTCTCCAAATATCGTAAGTCGACTGACAACATTTGATCGAATTTTTCATATATTATGAGTTAAGATGTTTTTGCTTGGAGTTTTAATTTAAGTCCAATGTTGTAAGTCAAGTTAGGATATTCCAACAACTTTTTAATTTTAAGGATTTCGGACCTCCAGCCACAAAATTCAATATTTTTAAGACTTTGGTACTTCTCTTTTGTCACTCTTTTTTCGAGATTTTTTGTATTATCTTTAGTACACGCCTTCTCCCCCTCCCAGCTTTTATCTTCACACTCCTCCTTCCTTCACTCACCCTACCCCTTTAATCTTCACACCCGGCCTTCCTTCAACCCCGCTCTAAATCCTTAAAATAGTTACGTTGCTTATGACCAGCTTGTTATCTCCAAAACCCGCAATAGTAAAAAATCAAGTTGCTCACATCCGGTTTTTTCTAAATATTTGATTACAATATAATCCAAACACCTCGAGTGTTAATGAACCTCTACGTATGTACGTCTAGAACCTCTTCGAAGTGTACAAAAGATCGCGTAGTATGGAAGTAGTATCGACCTCAGCCGACACATCACTTGCACAAAAGACCTGAGAATTTATCTTAATTGGGTGGTTTTGTTTTAATTAGAGGGTCTGTTACAGATCAATCATTATGATATCTCACGATCGACTGCGAAATTGATCTTCAGATAGGAATTCTTCTTGATCGGCATCCAATCGAAAGAAGGTTAAAATCATTTCCACTACCATGATAGAGAAATATTGTTCGAAGTAAAATAGTTTAAAGGGCTACATCTATACAAGTATAATATGTAGTGTGTTATTGAATCACTTTTTTAGGTGTGCTGAAGAAGGTGTTCAATGGTTGTAATCCATAGCTGTTAATTCTCAAATCCTGAATCGTGAGAAGCGTGATGATCAAATATTTCTCTATCAGGCAGGTATTATTTTTTTTGGCGAAATTTTATCTACCTACGATAGAGAGTTGATATAGTATCTGGAATCTATATTCAGAAGAAGATACGAATCGTCAGCAATTTTTTACTGATTCATAGCTAGTATAGTAGTACAAACAAACTGTAAATCGAATTAGTCGAATTTTTGTTCAAATATCAATTAATTAGATTGCGAACAAATCAAATATAAGTCAGTGAGATTTGTTAATAAATTGGGTGGAATTTCGTAAGTTCCGTAATTAATTGCCCCAAATGGCATTAAAATGATCGGCTATTAATTTTACGGCTTTAATATTTGCAGTAGAGCAGTTCTGTTGGAAAAAGCTAACTTTTTTTTTTTTGATTAAACACTTTTCGCTGGAATTTTAAATCTGTGGTAGCTGTAAATTATGGAATTTTAAATGTTCTTGAAAATGTTGAACACCAATATTTTGTGAAAAGAATGAATCATATCTAACCTAGGGGACGGGATTTGTAGCGAAGAGGGGTTTACAGTGAAAAAATGCACTAACCTTTACTGAGCGGAAGATTTTTATTAAAAAGGTCTGTTTAATATTACATCTAAATACCTGTATCAGTTCAGAAGGTTGGTGAGGGGTGAGGAGGAAGGGAAACTTTGAATCATCGTATTTAGCCTTTTATACTATGTTCACACCGACGCAAAATTACGTAATTTTGAAGATTTTCGTAATTCTGAACGAAATCTTCCTCGAAATCACGAGATTTCCAGTACATTAACCTGTTTTCAAAAATCACTAAAAGTATGCAATTTCCACAAAATTACGAACGAAATCAAGCAAAAATAATGTATACAACCCTGCATCACTTATTCAGCTCTCTTCAGCACATCAGTTTTGACATTTGTGCTGCATTGGAAAAACGGAAATATAAGAAAGATAAGCCGTGTTCCGCACGCGAAGAGGATATATTAGTAAACAACCTACGCGGGGCAAAAAAAATGGACCTGTTTTTGATGTGATTAGATATGAAATGGAAAATAATTGTTTATTTTCATTACATATAATTTCCATTGTCGTCTAAAGTGTCTAATTCTGTTTGCACATATTTGATCGATGTTTTGAATTGTATTATTCATCATATTACTAAAATTCATAGTAATCCTACACGAACTTCCTCGATCCATTTTTGAACTAACGTAGTTGAAATGTCAAACAAAATTACCTTAACCTCAGTGTGAACACTTTGGTTTAAGATTTAAATCATTTCGCAAAATTACGTGATTTTGCGTCAGTGTGAACATAGTATTAGTCGCTTTTCTTGTTACTCGAAAGCCCTTGCTAGCTTAGTCCATAGTAACATTTTTGGTGTTTGGCACGTATCTGACAATAGAAAGAAGAGATGTTAATTAGTAGTAAATATTTCCAAGAAACCAAAAATTCTATATTAAATCTAGTATTTTTAGGATTTCCCCAAGTTTATAAAATTTCCCGATCCAATTCATTGTTTTTGATTAAAATTTAAATCTAAATTAAAATTCAAGAGGATTGATATGGAAATTTAGTCCTTAGAGATTCTCCATTTTTGAACTGCGCTTGACCTACCCCTATTATGAAAAATTTGCAAAAAAGCGTGATTTTAAAAGTCAGATCAATTATGCTACACAATTTTTTAAACATTTTAATATTTTACTAAAACTGTACCATTGTTGTTAGATACTCTATAATATTTTTGAACTTGTTAAATTTTCTTAACTCATGAAAACAACATAAGTTACTGCACTAATTTGAGATTGTCTAACTCGAATATAGAGAACAGAACAGGTCAAAGACGTAGTGCTTATAACTTTACGCATTGAAACCAAACTCCTCAAGGCCGTTTAAGACGATTTTCTAGTTTATTTCTCCACATTTTTCTATATATTTATTCGTAGTTTTTAAGGTATCAAAGTATAGTTTTATCCTCCCTTTTCCCCGCAATGGTCGGGATAAACCATCACAATCAGAGGTCGTCGAAAGATAGACAGCAACTGAGCTGAGATTTAAAGAGTAAAACTTGTCCGTCACTTCTTTCGTCCGGATGCTAACTTGTCAACCGAGGACTAGGATTGCATGCTTCGGACGTTGCAAGGTTTGAGTAGCAAATGGTAGAAGGCCTCGGTTTCTAGGTTATTTAAGAAGCATTCCCTACACATCATCTAGGAAATCCATATCGGTGGAAGTGCTGATGACAAGGATGTTCAAATCTGAACCAGTCATCTGATAATATGAAAAAAGCCACAATCAGAACACTTGTGGACACCGGGCTGGAAATGCATTGGTAACTGGCCACTGATGGTTAAATTATAGAGACGTGTAAAAAGGTTGGTGGTGTTTTTTTTAATCGTTCTATATATAGATCGTATAGTCCAGGGTGAATGTTGATGGTTGGAATTTTAATTTTTTCTGACATTCAACTTTTGATGCGTGCATGGCGACATGGACCTGAGGGAAAAGTAAACTGTCCCAAGTTGTAAAAAGTGCATCATTCGGATAATATAAGATGGTCTCTTGTACACTCAATTATCGGAGTTAATTATTACTACAAATGTTGGAAAACGTTTAGAATAAAGGAGTTAGTATGTATAAATGAGAATTTTTTGTTGAGCATGTTTTTATATTTTATAAGACGTATTTTTTTCGCGAATAATTATTGGAAAACAAATGTTTTTCTACAGCAGTTTTGGTTTTTTAGTAATGCAAAACATTGAAACCTACATTTATGACGACGTATACATATGTATGTAGTGAATGTAATAAATGTAGCAAACATGTCGCAAACGTAAAAACCCAAGTTAATTTTACTGGAATCTCAGTCATTTTTACTGGAATATCATAATTATTATTTAATAGAACCCGAATGATTTTTATTAGAACACCAGTTATTTTTACTAGCACCCCAGTAATTTTTACTAGGACCACAGTAAATTTTGATTACATATTATAAATTTTTATTGAATTATCAGTGATTTATACTGGACTCCCAGTAATTTGAGCCCAGTAAAATTCACGGAAATGTTCACAGGAAACCTAGTGATTTTTACTGGAATTCCATGGATTTTTACTACTTTTAAATTTCGTTTACATTTAATGTAGTTTGTAATAATTCATATTGAAGAAAATAGCCAGATGTATGGTCACATTATTTATTACGTACCAATTTCTAATTATTTTTTTGGACTTGCGAAGTTATTTTTCTCGGGCGTTGTTTGTTATTTAACATTAAGACGATCATATTCTTTTTCTAGTACTGTAAATGTTTTTACAATCTCCTTTTAGCACAAAACCTAATAAGATTTGTTCGGTTGCGATAAAAGCCATATTCAAGCCACTTGAAAGCAATTTAAAAGTACTTTTTGTGGGGTGTATAATTCTTGTTGTTTTATGTGGTATTTCATTTCATAATTACCTGCCCACATCAGTTTACATAACTTGACAAATGCTCCACTTATTACCGTTTCATAACATCAAAAGATTTTTGGAAATTCCTAAGCATATCTCCATTCGTTCAACTTGCTGCAAAAATATAACTGAAATTAAAAAAAATAATGGATGACCTAAAAAATTTGGGCTGAGTATTTACTGTCGCCGAAGTAAGACCACATCCGATATAAACAGCAATTTTTCGTTAGATATGAGCAAAAAAATAATACTTTTAAGATCACTTAATGTCCATTTAATGGAAATTGGTTCAGTATCTGCTAGACTCGCGTTAATCGCATTCAGTACAATTTATGGAATCGCTTAAGCGATAAAAGACCGAATCTCAATCTTAGCCCAATCCGGATTTCGATTCTTAATGTGATGCTGATTCCGGTGTGCGCGCATGCCTGACCATCTAATTAACCCAATTCCAAGATTGGCGTTGTGCCATTAAGAAAATAAATGAACACCGAGAAATGTCAGAAATGCCAGAAAAAAAATTAACTTTAATTAAGCATCCATTTGGACCTGGTACATGATATTGTGCCAAACATAATCTGAAGGCAGTCTAAAATCTTATAGAAGCACATCAAATGAGAAGTCTTAATATGGGACCATAGACGACTCAGAAGATCCAGAGAATTTGAGACCATCAGAGGCTTCTTCCTATTCCTAAAATCAAATCTTAGAAAGTAGATAATTTTTGCATCTATAACTATAGTAGAAGAAGTTGGTCTTTTGTTGCGCCCGCCGCATTAACAATGAATTTTTGAACAAGATGCAAAATATTGGATCGTCACCTTTTGAACTCTTTTTTTGGAATTTTGAATTTTTCCATCTTCCCATTCAACACCATAAATTGTCCTGGAACATCTCAAGCTACATGCTCCCAGTATGCTACAGTTGCTGTCGTCTTTGGACATTCAATGATTAATGTTGCATAAACTAACGGTCAACAGCCACGCCAACACCAAAAATTATAATTTTGCACCTGAATATATCAAGTTTCATGACACATAAATTTCATTGGCGCACCTCATAGCAAAAAAAATCGTTCTCTCTTGGCTTTTGATGATTTTTCGGAAGAAAGATACTTTGGTAAAGAAGTCTGCTATACTTATGGAAACGTTGGAATTGATTTTTTTTAGTCATTTTCGGTAATCGAGCCATTAGTGAGGAAATTCTTAATGTTTTAAAAAGTCATTTAAAAAACGCAATACCGCATGGGGCTCTTTGCATAAGATTTATGTAACTTGTTAGGGTTTATGAAAACCTTAATGATTTAGTGTATGGAAGTTAAGTCCGGAAGCCATTCGAGTTGATGACTTGAAGCTTTAATGCATTTCTTTAACAAGTCTTAAAAAAATTGTCGGTGACTTTGTGCAAAGAAAAAGCCTTTGTTTGATGGTAAACTGAGAATATAAAAATCATTTTCGTTGATTTTAATTAATTAAAGCTTTTTGTTAATAACCTTCTTGATGTTTCGGTAACAAGGACGACTTTTGCATTCGGCAAATGTTAACAAGAATGCCAATGTGTAGATCTTGGCATTAGCCAAGATCGAATAAATCCCTCGGCGAACATTGATTCGCCTGCATTTACCAAGAGTTTGGAGGTAATAAAAAATTTTCAAATGTCTCAATCTATAAAAAAATGACTTCTTCGATTTCCAATGTTTAAACGTTATTTACTTATCTTTCGTTTTGAATCAGGAGCAAATTTAGAGAAAATTTCAAAGTTTGTAGCTAAAAGCACCAAATATGTTAACATTGATTAAAACTTTATGGAAAATTCTATAACTTTTGGTAAAAAAAACTGAATTTGTTGGGTAAACTTACGATTGTAACATAATCGCCTATCGGTTGTATTTTCATTGAATTTTTGCGGTGTGCGCCATAAGAAATTTTTAAAATAATGTAACACCTTCTTGTGAAATTCAATACTGAACTGTGAATTGATCATATTCTAATGATGCAGCATAAACAATCATCAGCTGTGTTAATATTATCTAGCATTGCTTGTTGTTTGAATCAATTCCATATGTAAATTAGATAGAAATATTATGCGGTTATGCTCATCAAATGTTAAGCGTTTGTTGTGGTTTGATGAATGTCTTACACTTTAAGATCATTTTCGTTGGTATCGAGGTGTTAAATTGAAAATTTTAACTTTGTAAACGAAAGCTAATATTGAAATCGATAGTTTTAACCATCATTTGTTGAAAAATTGTATCAATCTGTAGGAAAAATAGTTAAAATAGTTGATTACATGAAATTGTGAAAGCACGTGCCATTGTGGGAAGATTTATCTATGAGATAGGAGATGATAATATCACAACTAAAATCAATCTACGAGTATTTCGAATTGCTATTTTATGTTGATTGCAAAGATATGCTACGGGTCTATTAAGATATCTTCGTGAATGTTATAAGATCGGGTTTTTATCCAGTTTTTCATACCAAATTCGTTACAGTTCACTCGACAGACGTCTTTCAGTTGACATTGTTGTCCTCTCTTGTTTTAAGTGCTGGTGAATTTCCAACAAATGAACTTTTCTTAAATATCAAACTTTCTTCGGCTTCTGCCTGAACTTCTGTCGTGGTGTGGAGCATATTTCCCTCCGATGTCACGACATCACCATGTTTAGCTGGAAATAACATCCATTTATCCGGGCTTGTATCCATTATGGCCAAAATGTCTTTGTTAGGCGATGCCAAGAGGCGTTCTCACGCTCATTAGATGGATGTTTAACGAAGTCGGATCAACCGATCGTTTAGCGTTTAGCGTTTAGCGATGTTTAGTGCAAGACAAAAGGATCGCTTTTTTCTAAGATGAACCTGAAGTAGACGAGAATTTCTTCTAGCTGTTCATCGATGTGGTGCTTTGCTACAGTTAGCATAAAATTGAAACAGTTATCGCTAGAGTTGTGGCACAAAATCGCTCAATAATCGTGAACTAAGTGACCCAGTCAACAACCAGTATTGTCGCTATATTGCCACTGTCGCCGGTCCGTGCTACGGGGTGCACAGCAAAGCCAAGGTGAAGGGCCCTTTGATCCAGAAATGGGTTAGCCATTTCGATAAATTAATTGAAAATCTCCGATTCGCTGCATTATCGAAATTGTCGATCGGCGGATCGATCGATTTGCCTCAAGACTTCTTAATTTGTGCTGGAAGTTGCTTAAATGAGATGTCAGTGCAGTCAAATGGTGATCATTAAATAATTCGATATGGGATTAGAGATGGTACTTATTTTATCTGCATTTACAGAAACATTTGCAAGGAGTAGCGATGATATTTTAATACTGTTACTGTAGATGGTTACATTTTATTGCATTTTTACACCTAGAAAGTTTTTTTTTGAATTTTATTTAGTACCATATCAATAGCACAGTTAGGAAGTCGCAAAGTGGACGTTGCGACCATAAAGTCAAGAAACTAGTGTGAATTCAAGGTGTGAGGCGCTCTTTACGACACTAATTTGATTTTACTAATGTAATTTGGCATCGTTGATTCCAAATTTGGCAATGGTTTTGTTGGACCAGCTTCATAATTGATTAACAGTTTTCGGTAATAATGGGTAAGGGTTTTCCGGTGAGTTTTCCGGCTGTAGGACAGGAACACGTAACGATATTACTTCTGTGTTTGGAGTGCGAAATTTAAGTGATTGAATTTGAAATCTAATCAAAAATAATTTTATTGAAATCGATCGGTAGCAAAAGAAGTTTCATAGATTTTTTTTGGAGTGGAACGATCCTGTCAAAAATGGCGGCTTTTTAAAAATCGCATTTTCGTTTCTTACTCTGAAAAAAAAAAACGGTTTTTGCGAATTGTTTGCAAACTAACGATTTTCGAAAAAAAGGCAACCGTTAATTGATATCTTTTACCCTTATTCAACTACGATAAAAGATTTCTTATTATTTCACAGAATTCTTTTTAACCGAAATTCGATTGTGATTCGGGATTAAGTATTCTCAAAATTCTTGTATAAAATTTCGGACAGTGAGTAAGCAGTGAGTTAAGATAGATCTAATTTACAAATAAATAAGCAAGTTAGATATAATGCTAGTCACTATTACGGTTTGTGCAAATGATTGTTAGCATAAGATTTCCCACAGGCGAATGTTGAAGAAAAATGATTTCTGGTCACGAATTCCCACGCAGAACACAAGAACAAAACTTATGAAGTGTCCAGTTCAGTGGGTCACTTACGTTCGCCGCTGTCGTGTTTGATAAAATGCAAATTGCCCTACACTTACTTCGCAACATATTACACTACTTATACTAGATCTTCTATAGAAGTAGCCATCAGTGTTCACTCTCTTCAACTCCGCACTTCTTATATCACAGCGTTTAAACTAGGCCACGTTGAAATCTATGCTTCATATTCCATATTCTATTCTCAATCTTCCAAGTAATACAGTACAGACATATTGTATTTATAATAAGTTAACATTTAAAAAAAACAAAAAAAACATCCTCCATACCGCATGCTGGGCAAGATATCACTTTGGATAAAGGGGGACTTTTGCCATTTTTACATGTTTATGAGGTTCGCATGCGCCAGTGTCAATTCTTATCACTTGAGGCAGATTTTAGATGAAAGTCTGCTTTGCTGCACATCATCATACAACAATCAACGTGTGGTTGAATATGAAAGTCAACATAGCCAAATAGTTCTGTTTAGTATTCAGTTGTATTCCGAAATGGACTGGCGCGATATCTTTGCGCTTGTTAACATCCAGGTAAGGTCATGATTCATGCATTTTGATCTTAAATCAGTGCATTTTACAAGCGTTGCTTTGAGATTTGCATACACGGCAAGAAAATTTTAAACACTACATCCAAATGTGGGATTAGAGGCTCTCCATCATAAAATAGCCTACGATGGTTTGACGGTGGCACTCCATACAAAAAATTGCGATAATGTGGTCGAAAGTGGGGTGGTTTTTCTTACATATAAGAAAGTTATTGAAATCACATCAAAAATCGAAGTCTAACGCTCGTCCTCGGGATATGTACCCATCGACTCAGTTCAATAAGTGTGTGTTCGTTCGTATGTATGTAAGTAACGAAAATTGTTAGATCGACTTCTACTTTCTTGCATTTGAAAGCTTTTATCGTTTCAAAGAACCGCGATTTTGAGAAAAATTAACCATTTTCGAGAAAATCGCAAAACTCTTTTCTATTTGTATGGGAGAGGGATGAAGGAGTGGTCCGAATGTATTTTGTTGTATGACAAAGTTATGTAGAATCACATTTTAAACACTTTTTGTCTAAATATTTTTTTTTGAAAAATTGAACCGTTTTCGAGAAAATTGCAAAAGTTTCTCCAATTTGTACATGGTAGGGGAGATGGAACGTCATTTTCGGGCGGGGTTTAACTTTTGCCATTTTGGGACGAGGTTCAAGTTTATATACACAGTCAAAGTTTTTCTTACAATGTATGAAGTAAAGAAATTTCTTTAATTTTGATCCTAAAAGATATTGCAACACTGTTTACATATGTTGAAGGCAACAGCAGTCAACATAGTTAATTTAATATGCGCCATATAAGCGAATATCAATCCTTCGGCGACTTCTCGGAAATCCATTTCCATTTGCCAACAAATTGAATATCTAATGTTTGTCGCAACACAACCAGATATTCATTTAGTTTTGAGAAATGATTTTCTCAGCTTTTACAATTTGATGCCGCTGCTCTTTTCTTGTCTTACTTGCTTACAACGAATGCACATGAATGGAATTTTAAGTTGGCTAAAGTGAAAAAAAAACGTATTTTAGGATACGAAGATAAAATCCATCCGTTTATCAATTTATAACAATCAATAAAATTTAAATTGGATCCATAAAACCCAAGTGGAAATCTTGTGTGTCGTTGACGAAAATCCGCCATCGGCTAAATGAAATGATCTGGAAAATCACTAGACAAGACAGGGCCATCATATTGGACTCCCATTATAGCATTTAACTAGTAGATATCTAACATCTAGTATCTATATAGAATGTACCTAACATTCCATGTCGAAGTTGATAGTACCGACACGAATCCCTTGCTATTCAGCTGCTATTCATTGATGGCATTCAATAGGAAATTTTTATGATCGAATTAGAGTTAATTTCTTGATCTTGGCCCGAGACCGTGTTGATCGTCTTTGTTGGCAGAACACGTCCCAGGCATTTAAATTAGTTCGATCGTGTTGGGGATGTCTTCTGGACAAAGTGCCACCTCTAAGATCGTCGTATATAGAATTGATCAGGTAACACGAACAAATATTCTGATAGTGATTTCGTTTATCATTTTGCTACCAACTGACGCTTTTCCACGTTATGTTTATATGCTGCAGCAGAACATTAATGCAATCCTTATCCCAACACACAATGTTGCATATGTTTATCACTACAAGGAACTACAATGTTCCGAGTTGTTACGAAAATTGTCGCAGACTGCATCGCAACATCACCAAACAGTAGCACCATTAGTTAGTGGTGGCTATAACCGTCCATTCGTTCTTGTAATCTGTATCGAATCTATTGGGCATTGTTAACACAATTCTTCTATGTTAAAAAGCAAATATGTTGACCATTTTTGGTATTCCAATTGGATACTTTGTGAATTTTGCAGCTGAGCGTAGAGCGCGTATCTTGTAGTTGAAATTATCACGAACTAAAGGCGATATCACAACAAAATAAAATTTATTGTAATCAAGAATTCTTTAGTAATCTCGCTGGTTCATTTTGCTGCAATTTCCTATTATTAATTAGAGCACATTCTGATAGAAAATATCATATATAAATATTATAAACATATTTTTACAGTGAATAAAATAATTCTTTTGAAAACGGGTATACATATATAATACAATCCTACGGGAGATAATTTTTTTGATTTTGAATTTTCTTGAAAAAATTTCATATATATATCTACATTGATGTATTTTATCGTACCGAAGCAAAAACAAAACATTTTTAAAATCTGTGGTTGCCTATCTGTATGTTGTTTCGGTGGTCCGCGTAAATGGCTCAACCGATTGCAATGAAATTTTGTACCTTACTTGCAATAGACTTACTCGCAGAATAAAGAATAGGATAGTTTATATTGATCTCGTATCTCCTTTGGCACCCTCTTGATATTTTTAAAGCTGTTCGGCCATCTGCGGTGAAAACAAAATCGCCAATCCCCTCTCCTGATATGTCCCAGACCGCTTTTGATCGGGTTTACATCACTAGAAAGGTGGCGCATAGCCAGAATTTCTTTCCTGCTCAAAAATATATCCACCTCTTCCCCTATAACCCAATCGGCAAATACTCTATATGATGACAAACAAAATGTTTATTTAAAAAAAAATTCATGTGAATGGGGGACGGGGGAAGGTTTGATTGGATTTTGATGTATAGATGGGAGGGTTTGATTAGATCTTGATGTATGTGATGTATAGATGGTTATTTAAAATCATATTCTTAACTAATTTTATTTATCTTTATAATTTTTTCGATACCGTGCATCGTTTTCGATAAAACAGAAAAAAAGTATTCAATTTGTATACGGGTAGAAGAGGGAAGGATTGGTCCAACTGGATTTTGATGTATGGAACGGTTATGCAAAATCATATTTTAAACTCATACCGTTTTCGAAAAAATAGAAAAAAAATTCAATTTGTATACGAAAAGGGAGATATTGTTTGTTGTTCCTTTACTAAATACATTTTTTACAATACTGTGTGATTTTGATTAAGTTTTTAAGTTTGCAAGTACTACTTGCACTTATTAGGGGAGTTCAGTTTCAGTATTTTTAGCTGCATATGTGGGAATCGCCTTTAACCGCAAACGTAATGAATATAGTGAGAAATCAAATGAATTACACGCCAAGTCATTTACAAATCCCCACGATAATTAAGTCTTTGAGGCGGATACCGATGTTCATAATTAGAAGGTCGGGTAGTGCATTGTTGTTCACATGCGAGAATGTTTAATTTTAGTTTAGCTATATAACATGACAAAAATCAGTTCACACGAGTTCATGTCTCTTTAAACTAGGAAAAAGTCATCTTCCGGTTCATAATATTTGGTCAGTGATCTTGCAAATAACACCGACAACAACAAAAAAAAATGATAGCGAATTGTTAAATTCCCTGGGCGACCATTAACCATCACCCTACTATCACTTGCTTAGATTAAATAGAGTAATTTTTTCTAGCAAATGTTTTTGCTAGTAAAAACTTTGCCCAAAGTAGTTCTAATTTGTGGAAAAGTTCAACTTTTGTTATGTGAGGAACATAAAATTATTAAGGAGACAAAGCACGCCAAATGATACTTAGAATTTTAAGATTATTTCACTCGTGAGAGTTGAATTTTAAAAAAATAGAAACCCGTGAACTTGGTGGAAAAGTAGCAACAATACCAGTTTGTTATTTTGCCAACATACCAAACCGACAAAAGGTCGAAAAACTCACTTTTCATTTGATGTGTGACATGCGTTTATGTTACCTTGCGATTACAGACACTGGCGTTGGCCACCTCTCTTGCAGTATTTCTTATTATGGAGCTTAGTTTCAATGTCGGTTTTTACTTTCATCGCCAATGGTGCTGGCGTACTAAGATGGATCCAAGTATGGAGTACTTTGGGCTGTCATCATAAGTCATTCTGAGTAAACTATGCGCCACAAGTGTTCATATGGTCAGAGAAAGAACGGAGTTGGGCAGATTCCCTGATTCCCTCAATCGAGCAGCATCAAGACAATGAAGATTCTTTCTTATATGAGCCACATTGATATGTGAGTGGATAGAAATTTAGTATAGGATCGAATAGTGTTCATTTACTATTAACGGATGGATTGTAAAGTTATTATCAAAGCTCAATTTCATTGGCATATCGGCATATATATGAGGAAGACGCCTTTGGCGACTTTAACTTGTACATGGCTTCTCGCATCAACTTTATTAATGGGCGAACGTCACAAGTCTATCTATCAGATACATCGTGAAGCACAACGCATCCACTACCTTCAATGTCTATGAATATAGTTATTATAATAGGGTTTCAATTTTTACTTAAATTAGACAGATTTATTGTCGATATGAACATATTTACCTTGTTTGAAATCAGCACCCAAGGAGGTGAATTATTTATACATAATTTCCATTTCGATAGATTGATTCGAAAATTTGTCTTTTTGTTCGCGGAGAGTGGATGAAAAGCAAAGAAAATCGAAATTGCTAAAATTGTTTCGAGTGTTTACATTCTATGTTTAAATTGGGAGGTGGGTAGCAAATAAAATGGAAATTGCCAAGGATTTTTAATTAATTGAAATCTATGTTGTTTGTTCTGTAAAGAATAGTGAAAGTGATCTACGGTGTTACCCATTGTGACAGTTTTTTTTTAATTAAAAGCTTTTATTTAGCTTGCTTTCGTGTTTGCGTAATTTAAAAAAAAAATTTTGTTGAAAAAATGGGCGCTGTGTATCAAAAATAAAAGGGAGATCAAACTATAAAAAATATTTTCTCGCTTTTTTTTCTTACAAAAATTACATTTTTTTTACTAAAATTTTTTTTTAAATTTTTTTTTAAATATGTTAGAAAGTTAAAACACAACAAAATTATTTTATTCTTTTGCGTGCATTTAGAAAATTTTTTTTTATAAATTATGTATGTACCTAACAGACAATTAAGAGTATTTCAGAACAAAATAATATTGTACAACATACAACCACAAAAAACTTCATGGCGCCAAGAAACTACTTTTAAATAAAGTGTAGAAATTTGAATAAATAATCATAATAAATATTTTGGATTACGCGTTGACAGTATTATTGTTAATTCACACGTGGCCACACCCTTTTTATTAAAAATCTCTTGTTACTCCCTAGAAGATCCAGAATAAATCTGATGCTAGAAATGCTTCTTTTTTGACCTAAATCCAATTTCACGTTATTCGAAGCTGCCCCGTTACCGTTTAACGATGGGTCTTACCTTGAGTTGCATCAATTGAATATTCATATCATGCACAATCAGGTTGACAGGTGAACTAGCTATGAATTTGATTAATTATCATCGCTACAATATGCTGATACACTAAAACTGATTAGATAAACCCATTAAAGAGTTAATCCTTTTTCCACCGTGATCGCGATTTCAGTCCAGTTCAGTTCATCTGTGTCTACTAGTAGCCTATGTTCTGTAGTGACCGAGCGTGGAGCATAAAAGCGCCTGGCTCTTGAGTAATTGAAAATTTCCACTCCCATATCAGTTTAAAAGAAATAAAGAAAAAGCCTCGCCACGTTATGCTGCGATAAGTTCTTACCATAGTGCAATATGCAGAGTTTCGGTATTATGCACCTACTTGTTGTTTATTCGGGTACAGATTAAACCCAGGCACTACGTCTATTTCTAGGTTTACATATAAATCTGTACTAGTCGTCGAGGTCTAAAGTAAATGCTTCGATGCAATTACAGCGTCTTCCTCCATGGTCGGTCATAAATTACTCAATAAATGCGGCGAGCGCATTTTGAGAGTTCCATTTGGCTAAGCAGGATGTAAATTTCGCTTGAAGAAGTTCACAAGTAATTTATTTCTTACTTAATAGGATTACTGGGAGATTCAAATAAGGAGCAATTCGTTAAGTATCGCAACACCACCCGTCTGGGGATTTCTGTTGTATTTTTGCATTTTGAAATTCACAGGTAAAAAATATTACAGTTGAAACAGTTAATGAAAAAAAAAAATGAAAAAAAACACTTCCACAGATGCTTAAGTTTATCCCTTGAGGTGAATTAAAGTGGTTCCACTTCCCATATTTATCCAACCGGGAGATTCTAATCAAAAGCCCTGAGGTATTTGAAACGGAAAACTACCTAATCGAGATATGATTACGCGCATACACCACTATCAATATCGAGTGAAATATTTGAACCTGGGATACCAATCCAATGAAATTGGGGATGGTTTAGTTTAATGTATTTACAGATGTCTTTTTTCATAAATCTGCTTACTTCAAAGATACTCCATGCCCGATTGGTTGGGATTTCGATAAAAAACTGCTTAATTTAGTGATCGTTCTTTATAAGAAAACTAAAATAGTTTTTATTACAGGAAAAAATGGTTAGATTATGGTGGGCCAATATCACAAATTTCTTTGCGAGCACAAACCCGTGCACCATTAGCTTTTTGTATGGCTTATGTTGGCTTTCACAAAGTTTTTAGCCACTGATAAATCGAGTTTAAGGTTTAAGGATTTCAAACAAAAACTCGATTTAGTGGCCGCTAAAAGTTTTGTGAAACTGACTATTAGACGGTTTCCTCAAAAATGTTTGGTTCCAGGACTTTATTTGGTTAGTAGAACTTTAAGCTGTATAGAATTTCGGCATGTATGAAACCAACCCAATCTTCCCTACTTACAATCGTTTTTGAGTTATTTGACACCATGTTACTATTGGTTCCTGAGTTGTCGCAGCTTAAGTTTCTAAAGTTGGCTTATGTAGAATCAAATTTATTCACCACAAAACAAGTTTGTTTTTTGGTGGATTTCGGGAAAGTAGTTTAAATTATAGTCAAATGTCTGCTAGAATGAACTAAAGTATTTTCCCATACTGGAAGTCATAAGGTCTTTTACAGGAAAAAATACTTCTTGGCACCACTGGCCCTGGTTTTCCTTGTTTGCCTTTTTTAGATAGTGCACTTGTTGGCTGGGCACGCTTAAAATCCAGGCTGCGCTGAACCGATGAATAGCAATCTTTATACAATTATGATACATTTGGCCAAAGTTCCATTGATATGATTCACGGTCACGGGAATAAAGTTATGCTACAATTAGCATTACATAAGATCAATTATGATAGATAAATATTAATAGACAAAGAAAAGGCAGACATGTTGGCCCTTTAAGGCAATGAAAGATTATCCCACATTATCTGGAAAAAACCAAAAGGAAATGTTTAATATTGCAAGATTATCCATTTCAATTTTTCCGACAGCACTTTTTTCCAGATGCAAAGCATATACACATAACGAGTGCTTGCTGTTACATTTGTTTTATTTAAAAAAAAAGAAATTTTAAACAAAATTATTCTAGAATAAATTTATGGCTGCGCCATAACAGTTGCAGGTTGCTTCAATGACTTATCACACAAGAAAAATCGAACTTTTACAATACCTTAGATGTTTGTGTTTCAATTCAGAGATGGTTTCTTTATTCACCTGGGTTTACTGTAAATAGATATGACTATCTCGTAAAATGCGGTTCTCTATGGACCGAAATTAAGTACTAGAATGGAGCCATTGAACAGGTATTTATGACTTTTGAGATATCATATAAGAAAATGTGGCAAATAATAATCTTTGTCTATATGTTGTTCCTTCGACATACTCACAGTCATTGAATATCATTCTTATGGCCAAGATGAGTTTGCTATACGCTTGTGCTGAGATGGTGTCCACAATATACACACGCGTTCAGCATTTAGATAATAATTGATCGGAAATCGCTAAAGCCATAAAAATATCAATTATGAGTTATTGGCCGTATTGAACTCGAACCAGTAATAAAATGATAAAAAAAAATCCGCTTTTATTAATTTTTGTAGTTGGATTCGAGGAGCTGTCTTTGGAAGCCAGAATCAGGTTCATCTTGATTTTATTGAATGATGTTGCGGGCAGCTACGATTTCCAAGGATACTAGGCGTAGGACCGCGTATTTACGAGTAATGTGGAAAAAATTAAACTACTTATTTTGCATATTTATAGTTTAGAGACGGCTAACATAAAAATTAAAGGAGACCCTAAGAATTTTTTTTTATTTCTTTTAAAACACATTTTTCTTAAAACCCAGTAGAAAAAAATTATTTTATGCATGGAAATTTTTATTATCGGAACGACGCGTCGTTCTTTTAGAACTTCAGAATAAACTAAATTTTTATGTGTTGATTTTTAAAAGTAAGTTATGCGTTTCATTAAAATCTTGTGGAAACTTATATGTCATTTTTAGAAAGGAAAAAAAAAAATCAATGAAAATGGGATGCGTTTAAAAAGACTGTGTATGACGGCTATTAATCGGGTTTGAAATAAAAGTGTAACATTGTAATACAAAGAATTTCAAAAATTTTCTCAGATCAATATAAATATATAAAATTGTGTTTCCCATAATTTGAGAATAATAAAAATTATTTAGAAGTGCAAGATTTTAGTGCAAGATTTAATTTTCCACATAATTTTCAATAGGTTTGCTGTAGATTTTTTTGTAATTCTTCTTTTTTTCATATTTAAAAGGCATTTTTGTTATCAAAATTAGTGGGTCGGATTATTTAAAGAAATTTTTAGTTTAAAATTTGTTCTTTTTTACTTGAATTTAGACCCCAAAGTATTTTGTATTCGTTTTAGAACTACAGAAAAAAATCCAGAAATAATAGGGACATTATAGAAAATCGAAAATCCCAATACAATTCGTTCACTGGATTACAAAATATCAGAACAGGTGGTCAGAGGCAGGACCGTGCCGAAAGGAGGGTGGGGAGGGGATGCGAAAGAGGCGCAAAAATCACCAGGTTTCATAAGATGGCATTATGTTCAGCTTTCGAAGCGATGCAGCACACGACATTTTCACTGTAATTTCACCTTTATTCAAGGAATATAAAAAGCCAATAGTTTTTTTTATACCTGCCGGTACCTGCGGATGCCCATGTTCTAGTGCTAACATATCCTATATATCACTCTTTATCGTGCAGGATTTAATAATTGCATACAAAACTCAGATTTCTTTAATTAGAAAGAATATTCAAATGTAATTACTTACAAGTACGTTTGATGTTTTAGGGTTTTTCTTTTTTAAAAATAGTTTAAAACAGGAAATTATTTCTATAAATGTCTCCTTCATACTCGTATAGTAGTTCTTAGCAAACATCTTCCAAATACAAATCTTAGGGTTCTATGATTTTAAGTGGAATTAAATTTTGTTATGCAAGGCAAAATCTCCACGGATTTAGATAAACAGATGACCAATTAGTGGACATCTTCGTGATATTAAAGGTGAAATTAGTTGAACGAATGATGGTAGACCGGTGATATGCTCGAATATACCTCGCACAAGATCTTCTGATATTTTTAATAAACGTATTCAAAACGGTGATCTCTTGTTATTTTATTCGTATGTCGCATTCTTCGAGGCAATGCTTAAGAACTTGAATTATGTTCTATGGTGTCGATCGACTTCAGGTTGAATTTAGTACAGCCGTCTGATCCATATGAACGGAATAATTCGCGTAGTTGGTCACATCGCATATCCAGATCGCATTATTCGTATGTAGTATTGGTGCTGGATTCAAATTGGTCTGATTTGATTTAGTCGTAGAATTAGCATACGGCACCAAACGGACTGAAGTTATTCCAAATGTATGTAAATCTTAGTCCATCTAAAAAAACAAATGTGTCTGTGTATGTGCGAGTGTGTATAAATAACTGCTAAGGTTGCTATATATAATGTCCAACAAAGCGAGGATTCTATTCGTTATCTGATTAACGTTTTTCAACGGTATTTCTCGTACTAAATTATTCATGTTGTGTTTGGCGAAAATTTTACAAGCGATTACTCATGTTTCCTAGCACTATCTGTTCCTGTGGTCTCTCCTATGAAAATATTCAGTTGTTAATATGTTTGTACGACTATATATCTACTTGGAAATACATCCATATAAATATCTATTTATCTATAATTGAAAGAGGAGCCATACCTTCCGTTGTTAAGTGCCAGGTAACATGTTGTCGTCGTCACTTCAATACGAATGGCCATCGTTGTCCGTCTGCCTGTTTATACGAAACAAAAATTCAACATTCGAGAGTGGGGAAAAAAATTACAGCATTGGGAAAGTGCTCAGAAGTTACTTCCTTGTTTAGGCACTTGATTGAAGGTAAATATTCACCTTAAAAAGTTTGAAATCATGAAGCATCTAAACGCCATTTGTGGTGTAATTGATAGGATCTTATGTCCCATTAGATACATTTTCGGCAAGCTGTGAATAAAGGAGACTAGATAAATAAGCGATATTTTTCACTCTGAGATCATGATTAGCGAAAAGGGTAATTTATAACAAAATAACACCGCTATTTTAAACAAAAATTATTTCTTCCATTTAGATTTTATTTTGATTGCAAATCAATGAAAAGTTAAGCTTGTGCTAAGGATGAGAATAAATACTGGAAATTTTGTAATTTATTAATTTAAAAGCCACCGGTATTTTTATTCAGCTGGGCGATAAATTTTGTTGCATAATCTTTGGCCAGTTGGAAATAAAATTTGTTAAAATAAACTCTATATTAGACTTGATTTTTTTTTTTCAAAATTTTGGAGCTAGCGCGGGGACAGGGGCAGGGAGTTTAGACTTCAAACTCTAGACTTTAGAGTTTGGAGTTTAGACTTCAAACTTTAGACTTTAGAGTTTAGACTTTAGAGTTTAGAGTTTAGAGTTTAGAGTTTAGAGTTTAGAGTTTAGAGTTTAGAGTTTAGAGTTTAGAGTTTAGAGTTAAGAGTTTATAGTTTAGAGTTTAAACTTTAGAGTTTATAGTTTAGACTTTAGAGTTTAGTGTTTAGATTGTAGATTTTAGTGTTTAAGTGTTTAACGTAACGTTCAGAGTTACAGTTAGAAAATTTCTCTTGCGCGTGTTTGAAAAACAAAACAAAACAAAACCTTTAAACGGTGAACATTCTTATAGCGTATTCGACTGGCATATTATTTTTGCTCTAAAGTTCCGGCAACTTCCGACAACGACAACGTAAAATTCCGACAACGTATTCGAGTCACCAAAGAGCAGTTTCCGAGCAATTTTAGGATCTGTCGAATGTAGTCAGATTTGAATTGCTATTTTGAGGTTAGGACTAACTTTATCGTGTCGAATCCAAAATGGACTTTTTTTTGTATTAGATTTGTTGGATTCATTTTTATCTTGTGAATATGAATTTGATTTGGTCACAAATGTATCAGAGCAGTGTGAAGTCAAGAAAAAAAAACCAAAATGAGTTTCTGTTTGTTTTTTGTTCTTGTTTTTTGAGAAGCGCTGGACTCCCAAGTAGAATTGATGAGATCTGCACGAGAACACCTTGCTCTTCTCTGCAACAGAGCTGGCTTTGGAACTGCTAGTCAAATTCGTCATTAATTCCGAAATTAAAGGTTCATCGCTTAAGTCTTTCGTTATAATTTCAAATCTGCCTTAACTAAATTTTAACAGCGTAATTTTAGATTCAATTTAACTTGTACCATTCTCCGTTCTATTTCTTTGAATTAACTGCACTATAAAACGATTAGGCCCATCGTCAGATCGTCATTATATGAAACGAACAAATCATGAACATCAACTAAAGAAAAAGAAAAAAAAAGTCTTGTATAGCATTCTTGAAACATCGGCGTGTAAATGCATAAAAATTATATTAAAATTCATTGAGATCCTGAAAAGTCTCTATTAGGATAGCCTTTGACTTCATCGCATGTAATCTATAACTGTTTTATGCCTTTAGGGAAATTTATACCCGGCTATTATAAAATATATCAGTGTTCACTTCTGGCTATTAATCGAGTATTTATTTTAGATGAATATTCTTTAGCCATAATCAACAAATGATGAATTTTGAAACATCTTTCAACATATCATTAAATGGATTTTTCGGGATATATTTAAGCTGTGATCATCAATGGCAATGGCATGGCGATCATGTGGCGGCTATTTGGTTGCTCTCAGAGCGGCTTTTTTCGAAAACTTTAAATAATAAAATCGAATGGAAATTTCGTTAGCGGTCAAAGATTCCGTGAAAACTGGGAATAATTTTCGTAATTCCCTTGCCGATCGGGATATTTTTTTTTTGGATCGGGTTTGTTTGGAATCTTTTTGTCTACCTGTGCTGTACTCGCAGGTATTTCCATTGCATGCAATCCATTCTATTGAAATTGTAGGAATTCTATCAAAGTTCACTCCGATATCGATGGTCTGTCTCTATGGGATTTGGAGCTGAAAGGATTCACATCCGCAGTGCTGAAACCTACCCATCGGCGCGGCGTCGATTTGAAATTTTCCCCGCTAAAGTCCGGCAAGACTAGTACAACATAGTTATGTCTGATGAACGATAAGTAATAAATTGTTTGATTTGGTAAATAGCCATAATAGTTCCATTGTGCCTGGCGCTCTTGGCCACTTTACTAGAATATCTCTGTTTGTTGTTAAGTTTGGTTCGGTTCGATTTGGTTTGCGTGCATAGACATTTTTCTTTTCTTTCCGCAAATTGCACTGTAATCATCACTAGTTAACATCTTTCTGGAGGTCTTCATATTCATTTCGGATCCCAAGAGTTCACATTCAATTCTGGATAATATAAAAATGAAAACAAACAAATCAAATAATAACCAACACAAAACATTAACAGATGCATCAACAGGAAATTATTACTTTTATGGTCGATGGCCGTACAATGCTATGCATTTAAAATTTATAACAATAAAAGAAAGAAACAAAACAAAATCATTTCATTCTTTGCGTTTTAACTTCAAATGTTTCTTTTATTTTCTTTTATAATTATAGACCATGTTCAGATTGGTTGAAATAGTCCGCCTAATTCTGACAGAAACTGGCAACATTTAGGCAAGGTGAGGAAGTGGGGCTCAGTTCCACTTCCTCACCTTGCCTAAATGTTGCCAGTTTCTGTCAGAATTAGGCGGACTATTTCAACCAATGTGAACAGGCTCATAGAGAACAAGAAATGCTATAGCAATTTTTCAAATGTAATTTTACCTTATTAATTTATTAATCATGAGAACATCATTTTTACTTATAGAAAACGGTAGTTCTAATTGTCACCATTGAAACAATGTTTTTATTGGAAATTTTTTGAAAAGTATTCAGAAATAAATGTTTATAAATTTGTTGTGGATTTAGGGCCTGATAAAACCGATACGGTTTGCAGGCCAAAATAAAAATTTTATATTAAATTATTGTAGATTTGTTCCTTTCAAATATGGTTAAAACACACTGCAATTGAGCGTTTTTCACCCCAAACATTTTTTTCTCAAAATTCCTAAATCAAATGTATTTTTATTCAAATTAAAAAGTAAAATTGATTTTCCTCAAGAAAGTTTTTTGCCATGCAAGTGAAAAAAAACTTATTCTACGCTTCTTCACAACAAAGTTATTCCAAACAAGTGCTTGTTGATCTCGCCCACTCCATAAGATTCACACGATTGGGTGCAACATGTTTCATGACATTGTCTCCGATCACAAAATAGAAACATAAGAAAAGCTACAATTGCCAGGGACCAATTGTCTAATACTCTATATGAAGACAAACAAAATGTTTATTAAAAAAAAATCTATTTGTATAGAAGAGGGGGTAGGAGTGGTCCAATTGAATTCTGTCCGTCTGTTCCTCAGTATGTCTGTCTGTTTGTCTATCTGCCCGTGAACACCATATTTTTCGAAAGGATTGAGCTAGATACTTGAAATTTTGTTGCCTTTCTCGTTTTTGAAGGTAAAATGAATTTAGAATATAATTTTACATAACCCATCATTCATACATCAAAATCCATTTGAACACTACTTACTCCCTTCCCCTTACAAATGGAATACTTTTTCCTATTTTCTCGAAAATGGTGCATGGCTCTCCTCATATAGAGTATTTGACAAGTGGCAACTGGGAATTATAGCTTTTATTTTTAACATAAAAAAAAGGGAATTATAGCTTATATTTTAAGCATAAAAGTTTTTTCGATAAGACTAACCGTTTTCGAGAAAATGGCAAAAAATTGTTTCGTTTGTATGGGGAAGGGGAAGGTGTGGTTCGATTTTGCTCGTTCAAGATCTTAGCCTGCCAATTTTTGAGGAATGCAACCGTAAAAAGATTCAAACCTCTAGCTTAATCCCTTCGAAAATTTTGGTGTTCACGGACAGACAGACAGACCGACAGGGACAGACAGATGTATGGAATTGCGGATATCAAAATCTTGGGCCACACCAAACTCCCTGTTGTAGTTCACTTTTACGTCCGCCAATTGGTTCGATGCATTACAAATCGTATACTAAATCTAACATACTTCTATAATATTTTCATGTAGAGTATTATAGTAAAATAAGAGTTCATTTTAATTTTACGGTTTGTGGCTGCACTTCCGCCGAACTCGAGGTAGATAGATAGGAAAATTGTTAGTTTTCTTCGCGGAAACACCCAAACTCATTCTGGCCATCATGTTTTCATCCAATTAAGTAGCGCTGATAAAACTGAAAGATTCTCCCACTTAAATCACGAGATTGCAAAAACTCGAAAAGGAAAAGTCACTTTCGCCTCATTGTAAAATAAATCTAGAAGGATGCCAGAAAGCGAAGCGCTAGTTCTAATCCAATATTCATTTCAACATTATCGAGTAGTATTGTAGTGCGAGACAACCTAAAAGGTTATCACCTTGGTACCAGGGTTAGAAACAAAATCGAGGTATTTTTTTTAAATCCCAGTTCGCCGACATAGAATCTTCTGAGAGTTATAAGCTATAGAATCGGCACACAGTTGTTGAATAAGATTTCTTTTAGTATCACGTAATTGCAGAAAAGCATACACACAAGTAATCTAGGCGACACATAAGTAGCCGAACTGTGTGTTACTCCTATGAGGAAAGGTGCATTACCTCCCAGCTAAGGAAGAATGACACTAATGGAAAAATTGTGTTATGTTGCCCATACCTAGAAAAACGTTCAAACAACAACGACAAAGCATATAACGATGACAAAAAGGAATTTTCATCGTTGTTATTCCGCATGCGTTTTCAACAACTAGCAAAAGTATATTCTATGCTCATTCCGTGAACGATTACGTGAATTTTCATATCTCATTAGATACATAACTAAAATTTATTTTTAATTTGTTCAGCAGCAACAGCAACAGCATCACGAGCGAGCAGTAACAATAAAAGAAACACGTGCATAAAATCGTTACACAAAAAAATTGTACTCGTTGCGAGTTAGATGGAAACCGGAATCAATTTCTCATTTGTTTTTGACTTTTAGTAATTTTGTAGTTTTTTTTTGTTATAGATTTTGTTGGTCAGATCAGAATTCATCTTGACATTAAATAACTACTTAGAGTTCAGCATAAATTTCATGTGCATAGCATGTTATCGACTTATGGCTAAATTATACGAAACTGCATAAGATATCCAAATCTAATCTATTTCAAATGTATCTTTTGCGTGCGCTAAAGTGTACAACAATCCCTATAAATTTCGATTACCATCTTTTATAATCGTGGTTTTCAATCAGAACGCGAACAAATAAGGAGCACGATATTCTTATCCACTATAGAAGAGTCAAATATCTATCTGTGGATACCATAATAATGAAGCTTTCCTGGTTACACCGACATCATATTACTTTGCACTGTTTGAATAAAATTAAAGTATTTTATGAGGTTATATTGGAGGCTTTTTCACCATCCTGAACACAATAAATCATAGTGAGCTCGTGGCTGTGAAATTTATAACGCGTTCATACCTAGAAAATTTATTAGGTTCCGTTGAAATTCTATCTGGTGAAAGATTTCACGAAAATAATATTTTATCATGACTTTTAGATGTGAATTTCCAAGTAGTCAGTGTAAGTGTTTGATTGGGCAAAACACTTTTTTCGAGTGTTTTTTATATCAGTATTTAAAAAAAAATCAGTGTTCTGTGATTCTTTGGAAAATTAACGGGCTGTAGGTTGCTCAATGAATGGATGAAATGAAGAAAATAATATTTTTCACAATTTTGTCTTTCACTGTTATCCGCTATCTGATACTGCTTAAGGGAAGAAAACACTTAAGGGAAGAATTAAAGACATTGAAATTATCTACATTTTTCTGTATACTGTGAATCGACATCTTTTACCGTTATTCAGATATTCCAGATTTTGTCAGAAAGAAATTCATATTTTTACATAAACTAATATTTTATATGTCGAGGTATAAGTAGCACAGGAACGTATATTTTATATAAGAAAGTTATGTGCTGTTCACATCAGATATGTAATTCTTAAATTTAAAATTGCCGATTTAGTTGCTGCATTGATTTTCAATTTAAATGCAAGAAAACTCTTAAATGAAAAATTTTAAGTTCTTCGCTTAAATCTTTTGTATGGCAACAAGTTGAAAAGATTATTATTGGTAACTATAATATTTTTGCAATCCCTCCCTTATAAACTTTTAAGATTACAAAAGACTTCAATCTTTTATTTACTAGTTTTTAGTTTTTAATAAATAAAAGAAAGAGGTGTTCGCTGAAGTCTTTTGTGGTCTTAAAAGTTTGTAAGTAAAATTCGATAATTTTCAAAATACTGAATATTATAGAATACATTTTTCAATGGCGGTACATTCATAGAGTTCTATTGTATTTTCCAATCGGACAATAGAAAACGTGGATCATAATTTATTCCCGATAAGTTGACCAAAGTATGTTTATTTATTTTCCGCATACGATTCCGAACCATAGAGATTAATTCTGAACACAATACGAGAATCATTTCTTAGCCTTACTATACTTTGGGTTTTATCTTTTGCGGCATCCGAGAGCAACATTCGCCATATTTTCGTTTTATTTTGCCATTTGTTCGAGTTGATTTGGCGAATGTTTGCTCTGTAGGACTTACCAAATGTTTTTCTACAGCTACAAACAATAATACAAAATAAAATTATTTTACTTCTGGTGGATTCCTTTCAATAAATTGAAATAATCTCAGTGTATTTAGAGAAACCATTAAAATATCAAATTCTTGTTGATATCTGAAAACGCCCATCTCGTGAATTACGATCTTAACTGCAGACTTAAAACGAGATCTCGCGATCTCCAGGTTTTCAAATGTTCTTCCATGGCGAATGTTTCTTATAAAGCTACATAAGTCCTTTTGTCAGATAAAACAACAAGTCAAAACGAGTCATTTTGCATCATTAACTCAAAACTGCTCATTTTCGAATTATGACATTATTGTTTTAAATGACCGACCGATGAACACCAGACTACTTGTGAGATATGCAGTTTTTAAACACGTTGACTACCCAACCAATTTTGCAAATATTTAAAAAATTCCAATTTAAAGTCAGGGAAATTTGATTGTAAGCATTTTTTAAATACTTTTTTTACGTTAAACTTATGTATGTAAATTTTATTGTAATCTTATCAAAAATGGTTTGGCTGTTACCAAAAGAACTTAAGTCATCTATAACTTAAGTCAGAACTTAAGGTTTTAATAGAAAAAATTGTAGAAAAACGCAATTTTTTAAAAATCTTGCCTTAAAAATCCACAAAACGTGTAGATTTTAAAATCCATTCATGGAACTTTTTTTCAGCGTTCATTGGCAAATATTTCCTATCGTTTATTCAAATTTCTGATCATCCCTATTAGGCAGCGTTAAGAGTTCCGCAATCGTGAAAATTCATTTTATTCCCCGATGATGAGTGCTTGCCTTGCGAATTCTGGAAAATTGAAACTTTTGCGGGATTTTTCGTTGCATAAATTTCTCCTATTAAAATGCGCTGACATTTGAAAGAGCCATTCAGTAACAAGTGCAAAGGTAAGTCTGTATAAAGTGACTTAAGGCCACAATCCCAACTCAACGTCCTGCAGTCTCTGACGAAAATGTAAAGCGCTTGAAGTCAATTCACAACATATCCGGTGATCCAGAGAGTCCATAAACATTTGAAAACCGAAGCCCATGTGCATTTTTTCACATTCATTTCCATGTGAGCCGCGAAATTCCACCTCATCTTACCGCATCGAAGTGACTTGAATGAATGACTCGATGGTTACCTGGATAAGGCCCTTCTGTAACAAGATTTAGATAAGACGCCATCAACGGCCAGCCATGCAAAAGACCTTTGATCGGGAAGTTTTTGAATGCATCTACGGTACTGTTGATTCACCTGGTGGGTTTGGGGTTGTGATGCATGGATGTGGACCCCAACAGTTCCGCAACATCACATATAGAAACTCCACACATAGTAATGAAAAGGTGAATAGATTACGAAAATGCTGTAAATTAAAATTCCGTTTATTCGCGGTGGTGGCGCCATTAATAATGAAATTTATAACATGACTTCAAATTGAAATTGCCAAGGATTCAGCTCAGCTCACAGTTCAGAACAGTTGAGTGAGTGTAAAGCAATGTAAGATGTTGATGATAAGAACACGACAACGACTGAAGTGCATAAATTTTAACACCTTACTATTTTGTCTGTACAACGGGTTATTTGTATCGCACATATGTTATCTGAAAATGGTAAAATCTTATTACGCTTTTATTAATTGATTTCTATCAAATATTGTTGCTGACAACAAGTGATGTCTGCTATGGGAAACTTAGCGAAAAGCATAAAATTTTCTTGATAATTGGATCTCGATTGAAAGAAGGATATAAATCTTGTTATAGTGAATAAGGAATTGTGTTCTTTTATTATGAAATTCTGTTACAATTTATCGCTTAATAAAATCGGTGTGTTTAAAATGAAACAAAGTAATGGATAAGCGAATCAACTGGACAAAAATTGAACAAAAATAGGTCTATAATTTCAGAGGCAAATTTTTGAAAATGAAAAAGTCCCAAACTGGAGATTTTGCGGTGTCAAACTTTTCTGAATTTCGAACTTTCACCCCAATTTTAATGTAACAGAGCTTTGAGAAAGCTTGACTTGTATAGTATAAAGTAAATCTAGATTATAGTTAAAAAACCTCCTCGATCTTTGCAGGCTCGATCTTTGTTGGCGAAAACCGCGTCAACATTTGTGAAAAACGAGCCAAAAGTGATGAAAACGGCGTCAAAATTGTTCTAACGGTTAATAAAACAGCAGGCTAATATGTGGGGGGAAAATTGAGTTGACGCATAGCCTAAAACCTGTAACGTTATTTTCAATTTTAATGAAATGGCACGCGGAGGTGAGGTTTAGCATTTTATGTATAAGATGAACAAAAACAAAATTTTCGTATATCTGTCACCACTGTTCGATACTACCTCATACTTTAAAAATCGCTATAAAAAAGAAATTTTGATAATTTTTTACATTCTTTTAACACCCACATTGTTTGCAATCAGTGAAGCTACATAAATTTCCACTCATAAGTCAAGTAAGATGCTCATTTTATTCAATCACTACTGCAGATCAATAAATTTAAATGCAAATCCAAAAAAAGTTAACATAATGCCATTAACCGTTCGTTTGCTTAGCCAATGCTTAAATCGTTTTTATTAGGCAGATAATCAGTGCACCTTTAGTGCAAAAATCATCACCATTTCCCCCATATTGTTGGTTTTTATCGAAAGAAAACACAACAATATAGAACGCCATCGTTTCGGATTCACATAAGTTAATTGTGTTTGTCTTTCCCGAAAGACGATCGCTTCGTATTGCCATAAAGATTATGGCGACCTAAATTGGCACTTTTCAAGAGAAATTTGCATATAAAGACACTTAATTAGCCACAGCATCACAAAAGACTTATTCACCTGGATGTGAAGTGAAGGCGGATTGCCTCGATTTTGAAAATCATTCCAATAAAATTCCCCAAAGAACAACAAAGAGATCTGAAATCCAGCATCCTCAGCACTACTACGACACGGAGATCATTTTTGGAACCGCGAAAGTGTCTTAATGAACACATTTGGCGGTGATTTTAGAATCCAAGAAAATGTTCAATTGATACTGTTTCCATTACCATCCATAGTTACCCCAAAGTACATATCATCAGTTTCTCAGCCAGCATAATCATCAGCAAGCGGCTTCAGCGTGTAGAATGTACTTAAGATTTGTCACGTCTGATAAGAACCGCAAATAGCTATAGAGAAGTGGGTGAAGTGATAGAGTTTTTCGTTCGTTTGTTGAAGGAATCGAAACATTCAAAACATAATTGTCCTTGTCCCATCCGTCCGTGGCAAGATGATCGCTATCTTAAGTAGCAATCGTTACACCACGATGTGTCACCTATTCAGGTGAGATGGAGCTGTGTATTGGACTATTAACTATGACAACTCTTTTGTTTTTACCCAAACAGCTGGCTATAGTTAGTAAATTGACCGTTGTTGTATTTACTTAGCATGCAACATCAGAAGCCACTAAAGATACCACCAACAGTTTGAACTACTCGTTGACGCCAACTGGGGTGAAGATTTGCTAGTTCCAAAAACGTGCACAAGTATTTTAGATAAACATAAGAAAAAATCGTTGATTAACTATTTCATGGTATTTTTTTTAGCGGAATTAGATTTTTTCCTCACTTGCTCGCTACATGAGAAAAATAGTAAATAACCTTTATTATCAACCCACAGTAAAAACCCCAGAAAAATGGGGTTTTCACTGTAGGTTGATAATAATGCTTACAATATAGTGACCGTTTTTTGGAGGTCGAAGTTTTGAAGACTTTTTTTGGGACTGATCTTTAAATACCCCCAAATTCTTGAGACCCCTGAAACCTGTTTCCGTAATTTGCCGAATTGAGTAATTTCTATCACTTCTTCTCGACTTTACGCCATTTTGACGTAATTTTTATATTTTCAGCATTTAAATTACAGGATTTTTTTTTTGTGAACTGACGTCAGCAAATCGAGTTATGTTCTCGATTAAATTACAGAAATGACCTTCTGGTATTATTTTAAACGGAAAAATTAAACTATTTTTTCCTCGAAAGGATGCATGGTATCGAAAAATGTACTGTTTACAATACAATCCGATACAACTCTTCTATATGTACATCGAGATTTTATCGGACTAAATGCAAAGAGAAACAATGAGGAACTGGAAATTTTTTTGATAGGAAAATCATGTGTCGATCCCGAGAACCTAAAGGCTGGATCTCATCAGAATGACGCTATAGGTTTCGTCTAGTGACCAGACCACGAAGGGCGTAAACTAATGTTCAACTTAAGCTATTTAAGTCCCAGAATTTCTAGGGTGTAAGTAGGCTAAATACTTTTCTTAAGAATACTACGAGCAAACGGGCCTAAATGTGCTTTATTTTATTTTATGGACAGAACCTCAGTACTAAATAAAAAAATTGTTGGTATTAAATAAATAAAATTGGGTTTTCACTTTCTATTACATTTCTAATTTTCAGCGTTTTTAAAAAAATATGTAAAATTCATAAAAAATCCTGGGCACCAATCATGTATTCCGACGCGTCTCTGACTTTCGACTTCGACGCAGCTTTTAACTCTTGACTTCGTCATATCTGCAGCTTGAAATTTCGCGGAATCGTCACTATGAATCGAAACGTGATTCTGACTGTCACTCCAGGAAATTTGAAGATACTGATATGGCGAAGTCAATAGTTAAAAGCTGCGTCGAAGTCGAAAGACAGAGACGCGTCGGAATACATGATTGGTACCCTGAACTTTTCTAATTATTGTTATTATAAATTCCCAAAAACAAACAACAAAAATTAGGCAATTGTTTAAAAATATCAACCTAACGTGACTAGAATTCTTGCTTCAGGTAAACTATTGTCATTGTAACAATGGTTACCGTTTGTTATAGTACAACATTTGCTTAAGAATTCGTTATAGTACAACATTTGCTTGAAGAAAAATTCCCTAAGAGGATGAGTTCTAGAAGGTACATTTTCTATAGAAGCATTTCTTGCTGATAGATACTAAACGCCATCTAAAATGAACGTTGCCTATTTTGGGAGATATAACAGAAATCACAACTTCTTAAGTCTCTAATTTAGTGCTAAAATCTTGTGAAAATATCACAGTCGTGTGCTTTTAACGGTACGAATGAAATCATAGATTCAAGAAACTTACCTACGACGGTAATATAGTGAAAAAAAGGTAATTCTCTTAAAAGAAATTTATGTAGGTAACCAAAATCGCAAGCCAGGTACTCAAGGACGGTTGTAGATAGCGGACCAAATTTACTCAGCAGCATGAGGTGCGCTGCTTACGCGCGATGCAGGTAAGAAATGATAATAGATGGCACCTATGCGGTTTGTTATTTAACAACCACAGTGCCTAATTTGCATATTAACTGCATATTAAATTTGCAATACTTATCTATTTACTAGCGGCAAACAGAACAAAGCACGTTATAGTGAACAGGTAGCATTTAGTGATATCACTCGTGCCCATTTGCTTGAGAATTCTGGATGATTCCCATTAGCAAGAGTTAAGCAGACCAACCGGCAGAGAAGAGTCAACAAAATGTATCTACATATCTATAAAGCTATTTTAGTTTTATAAAAGATATATCTGAAACTTCCAACTAAGTATACAATGATGCAATTTGAGGATTCATCCGATGCATTTCTGTGTAGATCAAAGATGTGCAAATTCCACAAATATTTGCCATGGCTAAAAGCCGGAAGATTCAATCGATCTTTTCTAGGAAATTAAAAAGATCTCTTTAGATGTGATTATCGGGAACTTTACTTAACCCATCTTGATATCAAAGAAAGATTTCCAAACATGCTGGAAAGAACGTTGGACCTCCTTTGATCTAGAGCCCTTTTAACCTTAGATAGACGTAAGTCGATGAAAATTCCATAGAAATGTTTAACTAATTAGGAAAAAAACACAAATCAATTTTTTATCGTTTCTCTTAACTTCAAATTTGATTGATTAATTGAGTTGAATTACTGGTACCTGTACTCCAGGTACTTCAAAGTTGATTGCTGAAGTCAAAGTGATTTATTACTCATTTAGATCGATACTTCTGCCAGTAAATTTTTATTCTTCTTTTTAATTAAAGAGACAAATTGGTTCGATCGAAACGAATTTTTTACCTTAAGCTCGGCCTAGGGATTCAGTCATAATGTCAAGTGGAATACCATCGAACTCTGTTGTTTATAATGAAGAATCAATTAACCGATTAATAAAGTTATAGAGAAGATTAATGTGGTATAATTTTAGAAATTTCACTTCATTTTTTTAAATTACGCTCCTTAATTTAAATTAGAGTAAAATGTGTTGTTTTATTATGTTTGTATAAACATTTTTAATTTGAAATAAAAAAAGGAAATTTTTTTTAGATATACTAATTTTTGTACTCGATCTTCGAAAAAATTAAGAAAAAAAACTTTTTCAAATAAAGTTGGCTTTTGAGTCCCGCTTGTACGAAATGTCAGCAGTGTGGTATAAACCGGAAGTTACTCATCAATTTTCAAGATTTGGCTCTGTTTCAAAAATATGTACATAAATCGATTTTTTTTACAAAAAGCTTTTGTTAAAAAAATGTCCTAAAAAGGAAAAATAATTTTTTGGGCGCTGTGCTAATAAATTTTTTAATTTTTTTGCGCTATCTCGCTTTTATTTCTAATACACAGCGCCCAAAAAAACATTTTAAGAAAATTCAAGAATTTTGCCAGTAACAGCAAATTATAGGTGTTCCCATGCTTTTCAACAAATGTTAGGCCCTATCACAGAATCCGAACCATTCGTATCGGATTCTGTGATAGGGCCTGTTTACACCTTTAACACGATAATATCCGGCACATTTTTTCAACACTTTTATTGTACAATTTTCGACCAGGAAATTAATAAAATTCGGAGGTCATTTGTTTGTATTGAGGCACGAATACTTACACATTTTTAAGGTGATTAATTAATAAAACATTTCAGAAGTTGACTGTTCAACAAGATCATTAAATTTCAAGCAACTGAATAAGTCAAGATGAATATGTGATTATCAAACACGAAATGTGTCTTAAGGAAAACTAATTTAAAAGGTCTTCCGTTCTAAATCTTAAGAAGAGATTAGCGTTTGCATTTCATCTAAAGCGATTCCTCCTTTAGTTCTTTTGACCAATTTTGTCCGATGATTGATTATTGGATTCACCATTTCGGTATCGTGCTACAATTTCTCATAAATTCATCGTGCTACTTTATTTCACCTTCGTCATTCACGAAAAATGATTTCTAACCATTTTCATTTCACCGGATGATAAAAATATTTGAAACTTGTAATTCGTAGACTTTCTTGTTTAAAGGGGGAACTACACTGATTCAAAATTTTTTCTGTATTTTTACTCTATAGTATGACTTTCAAAAGCATTGAGATAGAGACTTGAAATCTTTTGCAGTTGCGTTTCTCATAAATAGCAAGTATAAGTTCTTGAACGGGCGAAATCGGATCATTCCTTTCCCCCTCCCCCATGTTTCACAATTTACTCGAAAACGGTGAGTCGTATTGAAAAACTGATTAAGGCAAAATGTGTTTAGAATATGATTTTACATAACTTATCCACACATTAAAATCCAGTTGGACCATTTCTTCTCCTCTCTCCCAAACAAATGGATTTTTAACATAAAAATTTTGTGTGTCCTCATTTAGAGTATTTGACAATTACCGCCTAGCAATTGTAGATTTTTATATATAAAACTTTTGTTTGTCCTCATATAAAATATTTGACGATTGGCCACTGCCAATTGTATCTTTTCTTGTGTTTTTAACATAAAATCTATATCAAATAAGGACGTTGTTATAGCATTCTAAAACATCTTCAAATATACTTCATTAAGTTGTAAAAAAAAATCAACAAAATTGCTTCGTTTCCTCCTTAAAGTTAATCTTTTATCAGAAAACCTACAAAAAATTAAATTAACAAAAACATTTAGCTGAAAAAAATAATTTTTTAAAGAAAATGATGAACAATTTTTTTTGTGTCAATGCAAACAAGGATTATTGACTTCTTCACTAATTTTCCTTTTACAACTCACCGGGATTTTTATTTAAATGAAATATTCACGTGAGACTAATTGGAAATTTCAAAGACTATAAACAGTCATTCAAATGTGATTTTCAACAAATGACTGAAAATCAACCGAGAGAATGTAAGAAAAATCGTTTTATTGCAATAAGGGCTTAACTCACAGTAGTCAATTAGCGCCAGGTAATTTATGTTTTGATGAGACGCACAACTAATCAGCAGTTTCCTCTGAATAAGGTGCTAAGTTGATGCAATTCAATTGGAGAAAATCAAAAAAATTGCACTTGAATAATGATTCCCTTCCTGATGTAGGTAATAAACAAAATTAGAAAGGAATGTGCAGGATGCAATTTCGAATGATTACAAGAAAATTATTTTGATTTTCGACATATGTTTTTGACCGAACCTGTGAAATAAACTTGAATAAAATAAATGTGTTCATCATACAGTCGAAACTGGATAAGTGGAACCTGGATAAGTGGGAAACCTCTGGGAAACCTCTGATAAGTGGGAAATAAGTGAGATACCTGGGTGGGTTCCGTGAAATCTCACACTGAGAAAAATGGAGTAGAGGTTTTAGCATACGGCAGGCTTCTTTTAGCTAGTACCGGCTGAGTTTCTTTATATAAGATGTCGTTTATCTACAGCATCTCTCATCTTGCTGTAGGTTAAGGGGAAAAAAAATTTATTTGGAGCAAGTGAAGTTAGACTGCAATATAAAAACACGCTTGCCAGAGGCAGGCATTGTGTCGATGTAAGAAATTGTAGACTTTAGCAAGCTTATAAGAGGTGTACAATTTGCTCAGGACAGGTAAACATTGCACTTGCACAAGGCAAACTAAAAAAAATTGGCGAAAAAACAACCTGCAATAGGTAAACAAAGGCTATGTTTGCTTGTACCACAAATACGCTTAAAGTATTGTCAGTTTAACTGTAAAGATAATGAGTAATATTTTTGCTGTGTACCTGCAGGGAATGGAAATTTCAACGATTGGAAATTTTCCATGCAAAAATTTTCTTGTACTCATAATTCACATATGGCAAGTTCAAGTTAAATCTACTAGCAAATCACCAGCAAGCAAGAAGGACGTGTGGCATCCTACTGTGCCCTTTTAATTTTATGCGAACATTTTGAAAATGTTATGCAAAAATGTTGAAAACCAATCGACTTCCATAGGCCAATTGTTGGCCTGCGGAAGCCGATTGGTTCCCTTTTGTTCAACTGGGGAAAGTAAAGTTTACTTGTGCTAGGTAATTATCATATGAAAACTGACAGCTATTATAGGGTTAATACTTCTGTGATAGGGCATACTTTTTTTATGGTTGCTGTACACACGGTGTAAATGTTTCCCTACACTGAGAGAAATACCCCATTGCGATATTTACAATGATGCATTGTAAATCTTCGCATTGTAAAAACTTTCCCCAAATTGGAAAAGCACGCAATTTTCAATATAAACTTATTGATCTTACATATACATTAATATGAAAACAGGGAAAAGTATGTTTTCATGGTAAATTTTACATTGTTTGTTGATGAATTGAGATGTACTATTGAAAAACCCAGAGTAAAATACAAAATAATATAAATCATTTATCATTTTACATTGAAGATTTGTAAATTTTACAATTTTCCATATCATTTAATACATGTGAGTTAATAAAATCCGAAATTACATTTTTCGACTTTACATTTTTCGACTTACATGCGAAATTACATTTTTCGACTATAAAATCATGCATTTCAACTTATACTTTTATATTTTTGTGAGGTTAATTTTGTATTTTCAAATGTAAAAAGTTGATGCCTTCAGCCGCCATATTTCCCATTGACATTTAATGCAAACGATTTCGCTTCGAGAATTAAATTTTTTATTTCAGGCGAATGACTGAAGGATATTGCATAAAAAGTGGATAGCAGACATTTTTGAAACAGCATAATTTTATTGGCATCAAAATTTCATTGCAAAAGAAAAAATAAATTTGACCGGTAAAATAAAATTAAAGAAATTTTTCATTAAAAACTAAATAATTTGATGGCCCATTAAAATCTGTTTAAATTTCAGATCCAATATTGCCGAAAAATTTTCGTGGCAACTAAAATCACGACATGCAATCGGAGGAAAAGTCCATTATAAAATAATACTCCACAAAAAGTTTCGATTAATTTATCGCCATTAGATTTTTCTTGTTCGCTTTCTGTTTACGTTTTAATTTGTTCATCTCTGTTCACTCACCAAGCTAAGTAACCATTCGAGGGAGAAAGAAAACGCCGCATATTTGCTGCTTAAAATGCACAATATGGGTATCAATTCATATGGCAAAATGTTGAATTCACAATGCGGCCGTGTTTCACATTGCTCAATGTAAATCTTACAATTTTGCGCAATGGCGCCCTTTTATAGTGGAAACATACGAATTCATATGCGTTTTCTATGACTTTTTCGCTCAGTGTACTGTTACTCAAACTTTACCTGAACTAATTGTGAAATGTTGTAAGTCATTGTAAATTTTCACCATCAAATGGGGATGAACTTTGTGCGCCGGAGCACGGGGAAAGTTCACTTGTCCAAAAAATGGACTCCGGTTAGCGAACTTTTTTCCTGAGTGTACTTTTCCAGGCTCGATTCTATTTGAAAATCATGCATTTAATGTAAAAAAAAAACTCTTTTATAAAAACCAGCAATGATCATGAAAATGAAATAATTAAGTACCTCTAAAAATATGGTAAGGTAGTTAATATCATGCTAAGGTGGTTAATATTCAGTACTGTGGTCTGCCCTTTGTTTCGGCGATTTTTTTCAACGTTGAGCTTTAATAAGACAACAGTCTTGTTAACAGGTTTAATTTAGCTATCATTAAATTGTATTTTCATGTTGACATGCCACGATTTGAACCTTTTTAGCAATAACTGCTGGACACGCAATGTTACAGTTACAATGTTACTGTGGAATATTTGTAAAAAGTAACCACGTTGACGCCTTTCCCGGATTTTTGTGATGGTCCACCAATTCCACTTCATTGTCCGTTCATAAGTTTGACTGTGGAAAAGGTGAACCATTTAAAATAAATAATTTCGAGTTCTGATAAATATTCAGCTTTTTTTTTATAAGCCACATTTATGAAAATTATACACAAGAGGTCCTAAGAACTGAAAAAATCTTAGCGACTCATAAATGTGCGATGATTTCGGACTAAATTTAACATCTTAGCGTGTGCAAAGTGTCTTTAAGTGTGAATATTCTACACGCGCTATTTTTTTCACATCGCATGAGTGATCATATTATAGGGACTCGTGTTTCCGGCTCTTTATTTAAAGTTTTCAAGTATTTTTATGGCTCTATCAAGCTAAAGTTTTAGGTAAAAAAACTTCACGGAAATTGCTTTTGGTTTCAATTAATTATTAAATTATGTTAAGACATTAAATTTTTAGATTTTATTATCTATATATTTAAAATTCATTTCAGTTCGATGAATTTTTGGTAAATAGTTTTTTCGTTTGTCTAGAAAATGGATTTACCGATCGCGATGAAATTTCAAAGACTTGTTTTCTCGAATGCTGTTGGGGGTTTGTAGACCTTACAAATGTTCCATTCCAGTGTGTGGTTTGCATACAATTTGAAGTTGTAGGTGCAGCAGTAGAGAAGAATATTGTTATAATATTATTTTAAAATTTTGATGTATGGAGAGGGAGTGGTGGAGGGAGGGGGGGGAGGGATGGGGAAGGATAGGTCTTGGGGAGGGGGGATGTGTGTGTATGACTGAATCGAAAAACCAACGAAACAACAAAATTTTATACTAAAAAAAATTGTTTGGACGAAAATCAAGGATCAAACATTAATAAATGCGCGTCGCTGCCAAAATTTTTCAAATGAAATGCGGCGCAAAGATTTAAATAAAGATCTACACAGTAGAAAATTAACTTAATTTTTGCCCCTTTTTACAATCCATAAATAATGGCGATGGACATTTAAGACCAACAGACAAAAGCGGCGCAGGCGAAATTTTTTGAAATTCATACGCGATTTGTGGAAAATCATTATTCTAACACTTATATAACACTTGATTGAAAAACCTGGGACAAAGAGTTTGTTCCCGGGACTTCGGGACAACATGGCTCCGGGACTGTCTTGGCAAAACCAGGACGTATGGTCACCCTTTACAAAAAGAGTCCTGGAAAAAAAATTCATAACAAATTCGTGCACTTCTGAAAATGTTTTTTTTTGCAAAACTGCCATGAGCATTTCTTAATCCAACCCTAGCCACTAATGTGTGCACAGAGGCCACTAATATGTGCACAGAGGCCACTAATATGTGCACAGAATTCATGTGCTGTTCATATCAGCTATTTTTTTTAAACCTGCGAAACATATGTGAGCATATGAAAGTTCTGGTAACCGATTAAACTCGCACATAACATAATTTTTCTTTGGCAGAATTAACGTAAAACACGATGGAAAAATGCAAAAAGGTGAGCAAAGACATTGGCGATAAAATATAAATAAAATGTCGATAAAAATTCTTTACGTTAAAAATTTCCTTTTTGTGCCGATAAATTGGCGTGGACTTGGCGTTAGACTTGGATTTGGCCATAACTATGGTACCGTTGGAAGACATGCATCAGATAAAAAGTTACGTGGCCGCTGAAGCGAAAAATCTACCGATTTCGCGCGCCAAAGACTTATATTCAAAATTCCTAATACAAGGTATTATACCTATAGATTACTTAGTTGTATTAAAGGTTCGCACCTAACATGCCTACGATGAACATTAAGAGGTGCATTGGCTTAAGATTTTAGCTGAAAGGAATTAAAAAACTTAAGTTTTGGCCTATGTTGACAATAACAGTGACAGCAACAATAGGCAGTGGTTAGAGATTGGCGTTTGTTGTTTATGTTGTCTTATGCTGCACGGAATTCACCGCGGAGAATGCAAACGACGACAAAATATGCAAATAGCCGAAGTTATTTTAGCAATTTGGGGAATTTTAAAGTGCAGTGTTTGCCCTTTCATGAGGTACCGTATGAAGAGATTCATTCAACAAAATGATGAGAACTTTTAAGTAATCTTTGTTAAAATGTAAGCAAAAATCTCTAAAAGATTGCATCTGGTGGATTTTATGAGGGAAGATGCTGTACGCTGTATATAACGGTGGAGAATTTGAAATTTTTTCTTTGTAAATTTATTACTGGGTTAAGAGTGTTATGGAGTCATTTGTGACAATATGGTCACCATAAGATGAAGAGATATGCCCGATCCTTATGTGTCATTTCGTGTGTCATTTGAAAACTGTCGTTAAAGCAAATAATTTTTCTTTTTGAATATAAACGTTACAGCTTAAATATTATTCTTATTATGTTTTGTTGGGTTCTGATGAGTTAACAGTATATTTAAAAGTATGAAAAAACAGATATTTCTGATGGCCTTTCACATACCAAAAAATATTTTAAGATGAAAGATTACGTATTTTTGACATTCCTTAACAAAAAATTTGGGACCTAGTCGTCAAATACTCTATATGATGACAGACAAAATGTTTAATAAAAAAAAAACAATTTGTATAGGAGACGGGAAGAGGAGTGGTCCGATTGGATTTTGATGTTATGTAAAATCGGTAATATGTAAAATCGGTTATGTAAAATCATATTCTAAACAAATTTAACCTTTATAAGTTTTTCAATACGACACACCGTTCTCGACAAAATAGAAAAAAAAGTATTCATATTGTATGGGGGAGGGGAAGGAGTGGTCCAACTGGATTTTGATGTATGGATAAATTATGTAAAACTATATTCTAAACACATTTCATCTCCATAAATTTTTCGATACGATGCATAGTTTTAAAGAAAATAGGAAAAAAGTATTCCATTTGTATAGGAGAGGAAGTAGTGGTTAGATTGGATTTTGATATATGGATGAGTTATGTAGAATCTATTCTAAACACATTTTACCTTAATAAATTTTTCAATATGACTCACCGTTTTCGAGAAAATTGCAAAAAAACTGTTATATTTTCATCATTTTTTTTGAACCAGTGTTCGTACCAATCAGAAAGTTTCGATCCGCCCCCTTCTCGATTCGGTCACTGTTATGCATACAATACTCTCCATCTTAGTACGGGCGCGCACCGCGTTGGCTATCATGAGGAATAGTGTCGAAGAGACAATTTCAGTTTTCCAAACCCCTTAAAACTAGTATTTCAGTGTGCATTGAGGTAGATTTAAGCAGAGGTAAAGAAGTAGTAACTATTAAGTGGAAATTTACTTTGATTGGACCTCCTATATTGATTTTTAAGCGTTTCAAAAACCCAAATTGCCACTTTATTGCCTTTCTACATGTTTGCCAATGTGGTGCGCGCCTGTCCTTAGCTACACACATGATAGTAAGAAAGTATTTAGCAGATCTAGTTTATGAAATTCAAATCATTTTTCCCAGTGGAATATTCTATAAAACTTCTGTGATATTAGAATACTCGGGTATAGACAAATTTGCGCATAAAACCTATAAAATGTCTTTAATTAATATTTATGTGACAAATCAGCAAATATCTAATTATCTGGATCAAACTGTTCTTTTTTTGTGTTGATATCAATTTAAATATATTTTAAATCTAAAATCTGGGCAAAATATTATTTCACATAGAGACTCGATAAAAAATAATGCAAAAATTATCACTCAATAATCGTTCCGCGCACACAACACAATTATGGCTAAATAAGCAATTAAATGCAAATTTAATAACTATTTATGGCTAAATACCTTTTACTTAATGTGAATTGAAATAAATTTAATTGATGGTCAAGCAGAGCCAGCATAATGTGGTTGGCTCATGGGGACAACATTGAAAGATTGAATGGACAAGATTGGTAATTGATAAAGGTGGACAATTGGAATAACTAAAATAATAATTAACAGTTTAATGTCATTCAAAACGGTAATAAGACATTTTATCGACAAATTAGCATCTTAATAAAATGCCCAGAGGGATCGTGAAAATTGAGGCTACCGCAGTGATGATTCTCGTGGCAAAAACAATAACTCGGGTATGAGATTGACATTGGCAGTTGGATATTAAATTACTAATATTGATGCTCGTGATGCCGTAATTTCTAACCACGATGGTCCCTGTGAGTTATTTTTATATCAGTTGGGTGTTAGAATCCCCAATCAGATGCACCGTGCTGATAAGGTCGTTAGACAAATTGAATTAATAAACTCAGTCAGGTAGGTGTGGATCTAACATACTTCTAGGCATCAATTCAGACTATATCTATTTGTGTGACCATGGATATGTTTATCTCGAGATACTTCTATGCGATTTTCTTAAATCGGAGGCATTGGGAGATTACTATGAAGGAACATACAAACTAAGCCAAACGCCTTCTCAGATCGTGTCAGACATTTCTTCAATTGGATTACTAACGATAAATGCGTTGAAATAATTTAAAATCATTCTATCATCGCAGAATGCTTGCGTTTCGAGAACTCTGCTGATTTGGGATTCTGGATAGTTTTGTATCTATCGAAATGTCTCAGATTAGTTAGATGTTATGAATTAAACTGTGGGCACGCCTTTAAGCACTAGATCTTAATGGCACGATCTGGATTAATGAGAATTGAAATTAATACGAGCAACATTTAATGAGATTAGAAATTCTTAGAGGTTCCTCTGCGAAAACTCCTTGAATTGTTGTTGATTTTCCAATTAGCACTGTGAAAATATACCACGTTAACGAAGAGTTTAAAATTTGATTGCTAGCACGCGTGCAGAGACACACATTGCAATGCATTATTATTAGAGTGTAATGCAGAATGGCTGGCAATCATAACCAAATGCAATCAGGTTAAAAATTATCTTCAAATTATGATAGAAAACATTATGGCAGAGGTTTTATATTTAATAATTCTTAGCTTACTATCAAATCCGGTCTCTTAAGGCAACTATTAAAAATTAATCGCCGTCTGTAGTATCGGATCCGAGCGTTTGGCGGCGATGCATGCCAAATATACATACAAAGTAGGAAGAGATTTAACCTAGATAACTTCGAAATTGTTGTATTTATTTTAATATTTTCGCTTTAACAAGTGTTTGGTTAGTTACAGTTTCAATTACATGGGAATAATTGTCGAGTGTAAAGGTTAACAGATTTAAACAGTCGTAAAATGAAACATAGATGTTGATTTAAATTTATTCACTTGCTTGTGAAACTATATGGATATTAGTTTGGAAATAATCAGGTGAGATGTGTAATTTGATTGTTTAATTAACCCAATTTTCTCCTATTATTTAAAAAAAATCATGGTTTCGGTTTTTGGAGCTTAAAGTAATAAAAAAATTTGTTCAGATATTTTGTGTTAAGTAAATTAGGTGCTGTTCTAAAAAATGCATAAATATCTATCTATCTGTTCGCTTAAAACTCGAGAACCACTGAACCGATTTGGATAAAACTTTCAGAGAGAGGTTTTTCTAAAGAACGAAAGAAAAACAACCAAGCCCGAGTATATTCGAGCTAAAGATTATTTTCAAATTACATTGGGCAACAGTGTTTTTGCCATAGTTTGATATAAGGTTTTTATGAAAGCTATTAATGAGTAAATAATGTTGACGCAATACTGAGCAATCCCTAATATGGACCACCATGATTTCTCTCCTGTAAATGGCGGAATCTTTTGACATTTTGTGACTTGTAGAAAATCTATTGAAAATTAATTTATAAATGAAATAATTTGATTGTAAAATTACCTTGCGCTAAAAAGTCGTAATATTTGGTTTTCCGTATTCCCGTCGCAAGTTTACGGAAAAAGGCAGGAATTCGATATCAGACAATCAAAAAACCAAAAAAGAAATGTTTAAAATTACATTTAAAATGGGGTACTTCATTTAAGGAAGTGAAATTAGACAAGACGTTTTTAGAGTGAGTCTTTAAGGTCCTTACTTCACGCCCGTGTCGTTTTACATAAACTCACTTTAAAAAGGAAGTTAACGTTAAACTATTTTTGACGCATTTTGTTGATGCGTAATTTTACCCTGACAATATAAGGAACACATGTCCAATGGAAAACTTGTCAAGAAAAACAGTTTCCTCTTATTATAGAAGCAAAATAGCAATAAAATATTCTACAGTGTATAAATATGGTATCGCCATCAGACGCTGTTGATTTGATTAATGTGTGTGTAAAAGAAATTTTCAAAAATTAAAACAAAATTTCAATTTTCGCACAAGTTTTGAATAAAAAACAAACATGTTTTGGAACCACAATAAAAAAAAACATTTGACAAGTTTTTTCGACTCTATTCTAGAGTCTTCAAATTTCCATTTTGCAAATCATGTAAGCACAATTTCCCATTAAGTTGTCACTGTTCAATTTAATCTTCCCACCATTCAACATTCAACGATATTAGATAATTCCTTAATTTTTCGCACCTAATTCTAATGCTGTCGACTCGTTAAAAGCGGAATATCCATAAATCACTGCCAACAACGATAGTCTGTAACCTGACACTTGACTAGAAATCTGTCAAACGACTTCAGTGCAAAGTTGAAGTTGAGTGGATCTCCTCCAAGGTGTGAAAAATACGTCTTCCTTATCTTTTCGGATTTTTTTTTGCTCTCTGAAAGTTGAATCTAACATTTACAACACAAAACAACAATAATAATGATAATATCCCTTTCGGAAAAGAAAAGATCGAAAAACTCGCGTCTGCTGTCAAAAGATCTTCACATGACGATTAGTACATCACACGGTTGTGTCTTCATATTTCATTTTCTATGGTTAGTTAAGCAAAAAGCTAACAGATTCAAAAGGTGTTAGATAGACGTCTTAGCTTCTTCGATAGATGGATCTTCGGTGAAGAAGAAGATCCTCCCGCTCTGCTATCATTCTGATGAGATGTGTGGGTCTGTGTATACATTTCAGATTTACTGATATCAATCGAACTGAATCGTGTAGACGGTATCTGCTCCAAGATAAGCCAATTGATCCCCGAGCAAACTACAGGTGTTATTTCAAAGTCAAGGATCGTGATCTTATTAGTCAGGTTTATCTCTTAATTCTATGACTGATGCCTTTCTAACATACAACATGTTCCTCAATGCCACAAAACAAATTTATTTTATTCATTCAATTCACTGTACATCAAGTTATTTATCCATGGAATATTTAATGACCATATGAAGTGGGATATTTTGATCATGAAACCAAACGGTTCAAAATTAATCCCAAGTTTTACAGAAATGCATTTAATCAAGTTGTCGGATCAACGGAAATGCCACGGAGTTTCATTATTAATGTGATTTCATTTGGTGAATATTGTCAGCTGTTTGGAAAAAATCACAGAAGTCACAGAACATAAATGAAAACAATAACGCGTCTTCAGAAATTTTGAAGAAATATTCGTATTATTTTATTTTTTTGTGAAGGCGGGTATTTGAAATTATTTGATAGTATTTTGATTATTTGATAGGGGAGATTATTTGTTAGGGGGGATTATTTAATAGGGGGGAAGAACTTGATTCATATAATGTTTGTTATTACAATTTTTAAGTTTTTTTTTTGAAAAATTAAGAAAAACATAAATAATTTCGAGGATGGATTGGTGGTTGTCTGTCAACTCTTATAAAGTAACGGTAACTATGACGGGTATCACCCATAACATATTTTTTATTGAAAAAATACAGTATTTTGAAATTTTCTGGAAAACTATGCACTTTTGTGAAGAAATCCCATATAGCCAAATTTGAAGATAATAAAATTTCTTGCATTTTTCGCTTTAACAGTTTTATAAGTATCTCTAACGGTTCTTGAGATATTTGAAAAAAAAATCATTTTTTACATATTTTTTCTGAAACTTCAAATATTGGAGAATATGTCATGTGCTCTTCACATCAGATATTTTCTTTTACAAAAACATTCTTTAGTCGGGAGTCCTTTTCGTGAATATATTCGAATTTTCCAGCTTTTCGAAAATCTAGTGTATACCTCAAATTTTATTTTGAATTTTCAAGACGCCTTATGTAAAATTATATTCTAAACACTTTTTGTCTTTATAAATTTTTCGATGTACCGCACCGTTTTTGAGAAAATGGCTTTACCTCCTCACTAAATCCCAGAAAGGCATGGTGGTACACGCGACCTTTTTCGTTACAAATGCTTCCACCGCATTGCCGCATGAAACTTTCAAATGACACCACTAAAACAAAAAAAAATTTCGTGTACCACACGGGTAAAAATATTTGCTATTTTTCTGTGCCTTTAAGGGTTAAAATCCTTCTCCTTGTATTTTTTTTGAACCACTGAAGCGATTTCGATCCCGTTTTCGCCATTCGGTTGGAAATAGTGAACTTGTTTTAATTTGAACCTCCTGCCTATGCACTACATTACACTGGAAGGCAAAAGGTTAAGGTAAATTTTGTTCTGTAGTTTATCGAGTCGCCGTCTTCTCACACATATGTATATTTAACTTACTCATATCAATGAAAAATTTATATTTATCTGAAGTAATTAGTTTTCGAAGCATACATGAAAAGCTAAAGCATTAATTGCTCTGTTACTCATGTTAGTGGGTGGCAAATTTTTGCAAGTGTTCAATTAAAATCTTTTTTACTATCACACGATAAAAACGGTTTTAATTTTCCATAAACCACCCATGAAATGTTGCAGAAATTTTTACGATTATTATGGATCACACCATAATTTCGAAGAAAATCAAATAAAAAATTTTGGATTTTAATGTTCATCTCTCTCGATATTCATGAAACATTGTAATTATTCCTTAAGTAATTAGCTGAGAACAAGCCAAACTTTTATGACAAAAACGTTTCACTATAAAAACTTAAGTGCGTGACTAGTAAAATAATTCAACCATAGAAATTTTTGGTCATTTGATGTAATCGCCTATAGAACCTACGCCACCAGTCGCTATTCACTTACTTATTTCACTTGAAAGGTGATACATTAAAATCAGAAGAATAAACCACCATAGCGCCTCAAAGGTTTTGCGTTTTCGAGACGGCTAATAAAAACGTCGTAAACGAAATTTTATTGTCATTAAGGTAAACTCAAATTTTCAAGTTTTTCATCATTTTTTCTTTAATGTTGGCTTCCACCACCATAACCTGCAGAGCAGAGCCCGCACATCATTTATTTTTATGCTGGCCGCCGTGCCGTTGATGTGATTTGCCAGAGCAAATTATGCAAATTCTTACAAAAGGTGTGACAACTTGGAATTTCGTTAAGGTATTACGTGAACAGACATTTGTCCTATAAGTATTACGAAATTAAATCACTTTAGAATAGCAGAATGGCACGAAGAATCGGTAAATCTTTAAGCGTTAAATAAATAGTTTAAGTTACTAAAACAGTTACATTTTTAGCTAAAGGTGGAGTAATATCTAGAGTTCAAGTGGTCGGCGATTGCGTAGATTTTTGAAGGTGATCATTACTGTAGACCTTTGCTCATAACTATCGTAATAGGGTTCAACGATCTCCACCCAAAATATTGAATAGAGGTACAATAGACACGGGTCCAGAGCCGCCGGGGGCGAAATGGCAACCTTAGGTTTTCAGTAAGGTTCGCGACAGATGATGGAAAGTCTTGACGAACAACGCGACGAATAGATTATCCCAGGTGAGTGAAGAGATGTGGAAAGGTAGACTAAGTGATCATCTTTAAGACGCAGACAAGGCCTTCTATCGTCAGTTGCGTACGGATCGATAAATCAAGCTTATTTCGCAATTAACTAATTAAGCTGCACGATGGAAGCCAGACTACAGGTCGTCAAAGGTACGTACGTACAATTAGTAGAAAAACTCATAAAAGGCATTAATAACGCACATTTTATTCACATTGGATCCTATGCGGTATTATGCTTAATACTTTATGCTGGTCCCCAATGAAATTCGTGTATTTACGATTTTGAAGAGACCGAATTCAAATTTGGATACGTTGCAAAATATCCGTTGTTTCTTAATTCTTGTTGGGTTGTTGAAAACTTTGTTCGTCCGGTTAGAATTTTTGACCGTATTATATTTTGTGAGCGAATTATCCATTATGATGTTCCATAAGGAACTTCGAAGATGATAATGGTTAAAAGAATAACGGATTAGCGAAAACACAGTCTAATGAGATGAACATTAATTGTGCCTTAAAATGTCTTCCCAAAATCCGTCTCTGGACTAATGATTTATCATACTGGAGCTGGAGATGATCATTTCTTTAGCTAAAATGTGATGAAACCTTTCACTAAAAATCTGTAAAAAATCATCTGAAAATAAATCAATTCAGAATTTACTTAATGAACCAATTTACTGTTTTTCCTTTACGAAAGTCGAGAAATTGATCTTTGATTTAAACGAGATTTTTTAAGAAATGTTCCAAAAGTCACTATAAAATAAGATAAAAGATAAATTTTTCGTATCATTACCTTTCTTTCTGTTAATTTAATTACTTTTTTAATAAATATATAAAAAATATGTATAAAAAAAACAGGAAATCGTTCTATTCTTAACACACAGTTTCTCAACCAGTCGAGGGATCACCAAATATATTTAGTGGGGTTGCGATTAGAAAAGTAACGGATCTACTAAAAGCGAATAAACGTTTAAGAAATAAGTTTAAACTTTAATTATGATTAAACTTTTATATTTTAAACTTATATTTAATTATTTTTAAAGCTATAATTCGTGTTGGAAATTTGTGCTTGCGAAGCATTTCTTTCGAAAAATTTTAATTTGTGTCGTTTTTTTTTTCAATTTGCTTGCGGCGCACTTTTCTTAAGAGGTTTCACAATAAATATATAATCGTTGATGGATTCGCGAGAGCAAGAAAGTTGGAAACCAGTGCTTTAACCGAAATAAAAACAATTTTCTTAATTTTCTAACCTTCGTACATAGAAGAAATGAGACCCCTTAACGTATAGTGAATTAACGTATGACAAAAACATGAATAATCTCCTGCTTTAGATTTTCCTTTTAAAAAATTATATTTAGGTAAAAGGAAGGGGAGCGTGATAGAGAAAGGAATGTGGGTGGTTGGGAGAGGCTGTGGGGGAGGCCGCTGAATTATTGTACCTTAACCGATTTTGACGCGGGCAACATTTTTTAAAATTTTTTCCGTCTGTCCGCGAACACCATGAAAGTATTGAGCTAGAGAAATGAAATTTGGTACAGTTGTGTTTCTTGAAAATGACAAGTCTAAGTGCTTGATCAGGTAAAATCGGACTATTCCTTCCTCCCTCCTCCGTACAGCCGAATCAGTTCTTTGACATTTTCGCGAAAACGGCGAGTTGCATTGAGAAATTTGTTTAGAATGTGATTTTACATAACTTACCTATACATCAAAATCCAGTTGGACCACTCCTTTTTCCCTTTCTCAAACAACGGATTTTTCCCAAAAAATCTGCCCTCAGATCGAGTATACATTCTCGATAGCGGATTCTTGTTCTCGCATTTGATGCAAATTTCATTACTAACCTACAGTCTTATTTAATTGGGCAAAAAAAGAATGAAAATTTTTGTGAATGAACTATTGGTAAAATATGTGAAATAATTCTCAAATCATTGGACGGGACCGTTAGATAAAATCTTACATAATTGCCAATTGTTAATAAAAGGTCTTTGATCGCTGCTGACCAACATGGTATTCTTACCTAATAGCTCTGATCGATACCTCGTAAATGAATGTGTTAATATCAATGACTACAGCGTATCAAATCACCAAGATTCAATTACAAATCGAATTTCTACTAAATAATTGCCAACGAATATTACGCGCTTATTAATGATTACAGGCTGTAAAAAAAGATGAAAATGAACAGAAGAGTTTCTCTCACTATATGGAGTGTCCATAAAGTGTATTAAATGAAGAATAGAATTCCGAAACGTGTATAACAGTAGCATATTTTTTTTCTTCTAATAATGGCACCTGAGAAATCACTTGAATGTCTTTTGAAGATTGCCAAAAAAAGTATCTCAGTCAGTTATTATAGCAAGTGATACCATCATCATCATCATTGTACCAGCGATCCGAATTCGGGCATTAGTTCTCCAACTGTGAAAAGTGCACTTGAAATTCGTAAAAATGGTCGTGGGAGCTCCACTCGCTGGATCTTAGAAGATTCAAAACGTTCTTTGATCTTAAAGTTGGTCGGCACTCCCAGCTGGCATTCTTGCGATTCGCAAAGACTTGTCCAATTCGACCGAAATTTCTAAGTGCTATTCTTTGGCCCATCTTCAAATAACCGCGCGTAAAATTTCGAGCCGATAGTGCTTCTTATTAAGCTTCTGAGCATGTGAGCAGAAGACTTATTGCGATATATTTCAGTTATCCAAACAAAAGATCGTTCCATCATAACACACGAGTACACGTGACATATCGGTTTTGCTCTTCATGTACTTGACGACGATCCGCAATTTCTGTCCTTAGAAAGATTCCCCGATATCGTCATGGAGGAGTCACAGAAACCTACGATCAGTGAAATTATAGTTTACGGATGTTGACCAAGCTAACCTGATCTGAAGTGGATTCCGCGATCATAGTGATGTGATGACCATCATCAAGATTCGTCCGTAGCAAGAACGATCAAAGGTGGATGGATAACATCTTCTAGGGTCGCTTTTTTCTCGATCGGCTCTTTATTCGTTCAGTGATTATTAAATTAAAGGCTTTCAAGTTTACCTTGGCCAGGTAAGACTGGTTGCTAACTGAACTAACTTAACTGTCCGTCCATATGCCGTAAGTAAAAGTACTTGACCCTTTATGCGTAGGTATTAGTATGTAATATACCGTGACTTTATCGTCCATTACGCATTATACAAAACCAGTCAATGGTTTGACGAGTACCTTGGAGGTACAAAACTATTGTAGTTTTATGTGATGGACGCTCAATGATTAATACCAATCGGTCGGTTCTTCTTCTCAAATTTTTTGATCTGTTATTGCCGATTAAGATAATAGTATTGTGATGATCAAAAAAATTTGGTTTAGAGGTGACATTTTTGGTGAAACTACTGTCTTTGGACTTTCCTTCCCGTGATAGATATTTATGGGCTTCTTTTTTTAAAATTATGAAATCAAAATGGCATATTTTACAAGACCCAAAATCAGGCTCCTCCCCACAAAATATTGAGGGCGCCTTAAAAATTTGGTTCAGGTTTTGGTTCCTAAAATTTCAAAAATTTGGTTTTGGTGTACTGAAATCTTAATGGTAGAGATATTGGTTTTTTGGTTCTAGATTAACATAAAAAGAGTCCTGGACTTTAATACTTGGCGAAAATAGCAAATAATAGTTGCGTTTTTTAATGTTCTGAAGCAGTTCAGAACAAGCTTTCCATACAAAATCCTGCACCACTTTTTCATCTCGGACAGCGTTTGGAACAAAGGGTAATTTTATACGGTAATGTACGGTAATGAAATGCTGCTAACTTCAACGCAATAATTCCAACATTTTATTTTCTATTAGAGGATTTTCTGTGGGTGGTTAGTTGGTTCTGTTCGACTACCAAATAATTTTAAACGTGGGAGATTTCGAATCGTGAGTATAGCACGAAAATATAACAGTAACGGCCTACTGATGTAACCAAAGTGAAGTTAGTTGCGATTGAACTCCATGAAATTTCCCACTTACTCCGGTTCGTTTTTTTAATGTTCTGTGTTCTAGAACATTAAAAAAACGCAACTATTATAAGTTTTTCAACCCTAAAAATTCAAGTTCGAATCGAACAAAACCATTTCTAGTATTTGGTTTGGTTACAGCATTTGTTGTAAAAACTGGTTTGGTTTTAGTTCGGTTCGGCCATCTTTTTTAAAAATGGTTTCGTGTTGGTTCGGTTCGGACATCTTTTTTGTCAGAATGGTTCGGTTTATAGTTTGGGTTTTGTTCACTCAAATTTCAAAAAACCATACAAGTTTTTGCAATAGAAAACTTGTATGGTTGATGCTGCCAAATTTTCATGTATTTTCTTTCGTTTAAAAAAAATCATACTCTTCAGATACACCACAAGAAAACAAATCTTATGCCGCCCAAATCACTTAAAGCGTGAAAAATTTTGATAGCACCTCTGATACTAAAGAAAATGGCTAACTCGTTGCCTTTCCACCCACAGAAAATACTTGTACATGGAAAATGAAACTTCTAATGCAAAGAAATTTCAGAAATATACTCACCCAACTTATATGCAGGTAACTAGAAATATTTTTTAATAAACATCAGACAGGTGGATCACTGAACTTGAATTACTTTATAATTTGAATACGAATTTCAGATGTTTGTTTTTAGCGGAAATTGTTGTAGACTTGTGCAAAGAAAAAGTTCTGGCCTCCCTCTTATGGGGTGATTAAGTGGTCAGTTACCCATTGTGCAAAGCATTTCCTCATACTTTTTTGTTTATATACACCGGGCTTGAAAATATGCGGACCGTTTTATAGTTTTTGTCAGCAATAAGAAAATACAAGATCTTCCATAATGCTTGTAAATAAAGAAATCAACAGACTATAAGAGCATTTCATCTAATCGTCATGTTTGTCATACTTGACGCGCAAATATTTTGATGATTATAGTGTTAGAACGTATCATTGTTAAACTGAACTTACTCATGGGCAATTTGAAGTTTTTTATCCATTATTTTTACTGATCGTAGATTGTTTTTTGGGGGTTTGATGTGCGGACATTGATCTTGGCTCAAAAGTGAAAATATTTTCGCAGATCTTAGACAAGATTGAGGAGGGAATTTCTTTGAAGTGGCTCTTAAGAACTACCGTATCAATAATTCAATAATTTTAATTGGCATGACGAGAATTCAATTTCGACAATAATTTAAAATTTTAAATTGACCGATTTGTTTAGCGGTAAATATAATTATTACCATATGAAGGTTTTATGATGTAACATAATTAACAAAAATATTGAAAAATTCTTGAAAATTGAAAAACAAAATAATAATATCGAGATCCAGTTAAAAAATCAAAGGTAATTGTTTTGATTTTCTGTTGCTAATTTTTAAGTACGGATCTTATGGTAAAGATAGAAGTAATAAAAATATAGTAAAAAAATCAAACAACGAATAGCGGAAAATTTTAAAATTGATATCAGTTTCAGATAATTTAAAAGAAATTCATTCAATTCTAGGGATTTTTTACACGAGTAGGGAATTATAGACTTTTTGCAAAAAATCTCATACAAGTGATACAAGGAAAAAATCGTATTGGTAATGATTTTTTGCTTGTATGCGATGTGAATTTCACACGTTAAAACGAAAGGAACAGATTGCCATACTACGCATCGGCCTCTAAATAAGATAAGACAAAGTAAAATAAAATGAAATTAAATGAAATGAAAGGGGGAAGGAGTGGTCCGATTGACTTTTGAGATATGAAACGGTTATGTAAAATTAAACAGCTAAAAATTTCCTGGATTAACACGTTAGCTACCAGCCAAAAAAACGCTTACTCCGCTAGTATACACTGGGAAAAAACGCAAAAATCATTTCTGTTACTTTGTGAGTCACCGGTGACTCAAACTCTTATTTCACTTTTGCACACTGTGAGGTACCGGTGACAATCGAAACTATAGGAATGTATAGTAAGCTCAATTTAACGACTGCACTCAACCATGGAACTTGAGAAACTGACGGTAATGACAATAGTGTGTGTACACCGGTGACTCACATGGTAGCCAACGTGTTAACTTCCCGAATTTTTCAAAACTACCTTCACAAAAATTTCAATAATAAAACATTTCACAGACATTGACATTAATATGCAATCCCTACGACTGATGTTCTCTTTAAGCAAATATAATAATAAATGCTTGGGGGACGTAATAAGAGGAAACAAGAAACGCACTTCTCTGTGAGATTCATTCATGATACAATATCTGAAGCTGAGGTAAATTTCACGTTCTTGGCGTATTCTTCAAGTTTATGGCTGGAAATGTTGAGTAACGCCTTCATTCAGTTCTTATGCTGGTGCATCATAAGGAAATTTATGCCTTTAGCGTGACTATGCATGAAATTAGCTCAATGTTGCATGCATCCAGTGTACTACGCTCATTCAATTGAAGAAAGGAAACGAATGTGTGGCCTGCTTAGACTCACCTTCTTCAAATAAGAGTTACCTACCCGCCTGGAACGCATCTGGAAATTCGAATGCATTTAAATAGAACTCCTCCAGAATTCTAGGATAGCTAATTCACCTTGCCAAGGCTCAGCCGCACATGTTGCACTTGGGTCAAGTGCAATCGCCCCGGGCAGCGTCACTATACGATCCGGATAAGAAGTTTTCTCTCTGCCTCTGTCGCAACTAATCCTGTGTCGATTACCCAATAAGTAAAAACATTACTCTGAATTGTAGTGCGTTATATTTACGAGCATAACTACTGCAATCATGGACCAGCATCAACATTATTCGCATCCTCATATGTGCAGAAATCACATGGTCAGCCAGCGTGAGTGCGTAATTCAACCGCACTGATAAATCGGAAAATCTGGCCGTAGAAACATAAGAAGCGATGGATCTACTGATTTATTGGAAAAATGTTTTCAGCCGCTGTTTTTTATATTTAATTAAGTTGTTCAAGAAGGTGTCATTGAATTATTGGCATTTGATTTATATGATTTCTGTGTATATTATCAAATGGTCATTTGTTATGATTTTTTATTATGCTTTTGTTTTCAATGCACTGGAAAATTGCCCAGTAATTATGGGTAGCACCAATAATCAACAACAGCATAAATTATTGTTTATGTAAAATTTAAATTTTTTATTCATATCCCTGCGGTCAAAATGTAGCAATTTCTTTTGCTATACACTATACAGTTTATAAATGTTAGTTTTTTTTTGTTTTTTTGCAAAATCGTACAAAGTTGTACAGTTGTTTGGTGTTTAACTATTTTTGCCGAAAATTTGCTTGAAGTTAAAAATACTAGGAAAGTTACAATTTACAAAAATCTAGAACGGGCAATATTGGACCATTCCTTCCTCTCTCCTCCGTACAAACGAAACAGTTTTTTGCAATTTTCACGAAAATGGAGTATTATATTGAAAAATTATCAGAAAATTTAGCTCCGTGATTCCGAGCTATGTACAGGTATACACATGTCTAGTTACAATAAAAAAATACTTAAAAATTTTACAAAAAATTGGCAAAAAAAAAAACGAATACATATTTTAAATTCCTAGTAGTACTAAAAGTGTCAATTGCTGTAAGATTACAAAATCAACGACGTTTTTTGCTCACATACTTCAATGAATTAACTGTAGAATATTTTGTTTATTTTTCTTTCATCAAAACTAGGGCGAAAAAAATTGCAAACAGATCAATTGGAATTAATTCACTTTTTTTTGCTAAAAATTCATGGAATCTGCGCAAAAAACTGTGCAAATTTCATCTCCAGCATTTTAATTTGTCATTTGATTCTAATCTTTTCATTAACCCATGTTTTTATCTAATTTACATTCCGTAGATTAACGCCCACCATAGATTATTAAAGTTTCCAAATTGACAATTCGGTGTCAAAAAGCTAGATTATTGCCTTCTTGGAATATAACTGTTTGCCAGTTTTTGCACATAACAACCTCTTTCAAGTAACCGAGAAAAAAAAAACACTTTTCAGAGGAAAAAAAATTAATAAATTAATTGTGCAAATCTTGAGGTGCAAAAAAATCACGCACCTGTTACTCGAATTACGCGCATAGCCATCGCAACATGAAAGCCACAGCATAAAAAAATCATAAAAGAGCATCGGTCTCTCCATCTCCTCACATCACACCCGCTGTGCATATTTATTTGAAAAATTATCGCTTGATTCACGTTTTGTTGGGTGTGTGGTGGCGCGTATTATTTACCCAAAATTATTCGTTATTTGATATTTTTATCGAACAGATCTACACGGCCATTACCAACCACACGTATGACGAGAATAATAAATATACGTTTTGCATTTTTTTTTTAAAAAAAGGAGCCAAGACAGTCAGAACACACCGGCGGGTGGCGGATCCCTGCTTGAATCGTATTTGAAAAATCTGGACTATATTAAATATGCTGGCGGTCATTGGTGAATTTTTTTTGTCCTCTTTTTTCATAAGAAACTTCCGAAAATCTAAGGAGGAATGATTACCTCACTCCATCACTACTTATGCGGTGTTCCTTGGCTATGCGATCCGGAAAGATACAGTTGTACGACCATTAGTTAGAACACATTTGTACATAATTTTGATTATGTTACTAACTAGATAACTAAACACAAACGATCTGTGTAATCTGATTTCCATATAATAGCGAAAAGATGTACTTAAGAATAAATTTCGGCGCTTATCTTGTCCACATTTAACTTTTGGCTGGCTACTAGAAATGAATTATTGCCAAATTTACAGAAACATGAATCCCATGTTGGATTACATAAAATTTCCAGTGGAGGTGCTATTTCCATAAATTTGGCAGAAATTAATTGCCCGTAAATGAATCCCATATACTCTCTGGTCTCGAACAGTTTGACCAAAAGATGTTTTTTAGGTCACATACGGAATAATATTTGAATTTGGATTTTTTTTATTTACTTTGTGTATAAACAACATTTATTTGGTGAATAATTTTTGTAGCATGGTAACCAGAAGATGTTTAAGGTGCTAATTAGAAGGCCGATACGAACCAGTAGTCAAGGAATACATATCAAAGGTGGTGCAAATTTGTCATCTTTTCGAGTGAAAAGGTATTTTTATTATGCTGGAAATAAAATTATTTTAATGGGTCAACTGTTAACAGTCCTCAACGCCATATCGGGTTGCATAGTGATTTTTTTGAGGTGCGGTTCTTTCCCCGATCTCGAAAAAGATAGACAGATTAGAAGGTTTTTTTTCTCTTAGATTTCCGGCGAAATTTAGATATCCAAATTGAACTCTGGTTATGTAAATTTTAAAATAACGCTATAAAAAAAACTACTGCGCGATGTATTTAAATTAAATCATCTGTGACAAAAATCCCACGAATATTTTCTAAAAAAAGATAACTTTTATGAAGAGCCGTATATGATGTAAAAAATATTATTATGCGAATAACCTAACTTTTGTTAGTTTATTACTGCTTAACATATAAGGCATCCCTCGCATGAAGACGCCTTGATGCAAACCGTTTTAATATTGCCGCCTAAAGTTTTTTTTTTAAAAGAATTTAAAAGGCCACACTGAGAAAAAGAGTTTTCTTGAGCCATGTCAACTGAGTTTATCCGTCAGAGGAAAACTTTTCAACGGTTTCGCTCCTAGAGGTATATTTTGTGAAAGAGTTTGATGTTTATATGGAAAGTTTGGTTCGAGGAACAAAATTAGAATCCTTCCAAGGGTTAAACTTTTCTGAAATTTGCCATTTCGTGCCTATATCCAGTTTATTTGTTTTAGCCAATAGTTTCTTTTTTACCAGTTTTTAGTTTTAAGCATGGGCGGCAGCGATCAACTTTGGTTGGGAGAGACAAAGTTTGGCTGGCAGAGAGAAAGTGCGGAATATCAAGTAGCCATTAGAAATTTGCAGTATATAAAAAACTATTCTACAAAATTGCTATATTGATTTTCATAATTCTGCAAAAATTCATAAATCTATAATTTGATCAGACTAAAGAAAATAACTAACTTACATGTTTACAGAAGACTTACACAAATTGAATTGATTTCGATTATTTATAATATATCGAAGATAGCAATTTTATCTAAAGCGATTATCGTATCATGATACAAATTACAAAGAAGGCGCGGCGCAATATCGATTTCATCATTTTATACCATAAAGTGTTCAAAATCCAAATCGAATTACCACCAAACTACAGCTGAATTAGTGTTACAAATCTTAAACCAGGAGATCCCATCGAGAATAAAGTGACCCCAATTAAACACGCCGCGCCGCGCCACGGTGCATTCATCAAACTCAGACAAGTGCAACATATATGAGAAACATTGTTGTCTATCCATGATTATGATGATGATGGCCTGAAATCACCTTCATTACCAATATTGAAAGATGATTGCTATGACTTCAATCTCGTTAATATACGTCTTTAAGGCGCTCGAATCGATAAAAGGTCAAATCAATAAAGCACGTGTCTACAATGTTAAAAGTTAAATGAAGATCTATCATTTAATGAAGACGCGGTAATCTCGTAGTTGTGGATGAGATGGATTGGGATGTGAATTGGGAGGAAACTCAATATGAATATCTTGAGGTAGTCTTTCAGGTAAAAGTGCATTTTTTTACCTTTTTGAGTTTTTGGAACGTTTTGATACCCATTGAAAAACGACACGATCAGACACAAACATTTTGACCTAGGTCACGGTTATGGCATTTATCTGGTAGTGTGTACGAGTATCCGGCACTCATTGTCATCACGGTGATATATGCTCAGGTAGTACGATTTATGATCTATTGTGGAGTGCATTTTTCATATAAATTTCCCGTGTTTCCTGGCATTGTCAACGCTTTGCGATTCACATTGAAAAAAATTAAGATTTTCGAAAGATCAAAGTTTGGTGGCTGCTATTGGAAAATCGAAGATGGAACGTTGTTATTATGAGTAAGCAGTAACTTCCACTATATAGATTCCTACTGAAGTGTACCAGAAATTTATGTCCAAAGATTCTGTTTAAAAATTAGACGTTACCTACAAAATGCGCTTACATACGAGTACTACCTATAACTGAACAACATATCGTACAAAGTATGCCGACATAAAGCAAGAAACGTGATCTTCTTGAATTTGTTGAGGGGCAGAAAAATAACCTATTCGATGGTGGAAACAAAGACATCATCTTGGCGCAGTGCACCGTTCGTTGATTTGAACGGGAATTTACAAGATGAAGATGCATCATTGGCGGCCAACCTAAGATCGACTCTTTTTGCCAATGTGATGCATTGAATTGAATTAAGATACATGGCTGCATTTGATGCATAGTTTGTATCATATGTGGAGATGCATGTTGCCAGCCGGTAATGTTTAAATACCTATAGAATGGGATGTTTGTTCCATTCGGCACTGGCACAATCGCTTTTAAACTACTGACACATTTTCTGAACTGGAAAAGATATATTCGAATCGATTTATTTATTTATGGGCAACAATCTTCTTTGTGGGGTTCATAGTGCAGAGGTGATTTATAGAGTTAAACTCTAAAACTGTTCTCGTTTTATCACAGATGGCATTTAGTTAATAGCATTCAACTAACCTTTCGAAAACTTGTACTGCTCTAATTCGATTAATATGAGTTGAAATTTAGTTCACAACACCAAAACGTTCCATTTTATGAATGGCGGAACTCAATTTTCAGCTATGTTTGATAAACAGCGTTGAGTTAGGATTATGATGAAATAATATACTTTTATAATATACCGCTTGCAGCACAAACCGCTTAAGAACATACAATCGTAATACCACCCGCTTAGCAGCAACTTTTTTGCAAAAAATTGGTCAAAAAACCAAAACTCAATTTGAACGACTTAGCAACACATTTGATTGCATCAAGAGCACAAACCAAAGTAAAACCGCCCAGAAAGTTGTAAAATAACATTTTCTGCAAATTAGGCTAATTGATGTTCTATGCAAAGTTCATTTGTGAGACGGTAAACTTATGCGGTTTACGAGACATTCCCGAGATTCCATGAATACCCTTATTGAGATATATGAACCCTGGAGTGAAAATTCGTTGAAAAAATCGTTTTCACATAGAATATGAAAATAAAGCAAATAAAAATCGACCAAAATATAATTTTCTCTTCATCATAAAAAGAATAAAATTCCAGGAAATCGAATATTTTTGGATATGACAACTTTTCAAGACCAGTTTTACGGGTTTAATTTTTAATTGAACTTCAAGAGATTAATTTTTATTTAAAAATAAAATCGGACAGAAGTAAATGCCATTTTAATGCTTTTCTTGATCATTTCATACCAAATTGAGCTAAAGTGACTCTTACACACTGATTGGTTCTTAACATGATGGGTAAGAATAAAAAGATGCTCAAAAAATAATCTCTTTTCAAAAACGAATAAGCGGAATGTAAGAAAAAAAACACAAAAATTGTAACCAAGTAGCAAACAAAGAACATTTTTATTATAACAAAATTAAGGCACGAAAATTAAGGAATTAAATAATTTACAAAGAATTCGAGGTGCCATTCAAAAAATAAACACATGCAATAATTTATATCTGGTGGCTTCTCCTAATGACACTCGTAATTGGATTTCAAGAAATTAAAACTGACATAAATGCGGCAAATTCGGCGAAAAACCTTTCGAGATCTGTTGCTACTCACTTGAACCTTCAAAATTCCTTAATTTCGTGTCAAAAGTAAAAACAAATCCCGAAAATGATTGCAATTTGATAAAAGGTAAAAAAGCAGTTAAGTTGAATTCACGAGTCAATTTGTTTACATGAGTCTCAATAAATTTTCCTTAGCTCACGACAAAAATACTAAATTTATGATTTTACGATTCACTTGAAAAAATTACTTCCTATACAAGGTGATTAAAATCTTTCATGGAAAAATGCACTTCAAGTGTTATTTATTTCGTTCATTGCTTTTAGTTGAAATAAAGAAATTCCTCAAGATCCAAAGAAGCTGAAAAACCTGAAAAAATCATTGATGCATGAAACGAGGTGATGTCTTAATTAGGCGCCTAATTTTGTGCCCCCTGTGAAAAATATGTAAATCAACGAAAATTAGGCGCGAAAGTGTAAGAAAAATGGAAACCAGTTGGCCAAAGGTTTTAATAATGTCGCATAGTTCTTGTCAATGTGCCAGTTTGAAGTTCTCTTTTTCTGATCTCAAAATCTTATTTATGATCCAAGCTTAAAGTTTGTATTCAATTTGAAATTAGAAGAACGTGTTTGTATTTCTATGTTTGCGACCTTTTACTGGTTTCTCAGGTGAATCTAACAGAGACAATTGATCAAAATGAATGATTTTATCAGTTGAGATTTAAATTTTTTTGTATAACCATTTCGAATTTATTATTTATTTGTTTACTAGCAAGAAAGATCGGTGACAAGTGATTATCATAAAGATTTTTGTCAAAAAGAATGAAGACATTCACGATTGTCTTCGGAGAATGTGTTGATTAATATGAATTTGGATTGTTTCTAATTTAAGTTGAAATTATGTTACTATTTTAGTGTGATATTCTTGGCTGCAGTTCTTAATCAAGTTTAATAATTGTTGCAAATTAAATAGAAATTTAAGTTTAAAGGTTTTGATTTTTCAAAACAAAACATAACAAAAGCTATAATTGCCAATCTAGCAATTATTGAAAACCTGTATGGTGATATTCGTATCAAAATTCGAACAGTTGTATCAAAATTCCACTTTGAAGTCAAACTTTTCAACAAGATTTTTTAAAATTTGTTTCAATCGGATATTGATGTATGGGAGTGTTATGTAGAATCATATCCTAAACAACTTTTTTTCTTGCACTCTTTTGATAAGATACACCGTTTTTGAGATATTCGCAAAAACCCGTTTTTCGTTAATATTTCATGGTCTATGTTGGAGCTAAACTTCAGGCAAACGGCTCGGTAGTTTCCCCGCGAAAGAGTAACATAGCGCAAAAACTAAGTTTCGAAATCACTTTACCCCCTCCCCTTACTCCGCCCACCCCTCGCGCTACTTTTCCGTATGCCTATGTTGGAACCAGAGCTACCACTCATGCCAAATTTCAAGTCAATCGGTTTAGCCGTTTTTGCGTGAAAGAGGAACAGACAGACAGACAGACACCAACTCATTTTTATATATTAGTATGATTTGTCAAGAACTGAGCCTTGCTATTTACTAGAAATCCTTTCGAAAATTATAGTGTTCACGGACAGATGGACAGACAGACGGACGGACATGCGGCAATCAAAATCTTTTGTCATGCCAAACACTCTGGTGTAGTTTATGTTTGTCTCCGACGATTGGTTCGATGCGTTACAAACGGTATACTAAATCTCACATAGAGTATAAAAAATTTGACATCATAAGATGTTAGTAAAAATCTTCTTATCGATTTCTGAGGACTACCAAAAATTAAAAGCAATAATAATCCACCATGTTCTGAGCTAAATAAATCATAGACGAAAACACACGAATTAGATCAAAACTCTTGTCACGACTTTGCCCTTTATTCCAGCAGATTTTGATTTATTTTTAGTAGAATTTTGATAATGCCAAAAATAGTAAATTACATCACGTAATTGATCCACTATAACACAACATTAAAAAAATTTCGATGAAAAAAAATTCCCGCATAATATACATTAGGTATCGATATTGTCTAAATTATCGATCAATTAGGGCCAAATTTGATTTCTCTTTGTTTTACCAAAAGTTGGGCACGCGCATTTACAGACTTTACTTCCAAGAATTTTTCGTTAATTTTTAACCTCTTCATTTTATGTAGGTAGGTCAACATCATCTTAACCACGATGATGATGGTAGATTTTTTTTTCTTTGTAATTTTTGGATTTCAGTTTTCACTTGATGTTCTTTTTGCATTCTCACCTCACCTGCATTACGTATAGTAAATAAATCGCAATACCTTTAATAGCATCATACCTGCAGAAAATGGGAACCGGGCTAAGATATATGAGTCACGTTTTCTTCCCACATCCAAAAAAAAAAAAAATAAACGAAAGATTTTCCCCCGAAAAAGTTCAGTAGATCAAAAGTGATCAATTCAGACCATGCCGAATATACTGCAAAATATACGCATAGGTCGAGATGATTTCAAAGGTAAAACGTGGTTGATCGAAGACTTTTCTAATTAAAATTTCACTTAACGACAGGAACGTGCGGAAATTCTGAAACTGGAGTAAGAAAGAATCAATTCCAACTCAATTACTTCAGGTCAAGACTTAACGGTCTCGATCAAGAAAATTTATTTGATTTTTGTTTACCATTTTCTCTTAATTTCATCTTAATTTAGACACATCCCACATCTCCATTCGGATTTTTACCGAATTTTCAAATGTTACCTTCGTTTCTCATGACACAGAAAAAGGTAACCGAATTTAGCGTGCGAATCCAATGCTTAAACGAATTTATGGTGAAAAGTTTTAAAATTACGCAGATAAATGAAAATTAGGAGATTTTTTTTGATGATTTTATACACTTTTGCTATCAGATTTGGCCCTACCTACTGACAAATTAAGATTTCAGTTGCTGTTGTTGTTGTTAATTTGTTGGTGTGAGGTCTAGGTCTGGAGTCAAGTTTCTAAATAAGATGTATTGGGATTATTTTTGTTACGCACTGATAGTTTATATTTATTTCGCTGTTAATTTCACTTGAAATTTAAATATAGTATAAAAACATAAGAACAACTACAATTGCCAGGGAGCAATCACCAAATATTCTATATGAGGACACACAGAATTTTTATTAAAAAATCATGTGTATGAGAGATGGCAGAACGATTGGTTCGATTGGAGTTTCCTGTATGGAACGGTTATGTAAAATGATATTCTACATTTCGTCTTTCTACCTTTCGTCTTTATAAATTTTATGATACCGTGCACTGTTTTCGAGAAAATAGGACAAAATTATTTCATTTGTATGAGGAATGAGAGAAGGCGTGGTTAAACTAGATTTTGATGTATGGATGACTTATCAAAAATCCTATTCTAAACACATTTTACCTTTATAAATTTTTCAATACGACTCACAGTTTTCGAGAAAATTGCAAAAACTGTTTCGTTGGTATGGCGGAAGGGGAAATGGTTCGATTTTACCTGTTCAAGAACTTAGCCTTGTGATTTACCAGAAACGTAACTGTAAAAAATTTTAAGTCTTTAGCTGAATGCCTTCTAAAGTTATGGTGTTCATGGACAGACAGACAGACAGACGGACGGATATGCAAAAATCAAAATCTTTTGTCACTTTCAACACCCAGCTGTAGCACATTTTTGTACTGGTTCGATGCGTTAAAAACGGTATACTAAATCTAAAATACTTCGCATTTTAAATTCGCCATTAATCTACAAAAAGAATTTATTGATGTAGAAATATTTATTGCATTTTAATCATTGACAAATCGAATTTTAATTAGACATCGTGGACCCGTCTCTTATTTAACTATGTAACTATTACTTTTATCACAGGTGCATGTATCAGTCCGGATGGAAGACAAAAGCCGGTTGGAATGCTGAAACTACTGTTTTAATTTGCACATTGCAGAAGTCGAAAAGGTGTATAAAATCCAGGTACAGCATATCGTATAAGAGACACAATATTTATATGCACTCGAAAAACTCGTTTGGCGAAGAAATTGTATTTATATTAATATTTTGAATAGTCCGAGGTTTATTTTACATGGCCTCACGTTATCTATCCTGTAGCAAGTTTTTCCAGCCGCACCTCGTCATTTCCCAGGATCTCCATTGTTGCTTGTTACCGCCTAAGAATCATCCAGAATGGACATAGAAAAAAATTACGTGTAGATCATTTGCCTTGTCTAATGAACGGCATTGATTTATTTGCCCATTTAATTGCGGATCCATTCAATATTCAGGAGATGCAAAAAGAAGTTTTATTATTTGAAATGGTTGTTTGACTTACCTGAAATCAATACTGGAGGTAATTTGAATGGCAGTTGTTGTAACACTTTGAAAACTTGTTCTAAAAATTTAATTTCCATTCGGTTTAATGTATGGAGAATCTATATACAATGATATGTGTGATCTATTGCAAATTATTTGTTTGCCAATTAGAAAATTATGGAAAAAAAACTCCAAGTTTAATAAAAACTTAGTCTTAATTGAGATGAAAAGTGGATCTTAATTGAGTTGTTTAGTTTTTAATAGACTTGTCTTATCAATTTAACAAAATTATTATTTATAATTATGAAAAGAAAACCAATTACAATAATATTCAGTTGACCTTAAAAAATTCTATTTACTAATCTACTTCTTTCACGATATTATAAGAAACTCTAAAGCTCTATACAAGCCAAGCAAACCTCTTACAACGCGGCAGTCAGGTTGCTGGAAAAATCCGTGTTGTAGGAAATCGCGTTGCATTAAACAATTATTATATAAAGACTTATTCCGACTGAGTCATCAACGCTCAGACTAAATTCCTGTATATACACTCAGAAAAATGTTCAGGTCCACTTTTTGTCAGGTTAACTCTGACCTTACAGAGGTTTCTGTAAGCCGGCTAGCGTTCAGAGTTAACCTATCTAAGGTCAACTCGTGCAGCTCCCAATGCCCTACTTCACCTACTGGTGGCTTAATTTCAGAATTTCTCCGACCACAGGTCAACTCAGTTTTACTTGCCCACATGCAGGCGAACGCGCGCCTGCCCGAGGCCAATTACGCCGTATGTAGGTCGTCGAGTTAGCCTCAATTTTTCTGAGTGTAGAAACCTGAAATTTTCAAAGTATGGTCCTCTCATCATGTAGGCACCCACGATGCTTTAAGACTTTTGGAAAAAAGTCGTTATGATTTTAAGACCTCCCGTTTCGAATTTTGAAATTCTAGCACCAGACAGTTTTTCGGAGGGAAAATGGAAAAAGGAGTAGTGTGACTGCTTTATTCTCGTTCGAAAAACCTTGACGAGGGAAGAGGAGAAATTTTCACAAAAAAATATTTGAAGAAAATGCAGTCAATTTGAAATGAATGATTTTATTGTTTTAAAATATTTGACACTCAAATGAACTGCGAAAAGGTAATTGTAATTTAATACCATTCAGCAAACGCTCACATTAATCAATGTCGCCCTTAATTTAAGCAAATTCGCATGTAATAAAATTTTTACCTTTCACATAAAGGCAAACATATTTCTTATGCATATACATCAACATAATCCTAACATATACGAATTAAGACATTAATAATTCTCGAAAGAAGTAAAAAAACAACAAGAATGAAAATATGGTACCATATGTAACCTATAAGGTCATCAAATGCTTCAAATTTATTTTTCAACAGTGGTTAATCTTCAGATTCTGTCAGAAGTTCGTCAAGAATATCAAACGACTTTTTTTTATCAAACAATAAAAAAAACTTGAAGAAGTAAACATTGAAGACCCACCAGACCGAGAATTTCATGGTAATTAGAACATGTCATCAAAAGATCTGTGCGGTTTACCAGAAACCCAAATTAGCTCCCATTTTTTAAACATTTTTTTTGGGTAGGCATTATGCTTTTTGTCAAAGATGTGCCAAACATAATCAGAACCAGTTCTTAACTTAATTTTTTCTTAAAATACCTGAAAATATCTTACAACTTAGGTTTAGGTATGGATATTTTTAGTTTGATACTCTTTTTAGTGCATATGAAGTTCGCTTTTGAGGAGCAACGAACTAAACTAGTGCTTAAAATCGTAAAATGACCTGACATTATAAAAAAATTCAAGGAATTATGAAAATGCGACAAAATTTTATTTTTATTCGCATCTTCAAATTAACACAAAATTACTTAAAATACAAAAAATGTTTTCATTTTGGTGGAAATTGTTTTTGCTACTTCTTCTAATTGGAGTTTGCGAATAAATTAGGAACCTTTTTTTGGGACAGAAATGTTGAATGTTTCAATTGATGGTCAAATCTCGCCTAAATTATTGCGATAATAAATTTGTACGGCTTTGTGAAAGTCTTTCACTTCTAATACTCGCGTGTTTGGCATAAAAAGTTGTTTTGATTTTCTTGAAAGATAAAATTTGCATATTATGGTTAACAGTTTCTTGAACCTTTTGGGATTCTTTTTGGAGAAATTTATAAAAACGTAATTATCATGCAATTAATTTCTGATAAACGAAAAAAAAGATTTTTTTCAGCAAAAAATTCTGAAGGTCGATTGATTTTTTCGACATAATTAATTGCAAAAAATTATCCAATTAATTAATTATTACCAGCAGGTGTAGGTTTCTTGAACGTTGACTAATAGTTGTTCCATTATGTATTAATTTTCAATTAGTTTTTTCGTGAATTTATCTGTAAATAAATAAATTTGTTTGTGGCTTAACTGTTTAATCGAAAATGAATGAATTAAAATATCAAAAATTTAACAGCATAAATTATATTGGCTTATTTTTAGATTTTTTTGGGTTTTTTCTTCAGTGACAGAGATCTATGCCGTCACTCTGATGAGATCCATTCTCGGGATCGAAACTTGATATTTTCCAGTTTTTTATTGGTTCAATTTTATTTTAATTTTATATTGTACTAGCAGACCCTTCATTGCCAGCTTAAAGTTTTTTGTATATACAGGGTAGGCCATTTAAAGTTGACCTATCTGGCGACGCTATAACTTTTGACAGCGCTGACAGATCGACTAATGTCATACCGCGTTGGAAGCGTCATTCGAAGACAATTTACACCATGGAACAGTACACTCCAAAAGAACGCGCTAAAATTGTTCAGCTTTACATTCAAAATAACGTCTCAATTGTGCGAAAATTAATCATGTCAGATGAGGCACATTTCTCGTTGAATGGAGGGGCAAACAAGCAAAATTGTCGATTTTATGCCACCGAAAATCCTCAATTAATTGAAGAACAGCCCCTTTACGACCAAAAAGTAACAGTTTGGTGCGGTGTTTGCGCGAATATGATCATCGGACCGTATTTTTTCGAAGACGATTATGGAACCACGACAACAGTCAATGGTGAGCGTTATCGAGCCATGATAACGAATTTTGTGATTCCCATTATTCGTGAAAATGACATGGATGACTTCTGGTTTCAACAGGACGGGGCAACATGCCATACAGCTCGACTAACAATCAATTTATTGCAACCATTGTTCCCCGGGCGAGTGGTATCGAAAAATGGTGATTTTGACTGGCCACCGAGATCACCAGATTTGACGCCACCAGACTTTTATTTGTGGGGTTATTTGAATTGAAATCCAAGGTATACGCTAATAAGCCAAAAACCTTAGCTCAACTGAAAGCCAACATTCGTCGTGAAATAGCCGCCATATCGTCCGAAACATTGGCCAAAGCCATGGAAAATGCCGAAAAAAGAGTGCATTTGGGTGTCAAAGCTAAAGGTGCCCATTTACGCGATCTAATTTTTAAAAATTAGCTGGAACAAATCTCCTTGGACCAAAATAAATTATGTTTGAAATGGACAAAAAAAATTGTTTTTTTTTTGTTCTTTTTTTCAGAAACAAATGGGTCAACTTTAAATGGCCTACCCTGTATTTTAAAATGCCAAAAAACCATAAATAATCTAAAAACTTTTGGGAAAAAACGTTATCCTTACAGGACCTTCCGTATCGAATTTTGAAAATTGAATACCGGATTCGTGATCAGCGACCCCAAAAACTCTATAATGCCAATTTTTAGGATATTTGCTTTAAAGTGAGTCTTCCAGGATTAATATCAATTAGCATTTGCCATTCGCAGTTTTATGATTGTTAATTAAATATTTATTTTTACGAAATTTTTTGAATCACAAGAAAGTTAATGTTCCATGATTTTTTAGTCCAATAAATGTATCTCTAGAGCTACAACGAATTCTCAGCAACAAAGTGTTCTCCAATTGTGGCAAACTCTGTCAATAATGTTAGCTGCACAAATCTCTGATAGAATTCATCTGTCACGTATGTCGCTCAAATCACAGACTGGCTCTGATGATGAATGTCACACGATAAGAATTTACAGCAATTAGGACCTTGACAAGTAAATGCTCCATATAACCGTCATCCATGGTCTGTTTCTTCGATGGTTGAGAAAAATTCAAAATAAAAAATGTACCTGTCCGTATCATAGTGAGCTCTCATGCGACAGTGTGATTTCTCAGGTCACATGTCAAACTTAGACTTCCTTCTTTGACAAAGATTAACCGAATGCAAAAGTATCTTTGGTGTACTTTTCGCGTAGTTACACTATTTAAAATGAATCGCAAGCTGCTTCTTTACTGTACAATAACTGGCGCGATGTGAGCATGATTTCAATTCTGTATCCATTATCAGTAAGTAAGAAATCCAACATAACCAAACTAAATCATCGAGTCATGTTCCTCGCGACGGGCTTACGGCGATTCAATGAATTTTAAAGATATCAAAGTGGAAGTTAACAGTTGTAAGTAAGCACGGTTTTTAAATTAAACTCCTTCATTAATATTGCTTACACGACAACCGTGGACCCAGCCAACCTTCTCTTGGTCTCGAATCTTAAATCTTGACGACAGACACACCAACAGTCTTGACACTGACAGCAAAAAAAAACGGTCCATGGTTGATGACATGCAAAGATGACTTATACGATGCCCAAGGAGAGTAAAACATGAACTTAATAAGCCCACTTTGGACCGAAAAACAGCAGACCCGGAAAATGTTTTCCACCGTTCAACATTGATCTTCAAATTCAACCGCCAAATTCAATTTGCATTAAAAGCGTTCATTGTCTCAAATATGTTTCGTTCAGCGGTTATCGTTTTGGGACATCGGACGTCAAAAGTTTCACATAAAAAATGATACTCAAAGATTTTTCCACTGTTTTTCTTCTGGTGGATTTTCAATGCTCACCTGCGTGGTGCGTGGTCATCTCAATTAAGAACAATGGACAATCTCGAGATTATCTTTTGTGTTTCGGTGTCTACCTGAGGTGAGTATCAATTTAACCCATTTTGATGACATTTTCACTGTTAGTGGATTTTAATATATTCAATTATGCTGGAAAATCAGATAAATTCATGGACAATAATGTCACTTGGGATATAATTTATAAGAATTACGGTTGTGGAAAATTTTTCTCTTATGAAATGTTGGGTATTTACCAGTTTTTATATTTTTAAACTTGTTTAGTCCTTTATTGGTTGATCATCATACTAATATATAAAAATGAGTTGATGTCTGTCTGTTCCTCTTTCACGCAAAAACGGCTGAACCGATTGACTTGAAATTTGGCATGAGTGTCGGTGGTAGTTCTGGTTCCAACATAGGCATACGGAAAAGTAGCGCGACGGGTGGGGGGAGTAAGAGGAGGGGTTAAAGTAATCTCGAAACTTAGTTTTCCCTCTTTGTTACTCTTTCGCGAGGAAACTACTGAACCAATTGGCCTGAAATTCGGCATAGATGTTCGTCGGGGTTCCCCAACCCAACATAAACCCATTAAAAAGATGGCCGAGGGGTGGGGGAGTAAGGGGAGGGGGTAAAGTGATCTCGAAACTTAGCTCTTCCTCTATGTTACCCTTTCGCGGGGAAACTACCGAGCCGATTGGCCAGAAGTTTAGCTCCAACATAGACCATCAAAAAAAAAAAATTGAAAAAACTTAACCCGGCAACGACGGGTATGCAAGCTAGTAATAAATATGAGTAGAGGGTAAATTTTCCAAGAAAATATTCTTCCAATATATTTTTTTTAGATTATTTTATTCTAGTATTTTTGAAATTAAATATTGCAGAGGAAAGCTTTGTGTTGATCACAACTAATATTTTTTATTCAGTATTACAAAATGCTGTCCTGGTTGAGCCGGAGTTTTGAAAAATTAATTACGAACGAAATGACGTTTGTTTTAAATTAAAGTATCGAGTTTATAATAAAAGCTGGCCTGATTTTTTGACGCAACGTCAATTGCGCCGTAGGCAAATATTATATATATAAAGGAATCACGCCACAGCCCAAATTTTTTGAGACACATGCGCATTTTGTAGAAAATCGTTGATAAAATGCACCGCAGGCGAATAAAATGTAATTTGCAGCAACACCCAACCGAAGTAGAGTATGTTTTGCATATTTAGTGAGCGTTTGATAAATTATAGCACTAAAATCCGGGACAAAAGTTTACATGCTGAAATGCGAGACTGTTTTGGTCATTTTGGGACATATGGGTACCCTAAATATACGCCTCCAAACCACAAGTGGCTCAAATATTTTTTTTTGTGATTTTGAAATAAGTTTGTCGCGCCTATTCAGGGATCCGATTCGCTTTGAAGCCGGAATCTATTTGAAAAATTAAATCACTTGGCAATAAAATATTTTTTTCCTTATAAAATTTAAATCCTTTCAACATTGTTTTTTAATTAATCAAGTGTTAAGAAGTTATAAGTCTAATTGTGTTTTGTTGGTTTATTACAGACAAATCGTGCATTTAACACCATAAATGTGGAAATCCTATGAAAAGCCACTGAGTACAACAATTGGTGATTGATTAAAGCGAAACCAAAATATTTTTTTTTTAAATAATAACATTTAACGATCAACATAGCACCTTATTTGCTATTCTTTGAACATATACTAGAAATCACCATACAATTGGATTTACGAGGCAGCACTTTTATTTTTAATGGCGCGGCGTCCACTGCTTAAACGGTTTTCATTAACGAGTTTTTTGTGTCTTATGCTGGAAATGGCAGTAAACTAAAGATTTGTTAAATAAAAACATTAAATTATTTACTGTTACTACTTTCATGGACTTTAGGCTGAAAATGTAGAACGTTTAGAGACGTCAATAAACGAAATAGATTTAATGTCAATACTTCGGAAAAAGTCGATACCAACTAATTGTAATAAAATGGAAAATAGAAAATATACTTTATGATGATCTGATTGTTCAGAAATCGTAAATTTTTTTTGGCACAGATTTTTTTATTTGGCTGACGGTAATAAAGTTTCATTCTGTACCATAAACAAGAATTATTGGATTTAAATAGAATATTTTATTTTTGTTTAATTGTTAATATAATATTGGTTAAATGGTGTTTTATGCTTCTGGCCTATATTGAAATAATTTGTCGTGCATTCTAAATTCTATAAAATTGACAATAAAGTTTCTGTCACTGAAAAAGTGGGAGTGTAGTTTAGAATTTGCCAAATTTAAGTGATCATCTGAATAGGGAGTGTTGATTTTGCGAATAAAGATAAACTGTGGGTCGTTCAACAGATGAATTTTAAATGTTGTAAACTGTTTCTTATTAACTATTTGAAAGTCTTCTTAAAGATTTATTATTGAATTTAAATTCCTAATAATAAATCTTGAAGAAGACTTTCAAATAGCTAAAATCATTTTAATACGAAAAAAGAAAACTATCTTAAATTAGTAATTTTTAACTAGTGTCAACTGCTCCTAAAAAATGGCAATGAACGGAATTTTTATTTCTAAAAAGTATTTTAATATTTTTTAGATTTTTACGATAGTAACATATCTTGCTGGTTGATTTTTTAAAATATGCAGTTTCTATTCAAGCATAACAAAGAGGAAACATTTCAATCCGTTCTTCTATTCGACGAGTTTAGAAAAAACACCTTACTATAAATATAAATATTGTGCCAAAATTCCTAAGAAATCTCTTAAAAAATGGGCGAGTCGGTAATGGTTTAAAAGAAATCGTGTTTTTTTTTAAATATAAGAAAAGCTAAAATTGCTGGGGGCCAAAGCGGCCAAATACTCTCTATGAGGACAGACAGAAACTTTATTAAAAATAATCGATAGGTGTGAGAGTGGGAGTAAGAAGTGGTCCGATTGGATTTTGATGCATGGAACGGATGTGTAAAATCATATTCTAAACACATTTTGTCTTTATAAGTTTTTCGATACGATGCACAGTTTTCAAGAAATTAAACGGAGTTGGGAGAGGGGAGAGGGGATAGGGGAGAGGGGAGAGGGGAGAGGGGAGAGTGGAAAGGGGAGAGGAGAGAGGAGAGAGGAGAGAGGAGAGAGGAGAGAGGAGAGAGGAGAGAGGAGAGAGGAGAGAGGAGAGAGGAGAGAGGAGAGAGGAGAGAGGAGAGAGGAGAGAGGAGAGAGGAGAGAGGAGAGAGGAGAGAGGAGAGAGGAGAGAGGAGAGAGGAGAGAGGAGAGAGGAGAGAGGAGAGAGGAGAGAGGAGAGAGGAGAGAGGAGAGAGGAGAGAGGAGAGGGGAGAGGGAATGGTTCAATTGGATTTTGATGTATGGATGAGTTATCTAAAATCGACATATTTTGTCCTCCCAAACATCCTGGTGTGGTTCATTGTAGGAAAAATAGGAAAAAGGGTATTTGCATTATCCTTACAGGACCTTCCGTTACGAAGTTTGAAGACCTGTTTCCCAGCGAGTACCTCTATAAGGTAAGATTAATCTGTGTGCAAAATCTCATCGCAGTGAAGTCAGATTTTGCTAAAATTGTTGCTGAATGTATCGTTAAGAACTTAATCAGTGTAGATAGTGGTCATATAATTTTATGAAGATGATTACTTTATGGTATTACATAAACCGTTTTAGCTCAATCAATCAGTGATCACGAGAGTTAATTCACCTTCTCAAACCTTCGTACTCGATAAAAATAGGTAAGCACAAGGGAATCTTACATAATTTTAGCCATTTAGAATAAATTTTCAAAGATGTCCCACATTTTGTGACCTCATCAATTCTGGAATATTACAAAAACTATAAACTTCTACATTTCATATAGTCAATTCTATTTTCACATATAGAACGCGAATTAGAGTCTGATGCAACTTACGATGCAGTGAATTCCGTTGAATAAATCACCTATGACCTTTAACCTTGTCTATAGTGTGAGCTCACATAAATTTATGCTTTTCTATCAGAAATGTGCATCTTTATCTTGTTGAAAAGGAATTGTGCCACTAGTGCATCAGTCGGTAAAAAATTGAAGGTATTTCTGTCTAACATATATCAATTTTATCTATTCCTTTGCTTGTAATTTAATATTGTATGAAATAAACTTTTTTCGTTTTTGTGAATCTTTACTTCACGTTAAGTTAAAATTAGGAAATGCCATTATTTACCTTTTATAAGATTTCTAGAGATTTTTTTTTGCCAAACTGTGAAAGAAACTAAATATTTCTTAATAGATTCTTCTCAGAGAGATGGTTTTGGTTTTATTGCAAAACCTCAATTCTGCCCTTAATAGAACTATCTAATGGTACAATTTATTAAATGAAAACATAACAAAAGCCATAATTGCCAATCTGGCAATTATTGAAAACCCGTATGGTGATATTCGTATCAAAATTCGAGCACTTGTACCAAAATTCCACTTTGAAGTCAAACTTTCCAATAAGATTTTTTAAAATTTATTCCAATCGGATTTTGATGTATGGGAGTTTTATGTAGAATCATATCCTAAACAACTTTTGTACTTGGACTTTTTAGATAAGATGCACCTATTTTGAGATATTCACAAAAACCGTTTTCGTTCGTATGGGGGGTACCCCCCCTAATGGTCCATTTTTGCCCATTAACGAACTTAGCCTCGCATTTTACGGTCTGCGCAAAATTTCAAGTCTCTAGCTCAATCCGTGCGCCCGCAATCCGCGCCACAGACGGACAGACAGACGGACAGACGGACAGACGGGCAGACAGACGGACGGGCAGACAGACGGACAGACGGACAGACAGACGGACAGACAGACGGACAGACAGACGGACAGACAGACGGACAGACGGACGGACAGACGGACATGCAGAAATTAATTATTTTTATCATTCTAAACACACTGGTGTAATTCATTTTTGTATGTGATGACGGGATCTTGGCGTTACAAACGGTAAAGCAAAGTTAATATACCCTTTGGTTTCACCATACGGGTATAAAAAATCTAATGAAAATCGCTTCAGCAATTTGTGAGATAGCAGGGGAAGCGGTTGCAGAGGACTGGGTGGGTGGATTTAAGTGCGTTAAAAGTTTTTTCAAAACTCGACCTTTGTTATTGTGAAAACTCGATCAAATTCCTTTCAGCGAACTAGGATATAATAGAAGAGGGGAATTAGGGGAAGTGTACTTCGGTTTTAGCAGATGCTTAGAATTTATAAGATATATCTGAGAGATCATCTGAGAGATTATCTGAGAGATCCTATCTCCGACACAGAAAATAGGATCGCAATCGGTCAAAGGGTTCAAGAGTTATCACAGGAGGGACATTGAAGGGAAGGAGGGAAGGAGGGAAGGAGGGAAGGAGGGAAGGAGGGAAGGAGGGAAGGAGGGAAGGAGGGAAGGAGGGAAGGAGGGAAGGAGGGAAGGAGGGAAGGAGGGAAGGAGGGAAGGAGGGAAGGAGGGAAGGAGGGAAGGAGGGAAGGTGGGAAGGAGGGAAGGAGGGAAGGAGGGAAGGAGGTTCCAAATAAGGAATTCTATTTTCTATTTTGCAATTAACTCTACCTGTGTGTAAAATTTCATTGAAATTAAATTGAAAACAAACATATAGAGAGACACAAAACAAAAATCACAATTTCATTATTACGAGTATGTATTTATATTGAAGATATAGAAAATCCTAGTTGAAACACAGTATACTCTAATTAAGTGACAAAATATTTGTAAATATTGATATTAACAAATTATTTAATAAAAAAATCATGTCGTCATATCTAGTGTTGCGATTGTTTTCACATTACATTTATGAAAATATTTCACATGAATTCATTCATTTTTTTTAACTAGAAAAAATATTTTTTAAAAATAAAATGGAATGTTTTTCGCAATTTGCTAATTTTTATTTACGCAACAACGAAGTATGCATATAATTATTATTATTCGTTAGATTGGATGCCGCTGCTAATTATTATTTAAGATAAAATAGTTATAGCCACTTAGCACGACTTCGATTCCCTTCAGATGCATTCATGCAATTCAGGAGCCGCTGACTGGGCTTTTGAAGAGTTCTTAATGAGTAGATTCCCTTCCATCAGTTCCATCAATCAATTATTTGTCCAAGTTGAAGACGTCCATTATGATGATCATGACGACAGCCACAAAAGCGAACCGATTACCAGCGTGGGGAAAAGGGCGTCAAGTTAATGTGAAGTTATAAAATTTCCTATAGAGAGGATGGGCGAATGGTAAATGCCCATCACATAATTGTTATTTGGTATAACTTGTTAATGCTAGAGTAATTCAATACGAGAACCATTAATTATAGCGCACTTTGGTGTTTTATACACGAACCTTTAGCAGTAATGGACAGCCAGCTCCTAATCACCTTCTATTTCTATGGTGATTGCAAACACCTTAAGGTCCATTTTGTTCAGAGATGCAATTTTCCATCTGTTGACCTCTCGATTCCATTCTGATCCTTTGATATAAAAATGCAAAACAATTGCGGCGATTCTGAATTGATTGAAATATGTGAAGGGCGCCTTATTATGTGCCGTGACGGCGAAACAGGAATTTTGATGTATGGGCCATTTAGTTGTGCTCGTCGAAATTGAATTTATATCGGAAGTTTTCTGGCAGACACCTATTTCGTGGTCATGACGATATTTCCCTGGCGATCAGTTTTGTAAAGCAATTGTAATATTAAGGATTTAGCGCAAATTGAATTACTTTTGCCTTCGTTAATCGGATAGGTGATTTATGCTTATTTGAGTGTTAGAATTTTGATGTGATGTTAGAAGTTTTTTTTTTGAATTTGTAGGTTTCTCGTTTTTTCAGATGATTTAGGCAAAGCTCGTTTAACGCAAGGCTCGATTATGCAAATGCATCGTATTATTCAACTTTTAAATTTATGAGAGGGAAAGTATTGTATTCATGACGGAGACCGACTCGAGAACGGGGGCAGATAGAAAATTTCTGATCGGTACGAAATGCGTTTCAGGCAAAATTATGAAGATGTCCGTGGATCTGTCGGTATGTCCGTTGTCCGTATCTTAAATAACTTGAAAACGCGTTGATCGAGGGATTTGAAATTTTTTGTAAATAAGTTTTATATATCAATTTTTAGAAAAGCTTTTGAAAAAATGGAAATTCAGCAGTGAAAAATTGAAAGGTTTCATTCAGTAAAAATTCAACCAGTCTTTGAAATATGTCTATTTTCTTAAACTATGCGGTATAATATGGTCGAAAATAATAACTTTAACTACATTTATGTGAAAAGCATTACCGTTTGAACAGTTTAACGTCTTGAAAAATGTCCAAATATTCATGCAAATGTAAATGTCTCATATTTGACACCAATTTCAACTTAGAAAACTAGTCTCTATCGCTCGGATGTAATATCGTAATTTGTGTTACTATCGAGCATCGAAAATTCCCACTTCGAATTTTCTTTGGTAACACCAAAACCAAAGCTCAATTGATTGTCAAACGATATCGTAACTGTTTTGTCAACGACCACGTAATAATAACATAAATTATGGTCAAATTTAGCGACTTTATGCGGCTGGATCATCAGACGAGCATCATTATAGATTCTTTGGCGTTTACTCAGAGATATCCACCAATCGAATTAAAATCGAAGAAATTCCAAGATTCCCAGTCGATAGTAAATAGAAAAGTCGCACAGCTGGAATTTACCTGTTGATGAAATTGTCTAGGTACAGTTGATCGTCCATAAATTTTTCTTCATGATTCTTTATAGCCATGGCCGTCAAAAAGTTGCCCACTCGCTACCGTAGGCTGTGACAGGTGAACAATTTTACTTTATCATTATTAGTTTTTATAACGTTTTTTTTTCTTTTCATACGTTTCTCGAAGATCAACGGAAATATTTCTATCTGAAAATGCAAAATCTAGAGCACAATATCTTATCAGAAATAACCTTTATATGCAAAAGCTATAATTATCAGTAATGAGTTCTTTTCATTGTGCTAGGAAAAATCAAAACTGAATTTTAATCCAGTTAATACAATATTTGTTCGGTTAAGTGTGATGGTAACCTAAATTTTAAACGCTTTTGTTGATATTCATAATTCCCTTAAAAGAAAAATATATTTTTTTTTTTGTTTCTTTAGAATATGAAACGAAGAATTTTCTCTTTTAACGAACTTTCTCCGCGATATTTTGTAGTAAAGTTTTATGTTACAATAATGTTCTATTGTTGATACTGATTTTAGCTATTTTAGATAAAGAAAAGCAAACCATAATGAGCTTTCGATTTTAGTTCATTCACAGACTGATTTGTAGTTTGTTTTTAACATCAGATGAAGTCAACTAGGTTTATAGTCTGTGGATTTTTATGAACTGTAGAATGAATTAAGATGAAATTTGTGTCCTAGTTAATGGGTGTCTGGGAAAATGAAACGATTTTTACTTTCTTATACGTAGCATAATAAAGAATTGTATTTTTGAAAAATTTCGCCCTCTTGATTTTGCCTAAAAAACATTTTCCGAGCACTCCTAAATCGATTGGAAAATTATTACAAAAATGTCTTTCTGTCTGTCTGCCAATCTGTCAGCCAGTCTGTCGGTGTGTGTTCAAGATTTCTCAAAAACTAATAGAACTAGAGTCGTAAAATTTTACAGGGATGTTTGGTCCTGGGCTGGGACAATTCTGAAAAATCCAGTTAACCGGATGTAATCAAAATGGCGGATTTTTTAAAATCGCAATTTCGTTTTTTGTGATTTACTCCGAAACTACACGTTTTTTTAGTATGAAGAAGATGAATTTTTGAAGATTAACTTAAAAACTTGTTAAATATTGTCCTAGATAAAAATCCTCGATTCCCATTACATTTAAATTTATTAAAAAAAAGGCCCCAAATGGCAAAAGTTAAACTTCATTGCAGAATTGCGCTACTTAAGCAGCTAATTTTCTTCTAATAATAAAATAATTACCAACATAGGAATTTATATTCATCATTAGTAGATAAGCCCATGTGATACATGAGAGTCTTATTATGCAATTAGATACATGTACATAAAATACTAGAATTTTAGCGAAATATCTACAACTATAAAATTATTATATGGCACGCATCTTCAGCGAATGTTTTAGAAAATATGCATTACTAAAATACAAACTTAGAAGAATAGTTTAGTAGAACATTTGATGAAGCAATTTACACGCCTCATTAGATCGTAGATTTTTGCTATTGTACTAATCGGATATCATAGAAACATAATTCCCGTATGTTTTATGGGATTTATACGCAAAATGGATTTAAACTGTTCAGTACCAAGTTTATTGTTGGCTGACTAATGTGCGAAGTTGCTGATGATCTTGTAGGCAATCTTTTGTATGGGAGTAAAAGATCGACAAGACTTAAAGTTTATGTCATAAGATTTAGCGTTAGACGTAATACTTTGTACCAGTTTCACAAACAAGTTTTAACTGACTTTTATGTTTTTAATTTGTTTGTATTTTATTGATGCATTATTATTATGATTTATGCTGTCATAAAATTATTCATTAAATTAGAGTTTGTTGTACTCGAATGCATGCACTAAGCTTCTGTTATTTATTCTAATTGTGAGGAAAATATATTTCAAGTTAGTTTCAAAAAAAAATAATAAAAATATATTGCCGGAAAATTATGGAAATCTATCTATTTATACAGTTTTCTTGTGAAATAAAAAACGGCTAGCAGAATTATGGCGGGATAGGTAAGGTTAAATTAACATGCAATATTCATTTTTTACATTGCAATTTCAACGATTTTTTTAAGAATGAGATAAAAATGTAATAAGTTGTAAAACTTAAATGATTTTGATTTTGAATATAACAAATATTTTCAATCAGTTTTTTGACAATTGCAAGAAATTTATTTAATTTTAAGTAAGAAATACTTTGTGAATTCGTCAAATTTGTTTAAGGGGCTGTCCATAAAATACATGCCGGTTTTTTGGAAAGGGGTGGTGGTGGGGGTGGAGGGGTCTGCGGTAGTGTGGCAGTACTAAGCTACTGCTGTATTGTGCCGCAATACTAATATCCATACAAAAAAATCTCAAAAAATTCTGACGAAGGGAGGAGGCGGGGGTTGGGTGGGGTACGAGAGCTGGAGTGGGGTTTTAAAATGACAAAAATTAGCATAGTATACTTTACAGACAGCTCTTTCAAATTTTAAATTTTAAATTTGAAAAAATTCAAATTTTCATTGAATTTCTTTGATTTTCTTCAATCATAAAAAAATTTCCATGGATTTTTTTTTCTAAAATTTTTGTTTTTGGAAATTTTTTTTGCATTTTGATATAAAAAATGTGTATCTACGACTAACGGCTCGCATGGTATGAACTTTGGAGAAAAAGTAGATTGTTTAAAAAATCGGTTTTCCAGCGAGTTTTCTGATTGTACCGCCGCAACCGTTAATATCACTTTTGTTCTTTCAGGTGAATTATAGGTAATTACAATTCACATCTAATGAAAGCATATATAAATTTTCTACATTTTTGCTTAACGGTTCTCAAAAAAAAAAAATTCAAAATTTTCCGGAGACTATGTTTGTTTGAGAAAAAAGGCATACAACCAAATCCAAAGAAAATGCAATTTCCTGGATTTTTCCTTTAAACGTTGGCTACCAGCCAAAAAAACGCACTCTTATTTCACTTTTGCACACTGTGAGGAACCGGTGAACACAATATGCTCCACAAAAAAACCCCTTTGTACCGCACGAACGACTGCACTCAGCCATGGAACTTGAGAAACTGACGGTAATGACAATAGTGTGTGTACACCGGTGACTCACATTGTCTCTTTGGTTGACACGCTGTGATCACCGGTGACTCACATGGTAGCCAACGTGTTAACGGCTTTTATGTATCTTTAACGGTTCTCGAGATATTTGACATTATAAAAAATATTATTAAACTAAATATTGCATAGGAAAATTTTGTGTTGATCTCAAATGATATACAAAAAAGTGTAAACTATTAAAATTGAAATTGTTAAGAGCACATTCACAAATTTTACCAGAAAACACAAAAATGTTACTTCATAATTAAACAGAAAGCATTAAAAACCGCTAAAATTTATTGAATTGCTCTGTTTATTTGTGAAGATCGTGATGTTTTTCGTTTTTTTTTTTAATGTTGTTAATCTTGCAGTTCGAACCTGGTTGCCGGCTTGGTGTGCATTTAAGCATAAAATATCGTGAAAACGTGTCATAATAAAAGGTTACCGGCACACCTATTTTTCAGATAGACATCACATCAACTTGTGCCATGCGTTCAAAAGAATTTCCATTTATATTATGTTGATCAGTCAAGTTTTTAAGTATCCGAACCGACCGTTTATTGGCAACAGTTTCAACCAGTAACAAAAGTAGTTTTTCATTTTTGCTGCTGTTGAATTTTCTTTAGAGCTCAAAATTGATCGCCCAGTAGTTCAATGGATGATGGCGAAACGTGTGTCTTCCTTAAAGTGTCATGTCAATGCGAGATGTGAATAATAGTTGATTATGTCCGAGATAATCTTTTAATAGTTGATCTGAACAGAAAACGTGCAAATTACTTTCTGGTATTATGAATTAGATAAGGAACGAATTTAAGTATTTTGACATTGTGGCCATTTCTCTTCCACGTTTTGATGTATGCCGCCATTCGCACGAAGTTCTACCATGCCTGAGTATCATGTAACCGAAACCTAATCTAAAATGCTACTGTATTTATGCTTTATCATTATGTCAAAACATTGGATGCATAGTATTTGTTTTCGGAGAAATTACTGCCTCTTTTTGAAAAATACTAGAAAACTTCGGGCATTGGAAAGCTTTTAACGACTCATAGATCCTTGTGGAGAAATTCCAATTGAAGTTTAATAGATTTTCTAAAAATCGACTCAAATTGGATTTTGATGTATAGAAAAGTTATGTAAAACATGTAAAACATAACTTTTCCATATATAAGTAAGTGTTTTGAACAAAACCGGTTTCTAGAAAATCACTGAAACGTTGAATGAAAGAATCCTGATCTTTTAAATTTTTTAGAAGCAAATTTTTTAATTAGACTCGATTTATTTTAGCTTTGATGGGTTTCTCATTTTGAACCGACTTCCAAAACGGAAAAGGTTCTCAATTCGACACGAACATATTTTTTAATTTTTTTTTTGCTGTACTTTTTGTGCAGCAAAAATCAGTCCAATCTTTTTGCTTCATCTCATTGCTAATGTAAAAAAAAAATGTCATCCCGGTCAAATTCAAATAGTTCTGCAACAATCACTGAATGTTTTATGAAATATAAATGATAATAATCTGAATATCTCAATATCTGGTTTTTATAGTGATTTTCCTCTAGATTAATGAGCCAACATATAAAAATCTAGTTGCAACTGCTTGACATTGTTCAATAAAAGGCAGTAATAGTAATAATAATGCGAACATGCGAATTGGAGATGACCCAGATGGGACCATCTAGGGGACAATAATTGTGGGAATTATAATCGCGGACCGATAAAAACATAAAAACATATGTTCATAAATGTTGTCTTATGCAGAACTCTTGTTTAGCATACTTTTGTCTTTTGTCTAGCGAAATGATGATAACGAAATTTCTCTGTGATCAATAAAAGAACCGCCATAAAAAACTGTATACAACCATGACCTCTCTTGGCAATGAAAGTAAGTCGTTGAAAAAAAAGATCATCACGACCGATCGTTGATTGATCGACGATCATAACCTTAACGGAACAAAGCAAAGTCTAGAAAAGGCACCCGGATTATAAATAACAAAAAAAAACAAAAATCTGAAAAAATATGTATTTCTTCTTAGTCATCCCAAAAATTGAGGGTTTACTTTACAAAGTTTAAGAATCCGTGCGCGAAATGATCAGCGATCGCGGGTGTAATTTACCACGGAATTCATTTAATCTTCAATTTAAAAAGGCAAGTTGCGTGGACGATTTTCTTATTTGCTCTCAAAAAGACCCAAATTCGTTGGGTTATTGGACTTCTGATCAAATTGTTCGGAATTCGTCACTCATGATTTGACCTCAGCCCTGATCTAGACTGGTACCGCGATGGATGGCCAAATTTTTTTTATGTCTTTTACTATTTAAGGTAGATTAGTGGAACACACTTTCTCGTAATGAGAAGGCTTTATCTGATCGTCTTACGATACGATCATGAAAGTAATTTTGTGATTTTCCATTTTAATTTTTTTTAATATTAAATACTTTTTCGTTTTCAATTCGATTTTGAAGGGTTTTATCAAAGAAAGGGGTTTTCAATTAACTGAAAAATTGAATGAATCTTAATAGCATTTTTCGTGTCTGGCACTATCTGCCGCTTGAATTTGTATCTTATTTAGGGGCTGAAAATGCTATTATAGTAAATTATGTTCAATACAAACATCCAAGAATACTTGACCCGCCCAATAAAATTTTCTCACGATCACAGTACGTTTTTTTAACTTAGAATAAAAATTTGAAATCAACACCACGCATTTAAAAACAATCTGTTGCACAGAACGGCAAAGATAATAAGGAAAAATTGGAAAAAAAACTTATTCTATATTTTCTTATTAACAGTAAGTGTATTTTGATCTGATTTTTGCAGCGCAAAATAAAATTTCCTGAAATAGTTCCCTGTTCATGATCGGATCGGAGTCGAAAGCGATCAATTCCACGATTCCTACAGTGATTACAGCCATTCGAAGCGTTGTAATTTCGATAACTAAATTGTATCGATCATACTGGTACCATCGGACGGTTTTGAAAGAGTTTCTGTTGGTCCCGAAATATACAACCACTTTTGAATTGTTGAAAAGTATTTGTGCTTTTCGCGGCGATCTAATGTGCTAGCGAATTTTAATTTATTTTTCTATTGGGCCTAAAGTCTGAGAACTGGGTTAATTGGCTGCATATTTACTTAGAGTCGTGTCGAAGGGTCAGAAAACAGCAGAAACATCGAAACATCACATCATCAGAAGCCAATTTTTATAACGCGATCTAATACTTGTGTGCTCGGAAACGATGTAAACTAGAACTGCTTACAACTTAGATACTTGTATCTATCCGGAGAGATACTGTTGAGCGGAAGAGAAAATCAACAAAACGTTTCAATTAACTTTGACTATCGACCGTAGATCACACCTGAGATATGACTATATACATATAGGTATTAACATCATCTACATATATTTTCTACCGGCAATGCATCGTAAAACAAGACTTGAGAACGGTAGTAAATCTACTAAAACAAGTAGCTACTTTTCACCGATAATTAGCGAATGTATTCCAAACATTCCACAATGCATGAAACAACATCGAGCTAAATTAGAGATTGGCCAAATGTACACTAATGAAATAAATTACTTTAAGACGATTAAAGTATAGTATAGAAGGCAATCTTGGTTTCACATATTTACTGGCATACTATATGACGGTTTCAAAGGGCTGCACTAGGCTTGACAGTAGATATACAAAAATTGATTTTATTGTACGAAAATATTCTGAACACGACAATTGGATAGTAATTTTACCTATCTGATAGTGGATAAATGTGTATAAAATCACATTAGCACAGGTATTTCCCATGTGAGAATCGGCACTGATTAAGGGACAATCTATTCATTAGGATGTCTACACTATTGGTAGTTGAATTGAATATAGTAGAAATTTTTGTCGCCATTCGTTTGGATAGCTACTTGACAATGACTTGTAATTGAAATTTCTGTGCAAATTGTTATGCCCAAGAATTCAATGTTACACAGAAAAAAGTGATTAGTAAATTCATATACAATTTTCATTGATTTCCAGTCAACTTCAAAAAATAGTTGAATTACCGACAAAAGTAGACAGTCAGCTGCTAAAATGTAGTCAATTTATCTAACCAGACCAAGTTATTGTCTACTTTTGTCGGAAAAAATGCAGGAAATTTAATTTCCTTTGGATTTTTGAAAACACTTAATTTTTTTTAAATATCTTAAGAATTGTTAGAGATACATAAAAACCGTTAAAGCAAAAAATATACGAAATTTTATTTCCTCTAAGTTTACTCATATCAACTTTTTCATAAAAGCGCATAGTTTCCGAGAAATTTTCAAAAAACTTAATTTTTTTCAAATATCTTCAAAACCGTTAGAGATACGTGGAAACCATTAAAGAAAAAATTGTGGAAAATTTTACATCCTTTAAATTTGGTTACAAGTATTTTTTCATAAAAGCAGTAAATTTTCTACTTTCCCAAAAGTTCATGGAAAACACCGATTTTAGTATAAACCACTAAGAAAAAAATTTCAAGTCGCTAGCTCAGCGCACCTTTGAGTTATTTACTATACTTAAAATGGACAGACCGATAGACCGAGAGACAGACAGACAGTCCGATAGATGGGTGCTCAGACATCCTCATAATTTTCCCTGAGACGGATTTCGTACTAGAAAGTTTCTATCTGCTAACGTTTTCGAGTCGGATTCTGTCATGAATACAATACTTTCCCTCCACAGCAGACGAAAGTAAGAAGAAAGTTCGAGAAGGTCATTGGCAGCGGCGAAGCGTCAAAATAGACTACTAGACAGAATAGACACTGCTTGGTCAAAAAACACCCCAAAAAGTACAAATAAATAAATTTTTTATCTATGTATGTGTAGTTTTTAAAAAAAAATCCTTCTAAGATTTCAGAATCGCAACTTTAGGTATTGGACCAGAGTTGGGCAAAATGTAATTTAATTAATAATTAAATTACTTGTAATTGAATTACATGTAATTGAATTACTTTGTAATTGCAATTACATGTAATTGTTTTTGTTTTTAATTACAAATAATTTAATTACAAGTAATTATTTTTCATCAATTACAAAGTAATTGAATTACATGTAATTGCAATTACAAAGTAATTCAATTACATGTAATTTAATTACAAGTAATTCAATTACACGTTTAATTACTTAAATAAAATTGGTAACTAAATTGAATTTCCACCGTTCTAAAAAAACCCGGTTTCTGAAACGGCGACATTTCAGGTTTTAAACTCATAGTAATTGCTTAAGCAAAATTTAAGCAGTGGTGAAGTTTGCTTAGCAATGCTGATTTGCTTTCCTTTGTGTTTCTTATACAGGAAAATCGATTTCTTTTTTTTGGAAAATAGTACGGAGCAAAATAAAATTAGGGAGGAAATTTCTGAACAGCACATGACTTTCTTATACAACAAAAAAAATTTTTTTTTCAGGAAAATACCCTAGAGCAAAATAAAATTAGGGAGGAAATTTCTGAACAGCACACGACTTTCTTATACAACAAAAAAAATTTTTTTTTCAGGAAAATACCCTAGAGCAAAATAAAATTCTCGAGGCAATTTCTGAACAGCACATAACTTTCTTATACCACAAAATTCTATATCCAAATCAACATACAAAATAAAAAACCCGTGTCTTTAAAATAGCGTATTTTTATATTTAAGAATCGATTTTTTGTGGTATAAGAAACTCATGTGCTGTTCAGAAATTGCCTTGAGAATTTTATTTTGCTCTAGGGTATTTTCCTGAAAAAAAAAATTTTTTTTTTGTTGTATAAGAAAGTCATGTGCTGTTCAGAAATTTCCTCCCTAATTTTATTTTGCTCCGTACTATTTTCCAAAAAAAAGAAATCGATTTTCCTGTATAAGAAACACAAAGGAAAGCAAATCAGCATTGCTAAGCAAACTTCACCACTGCTTAAATTTTGCTCAAGCAATTACTATGAGTTTAAAACCTGAAATGTCGCCGTTTCAGAAACCGGGTTTTTTTTAGAACGGTGGAAATTCAATTTAGTTACCAATTTTATTTAAGTAATTAAACGTGTAATTGAATTACTTGTAATTAAATTACATGTAATTGAATTACTTTGTAATTGCAATTACATGTAATTCAATTACTTTGTAATTGATGAAAAATAATTACTTGTAATTAAATTATTTGTAATCAAAAACAAAAACAATTACATGTAATTGCAATTACAAAGTAATTCAATTACATGTAATTCAATTACAAGTAATTTAATTATTAATTAAATTACTTTGTAATTAATTACGCCCAACTCTGTATTGGACATATGCATAAAAATGAGCATATGCTAATACTCAATTTTTTGGAGGAGATCCTGCCATTTTTAAAAATTAAAGTGAACATATTCTGTACTTCTGAAGCAGGAGTTCGTACTGAAACTCCGAGCATGTTAATTTACTCACTTTTATTCACAAAAGGTGCAGAATTTGGTCAAAAATAGTGGAGAATAAGCACTTGCTCATTTTAATGGGTATTATGCATGACTCCAAAAACTTTCTGGCATTAAAAAAGGCAATAAAACTTTTTAACAAGATTATATTCTTATGTTAACCGAGTTTGTTAGCGAAAGGCTATTAAATATTCAATTATCACAGATTTATGACTCCAAATCAGTTCAAAAGGTGATTAAGGCTTGCCTAGAAAAACATTAATTTTAGCAAAACCAATAATAGAAAATGTTATCCAACGCGACTCTTGATTTATTTCCATTTTTGCAACACAAATCTGTTGAGTCACACCCGCATTTTCTTTCTCACGATCGAACCGCCTGCCCAATTTGTCACCCATAGTGTCACGGGTGGTCATCCATTTCAGGGTAAATAAGCCTTGAAGGCCCTTTCCAATTGTCCTAAATTCATAATTTTTTTTTCATCACTCCAGAACCTAATACCTATAATTTATCTACTTAGATTTATATTTGAACACTTCCTACTCGTAAACGATATAAATCAGAGATTATTCATTTATTCATTCGAATAAAATTATGATTCGCATGCAAAGAAAAAGCAACCAGAGACCCGGTCAAACATCTGCAAATACACCTTGATCGTGTCATGGGCATTAAGAAATGGATCTTTCACCGACTCAAAGTATTAAACGAGTGTCTCTGTGACGTCGCAAATTATAGATTTTCTCCATATTGCTTAGAATTCGGTCGGTCGGTCAATCAGACACCTACATGTGATCACCTTCGATGGCGATTTTTTTTCCACATTGTATTTAAGGTGTGCAATACGGTATCAAGCAATAACTTCAGATATGGTGATTAATTTGGGTATAGACCAAAACCAAAAATCATGTTCTAGCTTTTACATATTCACAATTTTGCAATGAAAAGTCTGGATTGACATGGCGATTGGGGGAATCGCCTTAGGGTGCAGCACTTAAAGTTAAAGATGGTTATTACCATATGTAAGCGATCTTCGTTAGCTAAAATTACTGGCACCTATAGAAACGTTCGCCGATCTTGAGTTGCATCAAATCGATCTGCTAACCTAGAGATGGTATCGTGATCGTGAGCAATTCAATTAAACAAATTGATATGGGAAGTTTCGAGAATATGTTTGCGATTGTACACAAAATCACCTCATTTTTTGACTATATCCCACTTCTGAAGATTCGGGAGAGTTAAATCGCAATTTATAAGCCGATTATGTTATTCTGGTCAAAAGAAAGTTAATGTGGGTGATCAAAATAGCTTATAGAAATGCAAAAGCTTTTTATAAATGGTTGTTCTATAAACCTGTCAGGCATTTAATAAGTGAGATTACAAATATGTGAGGTACTTATAATTTAAATATAGTAAAAAAAGTTTTTTTTTGGATTTTTTTCTAGCATCTGTTATTAACCGCAAAAAAATTTCAGGCATTGCAATAAGCTGTGAGAACCTTTTCAGTAATTTTGAATTCCTCTTGAAATAAATCATGTATGAATAAAAAATTAAACAAATAATATTTTAAGAATTGACTGTTGTTAATACAGCGAATAGTATTTTTTTTAAACATTGGTAACCATAACAAAATCTTTAAATGATTACCTGACTTTATGAGGACCCGAATGGCCAACAAGATGCTAGGGTCTTGTTTAACAAGTAATTGCACTCAAAATAGCAATTAACGTACACGCGGCTCTATTACTTTAAAGCCTATAATCAGTTGAATAGAATTTTAATAGCCTCATCGGTTATTACTTCCTGGTCAAGTAGTGGTCACCCCGACTACAATCGCCGCCGTCGCAAAGTCATCGACCATCGGTTCATCGAAGATATATGTTTACAGTCAGTGACTTACTGGTCCACTATGGATCCTCCGGCTGAATGGGTGGCTTCCTTCACTACCGTCCGTTCATTTTCCCATTTTCCATATCCATGGAATCTATATTTCTAATACTCCTAATGAACCTGTTTGGATGAGATTCTCTTTTCCTAAGGCTATGCAAATTAAGTTTAGAAACCATCAGTATAACTTTTTCTGTAGTTCTTTAGATGGAAAATACATTTTTTGAACAGAATTTTCTTCAAATGTTAATCGGGTTGTGTTGGTTAAGGAATTTCAAAGTTACATAAATATTTATTGAAAAATAGTGGAAAATGAGCAAAAAATATTGTGAAGAACTCTAAATAAATTTCAGCAAAATTGCTATATAAAGATTAATATATTCTAGAATCTAAATAATATATTTCAGTTCTTATCATATCATACTAATATATAAAAATGAGTTGGTGTCTGTCTGTCCCTCTTTCACGCAAAAACGGCTGAACCGATTGACTTGAAATTTGGCATGAGTGTCTGTGGTAGTTCTGGTTCCAACATAGGCATACGGAAAAGTAGCGAGAGGGGTGGGGGGAGTAAGGGGAGGGGGTAAAGTGATTTCGAAACTTAGTTTTTTCGCTATGTTACTCTTCCGCGGGGAAACTACTGAACCGATTGGCCTGAAATTTGGCCTAGATGTTCGTCGGGGGTCCAGCTCCAACATAGACCCATTTACAAGTAGCCCGAGAGGTGGGGGAGTAAGGGGAGGGGGTAAAGTGATCTCGAAACTTAGCTCTTCCTCTATGTTACCCTTTCGCGGGGAAACTACCGATTGGCCTGAGTTTAGATCCAACATAGACCATCAAAAAAATAAAAATAAAAATTTAGAAAAACTTAACCCGGCAACGACGGGTATGCCAGCTAGTATTCTATATCAGGGGGTCGCATTTTTTGCTAAGATTTGTTTGTTGGCCGTGCGACATCGGTATATAATACTATTTTTGATAAGAATCAGCAAAGATTCGAACCCTTGAGTTAAGCAAAGATTCACATCATTTCAATTGCTCAGCTTTTTGTTTATGACGTCACTGCTGTTATAAGAATATTTCATATCTCTTTTCCGTATGAAATTCATATTCAGTGACAGAATTTTTTGACCAGTCTCATAATGAAATGCCTATTATGAAACATGATTTTTTCCTTATGAATTTCCGTAGATTTGTCCCCTCGACAAAATTGGGCTAATAAAGTCGGGCTTTGCACATAATATGTACGTTTTCGGAAAAATAAGATAAGAATTTTAATTGGACAAAATGGTATCAATTCCGACAAATAGAAAAGTATTTTGCAACTTTCGAAAAAAAGTAATCGTACCGGAAAAAAAAAATAATAATGTAAAAGTTTTGAAAGTTCTTATAGGTAAATTTAAAACTTATTTTTTTCTGTTCCAATAAATGAATAAGGAATCAGTATTTCATCGGCAATTACCACCTGGAATCATATTTCATTTTTGAAATTAATTTATTAGAATCCTACTGAGTGAGTTACTTATACACATATTAACTATTACGTTATTACCAAAATTAAATAAAAATTCTTTCGACACGAAAAAAATCTTCATATAGCTAAGCTTCCTCATTTAGTTCGATTTGCAATTTTTTAAATGTGTTACTTCTTCCGACATCCCCACACTAAAAGTCCCGTGTAGTGCTAATTTCATTGCCTACCGGCTCATTACCAGTCATGACAAACACTTTTTCCAAGAAGCAAATGCCATGATGGATCCATTTTACGAATAGTGAAGTGAAGTGGAGTGCCTTTCCAAGTGCCCAATACTCCAAATAAATTCAACAAGATCCAATTTTTTATCCACTATCAGAGCAATTGAATGACTTACGATGACGGTGCCATCGTGAAGTCTGGCAAATTTGAACGATTTTCATCGTTTCACTAGAGGAGTTCTTTTGTTCATGAGGCGTTTGAAAAGATTTTAACGGAAGAAGTGCAAAACTGGGCCTCCTGATTTCAAGTTACCTCAAGTACGAGAACTTATAGATATTTACCTTGGTGTCTATGCTGACACTTGGCTGGTGCCCTCTTTGTACAAACAGAGGCAGTACAACCGTCTTCTGGGAACAATTGTTGAACGTTCTTTATCAAATTCTCCACTATTTTCATTTATAATTACATTTTGCACACTTTTTCCTCATAACTTTTTAAAAAAAAAAATTTTTCGACTATCCAAAGAAATGGGGGAAAAAATCCAAGTAGGTATACATCTTATGTGTATCACTAGGTGATGTAAAAAAAAACCGACTAGATCTAACCCAATTTGATTTCTTTACAATCCATTCGATTTAGAGCATGCAATTTGTTTGTAATGTATGTTTCGTTTATGTCTTGTTTGCTCCGTAGTTTAACATTCTTGGTGACATGAACAAACTGTCGATTGATTCTCGATTGCTGATAATTTTCCCAATGTTTATTTATTTATTTATCTATCAACGCTAAGTGTAAATTTCACAGGTGAATAGAATTTCTGTAAATTCAGTGAAATTTTCTTTTGATATAACAATTTCGTATCCTAGACATTAAGTGATAAAATCTATGCTTGATTTTCAATTGGGTCATCACCACAAAAACCATTCAACCGAATAGATTTGTTTTTCCTCATCTTACCATTGCATAGTGCAATTTACGTAGCATTCGACTCAATTACTCTATGCAATTCGATGAGAATGATCGTCAGGTTAATTTAGTAAAACACGGTGAAATTCCTTTATACCCGCAAATTCCTAAGCCAGTGGTATCCGTACTGCATTGAGTGTGTTACATTTATATCACCTATCGTTACTGTTTGCTGCTATCGATGACACTTTCTGGTGGGCCGTTAAATTATTTCTTAAAGAAAGGAAACACAAGCGGCCAAGTCAACATGCTTCTGGCTAGAAAAATGTTTACAAAATGTCCACAATCATTGTACAAAATTAGAAATTCAAATTGAGAACAGAAATGTTGTTGATCGGGGATTTTCTAAGGACAAAAAAATACTATTTTTTTATTTTTGGGGATTTAAGGGGGCTTTAAAATCGATCATATTATAGTTGGAATTATATCACGGTCTTCCATTGTAGTACTGATATTGCATAATGAATATTTTAAAAGGAAAATAAGAGGTTTTTCCATCTTTTTGATTGTGAAAAAGGACATTATAAAAACTAGGAAATAGTCTAGCATGAAAAGTAATTCTAATAAAGTATCAGTTGTGATCAACATGAAACTTTCCTCTGCGATATTTAGTTTCGGAAAAATATGTAACATATAATATTTTTTCAAATACCTTAAGAACTATTAAATATACGTAAAAACCATGCAGAAAAAGGGAAAAATGCAGGAAAATTAATTTCCTATGAATCAATTTTTTCCCAAAAGCACTTAGTTTTTGAGAAATTTTCAAAAAACCTAATTTTTTTCAAACATTTTGAGAACCCTCAAGGTGCCGCTCCACATGAGAGTAAATGGCGGCGAGAACCTCTCGAGATTTCTCGATAGTAGCTACTCGCAAATGGACACGTCTCTGAGAGTCGCTCGCAGAAACTCGCAAAAACTCGCGAGCAAGTTTCTGCGAGCTGTCAAAAGTGATTCTACTCTCTAGTCGAAATACCTCCACTGAACTCTCGGAGAGTAGCTCGCCAGATACGAACAGCGTTTGAATTTCGCTAGTAGCTTTCGAGAACGCTAGAAGCTCGATTTCGCTAGTAGCGATAGAAAAATCGCCGAAATTAACTCTCAAATGGACAACCTCCTGCGAGTGACTTTTGAGAGTTTTTGAGAGTTACTCACGTATTTACTCTCATGTGGAGCGGTACCTTTAGAGAAACTTAAAAACCGTTAAAACAAAAAATATACCTGGAAAATTTTATTTCCTTTAAATTTGCTTATATCAATTTTTTCATAAAAGCGCATAGGACGCTGGGACCTAATGCGTTAATATCGTAAAAGGATTTTCCTGGAATTTTCGTGTTACATGGAAAATTTTCAAGATTTATTTTACTATTATTTTTTTTTAAAAAAGCTTTAACGATTTCTTTGCTTTTTAACATAACGGTAATTCAACTATGACTAATCGTTCGGAAAACAAAATTTGTTGAGTTTTGGGAAATTCGGAAAATGCAGCTTTTAACACGTTGGCTGCCAAAGCCTTTTCAGGATTTTGATCGTGCAGTGCCAACGTCTTTTCACGATTTTGGTCACCTGAGGCCAACTTTTTTTTGTTATTTTTTGTTTCTTTGTGCCTAAAAATCATTTTTGACTACTCGCGACTTTATTATTGGTCCTAATTTTGCAGTTATAACGGTTTTTTTGTATCGCACGTTTTCGTGCAACATGGCCTGGGAGAACATAAAACATCCTGTGGGGCCACGTCGCACGAAAATGTGCGACGCGGCCTCAGGGTAACATTTGGGTGTCGCACGAAAACGTGCGACATGGCAGCCAACGTGTTAAATAAAAAAAAAATAAAATAAAATAAGATAAAATAATTTGCAATTTCAAAACTGCGAACACACCTAATATATTTTCAATCAATTACAAAATATTTTTACCTGTTAGAGAAAACGCATCGGCATTTTGAACACGTAAAATAAACGACTACACCTTAAATGTCAAGAAAATATTCTTCTATAGTTGATTTGCAGCGAGCACGTGTTTAAACACTACTCAAAGTTACAGCATTAGCAAAATTCCTCTAACAAGATACATTTCGGAGATTATTCGAACACGTCATAAAATCGCATAGAAAATACAAATATGCCTAGAAAGCCTTCATAGATCGACTCGGCAATAGCTGAAATTTTATGGAAATATATAGTACCTACCACTGTATGGCAATATGGTGCAAGTCAAGCACCTCCTAATGCTCAAATACATAAAGTAGGTACAAGGAAGTAAATGAGAAGTGCATCATTTTCCATTTGTCGACGTTTATTCGGCATTAGATGTTAGAAGTACCGACCGAAGGTACGAAATGATAAAACGGACTCGTGTCGTGTTGATACTTAAGGAAAGAGTATCTGATCCACGCAATTTATCTACAGAAATCTCAATTGATGTAATATTCGTATTAAGTCACTGTAAGATACATATACGATAAAAAATGAGATTTATTTTTTTGATTTTAAGGTCAATTTTAAAACCATTGTCTTTTGAATGGAAATTTGATGTGTGGTAAAATTATTTAAACTCCTACACAATTTTTTTTTGAAAAATGCACAGTTTTTGAGAAAATAGAAACAAATGTGAAAACATATTTTATTCGAAAAAAATGCGTAGATCAAAATTCCAACAACTTGCAGTTCAAATTTAGTTTTGTAACCACCTACCTACGATTTGCCTTAAGATTGCAATCAATGTGATTATGATCTGATGGATCTAACCACTCTACGTCCTATGTATAGGAAGTTCTTAAAGCAAACGTGTCCACTTGAAAAGTGTTTCACACTTAAGCTCACACACAGTCAAACAAAAAACATGTGTAGCATTAGAGCGATAACAAATGAACGCCAACAATTGCTGTCCATAACAAAAGAATAACTTTTCCCTATAGAAAGAGTGTCTTCAAGTTACAGAACTTACTACAAGACAGAACATGATTCTTTGAAAAGAAAACTATGCTAGACTATAATGCAATTTATTTTATTGTATGTATTTTTACAAAATCGATTTTTTTTTTCAGTTGAACTTGTAGATGGTTGAATTCTACGGTGGTTACCTTTACCACAGATCGAGGTGAATAATTTTTAAAGTGATCGTTTTGGGTAAATGGCAAAAATGAGCTCGACAAGCGACCAACAACCGAAAACAGACCAAGATCTAGATCAATTTCTTTGGCAGCTGAATATATTTACATTCTCAATGGAAAATGGACTTGGACTTCCTTGTTCTCAACTATAGTGGCGATCAAATATGAGAGTTCATTGTATTTCTATAACGTTTACTGATGGTCGCTATTCTATATTTGTTTTGACTAACTTCGATAATGCATTATGGGATTATAAATGATCCCCACAGTTGTACAATGGTCGTTATTTGGTTACTGGTCTTTTTTAAACATTGACTGTTCAGCGGGCGAGTTTGCTATTGCTAAGGATGCAAATTATAAAGATTGTTTAAAAAGTCGCCAAACGCAATTGTGACTAATTTCAGATATGCATCTAATGCCGCGGTCACATGACGCTGTTTTGCCAGCCGCTGGCTGCTGTTGGTTAGTAGCGCTGTCAAGTAGCAACAGCAGCCAGCGTACTGAGAGGGTTCACACGATTTCTACTTTAGTAGCGCTGGCAAGTAGCAGAACAGGGGTTTGACATTTGAATCTGGGGAATTTTTTTAATAATAAACGTAACACACAAATTTAAATAAATAAGCGTAAAATAACAACTTACAATAAACAAACTTTACCACTTATCAGACTTTTAACAGCTCAGAAACCATGTGACAGGGTCACGTGATTCCTATTAGCGCTGGCAAAGTAGAACGATCTCTACTTCACTAGCGCTGCTAAAATCATCACGCTGCTGCTGGTAGTAGCAACGCACTAGGGTTCACACGGTGCTGCTGAAACGGCGGCTAACAGCCAAACAGCCACTAGCGCTGGCAAAACAGTGTCGTGTGAACGACGCATAAAAGACCTCTTGACGAATTCTTGTAAACACTATTATGGCCAGCATCACGTGCGGAGTCTAAATTAATACAAAACTCAATCCGGTACATATTTTCAATAACACGCCATTTTGGTAAAACTGTTTCTGGATAACAAAATAGAGTTTTGTATACAAATGGGGATAAGCAAATTTTTGGACACCGAAATTTTTGTTTCCTCTTTAATGACTATGACTTAGGATAGGGTGATCATATTTAATTTGGATCATACCGGTGCGAGCGGGTTGAGGGGGGAGGGTAACGGAAGGTTCAGTAATATTAATGAGGAAATCTATTTTCTTGAATTTTCTTGAAAAATCTGGGGATTTTTGGGATCGCTGAATCCGATTCTGACGTTATGAAGTCCGTAAACTATACTGGAAGATCCTATTAGGATAACGCAATTATCCTTTTCTTCAATTTTTCTGAAAAAAATCTCATCTTGGGATTTTTGGGGTCGCTGAATTCGGGTCTGGAGTCCAAAAGTACATAAGGATATCTCTTAGGCAAGGATATATTTTTGAGGACTAAAAAGTATATACAAGCGCGGCAAAAGCAAGATGTCATTTTAGATCTTTAATCATAAAAAAAATTGAAATAAACTTTTATTTAAAAAAATGTGATAAAAAGAAAAATAGTTGAAAAAACCTTCTATTTAAAAAAATGTGATAAAAAGAAATGAGAAACAAGAGTGGGATAAAAGCATAAAAAATAACAAAATATATTTTCTCAGTAAATTTCTTAAAAATAAAAGCTTTTTTAAAATCTTTTTTATTCAGCTCTGGACGAGTTATTGTTATTTCACAACAAAACGATGCTTTTGATCGAAATTGAAACCAACAGCATAATGAAGATCCGACACAAGACATTTCCATTCACGTTCCGCAATAGAAAAGTGAAAAATTCGCAAACACCTTTGTAAAGAGAGTTTGTTGCTGTTTTAAATTCAACGCTCCTTAGTTAAATTACTTTTCTTTAGTAGAACTGCTGGATTTTCTAACAATTATTGTTATTGTTAGATCTCTGTTCAATTTATTTAGCAATTCTCATTTATTTTAAATAAAATTTTAGTAGTCACGTTTTTATTTATTACAAATCAATAAAAATAAAACTTAATCTCTTTCTTATGCTGAAGAAAGCAAAAGATTCAACTTTAAAGATGCTTCGTTTGAAAATTGAACGATTTCAACTTATTGCCAATATTAAAGATATCACATGAAAATTTCTGTCCTCTTGGGATGGTGAAGACATAGTAGAAAAAGTGAGGATATACGACAGACTCATTATCCACTTGACGTTACTACTAGGTGATAGTAGCTTAAAATCAACTTAATATGAAATGAGCCGATTTCTGGCATCTCCTTCTGGATGTTGAACTGGGATACAGATCGAATAAACATTAAGATGTTTAGATGCTAAAAGATTCCCCCGCATCAACCCCTCATACGATATGAATGCCAGGAAAAGTTATTTTGTGTAATATAATGTTAGTAAAATGTCTTCTTTTGTACGATGCGATTATGCTTAAAAGGGAATTCAAAATAATGGCACTAGAAGATTGCATCATATATTTGCGTGTTGACTTTAAGTACTAAATTTTACTCCAGTTAATCACTAGTTCGTGATAGCATAGACTAAAAGTGAGCCATAACATACATCACATCCGAACAAGTGGTTTCAATTTACTACTTTGCCTTAGGTGGGCGTCTACTAAACGCGAATTTTCCTTCATCCTTTACTAACCATCACTGCCTATCATCGGAAAATGATGACGTTTTCCATCAATAGATGATATTCATGGGACTTTGATGATTGGTTAGTTTTTTTTTCAAGTCGAATTGATCGTAAAATTTTATGTCTTAATTAAAACTGGGCTCTTATTTCAATTGATATATATTGACATTTTCACTATTCAACATTAAATTATTATTCATAGAAACTTCGAAACAGTCGACTAAATATATGGTGATGATAGTGTCCAATGCAAGGATTTGTAAAAAAAAATTTATGGTTGTTAAATGTCTATTTGATGAACATGGATATAACCTTCCTTGTGGGAGATTGTAATTAAGGAAGTGCAATTATCCAGACAACTAAATTTTATGCAATCAGAAAGTATTCAATTATATAAATTGTAAAAACATACTTTGTTGTATACAAAATATTTTGTTAAGAAGTACCAATTACAATAATAAATTTTTTCTCTTATGTAGATTTTGGAAGGTAGATTTTAGATTTTGGAAAAACATTTACTAAATATTTTTAACAGAGGGAGATTTTTTTCAAATTATTGTTTTTAGCCTTTAACTGAGGACGTGGGGTCTCGCCGGCCCCTCCTTTTTTTAATTTACAAGAATCGACAACTTCTCCCCGATTTTTTTCCACAATAAAAGTTGATTACTTATGGTGGTGGGGGGGAGGGGGGGGGGGGAAGACATGTTGAAATATCTGCTGTCCCCAAACGATAACCTTTGAAAAACAAACTATAGTGCTTCAAGCAGTTGCAAGAAAGATGAAAAAATTATTTTGCCAATCAAAAAAATTATCGGAATTTATTCGTCCGATTTTTTAACGTTTTACAGAAAAAACTCAGCTTTTCACTTGAGAATCTTGTGTAACTGGGTGAATGGCTTCAGCAAAGCATCAAATTAATTTTCAACTGAATATAAACATCTGCATCGAAATCTTAAACCGTTTCCCGTATTTTTCTTTTGCACATTTCAATGCTTTCATTGATTACAAATTTCCGCAATAAAAATTGCAATAAAATTGTTAATATTATTGGCTTTAATTATCTAATGAGCAATTCCAACAACATAAAAGTCAAAACTTGAGCCAATGCCACCCAAAATAAACTTCTGTGATAAACAATTTTACTACTTCGACCCAATTAGTTTGTACAACATTTTGGAATTAATTAGGGGCCAATTTAGCGCCATGTCGAATTAATTTGGATCTTGTCGGACCAAAGTCGTAAGTATTCGTGAAAATGTTTGTGATATTTTTTGGACAGGTTTTCTAGATGCAATGGCGGATAAAATTTGTGAATCTCTAGTAAAATTTCTAAATGATTTTGTACTAAAAATGTTATAGTGAATTGATACTACACTCAGAAAAATGTCCAGGTCAACTTTTTGTCAGGTTAACTCTGACCTTACAGAGGTTTCTGTAAGCCAGCTAGCGGTCAGAGTTAACCTATCTAAGGTCAACTCGTGCAGCTCCCAATGCCCTACTTCACCTGCTGGTGGCTTAATTTCAGAATTTCTCCGACCACAGGTCAACTCAGTTTTACTTGCCCACATGCAGGCGAACGCGCGCCTGCCCGAGGCCAATTACGCCGTATGTAGGTCGTCGAGTTAGCCTCCATTTTTCTGAGTGTATACAGAAGCACAAGTAGATATTATACTATGTTATTGAGATAATTTGTGCTTACATGAAGTCTGCGTTTATTGTGTCAGATTAAGAGAAAAGATTTTGATTGTCAGTTAAGATATGTATTTGAAGATATTTATATAGAAAAATACAACCGACATTAAAAAAAAATTAAAATAAATTTACAACTATAACCATTAATACCGTTTTTTGACATAGCCTTTTAGGATTAGTCTTTAATTCTTACGGCCAATTTATTCACTAGGAGTTAAATCGCCTTAACTCCCTTAACTCACCTTTAACATGGAAAATAACGTTAGCTAACTCCCTTAACTCACTAACTCGGCTTAACTCCTAGTGAATAAATTAGGGGTTACTGAATTAAATTGAGGCAAAATGTTTTGGGATCAGCAAAAGAGTCGAATTAAATACGATTTATTTCTATTCAGGATTTTTTAAATGTGCTCGAGAAAAAATTCTGGGCGTTTTTGGGGTTGCTGAATCCGGTTCTGACATTAAGAATTCTGTAAGGATAACGAAAGACCCTGAAAGGATAACATGATTATTCTTTTCCTCAAATTTTACGGAAAAAAGGTTTTTGAGGTCATTGACTCCGATTCCGACGTTAAAAAGTCTGTAAGGATAATGAAAGGCCCTGAAAGGATAACGTGATTATTCTTTTCCTCAAATTTTCCGGAAAACATCTTATCTGAGAATCGGCGAATCCGATTCTGACATTAAGAAGTCTGTAAGGATAACGCAAGGTCCGATTAGGATAATGTGATAACCTTTTTATACCCGTATGGTGAAACCAAAGGGTATATTAGATTTGCCTTACCGTTTGTAACGCCAATATCCCGTCATCACACAAAAAAATGAATTACACCAGTGTGTTTAGAATGATAAAAATATTTAATTTTTGCATGTCCGTCCGTCTGTCTGTCCGTCTGTGGCGCGGATTGCGGGCGCACGGATTGAGCTAGAGACTTGAAATTTTGCGCAGATCCGTTTTTCGTAAAATGCGAGGCTAAGTTCGTAAATGGGCAAAAATGGACCATTAGGGGGGGGGGGGGGGGGTACCCCCCATGAAAACGTTTTTTGCGAATACCTCAAAAACGGTGCATCCTATCAAAAAAGTGCAAGAACAAAAGATATTTAGGATATGATTCTACATAAAACCCCCATACATCAAAATCCGATTGGAACAAATTTTAAGAAATCTTATTGGAAAATTTGACTTCAAAGTGGAATTTTGTTATAACTGTTCGAATTTTGATACGAATATCACCATACGGGTTTTCAATAATTGCCAAATTGGCAATTATAGCTTTTGTTATGTTTCACTTTGGATTTTTAGTCATACTAATCAAATACGAAATGATTAGAAAAGATAAAATAAAAAAAAAATTAAAAAAAGCTTTTTTATAAAAAAATAATAATTTTTTGGGCGCTGTAAAAATAAGCACAAAAATAAAATAAAATCAGTACTTATCTCGCTTTTAAAAAAAATCAAAAAAAAAATCTTTTTTTCTAAATTTTTTTTAACACTTTTTTCAATTGAATTATTTGACTGTAAAATGAATCTTTCACACTCTTACGTTGGTAAATGTTACTGAAATATAATAAAAGGATGTAAATAATGATAAGAACTTGCTTTCTCCATCACCGACGACGTTAAATAATGAAATTTTTCTCATATAAAAGACAACTTTTACATTCTTTTCAAAACTTGTATTAATTTCCGTAATTGCCTCACCCCATCGATAATAATTTTCATGAATGTTAACATAAAACGTCATTAGCGGAAACTCCTCCGCAAAAATCTTCAAATGCAGGCCTAGTTTTTACACCTCTAATAGAGAGAATCATGAATAAAATTACATTAGGAAGATGTTTCACATATAGGAGTATTTTTTGTTGAAATGGAAACGTAACTAATAGTTATATGCCATTCGTGCTAGCTATTAAAATCAAATCCAGAATTTTATTAGTTGTATTTAATGTCTTCCGGTCATAAAAAAAGGTAGCTAGATGGTCCAGGTTGAACTTATAGCCACCACAGAAGATCAAATCGATATAGAAATTCCGCTGCATAAAAGTAAAAATTTTTACAAGAAATTATTCACCTTTTGCGGCATAGCAAAATCATTTCCTAATAAATATTGTACAGCTGTGGTAAAAAGGTTCTTTCCTGGTAAGTGCTGAGTATCTACAAGTGGACCCGGTGCGGCGTTAAGTTCTTTTAATGCGCATCTGATTTAATTAGTAATTTACAAGTGGTGGTCAATTGTGGAAGAAACTTCTGTAAATCTATCCACACCGTGTTTGATAAGTTTTGCAACATTTCGCTGTCAATGTTTCTGGGTAGCTATTCCCGGTGTTGTTTAGTACACATAGGAATATCTTAAAGATACACTTTGCCAATATTTTATGGGGCGGATCGAGTATCGGGTGATTCAGGCTCATCAAGGTGCTATTTGGCTGATCTTCAACCCATCCACTAGCCAAGGTGATCGTTTTTTTGTTCTGGTAGCAATGATGGTGGGTAACTAACTGTATAGACATCGTTTAGGATTTGATTGGCTATTAGGAAGATTTATCATCAAAGATTGTTCATATCTCCAAGTTAAATGTTGGTAGATTTAGTAGGCATGGCAGGCCAATAGATAAATGAATCAATGATACCTACCAGGGTGAAGAAACTTTGGTGATCTCTCCCATCACCTGGCCACGCATCCGATTCAGTTCTATACTAGCAAATCATATTCCATTCAGTGATCCATCTGAAAAGGTGAAATGAGTGGATTTTTGGGATTTTCAGGTGTTTTTTTTCGCAAAATGGCTGTTTATTACACAATCGATATAGTCGGGACAATGAACGAAACAGTTAGTAAATAGCAAGTCATTAGAGAATTTCATAATCATAACAATGTAATAAAGTACACGCTATGCTATATTTAGCTAAATATATTTTTATTTCTTAGCCAGATAAAATATTAACTGTGGAATTATTTTTGAAATGAGAGTCTAAGACTAATGATCTACACGTGCAACCTTCAATTTGCGGTACCGGAATCATTTCTCATATCCAGATCGTAATATTTCAATTAAAGGGTTAAATACCTTTTATTGTCTTCTCTATCACGGAGCATATTTTTATGGCCTCTTAATATTGGGGCATCTTTCCATAGTAAAAACTACGTGGGAGAGACGTTAAACAGCATCAAAAAAAATTTTTGATTTCAGTGTCTTAAAAAGATTTATTAAAAATTCTAAAAATCTGTGAAGTCGCATCTGTCACGTATCAAATAAACTACTATTTGCTGAGGACAAACAATTTCCAGAGATTTTAAATTACACCTACATACCTCCATAATGGTCTCATTGTCCACTTCATTATCAGCGGTTGACACGTATCGAAGAATGATACATTTTGTTACGCATTTTGAAAACATTATAATAATAAACTCAAACAAACTGAAAACGCGTTCAATTCAATTTCCGAACAACATTTACGTACCTGCATGCGAAGCATAGTTATGTGCAAAGTTTGGGCATTGCATTGTCCACTGCTCCGTTATTACAGCATTATGCTTACTGCTTTGTTATTAGGCATTAACATTACTTTGGCGGTGCATTTCGATGGTTATGCTATTCACCTTGCCGATCGAGAGTTAACTGGTAACGGGGTTCTGCGAACATAACTAAATATAGTATTGTAAAACTGTTCAATTTGTTTCCTATTAACATAACTATAACATTGGATTCCTTCGAGATATTCCTTCAGGTGGGCGTTTGTCTGTTTACCTAGCAAAAAATGTAACTATCAGCCTTATAGCTTGAAATACTGGACCAAATTATTGAGTTGTCAGGGTAGAGTGGGCTTCATTGCATCCAATATTAACCATTGGATTGCGTTCAATAAAAATAAATTTTACGAAGGACATGATTTTACATAGTATCTCCACACATCAAAATTAATTTGGAGTAACTGCTTAATTAAAATACCAAGAAAAGGTTGGCATATTTAAAGATTTTTTTTTCATAGAAACAATAAGATATTTTTAACCCATTGAGGCTTAATGGATATTCAAATACCCAAAAAATGTGTGTCATTAAAAATCATATTTAGTGGAAGGTAAAATATAGTAAATTCATTGTTTCTTTATTAAAAGGAGGAAATTTGGGACTATAAACTATTAATAGGAAAGCTGTGAAAATTCCAAAGTTTTCTCGTTTTTATACTATTTATGTATCATACAGGAGTATATTAGATGTAGTATACCGTTTGTAACGCATCGTACCAATCATCAGACACAAAAATGAACTACACCAGAATATTTGGATTGCAAAAGATTTTGATTTCCCCATGTGCGTCGGTCTGTCAGTTCGTCTGACTGTCTGTCTGTCCGTGAACACCAAAACTTTCGAAAGGATTGAGCTAGAGACTTGAAAATTTGTATAGTTACGTTTCTCTTAAATGGATAGGCTAAGTTCTGGAACGAGCAAAATTGGACCATTCCTTTCCGCCTATCTCATACAAACGAAACAGTTTTTTTGCAATTTTCTCGAAAACGGGAAGTCGTATTGAAAAATTTATAAAGGTAAAATGTATTTAGAATTTGATTTTCCATAATTTATCCATACATCAAAATCCAATCGGACCATTATTTTCCCCCTCTCCTAAACAAACGGATTTTTTTAAAATAAATAAACATTTTGTCTGTCATCATATACATAGAATATTTCTTATGTTTTTAATCGAAAGAGTTCGATTTTTAAAAACTAAAAAATTGACATAAAATTTGATCGGGAAAATTGGAAAATGAAAATTTTAGAAAGACCTCCCAGAACTACTTAGTCTTGAGTATCCTCAATCTGATAAAAACATGACCTAGTCTTTAGAGCTAATGGTCGGGTAGTCAAATACCCAAAAGGTCCTTAAACTTCGATGCGTTGACAATGGCTGAATCGAGTGAAATCGTAATCAATGGCCAATTCCATGGACCCCGGTAAAGTCTATTGGGTATTTAAATACCTATTCCGAATCTCACCATTTCAGGTGAGTCAAATTTATCTTATTTAGGTTTTTATAAATACAATTCTTAAGTTTGGGGCGTGGGGGACTTCTATGACCCATATTCTGAGAAAATTTCAACAAAATTGTACGAGCAGGACTTTAAATAGCTTTGTAATATTTGGTTTTTTCTCAGATTTTTTTCCATTTTTTTTACAGATCTCTCGAACATCTTCGATCAGTAGTAAACAATGCGACCCGCTCTACCCTACAATGAAGAATCACATTTTGCCTTGAATCCTCACACAACTCCATGCATATTCATCTGAATTTGCTAAAAGATACAATTCGAAAATTCTGTAACGTTGTTCACCATAATTTTGCTGGTCGGTGGCAACTAGCGACGATAGGGTTCCAATCCAATCTATCCCAATATAGATAGATTGCCAGGAAAGTGATGCCCATTTATAGGTCCAAATGACGGCATTCGAACGGGATAACAAACTACATATTTGCTATGGAATGAGTATCTCTGTTGGATTCAAATGAAAACTCGAACAATGCGAAATTATGGGAAAACTTAAGCGTAGTCGGGAAAATTACACGACTTGCACTTTGTTAGGAGGGTTCGAATCCAGAATCTAGACTTGCGGCTAACTAAACTAAACTAAACCAAAGTATTAAATGAATGGCTCGTTGTTGCCCGTAACTGTCTAACGGTGGCGGTGTTGCAATTCTATGTTATTTGTGGATCATAAATTTCATGTCACTTAACAAGCGCAAAATCGCCAAAAGTATACTGAACTGAATTATGCGAATATTATGGTTAGATAATTTTCTATATTCACTGGTATTTCCTAGCACTTTCTGTTCTTTTCTATATCGTGGCTAGGAGCAGACAAACTTTTGACGATAAACCAAACAAATGTATCTAAATGCCCTCGGTTTGATATGTTTTATTGCTGCAAAAGAGTAGAATTGAATATTATGAAGACAGGTAAAGACATTTAGAATTTTGCTTTTGTTGATGTGACGGAGAACTACCTTAAAGTTAGGTAAAGATCTTTTACGCGAATATTCCACCCACGACAAGCGGCTTCTGATTCTTAAATTGCATTGTTGACAACGAACTTTACGAGGCAGATAATTGGCACAATATAAAGATGTTGGAAATACAAAGGCGAAAATTTATGGGCCCTTAAAAAATAATTCCACTGTCACTAGATTCTATTATATGTTAATTTTAAGCACACAAAATTATTTAATCTGTTAACAAGTGTTATAAAGCATTTGAGTTTCAGTCTGCTCTAAAAAGAGTTTAGCTTCGGTACAAAAATGGTACTATAAGATAAAGAGCAATTTTTAATAATAATCTCCATACAGGTAACTCTCCTGTAACACGGCAGAAAGGTTCCTGGAAAATGTTGTGTTGTAAGAAAGCGTGTTATAGGAGACTCAGAGTCAGTACAAAACAAGAGGTTAGATTCCGGAAACTTGTAAAAATGTAATTATACAAAATTTCAAGTCTCTAGCTCACTCCTTTCGAAAGTCTGTATGTCCTCATATAAAGTATTTGACGATTTTATGTTTCTGGAATATTAAAGTTCAAATACTTATGCATCTTTCAATAATAAAAGAAAATCTTATTAAAACCGCCGCAAGTAATTGAATTTAATAACCCAAAAACTTTCGCAAAATTAGTTTTTTTTTCAAATTTTTTTCTAGAACATTTCACATTGATTAAGTATGAAATGTCATTAATCCATTCAGTGGTTCTATTTTTAAAAAAAATCTACTCATGTGAATTCTTAACTAATTACTTTGTAAATGCTTAACAAAACTTGGGAAACAGGTGTATGAACAAAAACAAGCACAAAAAACGGCATACAGTTAACCCTTTTGAAAATGCAAAAGACAAAAATCCGATTGATTTGTGTTCATCTTCAATTTGATTGTGCGAAATACTCAAAAGTAAACACCCATCGAATTACACAAAAAAGAAAAATGACAATCAAAAGAACTTCTATGGCCATTTACCAAAAATTTCTTCGACTTTTCGCAATGTGCCGCTACGTAAGAAGCAAAAAATACTGTTTTTTTTGAATGGAATTGGTCCCCATAGTGTTACCTGGGCCACCTGACGTCTAATACCATCATTACCACCTTTAATAAAATCAAATTATGTCCAAACAAATTCCATGGGCAAATTAAATTAGAGGTCTTGTACTTTTAAGAGCTTCTAAATGCCTGCCATCTGCCATTCAAATCGATCGGTAGGCAAAAAAAAAAAATCGAAGATGGAAAAAATTGAAAAGTCTCTGCAGAAGATGTTCACCGTCGCCACCGCATTGTGGCTGATGGGCCTGAAACGGCCTTCACCACAGGTTCGGAATTCCGATAGCATAAAGCAATTTATAACGGATCGATTGATACCTTGGCATCACCTGAAACATTAATAACACGATCAGTTTGCCCAGCATGCGCTCCCCGCGATCTAAAATGTCCAATGACGGATGTTATGAAGTTATAATCAATATGCACGCATCCATCAATTGTCGAATTGATCGCCAAAGTTTACGTACGTCTTGGTGGATTAATGGGGAAACTTTTGATTGGCTTTATTTTAGGGATTCATTAATTACTTAATAAAGTTATCCAATCCATCCCATCCCATCTTAGATTGTTGTCCCATTCACAATCCCCCATCATACCGGTCGGTCATCATCCTTTGAATAAGGTGAATTCTTGCCAAATTTTATTTATAGGGTCATTGTTGGGTTCGACGTCGTGTGGTGTGTTCTATGGGCCAGAGGACAAAGATCCCATTTGAACTCTTGTAGGTTCAATGAAACAACAATGGAGTCATAGATCACATGGAATCCACAAAAAAAAATATCAAATAATAAAATATGATTTAAATTCATAAATACTTTTCCCGAACGGTACATAAGAAGAAAATGGTTTTTTTTCAGGATGTGAAAAACGAAAGAGAAAGAATTATTAAGAATGTGAAATATTTTTCAAAAACATCTGAAGTTTTTCAGTGGTTTTATCTTGTGAAATTCTGTTGGTTGGAGATTTAAAGGTTGGAGATTTAAAGGAGATTTAAAGGAGATTTAAAGGAGATTTAAAGGCTAGCGAATTAAAAAAAAAACTTTAAAATAATCAAGAGTTAAAATTTTAAAGTTACAGAAAATTTAAAGACGTAAAAAGGTTTACTACTTTCAAATTATTTTCTATACACTTTATTTCTATAGACTTTAAATTAGGCGCCCATCTTCCAGTGAATTTCCTGGAGAAATTTTACTGGGATTTCACACACACGGAGAAAAGATAGTAAATTTAACTATTTTAGGGAGTCGTAACTTCTACTAAAATAGGTAATTGTAATTACAAAAATCGTCAAATACGACTATTTTTATAATAAATGTAACTTCTTAGTAGTAAAATTAACTATTTTGTAGTTAAATTGTCTATTTTTCCAATTGAAATTAACTATTTTGTAATTAAAAATTGTGGTTTTCCATTTTAACTGAGAATTAAGAAAGAATGCTTCTCAGTCAAAATGGAAAAAAAAAAATCAAAAATGCAAGTGAAATTGTGATTATATTATCAACTTTAGTACAACTGTCTTAAAGGTGCCGCTCCACATGAGAGTAAATGCCGGCGAGAACCTCTCGATAGCAGCTACTCGCAAATGGACACGTCCAGGGATCCCGTTTACACTACTATCGTAGTTTTACACTACTATTTCGACATAATTTGACCTAACACTACTTACACTACTGAAAAACCCAAAACACTACCTTTTTCGCCATATAAAAAACGTGAAAATTAAAAAATATGTAATATCGTCGGCTAAAAGTGAAATTGTGCTAAGTCCATTTGGTATAATTTTCCAGAAGAGCAATGAAAACCTTGTTAAATTGTTTTAATCCTCTGCTCTTCTGTCAAATTTGGTATAATGGACTTAGCACAATTTCACTTTTAGCCGACGATATCCTAAATAACTTTAGTTCTTGCACTTTTTTGATAAGATGCACCGTTTTTGAGATATTTAGAAAAACGTTTTCGTTCGTATTGCGGGTGGGGTACCCCCCCTAATAGTCCATTTTTGCCCATTAACGAACTTAGCCTCGCATTTTACGAAAAACTGATCTGCGCAAAATTACAAGTTTCTAGCTCAATCTATGCGCCCGCAATCCGCGCCACAGACAGACGGACGGACATGCAGAAATTAATTATTTTTATCATTCTAAACACACTGGTGTAATTCATTTTTGTGTGTGATAACGGGATGTTGGCGTTACAAACGGTAAGTCAAATCTAATATACCCTTTGGTTTCACCATACGGGTATAAAAATGTACTGATATGATATGCAATAAAACATTAGACGGTAACACACAAAATGTGTTGTCTCAATAAAACTCTAAATGACTGTTAAAAAGTTGACACTACTGAAATCCCTCTGACACTACTATTTTTCGATCAGTAACACTCCGCTTTTCACTTTTGGGGTGGGAACCCTGGACACGTCTCTGAGAGTTGCTCGCAGAAACTCGCAAAAACTCGCGGGCTAGTTTCTGCGAGCTGTCAAAAGTGATTCTACTCTCTAGTCGACACGCACCCACTGAACTCTCGGGGAGTTGCTCGCCAGTCGACAACTCGCCAAAGCAAGATGTCAAAGAAATCAAGATATAAGAGAGTAAAATCGCCGATTAACTCTCAAATGGAGAACCTCCTGCGAGTAACTCTCGAGAGTTTTTGAGAGTTTTGAGAGTTAGTTCGTTCATGGTTCGGGAAAAGCCTTTTCAATTAGTATTATTTTACGAAGACAACATCCAAGTTAATAGTTTTCGTGAATACCCCTATCGAATTGTTTCAATATAATTCATTACGCTCAAATTTCATAATATCAATCAGTAAATGTGATAATAATATTCAAATTAACAAATCTTATGAGTATCTAGCTGATTAAATCGAAATGTAATTGACGTTTTGACTTCATTTTAACACCATATTCGCTGCTGACGATCAATTATGTTGACAAATTGAACACACCTTTCATTAAATACGTGATGTGACTATTAATGAAGGTAGTTATTGACTGAACTAATGATCTGATAATATTTGTTTGCTTGTATCAAACTCGTATTTTATATAAAAGATTGATCTTGATGATTGTTATTTGAGTTATCCGCTTCACATACATATTTTCTGTAAGTAAACACTTAAAAAGCGCTTTTTTAATTATTATTTTATTATTATTTTTAGTTAAAGATTAATTTCTATGAAATTTGTGGATTTTATATTACTGAAATGAACATAAGAAAAGCTACAAATGCCGGCGGGAATCGTCAAATACTCTATATGAGGACAAATAATTAGAAAAGAAAGCATTTTGTGCAAGGGAGGAAAGTAGTAGTGGTTAGATTGCATTTTGATGTGTGTATAATCATATTCTAAACACATTTGGTATTCATAAATTGTTCGAAGCGATGCACCGTTTTCAAGAAAATTTCAGAATTTTTTTTTATTTGTCTGGAGGAGGGTAGGAAGAGCAGTCCAATTGAATTTTGACGGATGGATGAGTTATGTAAAATTGTATTCTAAACATTTTTTTTATCTCTAAAATTTATCTAATGTAAAGCAATGTTTTCGAGAAAAATGCAAAATATTGTTTTGTTTGTATGTTGGTGGCAGAAAAAATGTACATATTTTGCCCGTTCAAGAATTTAGCTTTGCTATTCATGAGAAACGCAAAAAGTTTTAAGTCTCCAGCTCAATCCTTTCGATAGTTATGATTTTCACGGACAGACGGACAGACAGACAGACAGACGGACGGACATGTGGAAATCAAAATCTGTTGTCACCCCAAACACTCTGGTGTAGTTCATTTCTGTGTGCAACGATTAGTTCGATGCGTTACAAACTGTATACTAATTCTAATATACTACTTATGATTCTCACATAGAGTCGAGAAACTGGTAAATTTATTCTTTAAGAATTTCAAGATCGTGTACAAAAATACTTCATTAGTCATCAACTTCCAACATCGCATTGGTTACTTTCGAGAATTCCGCATTTAATTATAATTATAACTTACAAGAAAAATCATAAATTTGAATGAATTAAAAGAAATGCTAAAATTCCGATCGTAATGCGAACTAATTTTTCACGTTGAAACCCATTTAAATTTTTAAAATTGGGTCAAATGCAAAATAAATTATTGCAATGAAAATCTTCGCACCACATAAGGTGTTAAAACCGCTCAAATCGCTGCCAGATAGCACAATTAGAAACTCAATTATTCAAACTCCAAAGTGATACACAAAACCCATCTCTCAGGTTGAATGATTCATTTTTCATAAAAATCGGTTATCGTATAAAATTTTTGTTTGACTTATTGAGGTGCTGAAACTCGATCAATGTTGCATGACTAAAACAATTTCATTCAAAAAGTCGAAAGAATGGCCAGAGCCAGAGCATTATTAATAAAAAAGGAAATAAATGGCAACTTCCTTTACTATTAGTCGTTAATATGAAATATGAACTCCCACAAGAAATAATCGATTCCTATCTGGAATCAAGTCGGCTTCAATCTGGCCTTAAGACAAATGCCTCAATTGCCCTAAGCCAACTACCGTTGAACTTTTTTCTGTGAATTGATGGTAGATTCATAAAACTTTATTTATTTACACACTTTTTCACGTGAATGGCAGCAATATTTGTATCATTGTTCATGAATAGTGTGCAATAATGTAATTTTGCAATGTACGAAATGATCAAATGAAAAAAGCCCAGAGGCCAGGTGTATCTCATTTGATTTTTGATACATAAAAATTATAACTACGCTTCGATAAGACGAGTTCTCGAAAGATGTCTTTATGTGAACATGCGAAGCGAACATGAATTTCTATTGAAGGGAAATTGCTCCGGTATTTGAGATAAAGTCGGAAAAAGGTCTGCAACCCAATCGGATTTTAAGATAAATTATAATATATTTATATTTTTCCATAAATCTAAATTGAATCGGTTGAATTGTTCAAATAGATAGAAATATACTTTACTGGTGCACAATGTAATGGAAGAACTGTGTTTTCTAACAGGGAGAAAAAATTAGAATTTCCACAAATTCTTCTTGCCTACTCACATCTCCTACAAATTCCTTTTCGTTAAATTTTATTGAGATAAATTATGAATTATTATTTATCAGAGCTCTTCACAATAAATTACTATTTATGAGAAATTTGTCTTTCACTTTGGTGTAAAGATGATCCATCATTTGTGTATAAATTTTTACTATGCATATTCAAATAATGTCAGAGAATAACTGAATAATTGATGTAAACTATTAACTATAATTAGTTTAGTGAAAGGTGTGATTAATTTAAGGAACTTTATAACGCTTTTTATGTACCCTTTGAACAAGGCGAAAATCTTTGTATATTTCTCTTTTACACTTTGTTTTCGAAGTGAAATATTTATTTTTACGAATTAATGATCTTGTACTCAATTGCTATGTTTACATCTGAAACTTTATTCTGTGAAAAATATTCTGACACAAGTTGCAGAATGGTTTATAAAAAATTATGAAATTTATCCCTGACGACACAAAATTCTGAAATTTATCCCCTGAATGAAGCCTGAACTGGAATTTTTCGGAATAAATTCAAATTTTGACAATTTTTGCTAAGTGAATTTATTCCGCGATCTTTGAACGAAATTCTTAGAATAAATTCTGAATAAAATTCGCCGAGAAAATCAAGAAAAAATTGAAGCTGTAAATGGGGCCTAGGACTGGTTTTTTGCTTAGAAATTTTGTTCCGAAGCTTTGATATCATTCGAATTATTTATAAACATCAGTTGTGATCACCACACAAATTTTCGATCTGAAATATTTAGTTTCGGAAAGAAATATGTGAAACATAATGTTTTTTTTCAAATATCTCGGGAACCGTTAAATATACAAAACGTTCAATCAAAAAATATAGAAAATTTAATATCCTTTATATTTTATTATCATAATTTTTTGCCAAAAGAGCACAGGTTTCGAGAAATTTTCAAAAAGCGGTTTTTTTTTTCAAAATAATTGCATAGGAGGTACCCGTTATACCTAGCTTGAGTTGACAGAAAACTACGATTTTCGTAAACTTCATTTACAAAAAATTTCATGTTGCTAGCTCAACACGTTCTTGAATTATTTAGGATACGTGAAACGGACAGACAGACAGACCGATAAACTGTCGGACAGACAGACAGACCGGTAAACTGTCGGACAGACAGACAGACCGATGAACTGTCGGGCACACAGCCAGAAAAACCAACAGACAAGTGCACTGACATCCTCATAATTTTGTCTGAAACGGATTTCGTACTGATCAGAAAGTTTCTATCTGCTCCCGTTCTCGAGTCGGTCTTCGTCATGAATACAATACTTTCCCTCTATAGCAAAAGGGGAGTATTTATAAAACCCGTCATGCTAATTTCCATCTATTTGAACCCTCCTTCTCCCTTCTTATCTGTTCCTTCGTCATGATTTTCAACGATTTTTTGTTCGGATTTAATACCATCAATACACTCTTGCAAAATGTAACGTATTTTAATGAAAACCGCAGTCGTCTTTATTTAAATTATTAATATTTTTATTGAATTAAAAAAGAAAAGTTTTTTTTTTTTGTTGTTACATGTCCCTGGTTTACAATCTATTATTTTTCTAGTTCGTAACCACTTAAAATTGCTGCAAACTTTGGATATTTACGCATCCCAATTTTCATTTTAAATCGCTTTTCCCACATTTTTTTTTTAAAAATAAAGTAACCGCCTGAAAGTAACCGCCTGAATTGCTGAAAACCGCTAATCAAACGAAAATCAATTTGAGTTGCTAAAAATTCATTGCCGTTGACTTTATTAAAGTACACATAATTCTCGTATGTGGTATGCAAACCTATATTTGAGTAGCACAATTTATGTGTGATCAAATTCAAACAAAAATCTAGCATAAATGGCAAATGGTATCCCTAAGCAATTCTCTACAGTTGGGATTGATTGAGATTTCGATTTAGCATAAGTAAAATGATGTACCTATTTGATGGGGGAACATAATATACGTGATACAATCGTCGATATGGAATCCGGGATTTTGTGTATCCACACGTAGTGCAGGTCAAAGTCATATCTATTGGAAACTTGTTTACCTAGTTTCAAGTAGACCCAGATGAAGGCCTGCCATCGGTGTTATATCCAAGTGGGACATGTCAGTGGCAATCCGATTACAGTTTGCTGCACAAATAATGCCAATTTATATGCACATCTATGTTGGAAATCCAAAAAAAAAAAATTAATTTCCCTAGTCATAGTATCAAGAGTTGCGCTTGCAATGATGACACTATCATTCAAACATGTGTAGATGCACTCAGAAAAATGGAGGCTAACTCGACGACCTACATACGGCGTAATTCGCCTCGGGCAGGCGCACGTTCGCCTGCATGTGGTCAAGTAAAACTGAGTTGACCTGTGGTCGGAGAAATTCTGAAATTAAACCACCAGCAGGTGAAGTAGGGCATTGGGAGCTGCACGAGTTGACCTTAGATAGGTTAACTCTGACCTCTAGCTGGCTTACATACACCTCTGTAAGGTCAGAGTTAACCTGACAAAAAGTTGACCTGAACATTTTTCTGAGTGTGATAGCACTGATCCGCATATATTAAAGTCTGTAGTATATGTATGTGTATCTATTAGATTTTCGCCTCAATTAATCATAAGTACAATTAAAATGTTTTATAGTTGCACATATCAGGTGAAAAGCATGTTAAGTGATTGTTTTCTTTATTTAGACTTTTATAGTTAGCAAAAGCAATAATTTTATCCGGGAATTCAAATGCGAAGTATTAAAGCAACTTTTTTTTCGCTGAAAAGAACAATTTTTAACTTATTTACAGAAAATTTCGAGAGTTCAATTGAAAATGCCGAAGTCTAGACTTTTTCATTCACTGAAAAATATAATTTTTATATACTTTCTATTAAGTTTGCTGTCATTGGAAGCTCATATTTCCGAAAGTATGCAACCACCTCGCGTAGAAATTATACTACCTCGCGCAGTTCCGATTACAATATAATATTTTCACTACTTCGTCCTTGTAAGTATAACGAAAGGTCCTGTAAAGTAGCAGGATTATCATTTTCCTCAAATTTTCAAAAAAAATCTCATCAGAGGTTTTTTAGGTCAATGAATCTGATTCTGAGAAGTCTTAAGAAGACTGTAAGGACTGTAAGGATAACAGTTGGTGTGTGTTTGCATGTATGTAGGTAACGAAAATTTGTAAGATCGACTTGTACCAATAAACCTTAACCGATTTTGACGCGGTTTTTTGCATTCAAAATTCGCTACCGTCCCATAGAACCCTGTGAAACGCGATTTTAGTAAAAATGATCCATTTTAGAGAAAATTGCAAAAATGTTTTCCATTTAAATTAAAGAGGGCGAAAGGAGTAGACTGAAATTTGATGTATACTAGAGTTATGGAAAATCATATTTTAAAAAAAATGAACTGTTTTCGAGAAAATGGCAAAAATGTTTTTTATTTGTATAGAAGAGGGAGAAAGCGGTGGTCCTATTGAATTTTGATGTATGGGAGAGTTGTGTAGAATCATATTCTAAACGCTTCTGGTCTAAACCAATTTTCTGAAAAAAAAGAACGGTTTTTGAGAAAATTACAAAAATATTTTCTATTTGTATGGTGGAGGAGGAAGGGATAGTTTGGTTTTTCTAATTTTCGGACGTGGCTTAGCCTTTGGTAAAGGCCTATTCTGTGCCATATTTGAACTCAATTAGTGGTCGAGTTTTCAATTATTTTTGTATTAAAGACATTCAACATAAATATCCAATATTTCACCATATTAGGTTTAAGTACCAGGAAGACCGAGCCATGCTCGGCGAGCTCAAAATCCTACTTTTGCTGATTTTTGGGGAAAAACTAAATTCACATTATCTCTACAGAGCTTTTCCAGAGTTTTTAAATTCCCGACCTAGAAAGCTAGAACTAAAACTAACGCGCGACAACAAAATTTCATAGAAATCGGTTGAGTGATTATTGAGTAATCGCTGTCACCGATTTTTGAAACGTTGTTTTGAGATACCAGGTGAGGGTTATCGAGGGGAGGGAAAAGTCCGATTTGTAGTGGAAAAATCGAAAGCCCTTAGCCCCCTTATTGATACTGTAAAGTTTCATTAAGATCGGATCACTCAATTCGAAGATAACAGGTGAGGGGTATCGAAGGGGAATTCTCTCAGAGGTGAGACCTATCTAGATCGGTTTCTTGTCCCCGAAAGTCCCTAACCACCAAGTTTCGTGAAAATCGTTAGGCGGGTTTTCGAGATCGTTTGTGCAGACAGACAGACAGACAGACAGACAGACAGACATTCCTCGTATTATATTATAGGATTATGTAAGAAAGAAATCATCTCATCGCTAGGTGAATAAAGCTAGGTCTTCTTTATTTTATTTTGGCTTTTAGTGCCTTGTGTTCAAAATATCAACTTTCTACCTACTCCGGTTCCCGTTTGGCGCTAATGGGTTAATCAATATATAAATAGTTGAAATATTTAAAATAATTATCTTTGGATTATGGCCAGTTTTAATTCTCGTAATGCTATCGTTCACAAGTTCAGGTTCTGAATCATTTAAATTAGTAATTTATATGTCTAACCAGTTATCTAAATTTCAATTTCTAAATCCTGTATCTGATAAGACAATCTTTCAGGTGGCTTGTTAACAAAAAAAAAATACGTTCACATGCTCCAGTGTTGTATAGTTTTAGCATATATCGACCACTATAAGTTCAAGTAGCTGCAATTCATATTATTCAAAGAGCCGATCGATCGATACTTGTTCATATTTTAATCTCGTAAGACGTCTTGTACAACATAAGATTATGATCGGATTAGTGAAACACCGTAGGTGGTATGCGAAAGCTGTCAAATTAAGTTTATTCGCATAAAGGTCATTATAGCCTGTTTCTAGCATATGCTGGCTAGTTAGCAAATTCAGCCCAATATAAACACCAATCGCGAACAGTTTCGCTATGAGAGAGCATGCTAGAAGAACTGTACAATCGTCTGCTTTAAAAGGTAACAAGATTTTCTAAAGACCAAATGAAAGATACAAAATAATCGATCTAATGATGGTACCTCAATCGTGAGGCCAAATAATTAAACGTCTTTTGAATGGTTTATAAATGAACGATAATGAGCTATATACCAACCTGGAACTAACTTTTCAAGAAAGAAAGATGAAAAAAAAAATGTGTATTGTGCTTTAAAAAAATCATTGCAAATCTTTATGTTTTCCTTGATGGGACGATACGATTTCCCACGAACTTTCACTTGTGCATTTTTTCACCAATCGATTTTTCATTGATGCGAAAACTGGAACTCGGCTAAAGTGGCAATTTTCTCCGAACCAAAAACTCTTTTGTGCGGATGAATCTGATTTTTGTCTAATACTTGATATCTTTCACCCAAATTGATCATCATAAATCATGTCAAATGGGAAACTATCGATCCTGAAGATTAGTATCGGCGATGAGGTCAAAGTTGTCGTCGAATATGCGCGCAATTTCATTTATTTGACACGATGATGATATATGCATCTAACCGTTTCTACCGCATAACTATCTATTCGGTGAATCTAAAATCATTGGATTAGATACCAAGTCATCTTCTTTGTACGTCACGTAGCCATATTCGATAGCCACTGTCCGTCTATTTTGCTTAGGCATTTTAATAAATAATTTCATGGCCCATTACCATTCACTGAGATGTGCTGCCTCCTTTTCTACTTCATTCGGTGTGTAAGTATTTGATCACTTCCGGCTCTTTTGTTAGAAGGCGCCAAAGAATCTTCTGCAGAACTGAAAAAATTTTCAGAAGATGCTGCAAACTTTGCTGTTGAAAAATAGAGGAGGTTCAAGTTGCGGGATCCATTTAAAAATCCAAACTGGATAGATTTCCTACATATCTGTGGAAAATCCGAAAAAGACGTTTACTTAATTTTAATTTAACCTCTGTAATTTTTTCACAGCAGCTTATTAACATTGCACTGTACATTCATTTATACACTCCAACGCTGCCCATATCAAATGTTGTGATGATAAACCCTCCTCCCTCCCTGTCTGCGGGAGTAATGTTGAGAAACAAAATTACCTTCTATGGGATGCGATTACCCGCATATGAGATAATCCCAGTATCCCCCAGATGAATGAATAAATGCAAAATGTGTATTTTATGCTGCACGCAGGTTCGCAATTACATCAAAGACCAATCTTTATGCTACTTTTAAGTTTTTTGCCTTTTCAAATGTACAAACTGTCCGTTGATTTTGCATGTTGCAATTGCTAACAATCAAGTCGTTTGGTCGTGGCAAATCAACTGGCTTCGATTCATCCGGTAATTCCTCCTGTCGCAAAGTCAACGCAATGTGTGTAATGATCACGTCTTTAAAACTTTGGTTGGCGTCGGTGAAATTCATTTGATGTGCCTTGAATTAAAACTGCAGTGGAATTTTTGAAAAAAGTAGAAATTTTGAGATAAGACTGGTAACAACTAATAACCTATCGCCTTTACACTGGCTTGGGGTATCAATTGATTTGGAATTTTTTGTCTAATAACAAAAATAACTCGAAATTTTCAATTCGGCTATTAAATATTAAGCGGTCTTATTTGTTAATAATAATAACAATAATAAAATATCAGTTCCGATCATAGATATACTAGATCGCTCGATTTGCTGTCTCAAATGGTCCCATTTCAATACAGTTCAGTGAATCAAAACGAGTCAAGTAAGAGCAAGATAACCGTATGAAAATAAATATAGTCCTCTCGTTTAAACCGTGAGCTGTCAAAGGAAAATAGACTTTCGGAATGGTGTTGGCGCCTAAAGTTATTTGTTTGCGCCTAAAGTTAGTCTCAAACTTGTGAAATTTGAATTTCGCAGCAGACGAAATTTGAATTTCGCGACATTATACAGTTCAGTGGATGCGTTCAAGTACGATAAAGAGGGAAATACTTTTGGGACCATTTTTCAGCAGAGCTTTGTATGGTGACAGTTGTTCTATGTTATATAGTTCTGTGGTTCCGATCGACACAAAACTTTCCTTTAAAATATTTAGTATCGGAAAAAATTTGCAAAAAAAACTTTTTTCAAATATCTCGCGAATACGCATAAATCGAGAAAGCCAAACATGTGGAAAATTTTATTTCCTTTAAATTTCGTCATACTCATTTTTTTTATAACAGCGCATAGTTTTCAAGACATTTTCAAAAAAAATTTTTTTTTTAAATACATATGTCTTTTGAGAATCGTTAGAGACTCCTTTAAAAAACATTTTTTTCAACGAAGTATCTTGAGAACCGTTAGAGATACGTAAAAGCTATTAAAGCAAACAAAAAAATGTTGAAAATTTTATATCCAATAAATTTTGTTATTATCATTTTATCCCAAAAGCGTATAGGTTTTGAAAAGTTTAAAAAAATGATTTAAAAAAAAATTGTATGGGAGGTATCCGTTAAGTGCGGTTTAGACGAAGCAAGTAACTCGCTGCGAGTAGACGTAAATACACGCAATTTGAGCTAGTGTGCGACGCTCGCATATGTGTGAGAATAACTCGCTTCTCTCTCAAAAATAATAGAAAGCCATTCTATTTTTCTAGCAAGTAAAAACCAATACAACAACATGGAACCGTGTACAAATGAGGTGGTTTTATTTGTGTGTGTTTTAATTCATTTCGTTTGCTGTTTTCGCCGGAGGAAGGTGTCATTTTTTGTAGAATATATGCACTTAGAATTTTCTTTATTTTCCTGTTTTTAGCTGAACGCGTTTTTAATTGTCTTCAAAATCGCGTTGTATATTTTTTTGTCTATATTAACGAAACACCTAATACACTTCTTCACAGTAAACCAAACAAAGATATCTTTGCTCAGAAAATTTTAGGTTATGTTTTGTTCAGTTGTCATTCTACTTGCAACGAGTTACTCGCATCGTGTAAACGAAGCAAACTACTTGCCTCTCTTTACTCGCAGCGAGTTACTCGCTGTGTATAAACCCTGCTTTATAGATACCTTTAGTTTTCCAGAAGTTGACAGGAAGCTAAAATTTTTACAAAACTCATTCACAAAAAATTTCTTGTTGTTAGCTCAACCCGTTTTCGAAATATTTAAGACTAGCTTGCATACCCGTTGTTGCCGGGTTAAGTTTTTTCAATTTTTTTTTTTCGATGGTCTATGTTGGAGCTAAACTTCAGGCCAATCGGCTCAATAGTTTCCCCGCGAAAGGGTAACATAGAGGAAGAGCTAAGTTTCGAGATCACTTTACCCCCTCCCGTTACTCCCTCCACCACTCGGGCTACTTTTTAATGGGTCTATGTTGGGGCTGGACCCCCGACGAATATCTGTGCCAAATTTCAGGCCAATCGGTTCAGTAGTTTCCCCGCGAAAGAGTAACATAGAGGGAAAACTAAGTTTCGAGATTACTTTACCCCCTCCCCTTACTCCCCTCACCACTCGCGCTTCTTTTCCGTATGCCTATATTCGAACCAGAACTACCACAGACACTCATGCCAAATTTCAAGTCAATCGGTTCAGCCGTTTCTGCGTGAAAGAGGAACAGACAGACACCAACTCATTTTTATATATTAAGGACTGGACACGAAATAAAGTGCACACACGATTTTTACAAAATAAACACTTTTTTATATATTTAAAAAAAAATCACATTTTTATATTAAGTATTTTAACTCTTATCAAACTAAAAGTACAAAAAAAAAACAAAAAATTATTTCCTACGACTAAAATTGCGGACTTTTGATTTTATCTTGTTCATAAGAGTTTGCACTGTAATATTAGTGACTTTACGAGCTGCTGTGTTCCAATTCTTCCTGAATTCTTCCATTGTCGTTGCAGCTCGACCTTGTTTTCGCAATTCCCGCTTTACGATTGCCCAGTAACGCTCGATGGGACGGAGTTCAGGACAGTTTTGGGGGTTAAGGTACGTTTCGTCGTAGGACGTTTCGTCGTCTATTAAAATTCAGGGACCCGGATTGTTTAACAAAAATTTGTATAATTTCCCACAACGAATTTTGGCGCGATTCAATTGGTCTAAACTTCTTTTGGGCAATTTTTGTTTTTTATACGTTTTTAAATTGTTCTTTTTTTTAAATTTTTTGCACCGTACTTTTCGCCACTCCCGTTTTTGGCCACATCTCGAATTGACAAAGTTTTCTTTCTTGTCAACAATTTCACCACCTTTGTCTCTAATTTTGGGTCAGCTGTACCTTTTTTCCGACCACGACCTGGCAGATCCATTCGGGTATTATGCTCCCCAAACTTAGTTATAACTTTTTTGGCACCATTTACTGAAACTTTGTGCAGTTTTGCTAACTGTCTTACGGCCAATTTATTCACTAGGAGTTAAATCGCCTTAACTCCCTTAACTCACCTTTAACATGGAAAATAACGTTAGCTAACTCCCTTAACTCACTAACTCGGCTTAACTCCTAGTGAATAAATTAGGGGTTAGTGATATTCCACTTGTACGGCACCAAGTTTGCAAAATTAATTTTCTGTTTTCTTCGGTTATTCGCGCCATGTCTTTTTTGTTTATAGATTAAGCTTAAAAACCAATCACTAATAAAAATATAAACTTGACAGAACACAACAAACCTACTTACATCAAATATTAACCTGCGAGTTTAAATTTAAACCAAATTTTAAGTGTGCACTTTATTTCGTGTCCAGTCCTTAGTATGATATGATGATATGATATGATATGTAAAACCGACAGGGATTTCGTACTGATCAGAAAGTGTTTAGAACATGATTCTTCATAACTCTGCCATACATCAAAATTCGCGTTCCATAGGGTTCTATGAGACGGTAACGGAATTTGAATGCAAAAAACACGTCAAAATCGGTTAAGGTTTACTTGCAGAAATCTTAAAAAGTTTCGTTACATACACACGAACACACTGAACGAACCGAGTCGATCAGGAAACGTGAGTGGCCCCGTTATGATTTCGGTTTTTGTAGTGATTTTTATATTTTATATGTAAGAGAGGTAAAAAATTTAAAAAAAAAACGTATAAGAAACGAGTTTATTATGAAAAGGGCATTTTGTATCTTCCTACAAATCGATCTCAGAAGATTTCACATTTATGTTGGGCAATTGTTTTATTTTATTCCCTTTAGTGCTTTTATTTGTGCGGCTCTAAATCTTTCCCTTATTTTCTTTGATATTTTATTTTATTTGAAAGGGAATTTATTTCAGCCGGCATTGATCGCGTTTGGCTAATGTCAAATAAAATTTTCCTTTGGTATTTTCATTCCTAAGTCCTTGAATTGCATTGCACGGCCGGAGCAATGTTATTGTCGCAATTTTATTAATTTTATTGATCAATAAATATATCGCAAAGGTTTGACGCATTGACGCATTGTTTTACGATCAAATATGTAAGCAATTTTATTGTACATTATGTTTATTATCGGATGCGGCAAATATCGTAATGTGTAAGAAACATGATCAGAATCAGCTTAGGTGATCTCCAGATCCAGTACTAAACGTAAGATAGAAGTCAAAGAATCCATCAGTGGCGATGTGATTAATTCGATTTTTATTGTTACGAGTATTATTATATGCTGGCTGACTTCAATCTTATTCTATGAAAACTATCTTAATATCGAAAAAGGGATAAATGTGCGAATTTATTATTGCAACATTTTTTATTTTGTTGGATATAAATACGTCGTTATAGTAGATATAAATAAAAATCTATAGGTGGTCAAATATTGCGATGGTGTAAAAAGTGGTTGGTCGAGGTTTTGCAACTGTTAATAAATTGCAACTGTTAGCGCAGTATTACACACGGCAACTTTCGGGCTTACTTAAGCCGATTTTCGGGAGAAACGACTGAGGAGGGAAAAGTTGCCACTCGAAATCATGGCTTATCGACAATCTGCATACATGTAAAGCGTGTGAACCGGTTTGGGAAAAGTAGTAGGCAGAAATCATTTTCGTTCTGACCGTCAGCAGGTAGGTAAAGATCTTGGGAAGTATATGAGCAACAGCAATTTCAATGGTTTGAGTCCACAAACACACATTTAAACTTGTGTAACATATGCAAACAGGATTGGCTTATGTAAGCCACAAATGTAAGCACATTGGCTTATTAACCCCAAAAGTTGCCGGCTTAAATAAGCCAACTGTAATACCGGACTTAGAAGAAATTTTTCAAAAAAAAATTGTAGTGACTATTTCAATGGGGGGTGGTTTAATTTAATCCTATCAGTTTTTTGGTTTTTAATACCCATAGGTTCATGCTAAAAATTGAAATGATTTAATTTGAGAATTTTGTTTTTACTGCAATAAAATCATAAGAAAAATCGTGGCAATTGAAGAGTTCAAAGTTTATGAAAAACAAGTAAACTGGTCTTATGTAGCTCCTAAATTTATGACGGAAAAGGAAAAATCAATAAATCACTAATAGAAAATAACACGCCAGTAACCTGGCTGGTATTGTAACGAAAACTGTGAACAACTACTGGTGGAAGTGCTGAAATTGTTAGAACAACTATTTTGCCATAAATGGTCAATAGCAACTCTTTTCCATCGGTTCGGTGTACAAGCAAAAGTCGACTTCATGTTGCGAAAGAAGAACTTCTTCTTGGACTTCTTGGACGTCGAAGTTTAGTAGAGTTTTAAAATTAAAGTAAATATAAGCACAATTTGAGGTTAATATCGTATAGGTAAGTGTTGGCTATTCACATATAGTCAGGTTCTATAGTTGAACTAAGCGTTGATGTTCGGATTTAGTGTGGCATAAAATTCTATTTAAATCGTTTAAATATTTCTCACAATGCTAACAGATAAAGATCCATTGGGACAGAATGAAGTGACTTAGAAGGGAGCGATTCTACTACGGAATTCATTTGATCTTATAGGACGCTACTACCTTCTCAAATAGCGTCGCAGAGGAAAAATCCGCCACATCTTCCCGTAGCTAAACTAGTCTTCGGTTTTCTGGATCCCGCGCGATGAACAATTAAACATCAGCATAGCTCGGCGTTCGGCAACAGGTGATAATTTGTGATTCCGTAGATAATTTGTTGGTTTCTGTTCATTTTGCTCGATGGATATTACCGATTATTTGTTTTTAGTGGGCACGAATCAGGCACCAGCGATTGCTTGGATACCTGAGATTCTTGTCCGCATAATGTTCAGGTAACGGAGACTTTTGTTTTGAGAGGATTATAGAAGATTCCTTCTTAAGATGTATCAAATCACATCAGCATCTTAAGAACCAATCAGGAAAATCAAGTGGATACTTCCTATACGATTATTGGAACCTATGGTGGACGACTTGGATGTAGCTCTTATTTTATGGTTGCAGTTTGAAGTGTGTTTTAACTTCAACTGAATTATGTAGCGGTTTAAGTAGTGAAATTTTAATCTTTGAGAAGTTGTAAGAAATTGAATTGAAACAATATTGGGTTTGGTGAAGTTGTTTACTGAGAAAAGATAAACCAATGAACATCTTCGTCCATATTAAAAAGTTTATTAATTCGTATTCAATTTGTTGTAATTTAAATACAATGGCCACATCAACTTAGCTGACATGATTGTATATTGTCAGCCTTAATCGATTCTATAGTAGCACTGATGAACGTGAAAAATTGCAGTTTCAGTGGATCAAAGTCAAATATTCGATTGACTGACTTCGTTAGGATGTGTTGGGCTTTATGAATGGAACACAATTTTATAAAATCTGTCGTCATTTGTGTTTTCTTATTTAGTTCTTTAAGATGGTGTTTTACAAATAATGTTTAAATAAAATAGCACAAATACGAGTATCACTCAGATTACCAGATTTCTGAAGTCAGAATGTGGGACGCAATAAAACAATTTGTTCAAATATACGAGAGATGGATGGTCTACCATGTAAAGTACTATGTAAAGTACTTGACCAGGTGCCAAAAGGACCGAAGAGTTCTGTAGGAAGCTGAGATTGAAATAGTGTCGAAAAAGATGCGTGGACTTTCTTCACGTCAAAAACTGGAGACCAAATACAAAGGACAAAGGCGTTTACAAGAGAAAACATAACAAAAGCTATAATTGCCAATCTGGCAATTATTGAAAACCCGTATGGTGATATTCGTATCAAAATTCGAACAGTTGTACCAAAATTCCACTTTGAAGTCAAACTTTCCAATAATATTTTTTAAAATTTATTCCAATCGGATTTTGATGTATGGGAGTTTTATGTAGAATCATATCCTAAATAACTTTTGTTCTTGCACTTTTTGGATAAGATGCACCGTTTTCGAGATATTCACAAAAAACGATTTCGTTCGTATGGAGGGTACCCCCCCTAATGGTCCATTTTTGCCCATTAACGAACTTAGCTTCGAATTTTACGAAAAACAGATCTGCGCAAAATTTCAAGTCTCTAGCTCAATCCGTGCGCCCGCAATCCGCGCCACAGACAGACAGACAGACGGACATACGGACAGACGGACAGACAGACGGACAGACGGACAGACAGACAGACAGACGGACATGCAGAAATTAATTATTTTTATTATTCTAAACACACTGGTGTAATTCATTTTTATGTCTGATGACGGGATCTTGGCGTTACAAACGGTAAGGCAAAGTTAATATACCCTTTGGTATCACCATACGGGTATAAAAAATGAGGAGGCCAAAACTCGATTTAGGTCACAGTGCTATTTCAGAAGACTATAAGAAGTAGCCAAACTTTTTTCTAACTTAATCATCTTCATTAATTATTTCGCTATTTATCGTCGATTTCCAGGTATAAGAAAGAGTATCGTAATGTAACGAAATAACGAAATAATTAAATGATTTTCCTTCAAAACTACGTTATAACGTTATAGAAATTTATTGACAATAACGCAAAACGTAACGAAACCATAAAAAAATCGTTTGCTTGACTGCTCAACGGAATGCGGGACGTCTGGTCATAATACTTTTAATCGTCTTTTAGTAGGCGGAAAATACTGAGAAAATCTTTAGTTATGAAGTTGAAATTTGGTATTTAAACCATGTAAACCAATTATAAAATTACTCCATAAACGGTTTTTCATTCTGTTTTGACAGAAGTTTTTTATTATGAAACTTTAGAGCTTTATTGGTCATCTGGAATATTTTTCTTTCTCTCAAGTGCCATCCCAAGTGGATTTCTGAACTGCTGAATACTTGAATTGAAATGGTTTCGAGATAAACAAAAATATTGCACATGACTAATAAGCCCTGAAATTTCAAATTGGTTCTTTTTTCTTAGTTTTTACTCACTGACTTGAATTTTTTAAGAAAAATATTGGTTCGATAAGTTTAAAAAAATACAAACAGGGAGCTGTCCCCAAAATAAATCATGCTTTTTTAATCCTACCGGATTCCCCTTCCCCACTGGTCACCCTTTTTGGCGATATTTCGAATGGAATTCATTGTGTCATCAAAACACCACAAGAAACAATATTGAGTGGTGGTGGCGAATTCTATATTTTTGATTGCATGCTACTTTGTCACAAATGACAGAAATTCTTAATCATTTCGACATGTCAAGTGGTAGTCTTTAAACTGTCAACAAGAATGATTGCCATTCTCAATTATCACATGAAATAAAAGCGAAAGTGCCAACAATAAACTCAACCGCAAGACTACATACTTGAAACCTACACAAATTTCTGTATGGTACCTGGAAATATTAACACTTTGTGTAGGTATCGTTCTTTGGATATGTCGATCGTTACCTTCTTCAAACTGTTTTGATCGCATCAAACAAAACGGCGTCAGGATGGATTCGTTTTTGCCTATTTTGTTGACTGACTGACTTTATTGTTGCGAAATTTCTAACAATTTCTGACACTTTGTAGTGAATTCAATGATGACTTGGCTACTTGTTGTAAATCTTACATGATTTCTGTCATAAACAGAAGATGATAGCTATAGAGTTCCTGATGAGTGAAATGATTAAAGACTAGTGTAAAAGGTGTGGTTTTATCGTTGATTATCTTGTTGATCTCCAATTATAATTTTAGTACTCGTTATAATCTTGATTGTCTCGGTTGAAAGCTAAATGCAGTTACAATTTAAAATGACGCGGTAGTTAGCGTCATTATAAAAAACAAGTAATAACGTAAAAAATAAATATATTGGGAGCAACAAGGCAACTATAAGGTATCCCGAAATGAGGAAAAATTCGAATAAAAAACGAATAAAAAACGAATAAAAAAAAATGATAGTCCCGACTCCCCATTATAAAGTAGTTAGATTAGAATATTTGCGCATACGTAATTTTGTTTTTATTTTTAGTATATTTTATAAAGCTTATTTTTAGACTTCATAAGAGATTCATTTATTTGATTGATTTTTTTTTAAATATTTGTTTTTATCCTTTTTAGTCGCCATTTTATTTTTTCAGAGTTTTTTTTCGAAGCTTTTTTATTTAAAAATTCATAATGGGTACTTCCCTTCTTTGATTTGAACAAAATGTCGTCTGCCGGCTCCATTTTGGAGAGACGGTTGTCCGAATAGCCTTAAATTAGAGTGACTTGGTTTTTAAATTAGTGTGACACCTTATTCGTAATTGAATTTCACATATACCCAAAAAAAAAAACTTCATAAAAATTAAAGGATTTTTGCACAATTTTCCTGTGTTGCACGAAATTTTCCAAGGCTCTACGAAATTTTGTGAGAATTTTTTTTCGGCTATACTTTTCTCAAAAAGCTTATTGAATTTTATTGGTTTTTGATATAAAGATTATGTATCCACGACAAGCCGTTCGAGAGAATTTTTGCGAAAAAGTGAGTTTCAGGAAAATGGAGAAAAATTATTTATAGTTGTCCTGAAAAATTTGTGGACTTGGATTTTTTTTAGAATTTCTTTTGTTTTTTGATATAACCATGAACTCTAACTAGCATTTAAAGAAATTTGAGACCCTTCGGCGAAAACCGATGTGGTAATGGAAACTCACCCCAAAATTTTGTATCACGTGTGGTAAATAATTTAAGGCTTCTCTTTTACATTTATAACAAGTACCAGGAAGACCTGGCCATGCTCGGAGACCTCAAAATCCTACTTTTGCTGATTTTTGGGGAAAAACTAAGTTCACATTATCTTTACAGAGCTTTTCCAGAGTTTTTAAATTCCCAACCTAGAAAGCTAGAACTAAAACTAACGCGCGATAACAAAATTTCATAGAAATCGGTTGAGTGGTTATTGAGTAATCGCTGTCACCGATTTTTGAAACGTTGTTTTGAGATACCAGGTGAGGGTTATCGAGGGGAGGGAAAAGTCAGGTTTGTAGTGGAAAAATCGAAAGCCCTGAGCCCCTTTAGTGATACTGTAAAGTTTCATTAAGATCGGATCACCCAATTCGAAGATACCAGGCGAGGAGTATCGAGGGGAGGGGTATCGAGGGGAGGGAAAAGTCAGGTTTGTAGTGCAGAAATCGAAAGCCCTTAGCGCACTTAGTAATACTGTAAAGTTTCATTAAAATCGGACCACCCAATTCGAAGATAACAGGCGAGGGGTATCAAAGGGGAATTTTCTCAGAGGTGAGACCTATCTAGATTGGTTTTTTGTCCCCGAAAATCCCCAACCCGTGAAAATCGTTAGGCGGGTTTTCGAGATCGTTTGTGCAGACAGACAGACAGATATTCCTCGTATTATATTATAGGATTTTATGAATTTTATGAATTATTAGAAGATCGAATTTTCGTCACATCGCCTCCATTACTAAACAATATTCGAACACAATAACCGACCAGAAAATTTCAATTACAACTAATATACAGGAAGGTAACTAAAATATTTCAATTTAAATAATTTAAGTACAGTATTTAGGAATAAATTTCGTATTTTATGTGTTAACATGTGGTTTGTAGAAAATCGACGTTGGAAAATACTCGTACATCAACTGCATAAAACTTCTAAGTGATAATTTGGAGCGCCACCCTTTAGGGAAAATCTTCGTCCATCGATTCCAATCATGCTCAAAAGTATTCAAAGTGCAATAACTCGTTGCAATTTCTCGTTCAATTTCAATTTCACAAAATGATTATTACCAACTGTGGATGCCGATTGATGCCAATAGGGACGAGATGAAAACCCTAGGCCTATGATTTATGGGACAGTAGATTCCATATGGATTCAAACGGCAACACGATAATGCACTTTCATCAATTCGTCTCACATTATTGAGTTTTAGTGGAAACAATTTCCCAATAGACAAAACAAACGGCCTTTAGTAAAAAAAACTGATTGAAGTTGGAAAATTTAAATTGCAACAAATGAAAATTGTTTCGTTTACAATGCTGGAACTTTTCCTATAAAGATTGCTGATTATTGCAGTGAAGAATTTACTGGTATTTCATTGGAATTGGAAAAAAATCCACAATTTCGTTTTTCTTTTTCAAAGGATCTAAAAAGTTTAATTTATTACTCTGGAATGTTCTAATCAGACAACACACAGTCACCGGTTAAGGTGAATACCTACTTTGAATCCACAACAAGAAATATACTATTAGGAATAGTTTTTGCCCAGGGATAGGAAAAACCTTCTAAATAATTTGTACTAATTTTTCTCATCTTGTCACATTTGAAAGCATTAAAAGGCCGGCATTTAACATTTTAACGTGAATTTCACCGCGTTACCATTCTGTCTGCTTGTAAGCAGGAAAATCTTCCATGAAAAACCATAAGATTGCGGCTTAAACGTGATTAGTAGAGTTGCAAAAACCCTTTAAGACATGATTACATTAGTTTCGTGTTCTTCTTCAGATCTACAGTGGCCTTAAGTTGATTTTTTTTCAGGTTTTTACCTTAATATAAGCGAAGTAAGTTACCAGGATTAAATCGAATACACTTCTTGGGATTTTTCAGAATTAAAGAAAATCCTCGTGGTACCGAATTGCTGACAAAAACAACAACAATCTAAAGAAGTTGTTGGTCGGTAACTGGCTTTTGAGTGTCTTACAAACTGATTACGTGCCAAACAGATTTACTTCCCTTCGGGTTGTCGTTGAGAATTGGGTTAATTGAACGCGTCAAGAGTTTCTTTTCGCATATATGTATGTTGAAAAGAATGTCCAGATTGGGGCCCGGCTCGTGTTTAAAGAATTTTCACGACAAAATTGTTAAAAGTTAAAATACTGGTACACAGTCAACAAGATCGGTTTTAATTAAATGAAAGAGTAGCTATTTTAATATGACAAAAACGTTTTTTGTTCTTGTTGGTGCGATTTTGCTACAATCTTGTTTTTAAAAATATTTTCTTTATTAATTACTGCAGCAGACGTCTGGAATAAGAAAAGGAAAATTTAAAAGATGATAATTTTATTTATATATCCGAATTTATCTTGAATTTATTTTGTTCAATTAGAATAATCGCAGAAAATAGGGTATTCGAGATAAAAACGGATATCCGGAATAATAAGTCGACTGAATAAACATTCCAATTCACGCAGGTTTGTTCTCAACCGTGGCTGACTTAACCGCAATGAGTCTACTTACCCCTATAGCCAACTAGTCCCGGTCAGCCCTATCCATAAAATAACCCAAAATATAGTTAGAGAATTGCAATCAATCAATAAATTAAACAAAATGTTTCTCTCTCTATCTCCCTCTCGGCGCTACAATCGGTTTCCGATCTTGACCTGCTGCAATGCCTCTCAACAGAGGTCCCGGTCGCGCGCTGATGCCCTCTAGTTTTGCATCCCAATTCTTTTCCCGTCCTGGGCAACGCCATCTCCATTTGAGGTTGGGTCTTTCTCGTCGCCTTGTTGTTAATTACCTACCACAGAAGACTTTCCGAAAACACAAATATTCTTATTAATAAAAAATTTTCCTCCATATAATAGCTAACTCGTATTTTATTTAAAAATTTAGCTGGAATACGGCAACCCTTGTGCCGAATTGTACCAAAAAATACGAAAATCTTTTACATTTAAGTCAAATTTTGGTTTTTTAAATCCGTTTCCTTGGAGACGATATTAAAATAAGTCATATTTTGGTTTTTTAAATCCGTTTCCTTGGAGACAATATTAAAATAGGAGTGAAATTAATGTTTTTATTTTAATTGTGATTCACTGCAAAGTAATTAAAAGTGGAAAATTTAAAAATTGAAGGAAAGCGATCAGAAAATTGGTGTTCAAGTGATAAGGTAATATAATATAACAACATAAATTGCATTTTTTAATGGTTCATAGCTTCTTCCAGTCTTTTTTGCAAGAGTTATGCGCCGTCAAGAGTTATCAACTCCTTAACTCGAGAAAATCGGTATGTTAGCTAACACAGAGTTAACTAACGTCAGTTAAATCTTAAAAATTTTTATTAATAAGAATTTCGAGTTATCCACTGCGTAAACCATTGATAAAAGTTAACTAACGTTTATTAATAAGGCTGAAAATGTTTAGCAACATAAAAAAAACTTGGGAAAAAACAAAATTGAGAAAATGCCATGCTTCTAAATTGAGAAGGTGCAATAAAGTATATATAAGAGAAACAGGACGCGATATTCACAACAGAATAAAGGAACATAAATTTGATTTAAAACAGTTTTATTAAAAAGACGGAAAAAGACGAAAACTATAGAACTGCATATCTAGACTACACTATTAAAAGTGTTTGATTTTGAAAGTCCCTGAGTTTTCAAAAGAAAAAGTTTTTGAAAAAAGCTGAAAAAATGTGAATTTTAACCCCTCGAAACAGACACACAAACTCAATGCAAGCACTAGGCGCAAAGAAAAACTAAAACAAAAAAAAAACATTTTTTAAAAGAGCTTTCATTAAACATAAGAAAAGCTACAATTGCCAGGGGTCAATCTTCAAATATTCTATACGAAATCAGACATTTTCACGAAAAAAAAAATTAATTAGTATGGTGGAAAGAGGAAGGATTGGTCCGTTTGGATTTATGGAACGGTTATGTAAAATTATATTTCAAACACATTTCGTCTTGGAAAAAAGTAATCAAGTTGATAGGATTGTTTCATTCCAGAACCAAACCTTCCGATTAAATTTCATGGCCTCCACCTATGAAAAATTTATAAGCACACTATCGCAGAACCTCCGTTTTCACCCCTAAATATGTTACGTAATTTACGTACTGTTAATTAAATTTACTTCGTACGAGTATTTTAAGTAGAAAAATTAAAATAATGCTTTATCTAGAATACTTTTCCTACCATCACACTAAAAAAAAATCCTAACCACAATCCATAAAATGGATGAGAGTTGTAAAATTTTAGATGACTTCGCATTTCCTATACGATCTCTAAGATGATAAATATGATACGAGATGCAACTAAATGTTAACGACTCCACCTCTTACATAACTCTTGGGATGTAAAATGACGACATATCTTGAATGAACTATCATCCTGCCGGTTTAGATAATAATTTATCCTCTTGAAGATCTGTTAGCATAAGGCATATTGCACAGGAATGGAAAACATTCGAGACGATTAATATAAATCGCGTTTAACAAGGTCCATTATGAGTTCAACGCCCACATTTAATAATCGTTTCCAGATGAAAGGCATTCATTCAATCATCTTTATTGTAGTCCTTTAAGATCTTTTGTTTTCAAATGGATACGTTTGCCAGTAATTTATAGTTATAATAATTGTTTACATAATCGTAAACAAAGTCGTAATACAACATATAGACCCGGTTGGAGATGCGGTTGAAGCGATTTTTTTGCCCAACAATTTTTGAGTTTTTTTTAAATATTCTATTATAAAAAGTGTTGCAAATAATTTTCTATTTTGATTCTTTAGTGGGTGGAAAAATTTATACCAACACTTTTATGGGAGTTTTCTGGGAGCACACACGGAAAAAACATATCGGAACATTTCCACCAAAATTGCATGCTAGGACTGGGAATTTATGGGATTTTTCCGGCATAGTGGCCAAATACGGGAGTCACAACTCTTCACAAATTTTTTAGGGCACATTCCAACAAAAACCAAATGTCGTATTCTTTTTATATGTAATCATTCCCAAAATTATGGGAGGTATTACTTGGGGAACGTTCCCTTTTGTAAGGACATGAAAGGAATGAATCCTCTAAAACGTTGTAATGTCTCCATTGATTATTGGACTCTCTTCTATATATACGCGCGAAAAAAAAGGAACCGGTGCTACTTTTATTGGAATATGTTCATTCTGATCTCAACCCTATATACATAGTAATGATTCCACGAAAACTAGGACTAGTTCCAATATTTATGGAAGCACTTGCTACAAAATGGTGTAACGAGTCCTATAATCGCTTTCCCATATTTTATAGGAACACTTCCTATGCGGATTTTTTTCCGTGTAACAAATGCATAACACCACTTCCATACAAAACTACAATTCGATTTTTAATACAATGATTTTAATGTTTTCAGACGAGTACGGAAGACATTTTCACGGTTCTACTATGAAGTTATATTAATGATGAAATTATCATAAAATGCGGATCAATTTCAATTAGTTACATGTAAAACTGCAACATTTCAATTATCTATTTGGTCTCTGCATATCTTAACAATGAATTTTGAAATTTATTTGAAATGCATTGAGCCACCCACGAGTAATTTTACAGTTAATAAATCATTCCTTAGTCAAGCGTCGATAATATGCAAATGCGTCCAGGTTGAACGCAACTATGGTGGACTTATCTATACAATTGAAAATAGTAAAATTTCAACAAAAAAAGGCTACTCTACGCTTGCTAATCTACCTCAAAGGAGTAGCCAACTACTTGGTTTCAAAACGACGATTGTCTAATATTGGTTAAGGAGGTTTTAGAAGACTTATAGCATAATAGAGGAACATAATAGAATTCGCATTTATCCATAAAGTGAACGACATCAACTGTAGGACTTTTCTGTTAAAAGAATTATGGACTACCGTTGGACAGTGCTCGTAAATCCTAGGAGAAGATCAGTTAAAGGTGTAGGAGGATCATTTTATTGTTCACCCACCTTGAATTTATTATTTTTAGATCGCCATCCGATGGAATTCCTCATTTCGTGTTGCCTTTTCGTACGTTTAAACGTTTGAAGCATAATTCTTGCGGTTCCAAAATACTTCCTGAAGGTTAAAAGCCGTCTTACATCAACTTACAACAATTGCCCTCGGCTACTTGTGTTTCTTAATCGCGATAAGATTTGGTCAAATTGAGACATGGAACCACCACCGCAGGATTTTATCTTTCAAATAGACTTTGAATTCCCTCCCATTTCAATAATAATAAATAGAAGTACAATGAAGTGGATGTCATTTCCTGGTCTTATTCTTGTTCATCATTTGAATAGTCTAAATTTAAATCTAAACGTGAATTCCACATTCAAGAAAAAAAATTTACGTGCTTTTTATGGAAAAATTATGCCTAACAGTAGTTAGATAACTCAGATAGCAGTTTTCATAGTTACACACATTTTTTTTAGTATAAGGCGAATTTTAAATTCATATTTTTCCACTTATAGTATCAAATGTTTTCTTTTTTACTTTCTCAAAGGTAAATTGAAATTTTGCGCCTGCATACAAAGGAGCTAATTTTTTTTCATAATTACATTCCACAAAGATATTCTCTGTTCTTGTTAAAAAAAAACTTTAGTTTCCTAAAATGGGGCAAATGATGCCCAGTAGGCAAACTCATCACCTTTTTATGATTCTGAATAACATAAATTCTGGCCTAGTGTTGTTCTTTTGGCACTAAGATGGTCGTATAATAAAAATATTTACGACGTTTTGTCAATTGAGATTCCATTAAAATGGTAGCCAGCTCCCATGTCGGTGATGTTGTAAACCTAAATTTATCTCATAATGCGAGTCTATTATTAACAAATATTAAAATTATGCAGAGCGATGAGTGGTGTCGAGGTTTTACATAAAAACGGTTATTATTGGATAGGAAGATTGCCTTGGGTTTTTGGGGGAAAAAAAATGTTCTGAAATAATTTACATCGTCTAATTACTGTGCAAGTTATTGTTGACCTGAAATATAGTATTGTTGACCTGAAATATTGTTCTTTGATGGAAGTTATTTGTAGTTTTTAAGCGTATAAACCCCATTTACCTGACTAATAATGTTATATAAATTTTATTAGTCCTTTAAAAGTTTGTTTTCAGTTAAACCATATGGCACACCAAATTTGCTATTAGCTTTTTAAAGAAGATTGAAAAAATCCTCATTTTCGAGTAAAACATTTAAATTTACAGTTTAGTACCCGACCGGATTAGAAAAAAGTGCCAAAGAGCGAACCAATTCTGTATGAAAACAAATTGCAAGACAATTTTCGCATTAGTAGTCTGTCTGCTGGCAAGTGTGGTGCACCCATCATGTTATTCTCCAGTTCCCATTGAAACACACTATAAAATAGTGTCGATCATGAGATGTTATGGTTTGACATCTAATTGAAAGGTTTTTTGCATAAAGAAATTTACATTTTACCAACTGAATGAGCTCACGACGACGACATCTAATTTCCATAAAAAGATCCCATGCACTTGAATTTGGTATTTTCTCCTTGTTGGCTGCCCGATGTTAAGTAAAGCTGGCTGAAGTCAACTTCACGTCCATGTTATTATTTCACCTTTTTTTTTTCAGATTTTGCACTTTGAAGTGATCAGATCACAGGAGGAAGCATTTTGTCCCTATGCCAGGCAGTGAGTAGTAAGTAACCAAGTATAACGACCTACCTGTCCGCCTATGGCTGGTGTCAATCGAATTCCCAAGTCACTACTAACTCGGATCAGCAGATCAATAGGAAGCATCTCTCTAGGCTAAGGCGACAGCGATAATATTCCGTGCCTGATTGGTTGTTATTTTGCATTGCATTTGGTAGGTAGATGGGATAACAAGTGCTTGTAACGTTGTGTCAATAATTGGCACTTAAGATGTCAGTCAGTAATGAGCCACCAAACGAGCGTTAGGTAAACATGTGTACTTGATGCTCCTTATGACTGTCACACGATTTTCCACAAATCTGTTTAAGATCACTGACAAGATTAGCCATTGTTACATCTTCCAATAAAGTGAAGCGATGCGATACTAACTTGAAATGTATCGAAATTGATATACAAATAAGTTTAATAGTGATTAGAATAATGGGAAAATATTGCATACATTTTGATGGGATACGTTTTGAAACTACGAGAATGTTTTTCTCTTGAAAATTGTCGATAATTTCCAGTCATTTAAAAGTTTTAAACAAAAAAATTTCAACACTTATTCTATTTAAACAAAAAACACATACGATATATAATTTTTATTTAAAAGTCTAATTAGTTACAACATTTTTTTTCTGACTTTTCCACTAATTAATATATATATACTAAATATATTTTTAAAAAAGGATTCAATAATTGTTTCTGTATTATAATATATAAATCTAATGCAACTTTTGTAAATAATTAAATGGCCATTAGCCCTGAATTTGCAAATTGGTATTTACATAGGTTGGTTATATATCACAACTTTTACGCAATATATTTATTTAGAAAAAAAATTATTTTAAAATAAAATCAGCACATGCCATAAATGAACAAATTCTAAATATTCAGACGGTAAAAAAATTATTACAATTAAAGCAGTTTATATATTATTTATCAATAATAATAGTTGAAATTCATTTAAAAAGTTAATATAATTGTCGACATTATAATTATATAATTTTATAAAAATATTAACTAAGAAAAAAAAAATCATCTAATCTTATCATCAATGTAAAAATTATTCAATTAGGTGATGTTTTTCCCCCCTCTTTTATTTTAAGATTGTTGAGTATGTAGTCCGTTTTCTGGTGATTTTGAGTATACAAGTACTAAGAAAAAATTGTGGTCCAGTGTCCGTGAACTGTGATAATCGTCAAAAATATTTGTAAATAGTTAAAAAGGTGAAATCTTGAACAGTTTGGAGATATTTGGATTTCTTATATAATTCCCGAATTACGATTGACACTTTTTGTTAACATTTTCGTAACAACATTCGGGTAAGTCTTTGCAAATTTTTCCTGTGTTGGTGGTTGTATTTAACACCTGCAAAAGAAAATCTTTGTAGTTAATTATGTTTGATAAATTTTAGTTAAAAATCGAAAATTTAAAAAAAATCGTAAATAAAATAATTACCAAAGCTATCGCATTATTATTTTAGTGTCACCGCAAGGAAATATGATAAAATATAGGTTTTTTTAGTCCAAATTCAGATCAAATTTTCAAAATAAAGTCGATAAAATGTTATTTGACTTTTTGTACCGGCTTCGAAAAATAATGAGGTTATGTATTCTACGTGGGTGTATGTATGTATGTATGTTCGCGATTTTCTCGTGAACGGTTAGAGATGTCGAGTTCAAACTTCTTTGTTGTGTTTGTAAGGAATTTGGGGTAATTTTTGGTACATTTTGGGGTGATCGATGCTATGACACCTGACTCACTTGCTTTGTTTTATTAGTTGCGTTTTTTTAATGTTCTGAAGCAGTTCATCTCGAACAGCGCTTGGAACAAAGGGAAATTTTATACGGTAATGTACGGTAATGAAATGCTGCTAACTTCAACATAATAAATCTGACATTTTATTCTCAATTGAGGATTTTGTGTTGGTGGTTTGTTGGTTCTGTTCGACAGCGAAATAGTTTTAATCATGGGAGATAGCGAATCGTGATTATATCAAGAAAATATAGCAGTAACGGCCTACTGATGTAACCAACGTGAAGTTAGTTGCCATTCGAACTCGATGAAATTTCCCACTTACTCTGGATCGTTTTTTTAATGTTCTGTGTTCTAGAACATTAAAAAAACGCAACTATTGTTAGTTGGTTTCGGAATTTCATCACACGTAGCGGTTGTAAAAAACTTTGTAACGCAAATTGTAACGCGAGCTATTCAAAATAAATGAATACAAAAAACAAAAAGGCTTGTTTTTTCACCAGTGTTCATCAGGAAAGACTTTTGACATACCACCCCTCTGTGGCGCTAGATTGTCGTCACAGATACCGAATTTAAATATTTATCTATATTTTTAAATGTTTAATGAAAATATTTCAATGATGGTAAAAGATAACGGATAACAGTAAATGATAAAATTGTGGAAAACATTATTCTCCTCAATTCATCTCATATATTAAACTACCCAAAACACGTATTTTCGAGATAAGGGCAAAAAACTGATATTTTTTTAAATAACGGCATATCTCGATAACGGCTTAAGATATGCAGTTCTAGTGGAAGACAAAAATGTAGAAAATTTTATTGTCTCCAACTTTCGTCATCCATAAAACTAATAAAAACGTGTAGTTTCTGAATACATAAAACGAAATTGCGATCTTTAAAAAGCCGACATTTTGATTACTTCCGGTTAACGAATTTCCACCAAAAGTTTATAGGATTGTCCCATTCCAGGTTCAATCTTGCCTGCACAATTTCATTTTGTGAGAAATTTTGTACAGAGGAAAAATGTTGTACACAGACTAGCAGACAAACTGACAGACAGACAGATAGACTGACAGACAGAAAGACATTTTTGCCAATCGACTCAGGAGTGCTCGGGAAATGTTTTTTTAGGCAAAACTAACAGGTCAACATTTTTCATGAATAGAATACTATATTATACTACGTATAAGAAAGTAAAAATTGTCTATAAAATAATTCACATATTTTGGGGGAGGGCCTCTTTGGTAATATTTTACAAAAATTTTTTATCATTTCCTAGATAGGAAAATCTATTTTTTTTACACATCGTTTGACCGATATATTTTTGTACCAAATTCTTTTTTAATTCAGTTTGCTCTCCTTTAAATTTTAAAAACATATTTCTCTACATTAATTGGATATTTGACCCCAACGGGCGGGCTGATTTTTAAGTATCTTTAACTGAAAGTATCTCATAGATACAGATCCGATCAAATTTGACCAAAGCATCCAGCGCAAAATGAAGAGGTGTGAGAAGTAATTTGCAGTTATCGATGACTGTTCAATGATCTTCAGAAGATCTAGCGATAAAATTATCTTCAGATAAATTTATACAGGTAATAAATTGTATAACAGTGAAGTCGATTTAACAAAAAAAATATATAAAACCATCGATTGGTGATGGTAATGCAAAAATTGGGCAATAAAAAATCGATCATAATTCCAACTGACCCAAATTTCGACCTGATGAATTCGAAATTTTGGTCCATTTCTCCCTGCCGATCTAAATCTTAATAATAGCCGTATTAATTTTGAATAGGAATAATTATAAATTTTGATTATTGATGATTTTGTTATTTCTTATTTTATACACATTTATATGGAGTTGAATTTTCCTTACCTTTTATAATTGTACAAATTCCCATCCGCTAATATTGTGTCCTAAAGACGTTTGTAGCTACGCATCTACCCATACTGTGCATTTCTTGGCTCGATCGACCGATGCTAGAACGGAGCTAAAGGGATGCCAGCTAACAGCTGTAATGGCAGCACTGCGAACAAAAAAACCATCCGACCTTTAAGTTTGCGTCAGAAAAACAAAAAGAAAAAAAAGCCAACGAAATTAATTAAAAAGCAGATCATGCACACTACAATATCTGAGAAATAAGTGAGACTGATTTTTTGGCAATTTGCTGTAATAATCAATCATTTAAGACTTTGCAATGGCTAAACATTGTTTCAATCAGAAGCACAAAATAAGTGACTAACTGAACAGCATATGACTTTCTTATACAAAATCTAGGTTCCTGCATAACTTACACTCTAACCCGACAAGTAAAATATTAGCTTATATAAGAATATGAGTTTTTCTTTTACAAAATCTGAAATATCTCAATAACGATCAAATATATCGATTTACGATACAAGGCAAAAATGTGGAGAATTTTAATATCTTTAGTTTTTACTTTAATTGTTTTTTTTTCGAAAAGTCTTTAGTTTGTGAGGAATTTAAAAGTCCATAGTTTTTACTTTTTAATGGAAATATCTCAATAACGGTAAAATACATATATTATTCACTTCAATTCATCTCATACATTAAACCACCGAAAACCCATTAGTTTTCAACAGAATCGCAAAAATAAATTGATTTTTTTAAATAGCGATATATCTCGATAACGGTTTGAGATATCGAGTCCTCGTAAAAGATAGAAGTGTAGGAAGTTTTACTATGTTCAAATTATGTCACACATAAAACTACTGAAAAACGCGTAATTTCGGAGTAAATGCCGAAAAACGAGTTATGCGGCGGTCACACGACGCTGTTTTGCCAGCGCTAGTGGCTGTTTGGCTGTTAGCAGCCGTTTCAGCAGCACCGTGTGAACCCTAGTGCGTTGCTACTACCAGCAGCAGCGTGATGATTTTAGCAGCGCTAGTGAAGTAGAGACCGTTCTACTTTGCCAGCGCTACTAGGGATCACGTGACCCTGTCGCATGGTTTCTGAGCTGTTAAAAGTCTGATAATGGGTAAAGTTTGTTTATTGTAAGTTGTTATTTTACGTTTATTTATTTGAATTTGTGTGTAACGTTTATTATTTAAAAAATCTCCCAGATTAAAATGTCAAACCCCTGTTTTGCTACTTGCCAGCGCTAGTAAAGTATAAATTGTGTGAACCCTCTCAGTACGCTGGCTGCTGTTGCTACTTGACAGCGCTACTAACCAACAGCAGCCAGTGGCTGGCAAAACAGCATCGTGTGACCGCGGCATTACTTCCTGATTTCCAAACATGCCTTGCGATAACAATACAATTATTATAACAATCTCACGTATTTCTTTCAATATAAAAAAATTAAGCCTAGCACTTTATACACGGAGAGAAATAATTCCTACAAAAACTAGTAATATATGAAACAGTGGACTTTTTTGTAATGACTCCCTAAAAATAGGGAATTTATTCTAGAATATTGGAAGAATTTCTCAAGTTTTGGTACGAATACCCCCTTTTTTTGGAGTGATTACAAAAAATTCCAATTTTTTGTAAAAATCTATCCTATTATTTCTCTCCGTGTATGCAAAATCACACAAAAAAAGTGAACTTTTTTTAAGCTTTATCAACATTTAATTTTAAAATTTAATTTTTTTTAAATATTTACACTGGATTTTGAGAAAATCTTAACAGCCACTATCTTAATTAAAAATGGCATTTAAAAAAGGCTAAAAAATAGAATCCTTGAGCCTGTTCACATTGGTTGAAATAGTCCGCCAAAATCTGACAGAAACTGGCGACATGATGGCAAGGTGAGGAAGTGGGACTGCCCTATCAGCAGTCCCACTTCCTCACCTTGCCTTCATGTTGCCAGTTTCTGTCAAAATTAGGCGGACTATTTCAACCATTGTGAACAGGTTCCTTTACTTTAAATAAACATAACAAAAGCTATAATTGCCAATCTGGCAATTATTGAAAACCCGTATGGTGATTTAATTGAACGGCGTATCAAAATTTCATTTGAATTCCAATTTTCCAATAAGATTTTTTTAAAACTTGTTCCAATCGGATTTTGATGTATGGGAGTTTTATGTAGAATCATATTCTAAATAACTTTTGTTCTTGCACTTTTTTGATAGGATGCACAGTTTTTGAGATATTCGCGAAAAACATTTTCTTTCGTACCCCCCCCTTATGGTCCATTTTTGCCCATTAACGGACTTAGCCTCGCATTTTACGAAAAACGAATCTGCGCAAAATTTCAAGTCTCTAGCTCAATCAGTGCGCCCGCAATCCGCGCCACAGACACACAGACAGACGGACAGACGGACGGACATGCAGAAATTAATTATTTTTATCATTCTAAACACACTGGTGTAATTCATTTTTGTGTGTGATGACGGGATCTTGGCGTTACAAACGGTAAGGCAAAGTTAATATACCCTTTGGTTTCACCATACGGGTATAATAAAAATTACTCACAATCTAAAGAAGATCGCGAAAAAGGGAAAAAACGCACATTATATTTTTTAGTCCAAATTAAACTTTCTATATATCTTATTACCTAATTTGCAGTTACAGTTCAACATTTTGCAAAAAAAAACTATCATCTAAGATTTTTTTGGCATTATTTTCTTTCTATAAAACTTCAACTTTTGTTATCTGTTTAACTGTGTTTAAAAATATTTAGATAGTGTTATAAATTAAATATTTTCAATCTTTTCAATCAAATAAAAGAAATTTTTTTTACAAAAAATTCAATGCGAAAGAGTAATGCTAGAATCATAATAAAAACTTTTATGTACGCTTTTTCGTGTGCGCTTTTTTCTAACCATAACTATACAGATTACTAGAAATTAGGAAATGCCAGTTTCTAATTAGATAAAAAAAAACTTACGTGTGATCTTTTAAGGTTGCCTCTACTTTACCAGCCACATTCCAAATAAATACGGCTCCGTCTGCTGATCCAGCCGATATCCTGCTTGCGTCGGAACTGAATGCAACTCGAGCCCAATCACAGCCAACTTTAAAATTGTCATTTCTACAAATTAAAAATTTTTTGCTGTTGCTTTATTGACTTTTAAAAAAAAATAGTAGAACCTCGGTTCGAGAATGACTCGGTTTTTGAACGGTTTTTAACTTTTAAGTACAAAAAATGCTTCGGTTCGTGAACAATGTTTCGGTTTGTGAACAAAATTTTGGTTTTTAGACAGATATGTGACAATAAAAACTGAGACAGAGGTCTATTGGATTCCAATCCAAAATATGTTGTAGGAGAAATAAAAAAATTCTCAAAAATCCTCTTTGCTGACTGTTCTTTGCTCTTATTGCTCTCTTAGTTCTTTGCTCTAATCCCCTTCTTCCCAGTGATGCTATATCGAGGGGAATTCCCCTTTTTGCGGGGAATTTGACTACAAAAATTGTTAATAGGGGAAAAGGGGAAAACGCTTGAAAACGAGGGGAAACGATTTACAACGAGGGGAAAATCTTCGCCTTTCAACTAAATCCGAAATACTTTTAAAAAATTACGGAAAAGTAGAAGTACAAAAAATTAAAAACAATTACAATCCAATTCCAAGCTTAGGCAAAGGTAAAGAGTGAAGGAAATGCTCTTATTTATGCATTTGCCACTTTATAATGATCTTATTGCAATTGTAAAGTATACACCAATCTTTTAAACGAAAACACTTTAAAATGGCTTTGGAATGTACGTTTAACCGATTTTTCAGTGAAATAGTACACACATTAAAAAGTACCATTTCTCATCTTATTGTAATTACTTTAAATTACTTTAAAAGATTTTGATGAAAAGTAGTTTCCATGAAAGTTCATTGACACATATTTTTTGTTCGTTTTTCGGATTTCTTAAATATATTTTCAATAGAAAGATTTTAAATCGCAAATCAGCAGAAGTGCTTTGTTTAAATTATGTAAAAATCGATTAAATTGGTAATTTCTTGGTCATCTTTAAAATTTGACTTAATGTACGAATTTCGACCAATATTCACCAGAAGAATGCATGGACCAGTGGCAAAGTGTCCGGAATACAAAAATCGAGTTCCAGTTGCGACTTGATTTCGTTTTTTCCATTTTTTGATATTTTTATGTTTTTAAAATACTTTAACATGAGTCAGAGACCCCAAAAACCCCCCAGATGTCAAAAATTTTTGGTTTTAATCAATGAATTCTTTATTTAAAATTCGTTGTTTTCATAGGGGAAAAACGAGGGGAATTTCGTCATTGAAAAAGGGGAAAAAGGGGAATTTCGTCATTTGGAAAGGGGAATGTCACTAAAGGTACATAGCATCACTGCTTCTTCCTCGTTACATTCTATTTTGAGCTTTAACTCTGCTCTCAACAAGAAAACTCACCTTTTTAGTGAAAATGAATTTAGTCAGTTATAAACTCATTTTTTCAGTGAAAACGAATTTATTCATTTATAAATTCATTTTCAGTGTTTCCATATATGATTTTAGGGATGAAATATGAGTTTCAATAACCTTTTTTAAGAGATTCGGAACGGCTTAAAGTTGATTTTTATGGAAAAACATATTTAGAATCGTCAACGATTCGGTTTGTGAGCACACTTCAGGAACGGATTAAGTTCACGAACCGAGATTCCACTGTACCAGTTAAAAGAAATATCGGTCTAAAAATTCATTTGCATTTATTTATTAAATTTTATGTGAAAAATTTGATTATAATCAACAAAAAAAAAAGAAACTTTTTTTTAACAAATTTACTTAAAATTTTAAAAATTGATAGCTAACAAACTTACGTAAATGTTCCTATAATTTGATTCATGCGGAGGTCTAAAAGTTTAATAGTATCGTCTCTAACGCAGCTAAGTAGATATTTGCAGTCTGTAAAATGTCATAAAAATCGTTTCAAAGTATTTAGAAGAATTCGGTATAAATGCGGTTTACCTTTGGATAAATCGAGTGATGTAATTTTACCCTGGAGGACAATATCGTTGGTAATGCAGTCCGTTCGTGTATCCCAAAATCGGATTTTCTTATCAAAATGGCCACTAATAATAGTTGATCCGGAACCGTCAGTTGTCACCAAATCATTACAACTGGACCCGGCGAATTTCGTTTCGATACAGGCTCTACTTCGTAAATCCCACACCTTTAATGTTCGATCGTGACTGCCGGTTACCACTTTTGATGGTTCTCCAAGGAATTTCGCCGCCATAACTTTTCCACTATGGCCCGTTAGAGTGTGCTATTGTTATAAAGTAAAAAAAAGCGAATATGAATAAGAAATTAAGAAAATTGCAAAAATTAAGCGAGAAAAAATGATTAAATAGTGGAAATCAATTAAATTGTTTCTGGTATTAACATGACTTATTGTTTAATGCTGTTTGTTGATGCTGTAGTAGTTTTTATTGCATGCATAACTGTGCATTGTAGATGACCATCGGGTATAGTATGCACTAATGTGGCAGCATATTGCATAGTGTATTTATAGCAACAAAAAAATTCACTTTATTCAACATAATTTTAAATAATACGAGTTATAATAAAACACTGCCCGTTGTAAGGTAAAGGTGAAGTCCATCTTGCTTGATAAATATACGATTTACAATTTCATTTTTGCTATCCGATTCTATGGTCAGGTGTGCCTTAGCCGTCGGTTTGGTTTTCCCCCTCAGGTGCAGGTTTTAACTACAATTAATTAACGACTTTGCGCAGAGTGCTATGGACTTATTAACCAGATTTAGATGGTACTACACATGCGAGGATACGCTCAGTGACTTTTATTACACCAAAAGATTGCCAAGATTTAAAATCTGGTGGACGGAATCTGCTCAGGTGGATTGAAATGGACATTGAGGAAGGCCTTCACTGTATTTTATGTGATCAGTATATGTGTTTGCGATGTGAACACTCTATATATTTTATATGGGCAGTCTGAATAATTTGAGCAGCATAATAGCCATAAGATTCGGTCTACCATTAAGAATTATCAGTTATTGCACATCAAGTAATCTTCACAATCCGGGGAAGTTCTATAAGTACGATGATATGACACGTGAAGAGTCATAACTCGGATGGTTCGTCCCGAATTTGGGTCAAAAGAAATCTCATGGGCTTGACCTATTTGTTAGGGCTGCATAACTGATAATGACCGAAATCTTAAGATTGCCCAATAGGAAATATTCAAAACCTTAGACTGGGCCATGCGTGCATGTAGAATAATTGACCAGAAGATTTTTCGGTGAGTACTAGATTTAAAATTTTTCTATTTTTTTAAGCCAACAAAATTGTTTTTTAAACAGGTTAGAAAAAAAATACTAATTCTATGTAAGTATTTCGAGATGGAATTAATTTCATATTAAATATTCGAATTTATAAGTGGTTTTTTTACAGAAATTCACATAAGGGTAATTAAACACGTTTCAAAATATTTTCAGTTAACTTTTTTTTGAGAGCTATTACATTAACTGTGGGCGATTTGAAAAATCTGGCAATATTTGTGTGTTTTTTATCCGTTTTTATTTCTAAATGCATGTTAAGAAATTTTTAAATTTTTCTGTGCTTATCACAAAGAGTTGTCAAAGCAGCACACACTGAGAGAAATGGGGTAAAGATTTCAAGCCTACTGCAGGACTATTTTAGATAGTCTCGGCTAAGTTCCTGTATGTTTACTTACAGATAGTATCTGCTCACTTGTCATAAGTTAAGCGAAAAAAAAAATTAACCGGCCATAGTAGAACACGTTTACCAGAGGCACGCAATGTAAGAGATTGTAAATTTGAGTAAGCCTATAAGAGATGTACAATTTGCTCAGGACAGGTAAACATTACACTTGCACAAGGCAAAATTTTTGTGACAGAGAATAATACATTTCTGGTTCCTGTACATACGGTGTAAATTTTTCCTTACTGTTACTGAAATTTTATCTGGACTAGTTGTAAAATGTTGTAAATCATTGTTAATTCCCACTTCCAAACGGATGTGAGCTTTGTTCGCTAAAGCACGGGAAAAGTTCACTTCTACAAAAAATCGATTCCAGTAGGCAAACTTTTTTTTCTCAGAGTGTACGAAATCTCAACCTTGTGGTGGCCAGAGTCCGAGCTGGAATCTCACTTCTATTGTAGAGGAAGAAAAAATCACGTAAACGCATACATTTTCTCAAGCACTTTTCCTAACTTTCCATGTTGCAAAAAGTAAAACTTGTAAAATTGTCTCCACGTTTTTTGCATTTACTCAAACTGATACATTCAGATTTCACAAAAAAAAAGATCCAAATGGCTTAAGAGTATAAGTAAAGACAGCATTTAATTTATTAATGCGTGTGAAATTGGTTGTTTTAACTCATTAAAATCATTTAATTTAATAATTTCCTTGATTTCCTAATTAAAATTAATGAAAGTACACAGAAGTGTTGCCTCTGATTACTAACATTTCCTTGATGCCAACTTAATTATACCATTTGATAAGAATCTCTGAAGTGCGAGCACAAAATTTCAAAGAAAATAACCAGGAACGCATTAATTAGGTGGACAAAATCTCGCCGTCCGACGAAATTCAGCTAAATTTATCTGACAGATAAAACTTTTTGAGAATTTTTTGTCTGATTTCCTGTTTGCAGAGGTAGAATTCAATTAAATGTACTTCCATTTTCCGGGTGTCATGTCAAAAACGCAGGAAGAGCCAGTACAATGCACCCGAAATTTTTTCATCGAGAACCTTCTGAGTGCAACATGAAGTTCTTAACGTCTTGAGGCCATCCGGCTAATGGCAAATCTTCAATTCTCGGCCGCGATAATAATGAAGAAATTAACGTGCAAGATTTGTGCGAAAACTGCAATTCAGCCGGCCGTTGTCCATACATGAGAGTGCATTGGGGTAAATATCCGAAAGTCATCTTAAACCTGGTTGAACCGTGCGCATCAGACAGTTAAAAATCTTTGGGTAATCTGCGTCAGGCGAATGTTAAGCGGGTACCGTAAATTTCCTACCATCACGGTCTGTGGTGACAGAGTGACTGCGATTTAGTGGGAAGATTGAGTGTGCAATGCATATGCAATTGAGTAGTGCACTATTCACCTGTACATTGCACTTTAAGTTGGAATTTACCACGGCGATTTGCATAATAGCTAAAAAGGTATGAGAAAAATTACTCCTCACCTTTTTATTTTGCATCGGTGTTTGAAAATAAAACAAAAGTATTGCGGAATTTCTTAAAATTGACTTCAGAGACACTTTTATTTTGGAGATTTTTTATAAACCGTTAAAGCAAAAAAATGTAAAAAAGCGTATTTCCTATGTATGTATATAACATTTTTTCATAAAAGTGCATAGTTTTCGCGAGATCTTCAAAAAACTGATTTTTTTTTAAAATGTTGAGAACCGTTAGAGATTCACCAAAACCGTTAAAGCAGAAAATGTATAGAAAATTTTATATCCTTTAAATTTGGTTATACCCATTTTTCCCCAAAAGCGCGTATTTAAAAAAAAAGAAAGTGTATGGCAGGTACCCGTTATAGCTACCGTTACTTTTCCAAAGATTGATAGAAAACTACGATTTTTGCAAAATTTATTTACAAAAAATTTCAAGCCATTTACATAAAATTTCAAAGCGGACAAAGAAATTTTTCGATTCTAAAAGTTAAAATTTTAACCAAACGGTATTTGGTTTGGTCACAACATTTTTTTAAAAACCGTGTTGGCTTTGGTTCGGTTCGGCAATCTTTTTTTTTAAAAATTGGTTCGGTTTGGCCATCGCTTTTTCAGAGTGATTCGGTTTCAGGTTTGGCATTGGTTCACTCAAATTTCAACGGTTCAGTGGACTTTGGTACGGTTCAGTGGACTTTGGTATGGTTTAGTGGACTTTGGTACGGTTCAGTGGACTTTGCTACGGTTCAGTGGACTTTGGTACGGTTTAGTGGATTTTGGTACGGTTTAGTGGACTTTGGTACGGTTCAGTGGACTTTGTTACGGTTCAGTGGACTTCGGTACGGTTCAAAAGCCGGTTTGCTTATCTGCTGTTTATTAGAATGGCGCGTATTCATGTCGTTTTTAAACTCAGGTTTTGTTAAACTTGAGCTTAAACTGACAAAAATCATAGTAAACAGTCAGTTTAAACTCATATTTAACAAAACCTGCGTCTAAAAACGCCTATAAATATGCGTCAATGTGTTCAATTTTTTTTTTATTTTTTGTTAAAAATTTTTCGGTTAGAAAGAAAGTACTTCATGCCGGAGACTTTTCGTACATTTTTTTCCCACGCAATAGAAAACTCCTTTGATGATTTTATGGTAATAAAAATCTTGTGTTAAATTTATTCAGAAATATAACACTTTTTAACTGAATGCACCGATAGAACAGTAAGAAACCGATGTGAAATACATATCAGTCACATCACTTAAAGAATTAATGCAAAAGCCCGCGAGTTGTTAAACGTGCAGTTCAAGTGGCTGTCCTTTAATTGTCTGTGTGCGTTTGCGGCATTTTAAAGGCGCTTTAAAATTAGTGACGAAGAAACATAGAAAAGCGTGCCTGGTTCTAGCCCCCATTGAATATGTTTTGCATACAAAACTAATTCACACGGTCACTTCTTTTGTGGGGATTTGAGACCAAGTTCGGTCTTCTAAAAAGAGTCTTTTTTTTAGAGCAGAAACACAAAAATCACCAGATCCAGGTTGGCAGAGCTTAGGCGAATCTAAATCTGGATGAGGGTCCGGTCGGCCGAGGTGAACTTCTTAGATTTAGCATATTTTATACTATGGTTACACGAGTTATTAATTTTTCTGCTTCTTTTTAGAAAATTAATTGCGGGCAGTATCTGTTGGTGTAGCCAACCTGGTTTCTGGTGTTGTAGCTATTCGGTAGCTTTTGGACAGCCGATTAGATTTGAAAAATATACCGCGCTACTATTCGTTAGGCATTCATAGCATAATCGACTTTACAGATGTACAGACAATTATACCAGGTAACTTGCTCAACGGTATCTGACAATGCTGTGGCTGTTGCCCTCGGATCTTATATCGTAGCACAATTAATTCATTACTGGACAGGGGTTTTGATCTTTGCCCTATAAATGTCGGAATTTGTTTAAGTTCTTTGATGCAAAAGGATAGCCGAGATTCTTTGAGAATTTCTTATTATTGTGAGATTTTTCGATTTTCCTTCAGGGAATACGCATAGTGAGTAGCAATATGCGAGTTGTATACATATTGGAGAAAAAACGAAATGGCGATCGGCCAACGCCATTTTGTTCAAATCGAACACACGAAGTACCAATCGAGAGAGGTCTTAAATGAAGGCCTTTGAAAGATAACTCGGGGAAAAAACAAAATAGTAACTAAAAAAGAAAAAAAATTTTTTAAAGGAATCTTTTAAAGTGTACTAAAATTTAAAAAAAATAATTTTACGTAGGGATTTGGCCACAAAAATAACAGTAAGATAAAAGTTAATACGCCAAAAATCTCAACCCTTCATCTTCCTTTTTTTAAGCCAAATCCCTAGAAATTTTTAGTTTCCTCTTGAATAGATGAAAATTATGACGGAGACCGACTCGAGAACGGGGGCAGATGGAAAATTTCTGATCCTTACGATATTCGAAATCCGGCAAAATTATGAGGATGTCCGTGCATCTGTCTGTCGATCTGTCCGTGGTACGCATCTTAAATAACTCGAGAACGCGTTGACCTAGTGGGTTGAATGTTTTTGTGAGTTTTACAAAAATTGTAGTTTTCTATCAACTTTTGGAAAAGTGAGGGTAGCTAGGCCGGATACCTCCTACACAATTTTTTTTTTTTGAAAAAGACAGTTTTTTTTAAATTTTAAGGTTTTGAAAAAAGGGATATAACAAAATTTAAAGAATATAAAATTTTCCACATAGTTTGGTTTAACGGTGTTTAGGTATTTCTAATGGTTTTCAACATATTTAAAAAAAAAAGTTTTTTGAAAATTTCTTAAAAACTATGCGCTTTTGAGAAAAAATGCATATAACCAAATTTAAAGAAAATAAAATTTCATGCATTTTTTCCTTTACCGGATTTCATCCATCTTTACCGGTTCTTGAGATATTTGAAAAAATATTAGTTTTTATATATTTTTTCCGAAACTAAATATTGTGAGGAAAGTTTTGTGTTGTTCAGAACTGATATTTTTTAAAATTTTCAATGTTAGAGTGCTTTTTTTTAATTTTTTAAAATTTTCTTTAATTGAATGAAATTTTTTATTATTTTTTCCTGAAGCGATTCACAACACAAACATTTTTTTTCCTATTGATCTGCATTTTCGTTTCAAAATCTCGTAAAAAATACTCTTCGAATAAGGAAAAATATTTTTTTCTTTGTAATTTTGTAGTCGTTTGACAAAACAAAAATCAACACTTTTTAAGAACGGTTTCTAAAGTTGAAATTTCCCAGCGATTCATTTCGAACTCATAAAAATCAAAGATTATCATAACTCAGGTGACTTCATTGTCTTATTAAGCATAAAGTCACGAGATTCATATCATTAGGGCATGTGAGGTTTTGTAAATTTGACGTAATTTTACTTAATACCTTCGGCTCACATAATTTTGCGTATTTTTTATCGTAAGCATAAATTGCAGTATGATAATTGTGGTCATCCACTTATTTCACTGCAATTCCGGTAATTTTTTAGCTACCTTGTAATCAGAAATCGTCGCTGGCAAACCGAAATTACAAACAATAATAATACATCTTAGCCAGTTTTATTACCATTGAGATTAACCTGGAGAGAATTGTCTCCAATCCATTCACCTTTTTGGTAATTTTAGCCTTGTTTCATATGTGGTATTTAAGTTTTCGTTTTGCATTTTGATTCTTTATTGCATCATGTGAAGTGAATGCGAAATGCAACAAGTTTGTCTTTAAACTTCGATCGAATGCGGTCAGTGACAAAAATCGATGTCAAAATGAGTCACATTTTTCTGAAAATCACTACAAAGACCACCATCAAGGTGGAGAAAAATATTCAAGAATATTCGTATGTCACCTAATTTCTTGGATGGAATACAGAAGAAACAAGAAGTAAATTCAAGAAGTAGTTAACTGGGTAAATTTTCAACCAGGTGAGGTGAATCGATTGACTGCAATCGAAGTTGATGTTTATCGGTAAAATGCACCTTTCGAATTCCGTAGTCCATTGCGGAAACGCTTTAAAGATATGGCCAAAAGTGCGGCAATATCGACTTGAAATCTTTGGCCCGTTGGAATTTGGATTTGGCTTGGAATCGTTATTGTGTGTTCTTTGGGGTATTGGGTCTTCGATAAACTAAGCAAAGATCGACACGATCGGTGATCGAACGGAAGGCGTAACACTTCTCTAGGGCGATTACGGAACATTAATTGGCGGTTAGAAAACGGTGGTCTCACCAAATATTTACTTAGGTGAAAAAATCCGGCAGTATCCGGCAGTATATGTTTTTTTTCGCCCAAAACACGAGAATCCAATAGAAGCTCACTGGACCGAATTGGCGATATTTTCCTATTATTATGGACATGGGATGAATGAATTTAGCTGGGGCTGGCCAAGTACCATAAAGGAGGCGTAAAATCACTGAAAGTTCTCAGGTAATAAATAGGTAAACCCTGCAATCACATGGAAATCGTGACGATGCAGGGCACTAAGGCAGTCAATCGTTTCTTATTTGGTAGCAGCGAGCGAGCGAGCGGCAGGAAATGCGTCTTCATCATTCCGATTGTAAAGGAAATCACCGGGGATTCGAATCGCAGATGAATAAAATGAAAAGCGGTAAACTGATTAATTTATAGGCTATTTATGAGCCCAATCGATTAACATCCCGGGGTTCGGTTTCTATTTTTACATGATTCATGGACATCTGACTGAAGTTTTTTGTCGGCAAATGGGCCACCATCAAAGATATCAGTGACTTTTGATTAATAATAAATTGATTTGGATCTAGAATTAAAATGCAAATTATTCTTGATAATAATAGGGGATTTAATTGAACTTTTAAATAAACAAATTATGAATAAACTGGGAAATCCACTGAATATTTCGCAAATTTTTATCAAACCAAAATTTATTCAGAAAAATGTGGTCCATTAATTTTAACAAAAAGTAGGTTTTCTTTCCTAATTCGTTGTTATGTAAAAACATTTTTAACAACTAAAAACTCAGTTAATTTTTTTTGGATGATATTTATTGAACTGTAAAAACGTTAAAAGATAAACAAGATTCACGACGACTAGGAGGTGTAGTAAAAATTAATTGTGACGCAAATACCAAGAGGTAATTTTACGGTTTGAAAACAAATTTGATTGATCTGATTCTTAAAGATAATTTCTTTGAAGGTAAATATTGAAATTAATTTTAATCATGCGTTTCATGTCAAGTAATAACCACGAAAGGGTATTTCATTTCGGACACGCTTGAGAAAGAATCTTGGAATGTTCTTTCCTGATTAGTGCACTAATATGAAAAAATGAATTTTTGACACTGAAATAAAAAGATTCTGTTCGCTTTGTGGATTAAAAAACGTTTCTTTACTACCCGTAGGTAAGTTAAAATTAATAAAAAAACTCAGATTGACATCAAGCCGATTAAATGCAACCACACGCAGCAGCAGATCAAAAAAAAAAACTTCCGAAAAAATGGATTTAAATTGTATTTCAAGCACAAGTCCGTTAGAATAGTTTTTCTCCAAGATTTTAATTTTTGTAACAACTTTTATCTTTAGGTGAAATTCACCTGAACCACGTTAGCCGGTGGATATATTTTGATGGTTACATCGAGTTGACGTTGTCCGTTTCTCAAATCTAATGGGCTAAGAAGTCTTTTTTTCTGCTTGTCACAATAGACAAAATGATTGAGCATTGCTAAGCATAAAACATGATTTCCCTCGAAATGACTGCATCGGATCGACATTATTAGGTGGGTTCTATTAGGCAAAAAAATCCCAAAAGAAAAGAAAATTTGAAGATAAGACAATGTTTCAGTTTCACCTTCAGGCTTTTTGTTTGATAATTTTTGTTTCTAAGTACACTGCAAGAAATTGTTTATCTTATAAATATTGTCAAGGAACGTCGGTTTTTTTTCTGTGACCGGATTTCGCAAAAACTACTGAACCTATTTTAACGAAACTTTACAGATATGTTCCGAGTATCATTGAAATGGTTATAGCCTATGCTTTTTTTTTTGCAAATTTCCCCTTCCTTTTGATCGCCACCCCAAATATCTCTTCAGCCGCTAAAGGGATTCAGAGCCGATTTACACCATTAGACAGGTTAGTCCTCAGGAAAAAATTTCACTCAATAATATCTACGCCTTCCCCTCTCTGTCAACATCCCCACTTGCTATATTCTGCTATTCTGAAGGAACTTGAAGCGGGCTTCCATCGTAAGAAAGGTCAGCTCTTAGAAAAAAATTTCGCCCAGTAATATTTATTTACCATATCTGTAAACCCCCTTACCTGCTATCTTCTGCACTTCGAGAGGAATTTGGAGCGCCTATTCGGCATTAGAGAAGACAGTTCTCAGGACAAATTTTCACCCACTAATATCTACCCCAACCTCTCCTGTAAACCACCTCACCTGCTATCTCCTGCATTTCTAAAGGGATCTGAAAAGTTTTCGCCCAATAACTCATACTTGGAAGAGTCAGATTCGATTTATTTTGCAATTTTCCTTAATTTTTCCAATATTCCGAAGGCCATGTAAGCTGTCCGGCGGCCTCGTGGGGATGGCGATGAACCGCGAAATGGTTCGGGGCGTAGCCACTAGTGCACTTATATATGAAATTTTCAGGGCACCAATCATGTATTCCGACGCGTCTCTGGCTTTCGACTTCGACGCAGCTTTTAACTCTTGACTTCGCCATATCTGCAGCTTGAAATTTCGCGGAATCGTCACTATGAATCGAAACGTGATTCTAACTGTCACTCCAGGAAATTTGAAGCTGCTGATATGGCGAAGTCAAGAGTTAAAAGCTGCGTCGAAGTCGAAAGACAGAGACGCGTCGGAATACATGATTGGTGCCCAGGTTTTTAAGCAAGTTTTAAAAACTTTAGAGGGGTTACTTACTTCGACATTTACTATCTTCAATTTATTTCCGTGTACTTTAAGATTTTATCCTCTTAAACCGAAACAATACGGTTGAAATCTATCATCTTTGATTATGCTATGTAAACTTAAGATAAAAACCGTTTCTTATTTGACATCACGCAACTTCTGATTGAAGATGAGTTCCCTGCCCAAAAGTCTAATTGGAAATTAACTGATGTTCAACATCATTTAATTGCATCCGAATGCTTTTTTTCCGAAGTACATGTTTAAGTTTCTTGTTGTTTGGCTACCATAGAACAAATGCATGCAAAGAAACAAAATTTGGAGCAGACAAATTAAATGATTAATTTGTTGAATCTTCACTATTATTTTGACTTGTAAAACCGAAACGAAAGCGATGTTTAAATATTTTTTTTCTGAAGCTTTTTTTTTGATTGAAAAAAATATTTTTCGTGTTTGGCGTTGATTGACTGACAAAAATATTCTTGTACAGTTAAAACTTTTATTTTCGGAATTCCTCTGATAAGATACCAACCCAAATAACATATTCAAAAATCTTCATTTAATAGAAATTATAATAGAAATTAATAAAAGGGTGTCACGCGAAAGTCAAAGTGGTTTTTCAAAGACTCTGAAAAATTTTCTTTCTATGGCTGTTTCAAAATTGGTGAAAAGTTTTTAGTGAAGGACACTTTCTTTTCGAATTGAAAAGGTTGAACAGCACAAAACCGTAGACAGCCACAATTATTCCATTGATTCAACTTCCGAATTGAATCTCCATTAAGATTCTTAAGCATTTATTAAATCATCCAAATAACAGTAAAGCCAAACAAAGATTATGTTAATCTCCTAAAAGCTTGCCGAAATGACGACATCTTCTTTTTAACAATCAAAAGAATAACTTTTTTCGGGTTTTTTTTCATGTTGTTTACTTCTTTAGGCAAAATTCCCAAATTTTACGCATGGAATATATTGGAAGATGTATATCTCCTCGAAATAAGAATAGCCAATGGCGAATATCGGCCTAGTTCCCAAAATATCTTTCCACCAATCTTATGGAAATTGTCTTTAGATGAAGTTTCCGAAAAGTTCTGGGCTAACAAATGGAGATAGAGAGAGATGCGTAAAATTTGCATGTCATCAGCATAAATTAAAATGCAATGGTGAAGTCATAGGTTTTGTAAAGATATCGTGAAAATTTTTGATTTACTTTGGAACACTCTAAAAACAAGGTCGGTAGAAATTAGAACAAATATCTGAGTATGAAATGTGCTCTTAAATAATTCACAAAAAAAAAATTGGTGCAGGCGCACACTGCGAGGGTTAGCATATCGGATAGTAATTCAAGTTTTATAAATACAGTTTACTTCTACTTAAGCCTACTTTGTTGCTCAAAATTTATTTCAAAAATCCAAGTACAATTCGACACGTTAGCCATAGCAGTGTACGCCTGAGCTCAGAAAATTGACAGTTGTCAAAAAGCAAACGTGAAATCATACTAATCATCATACTAATATATAAAAATGAGTTGGTGTATGTCTGTTGCAAAAACGGCTGAACCGATTGACTTGAAATTTGGCATGAGTGTATGTGGTAGTTCTGGTTCCAACATAGGCATACGGAAAGGTAGCACGATGGGTGGGGGGGTAAAGTGGTTTCGAAACTTAGTTTTTGCGCTATGTTACTCTTTCGCGGGGAAACTATTGAACCGATTGGCCTGAAATTTTGCATAGATGTTCGTCGGGGGTCCAGCCCCAACATAGACCCATTAAAAAGTAGCCCGAGAGGTGGGGGGAGTAAGGAGAAGGGTTAAAGTGCTCTCGAATCTTAGTTCTTTCAGGGTTAAACGCGCGACCGGAGGCCGCGTATGGTTTGAGGCCGAAGGCCGAGGAGCTGGTGGAGGCCGAAGGCCGACCCGTGGGTGGGGGTTGAACCGCGAAGCGGTTCAGGGCGCAGCCCCTAGTATATAATAATGAGTCGGTGTCTGTCTGTCTGTTCCTCTTTCACGTAAAAACGGCTGAACCCACCTGAAATTTGCCATGGACGTGCGTTGTAGGCCTGGTTCCAACATAAGCCTATTGGAAAGTAGCCCGAGTGGTGGGGGAGTAAGGGGAATGGGTAAAGTGAATTCGATGTTTGGTTTTTCCATATGTTACCCTTTCGCGGGGAAACTACCGAGCCGATTGGCCTGAAATTCGAGACAGATATTTCTAGCGATCCCTCTCTAACATATCCCTATTTTAAAGTAGACCGAGTGGTGAGGGGAGTAATTTGGACGTATGGAAAAATTATGTAAAACGTACTGTAATATTTTTTCGATAAGGAGGAGCGTTTTCGAGGAAAATGTACAAAAATTGGCGATGGGAAAAAGATAGATGATAAATGAGCTATTCACGAACTTGATCTTAATTTTTACGAGAAATACATTTGCTTATATATGAGAACACCGGTATGAAAAATCTTAAAAATGGACAAAAAAGTCGCTGGCATAATAAAGAAAAAATGTTTAAAAAAATTTGGAAGGCGTTTCGAAAAAAATCCTGATGTGAAAACGTTAGTAAAAAAATTGAAAAAGAACTTAAGTTCTTTAAAAAATTCCGAAAACTTTTGGGAATTAACGTTTTGCAAAAAATGAAGGAAAAAAGCAGGTAGCAGGTAGCAGGTTACATTTTTTTAGGTGTCAAATGTTGCTTAAAAATAGTAGAGAATTTCGTTATTTGGTCACGATTTTAACAGGTGATAGTGTGACACAAATTATCGAAAAATCTCCTTCACCAACGATGCTTCAGTCATCAATGAAAAAGTCTCTAAAATTATATAAAATTATCAAAGAAGTCTTGCCTTTCAATGAAATTAGACCTGCTCTATTTGCGTTTTTTTCCTCACCAGGTATTACTCGTCTAATTTTTTAATCTTGATTGCATATTCGTAGAAGCAAATTTCGTCTAACAATTCAGCAGAGAACTATCAAACGAGAATCTTAGCGAATTTTGATTGCGCTAAAATCCAGGTTGAGTTGTGAATGAAGTTAAGATGTAAATTTCCATAGTTTCCTGAAGGTGCACACACGAAAATAAATAAGAAAATAAACTTTTTTAAGTTTTCAGTAATCGTTTCCCATTTACGTTAAGTTGGACACCTAAAATTCCCCTATGCTTCTACCTTACAAAGTATTAAGTTATTGCCGACCAACCCATGAATGAAATTCGCTTTAATACCTTTTAAAGTTAAAACTATTAAAATTACTTGAGCGACAGTTATTTTTCTGTTTAAAAAATAGCAATTTATTTTTTAGGTCGTTATTTTAAATTTTTGACTCATGAATGAGGAGAGAAAAAATACATCGAACTAAATCAGGTTAGTGTACGACTATTTATTGTTAATTCGTATGCTAATATTTATGTGGCTTTCAATACAAGCAGTTCCGTTGCTAATTATAATGTCGCATAATATGGAAAATTTAGAACATTTCATTATGCCAGCACATGCGACCCACCAGAAAATAATCATTTTTGTATTCATTATTTGAACTAAAACTCTTTCAAAAGCGACTTGAAGCGGCGTCTTAGTCTTTATTTTCCTAATTGGGTGAATTGCTCTAAAACATTTAGCATAATTGAGTTTAGTCTGAATTTAGTGCAAAAATATTGATATTCAAATCATTGATTTGGGAAATATTTGTAATTTTTGTGCGAGAAAAATTTACCAATTAAGTACAAACTTTTACAATTATTCAAAATTATATATTAAATAGTATAATATATTAATTATCAAATATTTACAATATAACGAATTAATTGATGTGTCGAAATTGTTTTTATACCCGTATGGTGAAACCAAAGGGTATATTAGATTTGATTTACCGTTTGTAACGCCAAGATCCCGTTATCACACACAAAAATGGATTCCACCAATGTGTTTAGAATGATAAAAAAAAGTTGAATTTAGCATGTCCGTTCGTCCGTCCGTCTGTGGCGCGAATTACGGGCGCCCGGATTGAGCTAGAGACTTGAAATTTTACGCAGATTCGTTTTTCGTAAAATGCAAGGCTAAGTTCGTTAATGGGCAAAAATGGACCATTAGGGGGGGTACCCTCCATACGAACGAAAACGATTTTTGCGAATATCTCAAAAACGGTGCATCTTATCAAAAAAGTCCAAGAACAAAAGTTATTTAGGATATGATTCTACATAAAACTCCCATACATCAAAATCCGATTGGAATAAATTTTAAAAAATCTTCTTGGAAAGTTTGACTTCAAAGTGAAATTTTTATACAACTGTTCGCCGTCAATCACCATACGGGTTTTCAATAATTGCCAGCAATTATAGCTTTTGTTATGTTTAATTTACTCAAATGCAGCATTAAAATGTTTGTATAGCTGCTTTTGAAAGAAAAAAAAACATTTTCTAAAGTCAAACCTTTTTTTTTGGAGAAAGGTCAAAAAAGTCAAAAACCCATATTTACTGTCTACCAAGGTCGTAATATAAAAAATGGCGTTCTCAATAAAAACACTGTTCCATGTGTATAAACAGATTGACAATTTAAGAATGTTCACATCTTGTTCAACATTCGAATCAAACAATTTGATATTTCAACAAAATTTTTAAAATGAAATTGTGTGTAATTTTGTTTGTTATTACAGTGAAATCTGTATAAGCTGGACTCGCATGGGACCACGAAATTTGTCTGGTGTCACTGAAATAATTGAGGTGTAATGCTCCAAGAGTTTTACATTATTCAATGCTCCGGTTTATATGCCTTTTGTATATAGGCAGAGATTATTTAAAACAAATCTGCCGCAGGTGAAATTTTTATTTGTAAAATGCATACATTTTTATTTATAATATGCATACAGGAAGACACTATTTTTTATAATAGTCCCGATTCCCCATTATGATTTTTTCAGCACTTAGCTGACGATTTACCAAATCACGGAAGGAAACTTGCATCATGCTGCGAACTTTGATCAATTGATGAAATAAAACTTTTTAATTTACACCCGGCTAGTGGTGATTTTGGGACTCTTTACGTCCTTTCGTCTCCTCCCCCGGCGCGATGCTGGAAATCGGAATAAACATCAGTCAAAATGACTAATTTTGTCATTGTCGAACGAATTTTTCAATTTTGACTGATAGCCGGAAAACGATTTTCTGTCGGTGTAAGAAATAAATTAAACACTACCTTTGTTTTGTTTTCTATCCCACATGGTAATTTAAAAACACTTGTTTTCTGTCAATATAGCAAAACATTTTTTTTTATAAAAAACTATAGCGCTAATGTATAAAAACAATGAAATCTACGAGTGCTGTTCATACCTTTCTAGCGCGTCAATTAATAAAGTTGAAACTTCAAAAATGAAATTAATATGGTTGTTAATAGTCTTGTTTGTTGTTATAAGTTCTGTTGCAAGCGCTCCAGAACCTATACAGACTTGTGTTTGCGTTAGATCTCCTTGCAATTGTTAAGGATAGATCAGCAAAATTGTCGAAGAGCCATTAATAAAAGTACATTGACTATCGTTTATTCTTGTTTTATTTGTTAAATTTTTTTGATGTTGCAATTTATTGACTCACTAAGGACTTCGTCCCTGGCCGTTTCTCAAGTTATAGGCGAACAGACAGAAAAACAGAAAGCAATATAAATAAATTGGTGATACTGGTAAAAAAAGAAAGGTGGAAACTTGGCTCGACCCACAATCAAAAACCCGATCTTTGATGCCAGTAAGCTTCCCTGAACGATTCGTATATTATCCTTATTTGGGGGACTCTCTTCAATGTCGTATTTCTTAATACGACATTGAAGCGAATGCCTCGTAGCTGATTTTTAAACGCGCAAAATTTTATGTTTATCATTTATTTAATACTTTTTGCAATCTCTGTTTGTTTTGTACCAAGGCTTCGAAAATGGTTTTCCCAATAAAATACTGCGCCAAGTGTATAAATAGATGATAGTCTGGGAATGTTTTTCATAGCTTTCCAAGGCGATAACTAACAATTTTGATCATCATTTACATCACCCCGCAATTGAATTTTTAAAATGAAATTGATTTTGAGTTTAGTGATTTTATTGGCTATCATAGCTGCGTCATTTGGAGGAACGCCTATGGATAGATGCATTTGTGTTATATCGCCATATATTTGTAACTGTGGTTAACCAAAGTTATGTACGTACATAAATATTTAAAAAAATAATATTGAATAAATCTTTTTGGAGTTTTTTTTTAATAAATCAAATTTTTTTTTGGGTTTTTTGACATCCAGGGTCATTTTTTCTACATAGAAAATGTTGATTAAAATTTTTAAAATGTTTTTCATGTAGAAAACTTCATTTTTTAAACGATTTTTTGGAGTTCTTGTTCAAGTTTTAATACGATTTCATCAGTCATTAAATTTTGAATGCACTCTAATAAAAGCTGAAATTTTTCAAAAAGGTAAAGGTTTTTTTTTTTTTGGAATTTTTGGAAAGTTACTGGATGTTTAACCGCTTAAATCGAAATTTTTTTTTAAATATGCTTTTTTCGAGGAACTGAAAACCGTGTTTTTGCTGAATTATGTAAAATTCTATTCTAAACACCTTTTGCCTTTATAAATTTTTCAATATGACTCACCGTTTTCGAGAAAATTGCAAAAAACTGTGTCGTTTGTAGGCCATTTACGAAAAATGTAACTATACAAAATTTCAAGTCTCTAGCTCAATCTGTTCGAAAGTTATGGTGTTCACGGACAGACAGACGGACGGATAGGCGGATTTTTGTGTCCGATGATTGGTTCGATGCGTTACAAAGGGTACACTAAATCTAATATACTCCTGTATGATATATCATATAGAGTTTAGAAATGAATAAACAGTCGTATGTATAGTAGAGTGATAAAAGCAGTAATTTTTCGTAATTAACGTCTTTTAACTGCCATATGGGACAGTGTATTTAAACTACATATTTGTTATGCATGATTGTTTTGAATATTAATATTGAAATGATTTGCAATTAGGTCGATGGAACATTGTGTCATGGTTAAGTAATATAATTATTCGAAAACGTTTTTGGTGCAGACAGTAACTATGACAGAAAATGTTGTATTAACTGGGGGTATAAATAGAGATACTAATCCAAGAAAATTTATTGCTTCTAAATTAGTCAATGATTTATAATCGAAAGAACTGATATTTAATAATATTAACAACCATCATGAGAATATTTCTAATCAGTGTGATCTTTTTTGCTATATTGAGTTTGGCTGTTGCTGGAGATAGGGACTGTGTTTGTGTGAAGCTGCCATGTCCATGTAGAGGCTATGGGGATTACGATAGAGAGGATTCAATTAATCCTTGGAATTAAAAACATAAAAAAAAAAATTAATAATAATAAAATAAAATAAAAAGATTTAAAAAAATTTAATTGTGAAATGTTAAATAAAATTAGCAGTACATGTTTCATACAATAGTATGCGTGTTTATTTTTAAATCATAATAATTCTTTATTATGATTTAATGAAGTCGAAAAAAGTCGACGATGATAGCAAAAAATTAACCGTATATCTATATTATCGTTTTTCAGAAACATATAATGAACCTTCAATCTTAACATCACCTACTTAAGTAATAGAAATATTCAAAAAAGTTTTTTGGTGCATGCAGTAACTAGTAGGCGGTATAAATAGAGCTACTAATTAAATAAAATTTATAACTATTAAATTAGTCAGTGGAGGAGTCTATATTTATTAATACATATAATAATCGTGAGAATATTTTTAATCTGTGTAACTTTTTTTACTATCATAAGTTTGACAGTTGCTGAAAGACTCTCGTGTTCATGTCAACGACCGCCATGTTCTTGTCATGGTTATGGAGACTTCAAACATCAGATATTAATAGCTTGACAATTTGTTAAATATAATAAAATACAAACGTTTTTAAAAAAAAATTATGGTTTAAAAAAAATTTAACACTTACGATCCATAGTCGATCGATGGTGTGTTAAATTAAAATATAGGGGCCCTATCATCGAAAACGATACGATTGGTTCGAATCGTAAATTTAATGTTGTTGGTGATAGGGTCCCAGGGCTGTGGAGTCGGTTGCACAATCTGCGACTCCGACTCCAATTACAATTTGGACTCCTAAAATTTTAGAATACCCAACTTCAACTCCGACTCCTAAAAGTCTATAATGTCTAACTCCAACTTCTTGGAGTTCACATTTTTATCGATATTGCATTCGTTTGAACTATTCTCGAGTTGAAGATTAATTTCTAATATAAATTTGACATTTAAAAAAGCTTCAAGGCGAAACTCATTCCACGTTATAGCCACATAAATTACCTTTATTTACATACTAGGTTTTGGTGTCACAGCCCGGAGGCGCACAAACGTTTCATTTGAGTAAAGTCAGATTTTATCATATTCCTTATAATACGAGCAATAATTGTGTTTGTATGTAAATTTTTTCTCGAAACCGGCACGGTTTATACTTAGCACTCGGTTTGGTTCGCGTATATTCGCTAAGAGTGTGGATATAACATAACAATAGACTATACAGTAAGCAGACGGTTTTCTGTTTTGAGCACACATGAATACAAAAGTAAACTTTAGGTAAAATTAAAAAAAAAAAAAAAAAAAAGCATATTGACTTTAACCAGGTGTTTTCTTATAAGCTTTTAAAGTAATTATTTTTGTTGCTATATGCAATCAATAAAAATCAATATTATAATTATTTCCAATTAAGACAGTACCAAATATTTGAATTATTAGAAGGTTAAGAAATATAAACAATTAATTTTATTAAATTTTGTTAATTAAAGAAATCAATATGATTAAACAGTAGATATAAATACGATCTCAAATCGAAGAGAATTCAAAATTTATAAAAATCTCAAAGATTCTAGTTGATTGAATTGATACTTAAAAAAAAAACTTTAAATCATGATAAAAATATTTTTAATTTTTGCTGTTATCGTGAGCTTGGCCTTTGCTGACTCAGATTACGAGATTGATCCGGCTATAATTAATCAATTCAGATATAATTGATTTAAATAAAAAATTAAAAAAAATGGTTGTTTTCTTAATCCATTTCCGGCCAGGCCAGTATTACAATATGCAACAGCACTTCCTCACAAAAGTTTTGCAGATTTTTATTTGTAAGCTAAGTTTAACCTTTAGGCGAATTTTCTTGAGATTCAAGAAAAACTTGAAATTGCACGTAGCGAATAATTTAAAGCAGAATAAAAAATGCGATATTAATAATTGTAAGTTTTATGAAAAATATTGTAGTTAATTTTGAGGGAGTGAATTTAAAAAAAATCCCTTTTGTGACTCTAGAAAATTAAAAACCCGCCTAATATAATCTTGTGATAAGAAAACTTTTTTTTTCAGCTTTCTAAAAAAAATGTTTTTGTTTCTGAATTTTTGAATTAAAAAATCTAGTGAATCTTTGCTTAAAATTTCAGGAAAAGCTAGAAACATTGACTTAATATAATCGGTTTTTGGCACAATATAAAACACTTGTGTGTGTTTGAATAAGGTTTCAGTATTTTGGGAAACAATGCAAAAAACACATTGCGTAAAGGTATAAAAAGATTCAAGTCTATGAATGTTTTTCAGAAGTTTGCAGAAGTTGAAACAATACAGTCGATTATAATTTTCACAGGAAATTCTCAAAATGAAATTGATTTGGTGTTTAATCGTTTTGTTTGCTATTATAAGTTATGTCGCAAGTGCTCCAGGACCGATTTCTCCAAAGAGTTGCGTTTGTATTGTATCACCATGCAATTGTGGTTAAGCCAACCTAAAGACAAACATTGCACCTGAATAAATATTTCCTAACTTTTAAATATTGGACTTTGGAATTTATTTTAAAATATGTAAACAATAAATATATTTTAGAATACATATCTAGCGTTTCTTTAATTTCATATAATTTTTTATAGATTTTATAAATTATAGATTTTCTTATGTTGTTTTTATTAGGTTTCAGAAGTTATCAGATAAAAATCATTATTAGCTTTTTTCGAAACTTTGATCAGTAATCATATTTCATACTATATTATTATCATATTATCATACAAGTATTTATTAATATTATAAAGGAAATCGGGTTTTTTGTGACCGGATTTCTCAAGAACTATTTTAATGAAACTTTAAAGTCAGATTCAAAGTATTATTGAGATGGTAATAGGCTATGCTGCTTTTAAATTTCCCTTACCTTCTTACCTCCTCCTCTGATATCTGTTGAATCGCTGAAGGGATTTGGAGCCGGTTTTCACCCTCAGCCCTCAGAAAAAAATTTTGGCTCGCCAAAATCTACCCTTTCCATACTCTGTAAATTTCCTCACTTGCTAGGGATTTGCTAGGGATACAGTTTTCACTATTAAATAGGTCAGCCCTCGGGAAAACTTTCCGACTACTAATTTTTGGGAAGAACCGTGCCTTTGATTAAAACATTTTTCCCAATTTTAATCGATTTTGAGATAGTGGAAAGCAATTGACAACGTAGAAGAACCGTGCCTTTGATTAAAACATTTTTCCCAATTTAATCGATTTTGAGATAGTGGAAAGCAATTCAATTCTAATTAAAAGAAAGTCCAACTACCATTGCGCAGTTATTGAGAAATTTTAAACAAAAATACAAGCAATATCTTGCAGAAAAGCTGATAAAATATTTTTTTTAAACACCGTTTTGTGTAGAAATAAATTTATAGAAGGTGTAAAAGCATTCCAAATTGTAGATTAAATGGAGGAAGCATTATGTCTTTACTTTGTATTGTAAAAGCTGATAAGTTCTTTATTATAAATACAATAAAACTTGTAACTGAAAATAATATTTTCACCTGGCAAAAATTTAGAACCATTCTCGCATATAAAAAAATCTAGGTGTGATCATAATTGCTAGATTATTTAGGAACTGAATTTGCGGATGTGGGACATCTTCACGTGACCATAAATTCATAGCAATACAAAAATATTCTTTTAAACCGAAAAATGCAATTGTGTTCCATTTAACAAAAATTATAAATTATACGTGGGAATAAATAGTTTGAGCTCATTCTTAATTTAACCACCTTACTATTTAGTCTTCTATTCAACCATTGAATATAATAAAATCAGTCTGCCATATATGATAGATAAACTATCAAAATTAATGTTAGACATATTTTGACCATATTCTGATGATTCTGTCAATAGTTGAATAATCGCGTAATGATTATGTTTCAACCCACAAGATTTAAGCGAATCGACGGTAAACTCCGTTGATGACCAAAAACCGATGTTTATCCAAATATTTATCCAAACATGTATACCGCGAACCTACTAATCTTCTATCAAGACGTGGTTCATATACTCGATGAGATATTCGTGTACACTCAGGTATACCATAGCATACACGTTAGATGAATTTTTTTTTCGGATCGAAAGTGTGTCAAGTCGAATTTCGATTACTCATCGATAAAGTAGCTAAAGTGATCAATATGTTTGCTTTGATCAGAAATTTCTCCAGATGATCAGCGGTCAATTATTCTATCTTAAGATTCGTGTGGTCAGATGGGAAAAATATTTAAAATTAATTTTCTGATGGTAAATTACCACATGTGTAGCACAAGGATTCCATTTGTATGCAGGTAGGGTCGGCTGGTACGATTTTTCACATTTAAGAACTTGGTGTAATTGTTTTTTGTCCGAGGAAAAATTAGACCATTCCTTCCCCCTCCCCCATACAAACGGAACAGTTTTTTGCAATTTTCTCGAAAACGATGAGCCGTATTGAAAAATTTTTAAAGGTAAAATGTGTTTAGAATAAGGTTTTACATAACTTGTCTATACACCAAAATCCAATCGGACCACTCATTTCCCCGTCTTCTATACAAATGGATTTTTGAATTAGAGCCGAAAATTATACTACTGATGCATGGTATAAAATGACTGGAACTAAAAATGGATTTTTTATCAATTTGGTCAATTGGGATGTGGAAATCAGTAAGGAAGCGCCAATTGAAAACTTAAGTCTAATTTGATGCGCTGTCTTTCTACATTCTTACATCGAAGTAGGCGCCTGGAATTAGGCAAGTTTTTTCTCATAGAAATTTTTTCTTTTTAAGCAATTATTTTTCTTGCTACGTGACATCAGTGTATTTAATTTTTGCACAGGTGGCCAATTTAAAAATGAACACAAAAAATATTTCCAATTAAGACGGTGCCAAATATTTAAACTTCTTGGAGGTTAAGAAATATAAATATTTATTTTTTTTGAAAATAAATTTTCCACATGATCAAAAGTAAGTATAAAAAGAGTCTTCAATTGAAGAAAGTTTATAATCTTAAAACTACTTACAGATTCTAGTTGATTGACTTGATCCTAAATTTTTTTTAAAAAATGTTAAGAATATTTTCAGTTTTCGTTGCTATCTTAAGCTTGGCGGTTGCTGATCCAGATTTTGAGATTGGTTGGGATCTAACTGAACAGATGGAACACGACTCATTCAAATAAAACTATTTCAAATAGTTTGTATTTTATCGTGTTTTATTAAGAAAATTGAAAACATAAATGATTTATCAGATTCGAGTTCAATATGCTATTTATGGGGCTGTATTTATTTTTAAAAAAATGTGGTTCTCCGAATATTAAAATAAAGAACTATAAGTTATGTTAAAGATTCAAATTTTAAAAAACGTATATCCAAAAAAGACATTCACAAAAAATTGTTTGAAATTATAGATACATTTTCCTTCCTCACGTTGTGCAAATCGACATCTGGGATACAGTAATCCCTCTAACTGCGCGGTTTCGCAACTGCACGGTTAAGTTTTTAATACAAAAATTTTGAACTGCGCGGTAAAAATTGCGCAGCTGCGCGGTTTTTTAATAATTTTGGTTTGAAAAAACATGTTCCTAACCCCAAAATTTCATACAAAGTAGGGTTCACAGTGCGCGGTTTCGGTTTGCGCGCTCTTTTTGTGGAACGTATTTACCGCGCAGTTGGAGAGATTACTGTACTTCACTTATGGCCAGGATAATCTAAACCTTCTTAGAACTAATAGTTTAAGATCTACGGCCAGTGACGGGGTAGAAATAGATAGACAGAACAACGTAAAAATGACTCATGACGCTACCACCTGTCTATGGATATTAATCATGGCCATAAAAAAGGCAACTAAATATTCTACCACTTGCAACAGCTATAGCGTTTTAGATTTTAATTTAAAAACTAATGTAAGTCGAAGATACGAATTCCATATTATCTAGATATAACAAAAAATATCTCTAGAATCTGGGAACACTAAAAAAATCGACTTCACCATCCACCGGCAACAGTTCATCGAGCTTAAGAAGTGCAGAAAATTTAGAGAATTAAAAGCCTTATTGATGTTAAGAAATTTTTCGGATTTCGCTATTATGCTGCCTGCGATCAAAAATTTCATTGAATGAAGTGCGATAATTGTTGATTTTTTCATAGAAAATCAAATCAGACTGATCGGTTTAGACGATTTCTGGACTATAGTGGGCTAGTTTGTCTATGTTTTCTGTATACAGTTAGACAAGTTTGTCTCAGATTAAGGTAACTTCAACATAATGGTGGCCTTTTGATGTAAGAAAATTAAGAAGGCCCAATTTCCAGGTCAGTAGGAAAAAGACCTGTAGGTCGATCACCATTCCAACGCCAACGTCTGTTAGCAGTCTTTTTCTATCATTGTCTATCTATGTGTGGATGGATGACTTAAAAGAATTTTTGCAATTAAACTGCTCGAGATTCATTTCTGGGATAAAAATGAAATGTTGCTGAATAATTCTATTAGGCGATCATTAATCAGTTTCGGGGGAGGCTGAGCCCATTGAATAGAAACAACACTCACTGAATTTAGGTAAACCGAAAAGGTAAAAATTCTAACCATTACTATGAAAATGTTGTCAATCCTTTTTCTTCGATTTATCATTTCGACGATTCTGGGGCAATTGCTTTTGTCTACATCCGTATCAGGAAATCCATCCACTTTCTTTCCGACGCCGACAGTACCTACAATTGTTGGATGGATATATGACTGATTGACGATCGATGTTGATGATGACGGAAAGGGAATGGCATCAATGAGAATGTTTCGATTCGATTGGATTATACGAATTTCGATTGATTTGTAATGTTCTTTATGGTTGTGGAAGAGAGATTAAAATCTCTTACAGGCTAATTTAAAAGTGATTTGAATGACAAGCATATATCACCACTCGCATACTTATATTCGATTAACTCTTTCAATGACTTCATTAAATTCATCATGTGGTCCGCTGTTGTTTTCGTTGTTGTTTCAATTGTGTGCCAAATAATGTTTTTTTTTCTCATGCCAAAATAATTTCGCTATCTACAAATGGATCTACATGTTTAAAAAATTCATTCCTCTGACTTGATTTGTCTACATCGCGAAAGGAAATTGCAAAAACCCAATGTTTTTGAGATCTGCATTTCCTATTCAATCTGTCATAGTCCTCATATATTAATATCAGTTTATATTTTCTTACAAAATATATTCGAAAATCAAAAAAATTAATGTGACGTATTTTATGGATAGCTCCTTATATAAATTTTCCCAAACATTCGAATCATGTTCGGAAACATTTTCGCCACTGTTCAATACAAACCAACACAGAGACATATCGTCAGGGCCGTGGTAAGGGAAAGCGGTGCCTGGGGCGAAACCCATATTTGGCGCCCCCTTGGTGAAAAAAACGCAATATTGTGTACTGTTTGTGATTATGTAGTAAGAAAAGTTCTTCGGTATGCAACAAAAATTGCAACGCAGGCAAATTTTTCGTTAAAAAGAATGCGTACTGGCAGGAATTATTGTGCCGCAGGCGAAAAATGTTAAATGCCAAAGTCAAATATACCCTTAAATTAGGGTTGTCATCCCATCCTCTTTTCCCAGGATGCTGTGCTTTATTTAAATAACCCAGGATGTATTTTTGTTCTTTATTAATTACGTCAGGACAGCAACAAAATAATTTTTGAAAATTTATTCCTCAGTAAATGAAAAATTGTTCATATGGATAAAATAAATGATTGTTAAATTAACCAAATTGTTGTTAAAATCACCAAAAAAATTGTCAATTGCAACAAATATTTTTGGAGAGATATTTTTGTTTAACAAAAAATTGTTATTTTAATAAAAATATACTTACACGTGATTTTTTGCTAAATAAATAAAACACTTGTGAAATTAACAATGCCTGATTTGTCAAAATGACAAAAAATTGTTATATTTACAAATTTTTGTTTTTCAAACAATATTTTTTTTAATAAACAGTAACTTATATACCAAGTTCCATGAAATTGCGGGCAGAAACAGGAAGACAAACCGAAAAAATTGGTACTGAATACGGTCTTGATCATACTTATCTATATCGGCATAAAAAAAGGAATATAAGGTAAAAATTTCAACTGTCTTCTAAGGTGGTGGGAGTTCAAGGGATTGGGAACCCTCTAGAAATCGGCGTCTAAGAAAAGTCTCCAATTTTTTGATGTCATAAAAATGGCGTTAAATTTTTAATCGCCGAAAAATGATTTACCAAGGTTTTAAATTTTCTGGAGGCCAACAAAAAGTATTTTCGAAAATTAAACTTTATAGTCCATAGTACAAAAACAAACACAAGTTTTGGCGCCTTTAATTGATTTTACACGCCAACTTAAAGAAAAAAACTAAACACTCAAAATGCGGCAAAACAATTCACGCTTGTATGATTTTATTTGATGCTTGAAAGATGTATAAAAATTTAGCACCAAAATGAAAATCTTAGAAAAAAAAATTAGGTTAAATAAAATTATACTAACGGATTGTGATTAAACAAACCTGGCGCAAACTTCAAGTAGCCACACGATTATAAATATTTGTTCTGCAGTTTTTGTTCAGAATGAGCAATTTTGAAATCAGTTAAAAAAATGCAATCACAAGAAAAAAAACTTAATTCGACAGCACTTGAAAAAAAAACGTGTGTTTATGAGTGCTAAACTATCTGGCGTAATTCTTTGAAACTTTGCCATTTGCTTGGTGGTGATGTGATGATGATTGACTTGTCTTCAGAAAATAGTCAATTATATCAACTGTTATTTAAAGATAATAATTGATGTAACAGTAAAGGCACATATGATGAAATAATCGTCAATGCATCGAAAAACATTTGGCAAACATCTACTACTACTACCCACAATCTATCTAAGATAGGTGCCTATCGGAACCTAACCTAATCATTGATTGCCCTAAGGCATCGATCATCGCACCAGCTAAAATGTTGTAAACAAGAATAATAGGCGATCAGATCGTTAACCTCTGTTCTGTTACCACAATGAACAGAAGTCTCAAATTAAATTAAATTATTCCACCTCTATGATTAATGCAATTCACTAAACTTAAGTCTATTATTAGCACCGCATACGCCAAACAAAATAAATTCTTAATGTATAGAACAACGCAGGCCCAAGCAATTACAGAGATAAGAATTATTTTTTCCTTTCTTCATTTCTTCCTCAAGGTTGATGATGAATTTTTGGCAAATTGCCTCCACCTTTCGCATCTATCAACGGCGCATACATAACTTGACTGCCAAATAAATCCAAAATCGAAAAGAATTCCAAAGCCATTATTAATTTTTTTTTTGTATATTCATCAAAATGCCTAACAGTACATTAGAATATCGACCAGGTGGGCCAAGGCCCAGTATGGGCGCCGATAAACTCTCACACGTTTATGTCCACCCATGTCCCCATACTATCCCAGGTGGGTACAGTGAATAACCGACCTTTTGCGACCCTCACAAATTGTTTTTCATAAAAACGAGCGAAATATCGCACGAAATTTTTGTTATTATGTCTGTATTTTATTTGTTAACCAGCATCGGGTTTTTGCTAATAATCTTAATTATTGTCATATGAACTGTCGCTTTTCGCGTGATCATAAATTAGGCGAGACGCGGCGAATATCATTGAAAAGATTGCTAGTGAATTATACAATTAGTGTAATCTTACTTAAACCATTATGAACGTCGTCGTCGTTAAAAACGAGAGTACTTGGAATCCAGGTGTCGAAGGTTACACATTAAGTTAAGATTCGGGAGTCAACATCATTCAGCGTTACACACTTGATCCGAGCAGATATGTTGTTGGTCTGACAGGTATGATAATATCTTCTCTGATAGACCGTTATTCACTACTATGTTTTTTTGCGACTCATACCCCAAACGATGACAGTTCACCTTTTTCCACTAAACGTTTTTTCATAAGTACTAACTGTCCGAAAGGTTTTTTCAACCTCTTGAATTTTTGATTTTTATTGCACAAACTTCATTGAGGTAATTTTTGGTGATGTCGATGACATCAGGTCGACACAAATTTTTAAAAGAGCTGTCGTCTTATGACAGCAAAAATGCCCACGAGAAGTTGTCTTTAGATGCAGAATGTTTTTCTTTGGTTCTTGACTGGATGCAAATTAAGTTTCTCTATATTTGGAATCTCTACCTAATCAATGACAAGCAACGGGCGCACGAGTTGAACGATCTTAAAATAGTTGTTCCGTAAAAAGTGAATACCTGATATTAATATTTGTAGGTATGGGTATGCCATTTAAAAAAATATTTTGATTTTTTTTTTGTGAAATGTATTTTTTGTGAAATATATTTTTTGTGAAATATATTATCATCACTAAAAATGGAAATAAAATGGGCATACTGTGAGTAGCGACAGAAACAGATGTGCAATTTTATACCTTCGCAATTATAGTTTATTTGTTATTAAATTTTACCATGATTTTTAATAATTATAATTTCATGTTTTTAAGTTTTTTGAATAATTGATAAAAATCACAAGAAAAAACTACAATTGCCAGGGGCCAATTGTGAAATACACATAGTATACAAAATGAGGACAAACAAAATATTTATTTAAAAAACATTCATTTGTGTCAGAGAAGGGGAGAGAATGGTTCGATTAAATTTCGATGTATGGAACGGTTACGTAAAATCACATTCTAAACACATCCCGACTTCATATTTTTTCCGATTAGGCTAACCGTTTTCGAGAAAGGCTAACCGTTTTCAAGAAAGGCCAACCGTTTTCGGGAAAGGCTAACCGTTTTCGAGAAAGGCTAACCGTTTTCGAGAAAGGCTAACCGTTTTCGAGAAAGGCTAACCGTTTTCGAGAGTTTGACCATTACTTCCCCGCGGGTGGGGCTCTCCCACAAAATAAAAATTATTTTTTTCAGAATTAAGAATTTTTTTTTCAAAATTAAAGCATGCAAAATTACTTTTCCCCCAGAACCTCTTAAATTTTTTGAAGATTTTTGTATTTATTTGTAGAAAAATTAAACGATTCGCATACCCGATTTCGGGCATCCACCTAAAAATCATAAATTCAAAAAAGATGAGACTAATTTCTATATTTCAGACACTGTATTTAGTTTTTTTATAATTTTCATTAAAATTGAATAATACTTACTTTAGATAAAAAACTATTTCAATAAACTAATATCCAATGAAAACATACCTGAAATTAAAAGAAAATATTTGTTAATTGAGAAGAAACTTTTAATAACATAAACTAATCTCTATTTAATTCTAAGGAAAAAACCTCAGCTTCAATTATTTTAGTCTTAAGAACCATTTTTATGTCAATTAAAAAGAAATTTAGAATAGTTGAAATTATTGTAATCCTGATACGATTGGGAAAGAAACATCGTGATGTATTGCTAAAAGAGAAATCTAAAATTGCGTCCACACAGTCAGGCGCCTACGACCCATCTGAAAACTCAATTCGCCTTTCTCGATAGGCCGACCCGACCCTCGCTACAATGCGTTACAGATCTTGTATAGGATAGTAGCATAACACATGCTCACATTTCCCCAAAGCCGGTAAAATTGCACCTCTAAATGAACGTGATAGCTACTTAGACGCGGTCAAAGTCATGGCCGCATTCAATTCAAATCTCATCTAAGAGATCCAGAAGAGCAGCATGAACCTCTTTTGCCTAGTTTTTGGAGGCACGGCACACCGGAAGTTTACCTGGTGCAGGTGATATCTCTTTGGAGCCGTTCTCAAATCCTCATTTCGAGTGCCGCACCTTTTCAACTTTCAGCTAAAATTGCATAAACACACGCGTGACGCAAGAGAACTGGATGAAGATCAGATCAGATCTTGAGAATCTGAAAGTCGAAAGAGATTCAATCCAGCAGCTTTTGTGCAGCTAAACCGTTTATGTAGGAGAAATCCCCAACGACGGTCAATCTGTTATACTGCTACGAAAAAGTTATTTAGCTACAGGTAAAATTTCTTCTCATCAGTATCTAGTATGACTCATGTGACGATCATCTGTGGTCGGTGATCCTCAATGATTATAAATTATCCATATGTGACCCATAGCGACTGAATGTAAGAAAACAAACTCGATATGAAATCACTGTTCCAAATACGCGATCGAAAACACTTTTATTGTTTACAATCTTCGAAATCTCGCCCGAAGATCTGTAAAACAATAAAGAGAAATCTAGTGGGCAAAAACTTCATCCAATTTGGTCAAAATCTTTTCATATCCAGCATAGAAGCGGAAGAAATGGCTATAAATTGAGCATCGGTGATCTTTTGTCACAGAGAAATTCCAAAAACCCAAATTTTATGCGACTTTTGAAAATGACGCTCAATTAAAAAAGCTCTAAAACTAGTGTACCACATTAAAAATTTTTGCCGGTTGACTATCGTGATCGTTACCGGCCCGGCCCGGCCCAGTCCGGCCCCCACACCTGTTTCAATAAACCTACGGAAATTGTGTCAAGATTCTGCCAGCCAACAAACTACGACAGCGGTGGTAATCAAGTGGAGCTTCGGTCTCCGTGTCGCTTTTGTTGCGTGTACTTAAAATGCAATTCAGGTAATGTGAACGTGAGCATTGTTAACCGTGTTACACTATGAACTTGGCATTGCAGCGCAGCCAGGTGAATTCGGTTTAGCATTTTCATTTTATGTCTGGTGGACAATTTGGATTGACATGAGTCGTGCCGTGCGGTGGCTATGTCGGCTGGACCGGGCGACATATGGACGACAGGTAGTAAAACTTTCTATGGACTCTATCCATACTTCTCGGGGCAGTGGCAGTATATGTTGAATTTCCTACAATGAAATCGCATCGTACAATAAAACCGACAGTCAAAATACAATTTTTTTAGACATTCTAATTCGTAAATTGGGTTTACCGGTCTGCGAATAGTTCACCAGGTGAAGGTTACTTGCAGTCGTTTTATTTAGACAGCAATTTCGGACTCATTTGTAGCTAAAAATAGGCGAAATTAGCTAGTATAATGAATTATGTTAGTCATCATTTCGATTTGTTGAGGGAAATGAAAATTTGGGATCGTGCCAGGAGATTTTCACTCGATAATTTAGATGAAAGTGTTGAAAATTTAATGCGCCATGTGAGAAAAATACATTTCTCAATTGGATAAATGCCAAATCATTACTTTCTGCATGGAGATACTTTGTTTCAGTTTAATTTTGTGTGGATTTAGTTTCTGCAGAATTTCAAACAAATGAATGGCAAATTAAGAAAATCGCCCATACTTTCTTTAAATTTTGAGTGGTGAATGAGAACTCATTCTTTTAGATATCTGAGATTTATCTGAGATGTTCACACCAATTTTTTTCTGCTATTGAAAGGACAATTTTTTATTCGCAATTTTTACCGATTAAAAAATAATGACAATTAGCGTGGATTTAAAAAATCATCTGCTGTAGAGCATTTTTTCAAAATATGTTTTCCATACAAGATTTTTTTTGCAATATTTTCAATTTTTTCTTACACATTTTTTTTTTGAATTATACATTCCAACAAAAACTAATTTTCCCTTGGTATACTCGATATTGGATTTAGGGGTAATTTATGATTTACGAATCTGGCAGTAGTTTGGCTAGATCAGCTTTAGTTTTTGAGAAATGTAGGGTGGTTTGCTTAGTTATGGACAAGACAGTTTCGAGAATGTAGTTATTTGGCAGCAGAGTGAATTAGGGGGGGGGGGGAGGTTTAACGGGACCAAAAGCAGTCTTAACCGCCAAAATCACCACTAATACAGGAATGAATTTTAACAAATCAAGACGCCAAACCAACAACAATGCATGGAGATAAAACGACAATGCATGGAGATACTCTTCTACACTAACTGTGAGGCTTTCAATTCGTCAGTATATTTAATTTATTATTGACACCTAAAATTTTCACTTATTTTTATTCTAATTTTCTGTGCCGGATTTTTGTTTAATTTACATTCTTTTCTTACAAATCCGTGCTTTCTAATAAATTTGCCTGCGGCGAATTTTGTGTTACAAAAACAAAAAGCATTTTTATTATAAAATGTCCAGATACATAAAATTCGTCTTTATCATTTTTTTGGGAAAAGGGGTGCCAGATACTGATAGTAGCCAGAACAGAGCTATAAAGTGCCAAATAATGCCACCGTTTCGTCAAATAATGCGTCCAAGGAACTTTTCATGTAAAAGAGCGATTGTTTCGGGATTTGTGTGGCACAAGTCCTGTTGGAGAAACTTAACATAGACATTCATATCAAGAAAATACGACCCAAAAAATCGTCAATCAACGCTGTTTAAAAACGACAATGAATATGCGTCATTAAATGAATATGTGGAAATGTTCATTCCACCAATTTGAAACACTTAAAATGAATAAATACGCATTCTTCAATTTTAATTATAAATCATTAGTAAAAACTGCATATACGGAAACCTATAAGCAAATGAAAACGATTAGATTAAGGTCAGGGCAATTAATAGAATTCGGTATTTCAGAATTTTGTTTCAGGCATGAAATGGTTACAATCCAATTAAAATGATATTTAATTAGATATCCATGTATAGGAAATTCTTCAATATATTTTTTTTTTCAATGCCACACAATATATTCTTTGCATCTCAACCTAATCATTTAAACATCGGATACCGCTAACAAAAATATTAAGAATAGAAAATAAAAAAAGAATGACTTTCATTTAGCTAAAACATAAGCAATAAAATGTCGAAAAATTTGAAAAATGACGACACTAATTGGCTTTACTCAAAGGCACGTAATTATCAGCGAAATTAAATTCCTCAGCAACATTGATATCGCATCGTTGTTGCCTTAAGATTTATGTCTGTTGCTTCTCCGCCGGGTAGAAAGTTCTTAAAGAAAGTCCACTAATATACACCTTAGTATTTATTTTAGATGAATTGAAAACTTTTGTCTCTTCGATTTGGAAGAAAATGATTATTCTATAGATATGGAAATGGGTGGGGAATTTGGGATTTCCGGATGCTTCTCTTACAGCCACGGGGGAAAAATTCCGACAAAGAGAAATGGAAAATACTCAGTGTGAATACCGAGAGGAATCAGGTGAGTTTACCTGCATTGCGATCGATCGTCGTTCAATGAACTTGAGATCATCTCTCTTTGAAGGAAAGTAGGTATAACTGAAACTCTAGCGAATACAGATTATTCTTATGCTTCTTATTGCACAAATTTTGTGCACGGTAAAATGAGACAGGTGGATTTGGAGTTCACTTGAGAGAATTTTCTCAATTTCTCCCAAAACACCTTGGGTTATAGTTTCAATGGAAAAGCTCCGCATGTGAAATTCTCTAACCGCTATTTTACTCATGGAATTATGGTACAAAGTGAAAAATGAATAAGAATTGAGCGAAGAAAGGTAGGCACCGCACGGCACGGTGTGCGTTTGTAAATGCAGAGCAACATATTGTACCATAGAATGATGATGGTAATGAACTCAATGATTGTATGGATAGCATAACTGCGATATTCCCTGGATACGTTGAGAAGGTTGACGACGATGACGATCAAGAAAGGCCAAAAACTTAGACCAAGACCAAGGCGACACCAGCAAAATCGCCAGTGATCGTAGATGGTGTTGTTTTTGTTGTTGTTGTTGCTGCTGATGATGATGATGGTGATGATGTTTGTTGATGATGGAATAGGGAATGAAGAAAGAGAGTAAGTGTATCGACAAAGTCTTGATATTCCTACTGGATCGGATCATCAGTACGAGTACATAGCTGATGGTTAGGAAGAAGTTTTCAAACTTATATAACAACTCATTACCTTGGAGTATACTTTAGTTTCACGGCGACCTTACCACGGTCAAGTTCGTTTTAAGCTAGCTAATATTTTGCCTTTTTGAGAAAAAAGGAGTAACTGTGGTGAAAACGTTTTCATTTAAAACGCAAAACGGAGAGAAAGAATTTCATATCTTTTGTTTTAAAAATCAATTTTTTAGTTAAAAGTGAATAACTAAATTTATCTAAAAGGATATATAGATCAACAACGTGTAGAGAAATATTTCAGTTCATTCTAAAGCAACAACGAAGACTTGTCTTGTGGAATTATTATAACAACTTTTATCATTTGGAATTTTATCAAAAATTCAACTTTTAATTATAATTTGGTGAATGCAAGTGCAACGTAAAGGAACAAGTGTAAAATTGGAAAGGATTTTTGATTTACCAACAAACTTCATTTAAAAGGATATAACTAACGATCATTGAAAAGGATATTTAACACTAACGCTGTGTCAGCAGAAATTTAATTTTTGTGTGATTCAAAGTGAGTGATTTAAAAAAAAAGCAACGCATTGAAATAAATGCGATAAATCCTGATAGCAGCCAGTTTGAAGCATTACTAGTGCTTCATCATAATTTAATTGAAAAGAAAGAAAATATATATTCAGAGAATAAGTGTAAAACTTATACAACACGAAAGATTCAAATAATCTAACGATGTAAGTGCATTTCCATGATTTTATACTGTTTTATAAATTCAACATTAATTCACAAGAAAAAATTCATTTCCAATCGTTTAAAAAATTCTATACTTCAATAAAAATAGGGAAAACACGAATCTCATTAGAACATGATGTAGCAAACATAAGCCCAATAAACAGTTAAATGTGTTAATCTGTAGGTAACGTATTCGAGGCTGAGGTTTTCGAAAATCATAAACTAGCAATCAAGTTAAATTCTTAAGATATCGCTTGCCCAAAGCGGAAGAAATACGCCAGTGGATACAACAAGTTTTCTAATGTTTAGAACATTAGAAAATCGAAAGCAAAAGAAAACGAACAATCGAAATAGTATTATCGGTTATTGCATAAAATATTCCAAGGATACTGATGATGATTTTACGTTAAGATATTATTAGAACTATGGGGAAGTTTCTAACGTAAGAATAGATGCTTTGAAATTCAAACTAAATCGATTCATGGCTAACAAGACTCAATGGCGAAATTGAAACGAAAGACTTAGGCGACGAACTCGAATTTTTTCCTTGGGTTATTTTTGTTCGTTGAAAGTTGGATGTGGCGATGATGATGATGATTCGCTAAATAGTTCTGTAAAGACTTACAAGTTGAAGAAGGTGTTCTTTGCGGTTTGGTCAGCAAGCATACTGAGAAATTATTTTAGGTAAATAAATTGTTAACGGTTAACTGACTTTGTTGTCAATGTTGGGTTACCTGCGGTTTTTTACGTTCATCATCGTAATTCAAACAATTCGAAATTCTGTGGTTTTGTTAGATGGTGTTATTAATGATGGCGTTTTAAGTGCAGTAAAATACGGGAATTGCAAATATTTTCAAATAATTATCACAACTACCGCAAGATGAAGAAAAAATAGAGCACGGGAAAATTAGATTATTAGTGCTTTTTCGATTTTGCATGGGAATATGTGCCTGTGATATTAGAATATTTGTTGAAAAATCTGCCAAATTTAAATTCAATGCAGATTTTCTTAATTTATAAGATTGAGGGAATTTTTATGGAAGGATAATGAAATTCCTGATTTTTTTTTTGAACGATTACGAAATTTTGTAATTATTTTTGTTTCAAAACTCGAACATGAAATCAAATACAAATTTAATTTCACTAGCACTTAATCACAAGTACGACTTTATTAAATTTTAACTTACTTATTAAAAAAAATTACTCCATTTTGAGTCACATTCATTTTATTTTGTCTTTTTTATAAAAAAGAAAAACATTTTCAATTTTCGTGTAATTTTCATAAGAATTTTAAAAACTTCTAATTTTTTTTAATGTTTTCCAAATTTCCATATTTTTTTTGCGTGGTTGGTTTGTGGGTGTTTGCTCCCACTAAAGTTGATTTTCAAAAATGCTAGTGATTTGAAAAATTCTAAAAGCAGAAATTTGGAATTTTATAAGGGGAATATTTTTTTTTCTATTTTGCAAAAATTTGGAAGAAAACCTCGACAAGTACTTTTTAAAAATTTATAAAGCAACACCTTACAAATTTTTCTAAATAGATTTAAATTGTTTCAGGATCGTTTCCTCGTACTATTTGTAAAAAATAGAGTTGTGCTTAGCTTATTGGGAAATGCTTTTAGTTAAATAATTTAAGTTTAACTTAAAATGATCAGAATATAAAATTATTTTCTAAGTTGATCAGTACCGCAACTCGCTAATTTTCTTAAAAGATTTAACCAGACTTTTTTATATTTTAATTTTTTTCTGATTTTTTCAGACAAAATTTAGACAGAATATTTTTTTAGATTGGCGAAGAAAATCTAAGTGGTTTTGAAAAGATAAAACAAAATACTTATGAAGAATAGTATTAAAAAAAATTAGTATTAACAAACGATAATATAGAATACGTGACACACTTTTTTTTAGAATAAAGTAACCAAAACTTTATTAAAACAAACAGCAATGCGAAAAGAAATTTGTGAATTAATGTTAATGAAACAAATTATACCCAATTTCTATTATTCAGACTAGAATTGTTTATTAAATATTTCATGGGAAAATAAAGTTTATTGACTGCATACTAATTAAACAGGTTTATTTCGCGTTTCACAAATTTTTCAGCCGGTAAATCGAATTAGCGGGCAAATTTCAAGCAAAAAGACCCAGCTAACTCGATTTAGTGGCCATTAAAAGTGTCGCGGAACCAGCCATTAGTTTATTTCGATAAATGTCCATTAATATAAATATTTGTGACTGAGATCGCAATATTTTTAATCTATCCAAATCCATTAGGCCATTGCAAATTGAAAAACCTACTACAGTTTGCGTTTTTGTGCACTTTTTTGTTATCACCTGAAGATGCTTTTAAGCACCTGATGCGGGCCAGCACGGACAGCAGGTATTTTTTTTTTGCGTAACTTCAACTTCATTCGCAGAAGCAGGCCAACAAGGAAAAAGGGGAAAAAATCCAAATCAATTCCAGTGGGTAAAAAATTTCTAATTAGTTAACATCGAACCGTTACCTGCAAAAACAAAACGAAAGAAACAAAAGATTTAAGCGACGAAACTCTTTTTTTTTGGCTGCGAGCCCAATAAAAAAACCTGAGAAAGAATACGCCCGATCAACAGAAGAAAATTACCACGCGATTGCTGTCTTGTAGACTTCAACATGAGTAAATGGGGCTTTTTTCGAATAGGTAAATTGTTCAATGTATGAAAAAATGGGTTAAAGAGTTTAATCTTTTTAGCAACAGCAAAAGCTAAAATTGTATAACTCATACACATGGAAATTTCAAGAATCTTGAATGGACTTCAATGGGGGGAATAAAAATAATTCGTACCTTTTATAGTTTGTATATCTCATTTATTGAATCTACTGCATAATTAAGATGTATCTCAAAGTGTAATTATCATAATCAGATTATCAACGGTTGTCGTATTGAATATTTAATTTTTACAAGTTGTCCAAGATTCGACTATGCATTGGCCAAAAGCCATCATTAATTGTAGTCACAATTTTCTTGCAATCATACTTAGATTCAAGATTTACTTGTGTCACAATGAATTTATCCGTACTTACACAAAGGTACAGAAACTGTGTACAATTTCATAACATATGGAGTTTCAAGTTCATTTTGTTCGTTCGGGTTTATTTTTTCCGGCGCATCTTGTCTTAGTACTACTTTTTCTGGTAGGCACTTTTCTTCAGCGCTATTATTTTCATACATATATCAAACTTACAGTGAACAGAACTGGGTAGGCAAGGTAGATTTCCACCGAAGCACTTAGCGGATGGGTCCATCAAAGACCCATCCATGCGAAGTAGACGGCGAGGATCTGTGAACCTGCAACAAGTTGAGATATGAGACCTGGTCTAGGGCCGATACTAAGGCTATAAGGTTGAGGCTGGAAATGTTATTCTGTTTTGCACGCGCGAAATGTGAATGAACGACCGATATTACTCGTACGTATATTTTATCGACCATTTGTCTACTTATCTGAGTACAGATACTAAGATACGTAGATAGATGGTAGATGGTAGATCTTTCCACAAGAGAAGATAATCGCACTTTACATTGAAATCTATACAAATGCTAAAATCATGCACCTTTGTTCTGTCGAAGTGTACTAAACTACACACCAGACAGTGAAGATACACACGACCTGTACGCAAAAAGAACGTCTAGATAATGATGCTTCGTCATCATCATTTTTAACTTCATCACAAACCACAGCGCGATCAGTATAGTCGTCATCAATAGAATTCGTATTGGTATCGACATAATCCAAGAACTGCACACTTTTACCCTACAGAGGATAATTCTGTCTATCGGTACTCGTACTCGTCTAGCAAGATTCTATACTTAAAAGTGTTCAAGAAATTCAACAGTAATGTATAGGAAATCTGCTACATTCAGAGTTAGATTTTTAAAAAACTAGCCAAGCAATATTAGTTATAAAAATGTTTGCTGTGAAAATTATCTTACGCAAATATAATTGTGAACATATTACAAGAACCAGAAGGGAATACGTTTAATCAGTGTCAAACACGACGAATTGAAATATTTAACGCTTCCAAGAGCAAATGCTTCGTTTTCTAACTACTTTTTTTTGTCCATGGTCGAGATATAATGCTGAAGTGAATTAACATTGTACGTAAATTGTTAAAACAAGTTAGAAGTGTGTTTAAAGGTCGATACCACCATCATAATTTCATTATGCGGGGTAATAATATGAGGATGGTAAAGTGGTCATAATTGTATGTTAATATACATAGATATGTAAAGTACCGCGTTTTGAGTCAATGCGGATATAATTTTTTTTACTACAATTTATGAAATAAATTTAGATGTCAATAATTGTCGCAATTTTTTGTAGAAATGTGAAGAAAACCGAGTGAAATATTTTTTTTTACAGAACAAAAATACCAAAATGTTTGTATGTTCTTTAACTACTCTAAAGTTATTTAGCGTTTTCTAAAGTGGTTCCCGAGAAGATATTTTAAAGTTATTGCAAAAAGATATTGGTAAAACGAATAAAGAACAGGCAGAACCGTGGTACCCTAAAAAATTTTTCTTCCGCATCCTCGTTTCCGAAATATAAAAACAAACGTTGATCATCTCCCAATAAATTTTACAAGCAAAAAATCATATAAAAGAGCGCTGCAGGTGAGATTTTGCATCACTAAAAGTTAAATATAACTTTAACTAAAGAAACATTGAAGTTGAGGTTCCTCGCTCAAAAGACTTGCACATAATCAGCTTTTTTTCAGACCCGTTACTCTTTCGAGTTCTTAAAAAATAAATTTTACAAAAAAAATCGTTTTGTAAATTGAAAAACAATAAAAATATCTGATGTGAACAGCACATGACTTTCTTATAAATTTTTTTTTTGGTGCTTAATTTATAATATAACCCGACGAATAAAATATTAGTTTATAAAAAAAATATGAATTTTAATTTTACAAAATCTGAAATATCTCGATAACGGTAAAAGATGTCCATCTATGGTAAAAGGCAAAAATGTAGAGTATTATACTATCTTTAATACTGCTTTCAACTGTTTTCTTCAAAAAATCGTTAGTCTGCAAGAAATTGAAATAAAAATTTTTTTTTTTCACTTTTTAATGGTCTCAATAACATTGAAATTCATCTAAATTTTTGGCTGTAAAAACGCCAAAATTCAGGAAAAAAATCGAATGCGGTTGCGTAAAAATCGGACAGCATATAGACATCAAAATTAAAATCTAACTGGGTGTGAGCTGTGTGTGTGGCAATTTTTAAAAGTCTTTAAAAAATTGGTTTAAAAAAACATAGTGCTCTTTTTTATTCAAAACTTTGCAAAACAAAAAACTCTCCCCAAACCAAATATTTAATTAACAGATTGCGAAATATGCTGGTGGGATTCGGAAAATGCTTTACATTAATCAACCGACATTTGCAGACTTTAATTAAGATTTTTGACATGTTAAATAAAGAATGATGATTGAGAACATGGTCGAAAGAACACTCATAAATCACAAATGGTAACTTGTAGCTATGCAATATTAATGACGTGATCGTTGGAATCAAATTAAATACCCAACCATATCAATTTCTCATAGATCAATTTTAGCCTAAACCGATTTCTTGAACTTTGATTAGAGAAACCCGAAGGAAACTCATAGCATTGCGAACAGTGACCTTTTTGGAAATCGGAAAAAGAGAAAAATGAGAATCAAAATGTTGTACGAAATGAAAAAAAATAATTTTTTTTGTTTTCAACTTTAGTAAAAGTTCCCCGGGTGATTAAAATTATGCGGAAAACATTGTTTTCGGGGGGCGCCAATGGAATTCATCAGGGTCATTGATATAGGCGTATACCACGATCTATAAAATGTACACGATTTGCTTTTTTTTCCATTCTTTCAATTATTTTCAATTTTACATGAAACGTAACTTACATCGCAAAACAGTTTGTGGCGCGATCTTCGAAGGTGTCTTCTTCGATTTTGGCTGTTTTATTGCTATTGGCGTTACCTGTTTTCTTTAAACTTACTGTAACGAATCAATTCCGTTCCCTCCTTACAACAATTTCGATTTTACGCTACGAAATGAAATTTTTATTATGAAAATGTTGTCTCATCTTTTATAAGTATTTTGATCATATTTACAACTCCTTCATGAGAAGCAAATTAACTGTAGTAGTGTTTTTTTAGGGATTTTTTTTGGCAAGGTAAAAACAGAGACATGTTGGAATGCGTATATTACGGGGGTATTCAACTCGCTTTTACTGCTAATTATAATTAGAAATGTCAATTTATTTTTTTCTTGCTGAATTCTTTGTGAAGTTGAAATCAACCAACTGATTATTTTTTTGGCTGCATCAAGCATACAGTTTTCAGAGATTCAAATTTATTCAAAAAAAAAAAATTGAAACAAAATTAATTAATCAGTTTCCCATTAAAACGTCACCCTTTTAGGGGGCCTAAAACTAGCGATACGTACTATTTTATTATAGCCTTAAATTATAAAAAAATTTCTTGTTTTTAATTTATGCATTTTTGGATTATGGCCCGTATCAGTCACTAGTGGTGACGTATCTGTCGCTAGAAGCGTATGTTAATTAGTGGCAGATACGTGGCAAATACCAAACACGCTAGTAGGAAGGGCCAGTCCATCACATATTTAGCAAGACGTGAGGGGGTCTCCGGTAATGTGGAGCCAATATTCATTAAATACCACACAAAAAATCGTCAAAATGCAGGATGAGATGGAGGCACCGAAAAGGCAAAAATTGGCGTAAAAATCCCTAATCCTGAGTACGAGAACAGTTGTAAATTCTATTTTTCTTTTCAAATTGTTTTGAAAACCATTTCTAAAAACATCGAACAGTCTGGAATAGATAAATCTAAGACAATTCGTACATTTACCAATAGAATTTCATTTCTAACCTATTTGATCTTATCATCCAAGGTCTTATAACATCATTAGACCTTCTTTAACCTTCGATTATGGTTTGACCCCAAACCATAGTTAGAGTCTCGATTCAAGTCAATATGATAAACGAAATGAAGTTCAAAATAAGGCGAAAAACGTTTTTCTTACATGAACTTCTCATTTTATTTGTCTTTTATTTAGAATTCACATGGAAAATAGGACACAAAACGATCACGTTCCGGCAAACAGAGAGAATCTCGATTTTCTTTTCGTATATATAAAGTATTAACTTAAAATAAAACAAGTTTCGTATGAGGGGGCGAAGGGGGTTCTTAAGTGAAATTCAAAAAACCCATAGCCAAACACAATTGTAAATCCATTTCAATGTTAAAATATCACGACAGAATTTTTTCTAACAAAAACGTCCAGCATAAATGGGAAGAAAATTCACTTAGCGAAAATCCAGTGAAATCATTTAAAGAAAACTTTTTCTAAAGTTTTTCAATTTTTCGTGCATTATGGTTGAATTTTTTGTTCACTCTCGCGATTTGTGAGAATTTAAACGAACCATTTGCCAAATGCACCGCGAATATTTGTAAAAGAATTCAATAAAGAAATGGAAAAATGGAAAACTATAGCAGTAAGAAAAATGCAGCACATTTCGATTACAAAATGTCTTCATTTTTATTATTATTTGTTTGCCATTATTTTCAATGACTTCTTTTCAATATTATTCCTCGGGTGGTGAATTTCTAATGTTGAAATCGTGATTAAATTTAGAAACATGATTTCGTTCTATTGAAAAATCAAAGATTTCTGCTTCTATTTCTATTGGAAAATGTGTTCAGTTCAAGAGGGCACATATTACGACGATGATAACTTCGTTTTTTTAAATACGAAATTGTTTTAGGTGTGCCAGTATGTAAAAAAGTCGTATTATGTATGTTTAACTAGACGTTCTGATAACATTTGGTGTTTAAACTGAAATGTTTTTTGTATTTTTTTTGCGCAAAACGTAGGTTGCATAACAAATTTGTTCTCTGACATACCGTCGATTAGGCACCGTGAATTGGAAATGCAGCATTTGTAAGGTTTTGTAACCCATCAATAGCGGAATATGTGATAAAAGCCTAGACCTACTCATTTAAACAAAAAAATGTGCAACAATCACGGTTAAATTTTTATACAAATTACACTGCAAACACTATTATTTTCTCTAAACAATAAACCTTAAACTATTTTGTGACCATAAATTGAACATCGCGTGCAGTTTCGCATAAATAGTTAAAAAAATGAAGAAGATCTGGAATAACTAATCTAACATTCAACAGTTATTTTCTCACAGTAATAGATAAAATAAATGGGAAAAAATATCGCTGAACTAAATCCATTTTAAAGTTATTCACTCGATGAATTATGGAAAAGTTTAAGTAGAGTAATATTATTACGTTATTGTAATTTATAATTATAATCGAGATGTGAATAACTTTTTTTTATTATGACTTAAATCATATTTATGTGTAGTATATTATGTCAGAAGTCGTGAGATTAAGGTGTGAAATTATTCAACTGAAATCATTAAGTAATTAAATCTAATTTAGATTGTTATGTTACGCATTGTGAATTGCCGGCAGTTGCGTATTACCTTGAAGCTATTACCTGGAGCCACCAAATGTAATCAGTACGAATAATTAAAATTTTCGCAACAAATTCCTAAATTCTAAAATAAAAAAAAAATTTTTTTAGCAGGCTAAAATTGCGACGGAATGAATTTCTGAAAATTTTAAACATACACTGAGAAAAAGTTTTTCTTTTATTTGAGAGAGTTAAACTATCTGTCTTCCAACCAAAGTTTAGTGCTTTGGACCATGCATCATCTCTGCAGCAATAAACGAAAACAAAATTCGCTTTAAAAAAGAAACATTTGGGTAAAACAGACGAGCTTTTTAGATATAGGAACAAAATGGCAAATTGTAGAAAAGTTTAACTTTTGTAGGGAAACTAATTTTCTTTCTGGAACCAAAGTTTTCCTATAAAGATTATACTCTTTCACGATATACCGTGACTAAAAAGTTTTCGTCCGATAGATAAACTAGTTTGGACGCGGGCCGTAAACCCTCCATTCCACTGGAAGTGTGACGTATTTTATGAACAGCTTGTAAGAAAAGATTTCTAAAACTGTCGGATACCCACAAATTATCAATTATTGTCTTTTTTTCATCAAAAATTTCACCGTCTCAAGAATGTCTTTAAGCGATCAGCTAAATGACTCATAAAATTATCTGCAAATTGTACCAAATTTTCGTTAAAAAGATTCCAATTTGCAGGAGAAAATTGCAGAATATTGAAAATTTTTGAAACCAATTAGAAATTTGCCTTAGGTGGTGAAAAATCCAATAAAATTTACAAAAACATATAAAATTATCAACAATCAACGAAATCAATGAAATTTCTACATTTTAATAGACGAAATCAAATTCCACAGTGAAATCAAACAATTCCAGTCACGAATTCGATGAGAAATTCACCAAAAAAAAAAATCCATTTCGCAAATTAATATCGCATAAAAGAACAGAAAGAAGGAATAACCATAAATGCAAAGATAATATTAACACACTTTTAACCAATATCAGCACGCGTTATCTTAAGAAATAGAGAACTAATAGTAATAAAAATCTAACAAATTCACACGAATATCTCATGCGATGTTGCTAAAAGTAGTTAGCGATGGGTCTTGGAGGTATTATTTTATCAAATTTAAAAGACATATACAAATTAAATTATCATAAATACTAAAAATGGTCGGGCGTTGACCATTTTATATCTTTTTTCTAACGGAGAATTTTTGGAGGAAATCCCTCTTAAAATTACAAAATTAGTCATCGTGTGGCGCTTTTCTACCATCTTAGAATAATCTTCATCAAAAAAAGAAAAGAAAGAATTATAGATGATCCACTAAAAAAGAAAAAAACAAACCAAAAACCAAAACGAAATGAATTTTAAGAACATCCAAAAATAGCATGATTCAACATCAACCCACGCCATTACTCACTACGATAGGCAACTGGAAACTGGAATATTTAAGAATCGGAATTGGGTCAGTAGTTTACCGGCGAAAAGTATCATTTTACGTATATATCGTGATCGCCCTCAGATATTTCACATGAGAGCAGATGAAAGAAAAAAAACGTAAACACAAATAAGACGGAAACGATGAAATTTTACTCTGGACTGTCAAAAAGAAGAAGATTTCTTATAATAATCTGACCCAGGATAATTATACACATTGGATACTGTTAAACTTTCGTATTATTTCGCTTTTACAATGAATTTTAAGAAATAATAGTTATAATAATAAGATGGTAAAAACCTGTTTAAAAAGGAATTATGCTGGGATCTAGACAGGCCACGTAAAATTATTATAACACGATCAAAAGCGATTTTTTTTTTGTTCGTAAATTAGCTTTAGTTGATTTCTTGGTGGGCATTTGGAATAGCAAAGTCTATCATTAGACTATAAACAGGTCTTTTGACCACGCGAATAATTTCACCTCGAAACGGAAAAGAATGGAAATAATGCCTACTTCCATAAATACTTGCCAAAAGTCCATAAAAAGTCAAAAGAAATTAGTTCGCATGAGAACGATACCATGTCGAGTAGATTGTTTGCTAAAATCGCGCAAAAAAAAATGTGAAAAAATCATGAATCAACAGCATCGTCGGATAACAATGGATATTCACTATGGGTTGTATTTTCAATATAAGGAGAAGCGTTTTATCATATCTGGGTTCAACTCTTCTGGGGGAGACACCGAAAAAAAGCAAGGAAAATTTCAGTATATTCATTTCTTCTTAATATACATTTATATTTATATGAACTTTTTTAGAAATTCATATTTAGTTTTGTTTGTTATAACCAATCCTTACAGTGAATAATTTCGATATAGTGGTCAATCGTTCCCCGGACCACGAGTCTAGTATAATTTGTTATTTTGAGAAATAAAGCACTGGTAATTTGACAATTTTTTTTATTGATTTAACAAAACATCATTTGTAAGTTTATTTTTATTTTGCTGAACAATAAATTTATTGACTCTAAACAATCGAAAAATAGGGGAAAATTTTGCCTTTTCTAATTCACCAAAATTATTTTGTTGACTAAATATTTTGTTAATTTAACAATGATTTTATCCATATGACCAATTTTTCCTCTGAGTGCATAAGTAAAAAAGTATTGTCGATAAGAATTAATCTTGCACAAAGAAGCGATGTATGTCTGATCATTTTTATCTATAAACATAACAAAAGCTATAATTGCCAATCTGGCAATTATTGAAAACCCGTATGGTGATTTAAGTGAATGGCGAACAGTTTTATCAAAATTCCACTATGAAGTCAAACTTTCCAATAAGATTTTTTAAAATTTGTTCCAATCGGATTTTGATGTATGGGAGTTTTATGTAGAATAATATCCTGAATAACCTTTGTTCTTGGACTTTTTTGATAAGATGCACCGTTTTTGAGATATTCGCAAAAATCGTTTTGGTTCGTATGGGGGGTACCCCCCCTAATGGTCCATTTTTGCCCATTAACGAACTTAGCCTCGCATTTTACGAAACACGAATCTGCGCAAAATTTCAAGTCTCTAGCTCAATCCGTGCGCCTGCAATCCGCGCCACAGACAGACGGACAGACAGACAGACAGACAGACGGACATGGAAAATTCATTTTTTTTTTTATCATTCTAAACACACTGGTGTAATTCATTTTTGTGTGTGATGACGGGATCTTGGCGTTACAAACGGTAAAGCAAAGTTAATATACCCTTTGGTTTCACCATACGGGTATAAAAAATCATGGGGAGTTATTTATGCTATGGGGTGATTCTCCTTTGAATCCGCTTTTCTTATTATCATTTCTTTTGCAATATCTTGAGACAATTTTGGAATTTTGAGTCGATTTTCACTATTACACATGTTTTCATCTAAAGACACTTTTGACACACCCATACTTTTTCGACGAGTTCTTCGCAAGCCCCTCTTCGATCCTTTTCTAGAGAAAAAAGGAGTTGGAACACGAATTTTTTTAGAGCAGTGATATGTCACGAAGTTTAATTTGTTATAACCAGTTGTATTTGCTTAAAAAAATTCACGCACTTTTGCATCTCAATTTTTGACACAAAAACATACAGAAATGTTTATTTTTTTTTTACTTCAAGATTTTTCTATTGTAAATTTTTATGTTCAACACACAAAACTTTTTCTTACACCGTAATAGTGAATAATTGGTTGACGGAATAGACTGCAAATACGAAAAGACATGTTCCCAATTACGAATATGGTAGAAGTTCTCACCTGAAGATGCTGACAAAACCAACTAAAACGGATCAGAAGCAAAAAAAAAAATCTTACAAGCAATAGAAAAAATTAATAAAACCAACATAAATTCACGCTGTTGTATAGCATTGTTAAATTTGATGTGGTAGCATCCGAAAGAAAGCTATAGTCATGACACGACACGACATACCGACAAAAACCACAATTTAGTAATTTAATACGATTTTCATTTTCACAAAAGATATTTACCTATTCTACATCAAATGTAAAGTACAAGTAAATGATGGTACCTCTTCTTTCGGCACAAAATATGTACGTAGATATTATGTTGATACTACAATATAGTGAAATATTCTCATTCGCCTTCGATGCGCCCCCCCATCATTGCCAATTTGAATTCAATGTTTGTTGATTCGTCGTCTTATGCTGTCGGCTTCGCAGATTTATTTGTTAATTCCGCCACAGCAACGTCACTAAACGAAACGTGGTTGCTGCTGTTACTGTGGTGGTGATGATGATTTTCTTATTGTGGGTTCTTTTTTGATTATACACAAATTTATAGGTCAAAAAACAGTAAAGTAGCATCGATTCGTTAAACGCGTGCCTTGGCGCATTTTGATCAACAATATTCGCTTCAAGACGCGTCACACCGTACTGGGTTATTCGCTATACCCACACAAGACGACAGACAACAGCGTTAACCGAAGATGGCAAATCAATTTTAAGTAGGCAGGTAATAGATTTTAAACACCTGAATGAAATTCAATGACGCTATTTTTGAATCTTTAGTACTTTCTAATAATTTTTCGTTTCAATTAAATGAGAGGTGTCTAAGTGAATATAGCTGTTCCGGCACGGAAAATGGGTGGAAATTAATTAAAAATTGAGAGTGCAGTTGGTAGCTGATTGCAAGTTACTTAAATGCTTTGAATTAAAAAAAACTATGCCAAATAAGAAGTTTACAAAGTGTAATTTCGTTTAAATTTTTGGCAGTGTTGCTAGTAAAAAATCAGAACCATTGCGGTGCTACATTTTAAGAGGATTTTGGGAAAAATTGTGTGTAAATTAAAGAAATATTTTGACAGTATTTTCCAAAAAGGGATTTAGAGGTGGGTCTTCAAGGTTAGATTTCACAATTTCACAATTGGATTTTGAAAAAAAAAAAAACTATTTCTCGCTACAAAATTGCGGACCCTCGAAAGGATTTCAACATTTATAAGGTGTTGTAACCCAACAAGAATAGAAAATTTCAATTTTCGTGGGAAAAACTGCAGAAAGAATTATATCTGAAAATATGTCTTTCATTTTAAAAGAATTCTGGTGGCATCATTGTCAACTCAAAAAGTGTAGTATAAATAATTGCATTTCTGATTAAAAATGATAGACAACGACGTATTTCAATGGAATTGAAATAGAAATCATCTGCTCATAGTAATTGATTAAATGTACTTCAAAGATGTTGGAATAATTTTTCAAAAAATTGAATTTCTCCATAGTAGAACAGAACAATCAAGTATCAGAACACATCAACAGCATGAGGAGAATTTTCATAAATTTTCCTATTTATTTGATTTTATAGCCAATAAATGCATTCAACTGCAATCACAGAGCGAATGCAATGTGGTCCTGGAAATTCCGGTCTTATCCATGTTATTCCTATGTGATGCCGATGCTACTAGACATTAAAGTGGCCACTTTTCAAAGTGACTTCTTTGAAGCAACGGACTCCAAAGACTAGTTTTCCCGCGTTCAAATAACCAACATTCTGGTCATCTACTAGGCAGCATGTTGATGAGGTTCAATTTCATGATAAAACTCAAATAAATACCATAGATATACAAATACTATATAGTACGGGTATATTTTGTATGAAAATTGTACTCAATTTACCACAACTTCCGTCTCAAGTGGCAGATAAACTAAAACTAAACCAAACTAAACTAAACCTAAGCCATGGTAAAACAGCTTTCAATTTATATGCTAAAATTTAAACTCTTTTGATGATACTATTGCGAGCATATGGAAACTACTTACATGTTTTTGGCGTATACGAGTGTATATCGTCGTCAGTTAAAAAGATGGATTAATGCGGACAAGTCCATGGAATCTTTTACTATAGTTTCAATTTAGTATCGTCGTGTCTCGCAATTTCAGGTACAAAAATTTGCATACCGAATACAGTTAGGATGCATAGACGGAATGCTGTAGACCAATTGAAAATTCACCTCAATTTTCTATTCTTTTTCCCAATTGTTTAGGTTCAGACGTCGCCTCGGTTGCAGTTTAAAATATATATTTTTCTTTAGTTTGAATGATAAAAGCTCATGTGCATGGCTGTGAAAATTAGAGATAGCTGTGGAAAAATATACAAGATAGGAGATTTTGTCACATGAATCTCTTCCGACCAGTTTTCAAGATAAGGTAAGGTCAAGAAGTCTTCTGAAAGTTAAGATAGGAACTTGTACGGAATCGGCACAAGATAATCGTTTGCAAAACATTGGAGAAAACTCATTCAAAAACCAGGATTTATGCACATAAATGTAGGACACGGTGACAAAGGCTACCATCTGTTTATTTGATTTTTCTAAACAGTCAAGTTAAAACGAAGATACATAACTATTCACCGATATTTGATAGGGTCATGAAAAACACTTTTTGACATTCTTCACCTGCATAATATTATTCTTTTTCATGTGGAAATGAGATTTTCCGTTAAACTGGAAATCTTTGGTACATTCTCGTATGTAGAATGTTGGTTAAAACATATATGAAATCACCGTAAAATTTATTTTATTTACACTGTTTAACCGAAGATGGCATAGATATTTTACTTCTTCCGAAAAATTAATTTCGTTGCTTTGTTCATGGTGAGGTCGGTTAAGGAAATCTCTGTGAAACCTGAAACTAATTTGGTATTTTATTTACTTCTGCAGTTTGTGTAACCGTGAAGGTAATCAGCAAAGGGCTATAGGTCACATAGGCGCACTATGAGTAATTCTTTTGGATTTTCTGCTAACATATTGTGATTTTTTTTTAAATTTTTTACCGAGTACTTTCTGGTATTCGGAATTTTGTTTATAAATGGAAATACTATCTGATATGTTAATACAGAAGAAAACTGGCCACAACAATAGAACACTGGTTTAAAATTTTCCATATTTAAAACCGTAATATTTCAAAAATTTACAACATCAAAATACAATTAGGCTATTCATGAAATCTCGAAAATTCCTCGTAAAATTTTCCACTTCGTACATGAACTGTTAAAATTTATATGGAAAATCATTTAAGCAATCCTCGTAAGTTTATACGACGATTTTGTCTGGTTTTATAAATACCATTGTCAAGAATTTTTATTATAGAGGTATTCATGGAATCAGATAAAGTGACCGATTGCGTATTTTTACGAGGAGTGTTTCATGAATACAAGCTTTAAATAATTGGTGTAAATTGATCAGCTGTTCGGTAGCAGCCATAAAATTAGAAGTTGAAAATGCTGGGAGTCAGTGATAAATTAAAATTAATTATAATGTAAGAACAAATTGCACAAACAAAATTCTTATTATTGCAGCAGAATTTCACAATTTCTCAAAATCACAATATTTCACGTTTCCGTGAGAGTTATGTAAAATCTGAGTTATGTAAAATCTGAGTTATGTAAAAAAAAATTTCCAACACGATGCACCGTTTTCGAGAAAATTGTGGAAAACTGTTTGGTTTATACGGGTTGCGAGAAGGCATGGTCGAATTTTGCTCGTTCAAGAGAACTGAGCCTTCCTATTTACGAAAAACGCAACTGTGAATTTTTTTAAGTCTCTAGCTCAAGTCTTTCGATATTTACACATTAATATTGTGTTTGTAGGAGCCAATTTACAGCCTAGGCATCTGCACTAGCAAACTTGATTTTTGTGGAGGGCCAACCAAGCTTCACAGAAAATACAACCCGAGATTATGAGCGAGATGTCTGTTGTTATAGTAATTTATCATCTGACCGGGCGCAAGCCGAGCGCCCCACACGCCAATTTCTTAAATGTGTGGTCGCGGCGACCACTTTGCAACCTCTATAGACGATAGTTAGACAAATGTTGTGACGTAAAACACGACCTTAAATAACAAAAAAAAAAGAAACAAAGAACTTTTATTTTGATGTAGAAACATAAAATTATTTTCGCGATGAAAAACGTGTTTAAAAAAATTGTGTCACGAATTAAAATTTGAAGAAAACAATTTTTATGGAAAAAAGAAGATTTTTCCAATCAAAAAATATTTCTGATTGCAAAAGTTTCATAATAAATAAAAAACAAAATGCAAGGTGCTTCAAAAACTGGAAAAAACATTTTTTCGAAAATCTCATCTGAAAATCATTAGTAATTTCTTATGCACAGCATTGCACAGCATTGTTTATGACAAAAAGTATAAGAAAAAATCCAAGAATATCAAAAGAATGTAAAAATCTTTTAATTTCGAGTATTAATCAAAAATTAAAAAAAAAATCAGATTCACTTTATGAAAAACAAAATTCCAAAGGTGAATGATCTGTAAGATTAACTTTTAATTTCAAATGCCACTATAAATTATAGAAATGCAAGATTTAAGAAGAGAAATGAGTCTCCAGAAATGAATGCAGCTAGCCATGGTAGATATATTTTCTATAATATTAATTGAAACAGTGACAATAACGAAAGTGTAAAATCCAGAATCAAACCAGTTTTTGACATCTTTCAGAACCTATCTTTTAGGATGCTATTTAAATTTCTTTTATATCGTCATATGATGATAAAAGGGTAATAAAAGTTGGTGAAAAGATTTCTTTGTGCTAAATGACAAAACAGAGAAAAAAAATTCTTTTCAAGCCAAAATAGAAAATATTATAACTCATGCTTAAGAATTTTGAGATTTTTAATTGAAAATCGAAAGAATAATAATAAATTTAGTATAACTGTTCTTAAATGTTTGATTTGAGAGAGAAATTTTCTTATTATGACCAAGAACCGTTTATCTGAAGAAATGGGGACCTTTCTTTGGCTTTAGATTTCTTTGGAGTTCGGTTCAATGATCGGGAATTTCATTTCATTGATAAACCTTTTATGTTCTTAATATAAAAACAACTTTCGTCACTGGTAGTATTTTTTTCGCCTTCTATTGGAAGAATCGAACGGGGCTTTGACGATGAAATTTTATAAATTACTAAAGAGTTTTATTTAATTTGAGGTTCCTCAAAAGAAAAGTCAAATGATGAGCTCACCTTTTCTGTATTGGCAAATAAATTCTCAACATATTCAGCAGTATAGTTTATCTTCACATTGCTCCATTAAAACAATCAAAAAGCCGTAAATTTACAACCGTTTTGGCATTGAATCTGATCTAATGGATAATTGGAAAAACATTTGCACTATTACTAGATAACCAAACTATTTTGCTCTTCGATAAATCTATTCGATAGAGATAAAAGATAAATGTATCTACCTAAATCAAGTTAACCTGTATAGTCGACTTGCTAACGGATCCACTGTTTGCTTTCATTAACTTCATTTCCGAAAGCGCCACTCTAAGACTGTAAATTCTCTAATTAGCATCGATTTTCGTATTATGTTGTAGAAAAAAAATAGGGGAAACTTGATGAAAAAATTATTCTACTCGAAAGATATATACACGAATTCGAATCGCTTTTTCTCCAAAATTGCCTTAAGTGTTTGGACTTTTCTTTAAATTAAATTCTTGAATTTCGAAGTCAGAGCCGAAATGTGGCCTAAAAAAGACAACTTTATCGCCCATTGATGATTTTCTCACGCGCAACATAAAACTTTAAAGACGAATTTTGAATAAAATACCTTAAGCTATGTGCGGTTTTTTCGTAGACTGTAACCTTGTATATCACTTGGTCTTTGGTTCACTGGAATATCTTGAAATAACTGCTATGGTAAATATATGGAAATAATCACAAAATCAATAAAATCGTCTGCTACTGTTTATTATGCGAATCAAGTGCTCTCAAAAACTGTTTCTAAACGATTAAGCAAAAGCATAGCAATTTCAAAGTGAAGGTCTTAGATGATCGTATATCGCATAGTTTCAGGTAAATCACATCAGGTAGACGATATAGAAGACGTAGGGCCATATTGAACTTAAAGTATGGTAGAATTTTATGCGAATTGGTGATGCAGTTATTTGATTATAAGTCCCGATTGATACATATTTTATTTTATGAGTTCCACGGACTATGGAAGTCAATTCAATTTGATTCTCCAGCATATAGCTTATCCAGATTTTTAATAGTATGCAATTCGTGATTGTTTCATGTGTAGAATAAATTAAAATCACCTGTTCATTTATGGAATTATACAACATTGCTTCGCTTTTCATATAGCGTTATATATGTCTGGATTTTACGTTAGGTCTTATTCTGGACTATATATTGGCATTTCCACGTAGATTTACGTGCAGTATAAAGAAAAAGAAGAAGAAAAAATTGTAACTGCGATATGAATAAAGTATACACACATGATGCTTGAATGGCTGCCGTTGATGGAACTTGTTTCGCTTCACCTGAATCACTCGCTCATTCACTTTATAGCATGCAACATGACCTGAACGCATCATAAGTATTTAATGGTATTGCAAATGCAATGTTTATACGGTATTATGGGGCTAATGCGACTAATAAGTCACGGTATCGCGTGTCGTAATTCTCAAAAGTGGTTTAATTTTTTTCCAATTTTTAATTCAGTATTTTATTTTTTCTTCAGGAAATAATAAAGTGATTTTAAGGGATTATAAATTTTAATATGATTTTTTGAACCAACTTTTGGATGCCTAGAGGTAGGGTTAGCACGGCGCGGAGACGTGGAGGAGGGCGCCAAAATCGCCACGAGTCGGATGTAAATTTTAGATGGATGAAAAAAAATTTATTTTTTTTAAAAAAACCTTACATATGTATATTGCAATCCGTGTAAAACTGTAGGTGCGCAGTAGAGACGAAAAATGGTTACGAAAACTCAATTGAGGAAGCCGAATCCCGCTTCGGGATGTAGTGTCATAAATAAATAGATATTCGGAATTACATATAAGGAAATGTTGACATGCAGAATAAAATCCAAAGCAGGATTTGTTTTGTAAATTACTTGGAAGTAAAAATCATGAAATTTGACATCAAAAATCTCTTTAAAATAAAAAAAGCCAGCATCCCAATTAAAAAAATCTTTAGCAGAGAGGAAACTTCTTTTAATTTTCAAATATTTCAAAAAAAAACAACTTGTTTCTGAAAAACCAGCAGACATCCCAACATTAACACGTGCAAATTTTCCCATGTCTTAAGTATGTCACGGCTGTTTACATTTTCAGTTCGGAAAAACATTGCAATGGGACAGCAGTTAACCCCTTTCTCCCATATCGTATCCATTTAAATGGCAATAATATTGAATATGATGAAACAGAAACGTAAAATGATTATTTGTGACTGGAAATAAAAATGAAAATACTGGACTAAGGTGTTCGAAGTATGCAATTCAACCATGATGACTGTATGCTCGTATGGTATGCACCATGGCAATTATAACGGCAAGCGAATGCATTTAAATGCAGATGAGAGGAAGCCTCAAAATACGTCAACCGCAACAAGAGTAGGTACGAGTTTTTGAAACCGACCAAACCAGATAAGATATATCAACCCTACCTACATCCGACCAGCTCCAATAAAACCCATACGCATAAAATTCTATATTATGTTGTTTATGCTGGATTGCTGGTATTTTGTTGGTTCGCCGGCGCGTTCAAAATCGGAAAATTCCATTTCTTCGATAGAGAAGTTACTATTACTTGCCCATGTTAGCAAACCCTGAAGGTAGCAGCATCTACTTGATATTCAATCTTAAGATTAAGATTCTGAATTCTAGATTCTTAATGCTGATTGTGACGTATACATAGTTCTCAGTTCATTCCAATCCAAGCAACGTCATATTTTCGACGTGGACGAGTTGAGTTCATTCTTGTCCAGTTACACCTTAACGCACCGGATGATTGCTAGTTACAGGTGGATCTCCTTGACCAACTAAATTAATTCACAAAATCTTGACTATACTTGACTAAGAGCTCCACGTAGGTTCACGTGGACATAGTGGTAGCCATAAAATCAAAAAAAAACAAGCTTTTGTTGCTTTTTAGTAGTAGTATAGTTGCTTTATTAGCTTAATATTTGATGGTTCAAAAGAATTTCGGAGAAGTAGGCAAACAACAAACCAAAGATGTGGATAAGAAATTCAAATATTTAAATTTTTGGATTTCTTTCAATAAGGGAAACTGAAGAAAATCTGGTGAAAAATGTAGGGTTTGATGCTGGTATTTTTTAGCTTTTTTTTGAAGGAACGTTTCTATCAACTTTTGGAAAAGTAACGGTAGCTATTGCGGGTACCTCCCTCCATTTTTTTTTTAGAAAAAATACGGTTTTTTGAAAAAATCTTCAAATTTATGCGCTTTTGGGAAAAAAATTAATATAACAACCTTTAAAGGATATAAATTTTCTACTTACTTTTTAACCTTCAAGGTTTTTTGTAAAAAAAAAAATCTGTTTTCTAAATCTTTCGAAAACTATGCACTTTAACGGTTCTCAAGATATTTGAACAATTATTAATTTTTACATATTTATTCCGATACAAAATATTGCAGAAATTTTTGATGATACTCGAGAAGGGTGGGCTGATGAATAAAACCAAGGGGTAAAAGTCCGAAAAGCTTAAAAAAACAATGATTTCACAAAAAAAAAAAAATGGTGGCAGTTATTGTAAGTGATTAAACTTGCTGTTGGCAAGTAGTAACCTGACAAATGTTTGAATTTCAATAAACCATTCTGAAATGCAGTTTAAGTACCAAAAAATCTCCAAAAAATTTGAAAATCTTGGCAGTATTTTTAGAGGTTGATATTTTTCATGAGTAGAATACTTTGATATACTTCGTATAAGAAAGTAAAAAGCAAACAAAATCGTGCATTTAGCGCTAAAATATCCGCCAGATAGAAATTCATTGAATAATTTCGTAATTGTTTTCGGGGCAATGGCAAAATCAGATCCCCAAAGGTACCACTGAAATTAGTTACACGTTTTTACCACAGGTAAGTCGGCGCATTGTCGGCATCCCGCATTGGGGGAAGTACATCATACAAAAAAAAGTTCATTGCAAATCTTACTTATGTTTTACCTTGGCAGAAAACTACAGTTAACCAAACTTGAAAACAGCACATCGCAACACTCCTTTGGTACACAATAAAAGAGTCAAAGAGTTATGTTTATGTTTGGGATGGACGAGAAATCAGTATTTTAGTGTATGTTCAATTCGAAGTATGTATGGTAAAAGCATAAATATTTTTTCTTCATTTTTTATGAGATTTTTCTATGTTATTGAAACAGCGAGAAGAAGGTATCACATAATCGAACCGGTTTTCGATTTTTAATGCTGACTGCTGATGCTGCTGATGATGTCCGATGATGTTGCCAATAATGTTGATGATACTGAATGCTGCTGTACCAAAAGCCTTAGGATTGGCGCGAGTTTCGTCGGGATTTCTTCCGCGGTGTTGTCTACAATATGACCAGGAGATAGAATCACATGACGACAGGTCCAAGGAGGAGATAAACAGCAGCATAACAACATTAATAACAACAGCATCATCATCACTAGCAACATTGAGGGAAATTGCCAAGCACGACTCTAAAATCTAAAAAGAAAAATTTCAACTTATAAACATTTCACAGATGTAGTGCAGTGATCTTCACAGCATATAGCGTAGTTTACTACGACAGGTTCAGCTATAGTACGTTTCAATATAGAGGAAATATTTTATTTATTTCAAAAAATGTGCGTGGAAACTGTTAGAAAATCAAGTTCGGCGGCCTTTTTCCATCTCTGACGTAGTAGTAGTTTCAGCAGTTCCTCTTAACAGTCTTTTAGAGATCACCTTTTTTAGATCGACCTGGTAATATTATAAAACCGATAACTAATGCTAGATATTGTTGGTGGTTCGGTTGGAAATCTCGTTTTATTATTATTTTATGCTTATTTTTTTGGTTTATTTTCCTTTTAATATTCAACGCTGTCAGTGGATTACTTGTCGCTACAAATACAACAACCAATAGAGATTTGATGACGCTCGATTCTTGTTGATCTTGCTTCTGATTACCATAATTTTGTAATATCGTCATCATAATTTAGATAAAATAGGAAAATATGAAAAGTCACAAATTACATACATTTCCTGATGATTCATTCAGGAACAACCTGTGATCGTAATGAAAACTTTGGTACATGCCGTAATTGGGTCGTGACCATTCCATTTGATCAAACGTTTACATTAAAGGGTTGTAAAAGAAATTTTACCCTAGGGGCAGCGAATGCTTGGAATTCCGAGGCAGTGGAGTCATAAAAATCTTCTCATAGCCGTGAAATTTATTTGAATTCGGCGGTTTTAAAGAGACTTTCTCCAGAAAAATTTTGATTGCATTAAGGAATGTTAAATGATTCCATCATCTCAAGACAGCATTATTTTGTAGAGAAAAAAAGACTTAGACGATTTTTTAATTTTACAAACATATCTTTCTCATATGAATTTTTTTTCGTAAAAAGCTTAAAACCCACAAAGAATTAAAAAAAATTTCTGTCCTGTTTTTTTCAAATATGGAAAATTATGGATTGTCTATCAGAGGAATCGTTTGCTATTTTTTTAAGCGTTACACAGACCAACAGTTATTTTGATCTACTCCATATTCGGGTATTTTTTTAGTTAATCTAATAGGGTAAAGTCGGGTAAAATGGAACAGAAGGTGAAATGGAACACCCCCACTATTTCGCACTTGTCAAACATAATTGCTATTGCTGTCGGCAACAGTTTGTTTAGTATATCAGAAAACCTCGACGCGTTAAGGTATCGTCCCGCTGCATACGTTGGTTTATTTTTTATAAGCAAAAAACCAAAAAAAAATATCGTTTTTGTGGTAAAACTTTTTTTGTGGATTTTTTAGATTTAATTTTCTTGGTAAGTATTTGGCGGAGTGATTGTGTGGGTACATCAAAATGCACAGTTAGATTCACACTACGTAAATTTATTGATAAAAGCAGCAAGTCGAGACATGTTAGTTTCTGATTTACAGTAATGTCAAATGCAACCAAAAGGGTGAAATGGAACAGCCAAACGGAGGAGTATTGGAACATATAAATATTGGAGCCTATAAAACAAAAAAAAAAAATCTAAAAAATCTAAAAAATCTTAACCGCGGAAGACAGCTTCCCAAAAATATGAAGACTCGGAAGAAGAAAGGGACGAAATAATTTATATGAGCGAGTCTGATGGACCTGAAGATTTCGGAAAAACAATTATGTAGGATGTGGGGAGGAGTACATGAAAACGCAAAAAAAGACGACTGCCTTCAATGTGTCATCTGTAATTTGTGGTCGCACGAGTCCTGCGCGTCATTTGCAATGACTTGCAATAAATGCGGAATAAAAATTTGAATAAAAAGTAGTGTTCCATTTCACCTTATGGTAAGTTCCATTTCACCCGACCATGGAGGACAAATGGAACATTTGATCTTTTTTTTTTAAATTAAAAAAAAATATTGAATTAACCTTTTTTTTATGCCAGAGTTCTGATTTTATTTTTACGTTTGTAATAAAGAATGATTTTATTTTTGTTTCGTTTAAAAAGCTCTTTTATTTCCCGAGATATTTCAAAAATAAAAAAGGGTGTTCCATTCACCCGACTTTACCCTATCGCTGAATTCGTATCTGGCAGTGGTTTGGCTGGATCAGCTCTAGTTTTTGCGATACTGAGGGTAACCCGAAAAACCCAAAAAAAAGAGTATGACCTCAACCGCCCTGGGTATCCCAAAAACTAGACTTGATCCAGCCTAAACCCCTACTAGACTCGACTTTTACAAGAAATTTTATCTTACACTGGCTCCTCTGATTAGGAAAATTCTAACAATTTATACTGATTTTTTATTGAATTTTGTGGGATCCGAAAATCGAAATTTTATTAGCGTTCCAAATTTTTGCAATGGAAAAAACCTGAATTTTTCCATTGTAAAAATTTTTATGAATTTTTATGATTATCTTTCAAAAACTGAAATTTTCCCAGTAAAAGGTAATTTTTTTTTCGAGAATTTTTTTTAAAATCCTTCACGGTCAAAACATACCCAGATGAAATTTTATCTTGTAAAAATCCCCCTTTTTTACTTCTGGAAAAAATGTGTCACATTTTGATATAAAAACCGGTACCTATCATTCAATAAATTGATAACTTCTATATACTCTTATAGGCATATTTTATCGCAACCTCAATTCCTTTTGGTTTTAATTAAATTTTATGTATGCCACAATTGAAACGTTTCCCGAGAATTCCCATAAGAACACTTAAAACTTTCCATAACTAGGACGCTGGCTGGGTGAATTAAAATCTTTACGCGAAATGTTAAACATTTTGAAAATCTCAATCGCGTAAATTGATTAACAGTTTCGATAATTTCATTGAGAAATATGTCGATAAAAGCGTCTTCATCAAATTACTTTGAACCGGAGACGTCAATTGATGTTTTCTGTCTTCATTAGAACAGAATGATGGTGAGAGCAAAGTGCACATTATGACTGTTAAACGTTGTTTACATTATGCTGTTGATGTTGCGGTGGCTGTTGTTAATGCGAACATAAAAATGCAGGTCATATCATATAATACGCGATTCCCATGAGATAAAATGTTTGTTGATTTATTCGCAAAAGAAAAACGGTACTTCTCGTCTTCTATTTGAACCCATAAGTATCTTAAAAATTCTGCGTTTATCATTTTGTACGGTGATGTTGCAACATATTATTGTCTCTCCAATAACTCGTGTGTCGTCAATGTAATTCGTGCAGTTTTTTTTTTTTGAAATCCATTTTAGAAACGACTCTAACGACGCAAGTCTTATAGAGCCTTTGAAACTGCAAATCGCTCTGTGTGCTCCGAAGATGCTAAGTCGAGAACATAAATGAAACAGCGGAAGCAAAATTAGGTTGTGATACTGGAGCAAGATATGGGGAACCGTTCACCTTGGATATTCATGTAGACAATCTGCGACGAAAAAAACGGGGATTAGATTCGTCTAGTTAGCTATTCTTAAATGGGAATATAAATATAACATGCCGTGGGTCGTAAATATTACTGCCCCATATTAGAGGATGTGGAGAGCACATGCTATGGCGATCATACATCGACTGATAGATATTATCATAAGCCTATTTTATAGCATAACGTAATTATAATTACGTTAAAATCTTAAGTGACGTACACCTGACACATGCACAAAGGTAGATATATATAAAACGGATGAGACACAAGTCGTAAATTTTCATAACATTTTCATGCCATAATAGTGGAGCAGCATGGATCATCTCGGATCATGGATCAAAATTGTTGTATGATCGCGATTTCAGATTAATCAATCTTCGGCAGAGCATAATGATAATTATTTGTTTACACGTATCAAATTGAGTATAGGAGACAATAGATTCACGTCATGATCGTCATTCATGTAAGAAAGGTATTTTACGAGAGCTCGCTGTGATGATGATTAATTATGCTAATTTGCGGCTTCAGATCCATCAACTCGTCTCGTAGAATTCACCAAGAACTTATGAACACCTCCAGAGACCCGTTGAATAGATATTATCAATATCACAGAGGATACTCTATGTTTCTGTACTTTATATCTACAAGTATCTAATCATGTGGTATTAAACAGGTTTAATTCAAGTAATGAATAATAGTTGTCGATTTAGGGCTCTTTTAAATCTGGTTTGGTAATAAAAGGCCATATTATGCTCATGTTAAACTTATGCTGTGCCAACGGATTGAATGAGAATGTCTTATGCATCATAAGATTAATTTTGCGAGGTGTAGAGGAACTAACAGTTATAAGAGATGACCGACGACGCCACAATCTCCGGCATTCAATCGTGAATTTGCCAGGTTAATATTTGGGATGCTAAATATTTTTCCATATCGCTATGGACACTGATGGATATTTTGTGAGATTTATATGCAATATGTGCAAGAGATCAGTCCCAGTTGGCATCTTTTCATTACCTTTGATTATAACTCGTATATACATGAATAAAGGGAATTAGTTTTAAAAAATTGTGACTCATGAATGAATTATACGGTGGTGATTGGTCGGTGTTTTAAGTGTGTCACAGCAGGAAATGCGGAATCTTAATTTCTGAATACAAATTGCAGTGAGGAAAAGTTCCAAAATTATTGACAGTGGAATATTAGTTTTGTTGGGGGACCAATTATTCATTTTAGTCAATTAAAAAAAATGTAAAAATTGATACAAAAATAATAACACTCAGGGTATCCATGGAATCTCGACAATGCCTCTTAAACCTCGTAAACAACAAACGTAAACCGCGTAAGTTTATTATCTTGTATGGTTTTATTTGATTCCTCTCTTTATTTTTATGAGAATTTATGATTTTTTGTCCAAAAACATGTTCGTAAATCTGCAGAATGTGAAAAAATCATCAAGTGATCAAAAATTAGGGGGAAGAGTCTGTATTTGGATTCTAGGCCATGATACTCTGTTATTTTACTCTGTATATCTCTGTATATTCCAAGCGAATTTTCTTTACGGAAATATTATAATTTTACACAACTATGTAGTCACATTTAAGTCACAGATCACAAGTGCATATAATTTGAAGTTCCTGTGACCCAGTTGTGACTAGTCATCGATCACTGACAGTCGCCAGAACACTATCAACCCGCCTCTGCTGATCATGGATAGCAAACCTTACAAATGTTCCAAACTTATCCATAGTTCGCAAGCAGTATAATATTGGGCGACGGCGAAGAAGAAAACTATTAGGACATCTAAATTTGTTAGGATATCTAAGTTGCAATGTTAGGACATCCAAGAGTTACTGCATGAGGGCTGGCAAAACCTTACAAATATTCTCGATTGTATCATGGTTTAAAATTCATGTAAAATTTGGTAGCGAAAAAGAAAATTGTTGTGAAACCTCAGTATGAGAAAACGTTTCACAAGATTTGGTTACATAAGTCCTAAATCTGATAGGCTTGCGACACGACAAATGACCCAAAAGGAAATGTTTGCTTTTTTCACTTCATTTTATAAATATTTGGCAAATAAGGATTAGAGGATAATTCGATCTTCAAATAGTTGGTGCCAATCACGGTAAAATACTCCAGAGTTGCAACTTGCGATTCGAAACACGATTCAAGTGACAAGTCTATCAGAACTGCGATACAAAAAAATCCAAATTTTTTGCTTATTTAATACAGTTTGAAAATGTCAGAACCACAATAAATTTTTAATATCAAGCTTCAAATTTGTCGATTGTTGAGAATTAGTATTGACTTTCAGAAAATGTTTTTTACAAAAAAAAATTGTTTTATAAAAATTCACCTTTTCAATTTTTTTAAGATTAATACTAAGTTCAGACCGACACAAAATCACGTAATTTTGCGAAATGATTTAGAACTTAAACCAAAGTGTTCACACAGAGATTAAGGTAATTTTGTTTCACATTTCAACTACAGGATTGCTATAAATTTTAGTGTAGGATTGCTATGAATTTTAGTAATATGATGAATAATACAATTCAAAACATCGATCAAATATGTGCAAACAGAATTAGACACTTTAGACGACAATGGAAATTAATGAAAATAAACAATTATTTTCCATTTCATATCTAATCGCATCAAAAACAAGTCAATTTTTTTTTTGCCCCGCGTAGGTTGTTTACTAATATATCCTTTTCGCGTGCGGAACACGGCTTCTTTTTCTTATATCTCCGTCGTTCCAAGCCAGCACAAATGTCAAAACTGATGTACTCAAGAGAGCTGAATGAGTGATGCAGGGTTGTATTCATTGTTTTTGCTTGATTTCGTTCGTAATTTTGTGGAAATTGCATACTTTTAGTGATTTTTGAAAACAGGTTAATGTACTGGAAATCTCGTGGTTTCGAGGAAAGTTTCGTTCAAAATTACGAAAATCTTCAAAATTACGTGATTTTGTGTCGGTCTGAACATAGTATAAAACTGTAAAAAACCTCCAAGGATTTTTCAAAACGAGATTATTAAAAAACCAGTACAAACCCCATAGATTTTTAAATTGATACATGATTGCACTCGATTTTTTGTAACAAATATAAATTATACTGGCAACATTTAATTAAGACAAATGACATCATAAGCTGTCATCTATGTTCACAAATGGAACTTAATGGGTTCAACAAATATGCTGTAATAAAGCATACCGCGTGATAATCCACCGTAAAATTTGCGATTAATAAAATTCTATCTGTCATAGTTTTATAATTCACTTACGCATGCGCTACTTTGCTAAAATGTCATTCATTAAGTCAGTCGGTTACTTAGCCGGTAGTCGCATAAAGAAAATCGCGATATAACCTAATAGGCGTTATTTATTCAGTTAAATGACAATTTTTAAGTCACTGCAAATAGTTTCTGCTATCCGGCTAATGGCTGATCGGATGAGTAAAAGAATTTTATATGGCAGCATAAAACATCAAATATAAAACGCTGATAGTATAAAAAGTCAGACTGAAAAAGTACTTAAATTGTTCACATTGAAGCAATTATTTTCATATTCCGGTAACGTATTGGGAACATGGCTTAGTTGTGAATGGGATTTGAATGAGCCAAGAGAAGAAAAAAAAATTCAACGATGAGGCTTTTATATGAATATAATTCAGGTGGTAGACAGGTAAAATATACCTATGGCAAATGAAGAATAATATGTGGCGCATAGAATTGTTTTTTTTTTCGTATTTGGGAAAGACCACCTGCAGTTACGCGGCATGTGTTGGAAACTATTCCGATCTCTTTTGCTAAAACTTCGCATATTTCTTTTTTTAATGTTGCGCACATATTTATTTAATTGTATTTGATAATGTTTAATAAACAGTTATAAGCAAACAGAAGTGTAGAAAAGACGCTTCCGAATGATGGATTTGAGTTGATTTTGATTTACAATGGGTCCATCAAGGATTGAAGTTAATTAATGGTTTCTTCGGCCAACCGAAATTAAATTGTATGGTTTTTTTCCTTTTGGCTGTCGAAATTCATGTTGAAAGAATTGTGTCAACTTTCTTTCAGAAAAAGAAAAAGGGTTCGTTCGTTTGATTTTGTTATTTTGAATGAGATGAATTGCTTCCTTGATCTAGAAAAAATCTCGTGAATAATTAATTGAGTAAAAGAGGTTTTGTGTTTTGATAGATTTGGGCAAATTGTTGACAGGACAGCCGAAATTTCGACAAAAAAAACTGAAATAAAAAGTCAAGTTAAATTTAGAAACTTTAACACATTGGACATCACGCTACATACTTTATGGTTCTTATGGTGGTTAATGTGTTAAAGCTAATATACATCACACAAATTTTGAAGATGTAGGTTATTTAAAATTTTGAATTCAAGTTACATAAAAGGCAGTGGAAAAAAAGCAAGAGGGTAAGAGATTAAAGGCCGTCCGTGAAATACGTGGCGCTAATCACCCTTTCGGGTTTAACATAACTAATCCGTACATCAAAATCCATTTGAACCACTCCTTTCCCCTTTTATCGAAAACGATGCATCGTATCCAAAAATTTATCAACATGAAATGAGTTTATAACCGCTCCATACATCAAAATCCTACATCCGGACCACTGCTCCCCCCCCCTCTCCCAAACAAATGAATTTTTTTAAATAAAAATTTTATCCGTCCTCTTATAGAGTATTTGACGATTGGCCCATGACAATTCTAGCTTTCCTTATGCTTTTTTGTCTAAAATTACGAAAGAAAGCAAGTGTTCTAATAATTACGCTAAGGAAATGATTTTCGAAACCTTTAAATGATAAACCAAGTTTAAATTAGAAAAATTCATGCGAATTGAATGCAAATTTAGTGGAATTAGAAAATTTTTAACCACAAACATAAGATTATGCAAATATGATTTAAAATCATTTACCAAAATTTCTTTCGATTCCCACGACCAAGCACTCAACAAAGAATAAGAATCTGTACCACAAATCATAGAGACAAAACAAATAAAAGCCGCCCGCTACAATTTTTAATGGACTCACCGAATTACAATCAAAATATTTTCATTTCAAAATACAATTAACCAACTTGTAAAGAGGTTAGAGAGCCCCTGAACACAGTTGCGATAATCATCAATCTAAATTTGAACTTCTTCCGAAAAAAAAAGAAAAATGTTCTCAACAGATTTTATTGTCCAGGTGACAAGCATGAAATTTCTGTTCTACATTTCAAGTTGCTATAATAAACTGAACAGATGAGCCAGATATATATTTCAGTTTGTATCGAATGTCTAAAAATCGTCTAAAATATCACAATGAATAGTTATTTGTTATCCGTTCATAAATCATCATATCGGTACTACTTAATAATTTTTGTGGTTTTTTTCAATCGGAAATTTGTAACAACATGAATGAAATGAAGAAAAATTTCCTCTTGAGATTTTAATCGAAATCAGAAGTGAATAAAAGAGGCGAGATACGTTACATCCCATAAGAATCACTTCTACTTATGTTTAGTAAAAGCATCGGTTCGAATATGTTAGCCATTTTGGTGTCAAAAACTGTGTTTCGAGGCCTCATCTACACCAGTATCGAATTGAGAACCGTTAGTTATATAAGACATAGTGGAGCTTAAAGTGTAATGCATCTTCTTGATGGATACACATTTCTTTTACTTGTGAAACCGAGACACGACGCGACGGTGAAAAATTTCTCTTTCATACGGAAGACAAATGTTTTCTGGATTTTCCCCCAAAGAACATGCCGGTCCGTAGATGGATTTCTTTTTAGAATGGAGGAAGATCATTATTGTTGATCAAGAGCTCAGCAGCATTTTTATTTCATGTTTGTAACATGGTTCCACTAGCGGAGAAAGTTCTACTGAAATCACTAACAAGATATCCAAACCAAACTAATAAAATTATATTACCTGACGCGAAAAAGTGTGATGTATAGCAAGACCAACAATGGGATGATATGTAGAACAAAGTGTTTAAGTAAAACTATAATTTGGCGCTAAGACAGGTAAAACATCAATCTGAAGACTAGAAAAGAAGACAAAAAATGGGTAATTATGGTCTAAGAGCTCAAACAAACTAAACTATAAAAAAACCAAGAAGAGTTTTGCGATTTCGATTCGGTTTCGTCTTCACCGATTAACATAAAATCCAAACTTTTTGAATGATAATCGTTGGGGCAGGCCACACGTAATGGTACCGTGAAATTAAAATATATACAACACTGTTACAATGTTTTTTTTGATGCCATTCAAAATTTACAAAAGAAGAACATTTCAAATATCTGGATCGTTGCTTTGGTCATACATTTTTGGGAATTTTTACGAAGTTATAGAAGATTGCAATGAATATATGGTCAGTGTTTTTTTTTATTTGTAAAATATCAAAACTGATGGACTGTAATTTAAACTGGAAACATTGATTTCTGTCTGTTTAAAAACATATATGATGATGAGGGACTAATCAAATTCATATGTAATTAAAATATCTGGTTTAATTTATAGTTGTATATTCGATTTAAATGCAAAAAAAATTTTTGAAATCAGGTTCGTCGCTTAAGTCTTTCGTTTCGTGTATAATATGTGGGGCTCGTGGTTAACTACATAACGTGATCAATAAATCAAAAGAATTAGAACATTTTTATTGAATAGAAAAATAGAAATATATAATTTGAAATATGAATTTAATGATTTGTACTTTTAGTTTAGGACAGTTAGATTATTAGCATGCAATATGAAGAGTGATTGGAAATTATTTAGAATGGATAATAATTTACCGCTTTTAACAATTTTTGATAGAAGTTAATACCGGCGTCACACTATCGAATACTACCTTCATTTCCGCACCCACCAAATATGTGGCGTATTTTATCTATTGTATAGATAAATTAAGTCCGACTCTATCCAGAAATTCGATAGAAAGTGTCACTTGTTCCCCTACCTTAATTTTCCAAAACATTAATGTGCCTTTTCTTAAGGGTACTGATTTTTTTTAACAGATGTTTTACAAAAAAACCTCCAGTAACACCACATTTCTCAGTTTGTAGATACAATATTGGACTTAGAAATTCCTGCAAAAAATCTTGTGCAGTCATTAATTTGGATTTTATCACAAAATAAATTTAAATTTCCCTTCATACCATGTACACAAACCATAGATAATGTCAGATCCCATTTAATCTAACGAGGATTTCTGTGCAAAAAAGACTCCCTTTCTTGATTGGATCTTGACAATGAACTGCCCATAAACCTTTATGGGGGCGACTTTACAATCCTAACAAACAAAAGGTAAAATCACCAATAACAAGAGTAATGACCCTTTCGGTCATTCCAATTTATGTACTTGAGGACGTCGAGGATGTGAGGACTTTGTTGAAAAACATTCTCCTCGGCAATCATTCTATAAACATAGTACAATGTATATTTTTTGTGTGTGATGCCTATAAGCATAATGGCAACATTTTACATCGATAAGATACGAATATCTTTCATACTAGACGACGAACCGAACAAACAAACAAACAGAATGTCAACTGTCCAATGTAATATTTCTCTTTTAAAGTTTTCAATTTAATTATTTATAATGGACATATGTAAATACTTGAATTCAAAGGGAGTAAACGGCGAAAAATGTAATTATCGTTCATCATCAAGTGAATCACATCATTTATAAAACATACAAACGACAGACAGTCAGTGTCCATAATATGATCGGGACAGCTTATACGAACGATTTCAGTGACAGTGAGGTACCCTTTCAATTTTACGCATATCTGACCTTCGCTTTTACACATAACATAAATAAGCATAGTTAACTAGAAAAAAATAGATATTTTAATATGCGAATATACATAATGGTATATCAAGATGAAAGGGACTCCATATTGGATTATAGCGCGTTTGTCTACATTTAGATACCCCCATATCTAGATACTCGTTAGAGATTTGCAATGTGTTCTTGTAAAATGTTGACTAGACACATAGTTGCTATTGCGGTCGATAGAAGAAGGGAAAATCATCTCAATGGCTCGAGATAGAAAAAAAACGCGCGCGGTGTGTGTGTGTGTGTGTATGTTTTGATGCTGAATATCTTTTTAGCGTATGAAGGAAAATTGTCAATCAATGTTAGCATTCACTTAATTTGCATTTGGTTGGAAAATTGTCGTACATTCCTTTGGTTACCTCATTGATTACAGACTCCTTCTTAATATAATGTTGCTACTGGGCTGGGTTAGGCTATGCTGCTGATTGTTGTTGTTGTTGGAGTTTTTGAGATGGTGGCTGCCATTTATATATACTGAAAATATTCATCATTTGATGCGAATTGATAGTAAAATGCATGTACGTAAAACAATTGCCTTGAACATTGCGAAAAAGAGTATAAATGATGTAAATACTGTGTAAATATATCAAAAAAGAAAAAAAAAATACATACGATGTTCCCGAAACTAAGAAAAACAACTGGCAATTTTCCTTTTTTGCATATGGCGTACATAAACTAACAACATTTACTTCTTGATTGGTTAGAGAGCAGCCAAAGTCAACAATATCCCCTATAAAAACAAGTATCCCATGGACAACAATATAAACCCGGTATATATACTCATACGTAAAACGCAAATTTGCCCATTGCTATGTAGGTACTGGTGCTGTAAAGGAAAGTGAACATCTATTCGTATACGAGTATCTATGAAGTGTTGATATGGTAAAATGGAGTACCCGCTAAAGTCTAAATAAGGTTAAATCACATTAGGAAAAAGATCACATAAAAACAAGATCATGATCGAATAGATTTTAAATGTATGGCCGGTTAAAACGCATGTTTATACAAATTAATGATTGCTTTTACCTTCTTTACAGCCATGCGAATCGAACATAAAAACTTTTTCAATATACTATGTTCCAGGCTTTTTAGATATAGGTACGATACCTTTGAGACACTACCATAGGTCTATAGATTCTTAGCAACATTTGTTCAGTTTCCCTTTAATGGTAAAATAGCCACTTTGCATACTATTGGTAAATACTTGCAATATTGTAAAAGAATTTTAATCATTTGACAGTTATCTTTACTTTGGCATTAAAGCATATACGACACTATTGACGTTTGTATTGGAAATGTTTTCATTTGACATTTGTATTCATGATTATTATTTTTATGTTACCATGTAACTGTTTTTTTTTTAAATTCTAAAACTTTTATCTAATTTGAATTTCTGTTTTTCTTTTCAGATTTCAAAAGTCATAATAACCAATTATTTTTTAAGGTAATTATAAATAAACATTAAATTATATTAAAAAGTAATCAGTTTTTATAGTCAAAAAATATTTATTGCGAGAATTAAGATGGGTTTTGACTGCAAGTTCGAATTTTTTAAGTGATTTTTTGAGAAACTGGAATTTTGGTGTCTATTTTTTAATATGATTCACCGTTTTCGAGAAAATTGCAAAAATGTATTCAATTTGTATGGGAGAGGGGGAAGAAGTGGTCCAACAGTATTTTGATGTATAGATAGGTTATGTAAAATCATATTCTAAACACATTTTATCTTAATAAATTTTTCAATATGACTTACCGTTTTTGAGAAAATAGTAAAAAACTGGGGAAGGAATGTTCAGATTTTGCCATTTGCGAGAAATGCAACTATACAAAATTTCAAGTCTCTAGCTCAATCCTTTCGAAAGTTATGGTGTTCACGGACGGACAAACAGACAGACATGCGGAAATAAAAACCTTTTGTCATCACAAAAAACACCTAACATATTATTTTTCTTTTTCAGTACATTTTTTTCTCTTATTTTTTAAAACCTACGTTTTCACATGGCCAAGGGATTTTTATTTTCTAAAAAGTAATTAAAAATCATATAATATGTGCTTCACTTTAGTACAAACGCCATTAAAAATATAAGGTAGATATAGAAAATCCAGGATACAACCTATGTTGTACATTACACCAACGTTGAGTATGTAATTCTTAATGAAAATGCTGATTTTCATGAGTTGTATTATATCATAGTTTCAATTAATGGTCCAATCATTCAAATCACTGCTTGTATCATTATTTCAATTTACGGTTACGATTCCCAATTACATCGACTCGAACATAAAAACCAGAAAAACAATTCATAGAGTGCAGATATTTACATATATATCGGATAAGAAACAGATTTAAAAAACAAAATCTTCAATTGAACATTTCTTCTTGATTTTTTTTCCATTATTTTTCTTTCAAAACGGGCAAGCATTTTACCAAGTTTTAATACTAATTAACAAAACATAAAATGTTTGAGCAGGGAAATCGTGAGGATCGTGAATCAATTCAATAAAGTGTTTTTGAATTTTATTTGAATTTATTTAAAGCATGAAAAACTGGTTCAATAGTGGGAGAGATAAGCTAAATAGCATTGTTTTGTAACTGTAACTGAATTTATATGATGCAATGGTAACAAAACTTAATGAAGAAAAAAAAATTAAAAGAAAATACTTCAAGGGGAAGATCTTCTTATTAAAGTCAGTCGACAGGAAAAAAAAATCTTTCCTACTTCTGATGCGAAAATTCTGTGATCGCACCATGCCAGCCATTGTGCGCGATTGTCGCTGCCGCATTTCCATTTTCTGTAATAGAACACAAAACTAAACCGAGCAAATGGAAAATAGAAATAAACAAAAGTTACAAATATTGCATCTATGAACGTATTTTGTATACTTCTAAATCCAGAAACTTGCTCGATTTTAGTACAACTTAGGAAAAACAGCATGTAAGATGTTATGTTTATGTTTTCATCCCACACACAATTTATTCCGTATGTGTTCCGTATTTCAACCAGACTTTTTAATCATTTGTGTATTTTTGTTGAAAAGATTTGAAGCAAAATTTTTTTAGCAAAAACATTGAAGAACACAGTAGGAATAAGTGGGAAAATTAAATTAATGTGATATTATTCTGGGTATTCTCCCGTGTCATATTTATTTTGTGCGGGTAAAAAATAATTATTTATATGAAAACAATTCCAAGTCATTCCCGGCTAACTCACTTGGCAAATAGGTTATTGGAACTAAGTGAACGTTAAACTGTTATTGTTCTGTTTATTTACACTTGTTACGACTTCTTGCACATCATTTATGATTTGCAACAAAAACAAAAATTATTTTATTTGTGCCACCGTAATCGATGTTACATTTCTTTTTTACTTAGACAATGGTTAGACAAAGCTGTATATGAAGGTGACAAACAAGAACGAGAAAAAGTAAATAAGGTGGTAAAGCATTTAAAAAAACATAACAAAAGCTATAATTGCCTATCTGGCAATCATTGGAGACCCGTATGGTGATATTCGTATCAAAATTCGAACAGTTGTACCAAAATTCCACTTTGAAGTCAAACTTTCCAATAAGATTTTTTAAAATTTATTCCAATCGGATTTTGATGTATGGGAGTTTTATGTAGAATCATATCCTAAATAACTTTTGTTCTTGCACTTTTTTGAAAAGATGCACAGTTTTTGAGATATTCGCGAAAAATATTTTCATTCCTATGGGGGGTACCCCCCCCTAATGGACCATTTTTGTCCATTAACGAACTTAGCCTCGAATTTTACGAAAAACGGATCTGCGCAAAATTTCAAGTCTCTAGCTCAATCCGTGCGCCCGCAATCCGCGCCACAGACAGACGGACGGACAGACGGACAGACAGACGGATAGACGGACAGACAGACGGACGGACATGCAGAAATTAATTATTTTTATCATTCTAATCACACTGGTGTAATTCATTTTTATGTGTGATGACGGGATCTTGGCGTTACAAACGGTAAGGCAAAGTTAATATACCCTTTGGTTTCACCATACGGGTATAAAAACTTAGATAAACATGTATTGAAAAGATGTGAGCAAAGTAATTTTCCAAATAAGAAATCAAAATGTCTAGAAAACATAGAAAAAACCCCAACATTTTCTAAAAAAAAAGTCAAACACCTAAAAGTAGACAATAGATTTGTCTAATAGTATGCAATTTTTGTTTCTCTATTCTCAAAAACAAGTAGCAAAAAAATGAAAATTTTAAAAAAATCATCCACGGAACGAATATTGACCGCATGCGAGGATGATAGGTAAGGAAATCGGAAGGAGCCCTAGTTTTTATCAAGATTTTTAATCGGCCTTCGATAGGCGGAAACTTTCTGAATATTGAATACAAACATATTTTTTACACAATTTTTCGCTTAGTTTACAACAAAAAGCTCTTGTACACCAGGGGTATAAAATCCTAAATGGGTAGATGGGCAAAAATAATTTAAAAAAAATACTGGTTCTTATGTTGTGCTTCCAATATCCGTTGTAGTGTTACAGGTGTCAAGTCAGGATTGTATGTCGGTTAATTATCTCGATATTTGATTATTTGTCAAAAAAATCATTAACCAGAATGTTTTAAAAATGCCTCATGGCACGTAATGGAATAGCAGAACCACAACATTATATATCGAGCCCCTCGACCTATAGAATTTATTAAACCCTCTTATAGCGAACTCCCCACTGCTTATTCCATACCTGGCGGAAAACCACACACGCCAAGCCTAGTTATTTGTTTGAAATTAAAAGCTTTTCTGAAACTAAAAAAACTATTATAACATAACCTTAAGCTTTAAAGTCGTAAAATAGCCTCATTAAGGGATGTACAATACATGAATTCCAATGCCGATATAAGCCAAATTTATGCCTGAGGGAATAACTTTCTTATGTTACAATTCCATTTAATGTTAAGTCGTGTCTTTTACGATCACAAAATTCAAAAGTGCTTAATCTCACGTCCCTAGATAAAGTGTAATTACGCCCTAAGGGTGAATTTTGACACAGTAAACTTACGTGATAACTTACCATTGATTTGTAAATTGGTCAACAAACCTAAAGAACTAAAGAACAACATGCCGATGGTAAGACAAACGTGTGCAGAATTAACTACTTTAAACGCGCGCATAGTTAGTTATCGATTGATTTATTGAATTCCTTCTAATAACTTAACAAACCGTTAGAATTGACTTATTCTTTTATTTATTCTTTTACGTAGTACTCGTAAGTACGTAGCTATACCTCTCGGATATAATCGAAGGAGAAAAATCACCGCTTTAAGATGAATCGAAAGAGTATGCGGTTTCGACGGTTTGCCATTATAAATATATATTGATTGGTGTTATCTTTGGCTCTTTGAGCCAGTGTGGTGTGATGGAGAACCCGTAGATTATCATCACCTGAACGAAGATGATGCTAAAATGGTATAGATGGTATATAAACATAAACTAAGTATACCAATCGGTGTTATTCTTGAAGATTCAACCATGCAACTAGACGAGGATGTAATCTAGGAGGGCACCTTAAGAAGTCATGGTTAATGGTGAATTTCTTGCTTTCTTTACAACAACGTGGACAAGTTGTTTGACTTTCAACTTCGTGAATTGTTGATGGCATTTCTCTAGTGATTTTGTGTTTGCCGACACAGAATCCGTTTACGGCGAAATATTTCTCATTTGGGGAAGAATTGATGAGCTTAAAAGAGTTCTTTTCTGAATTCTTTTTGGTTAACCTTCAAAGCGGACAATTCCACCTGAAGCGAAATCCTGTCTTGATATTTATTGACACTTAATGGGACACAACGTTGTAGTGAACCTTCATAAGAATCATCGTGACAAATGTCAACCTATTGCCCTGTTGCTGAAACATTAGCATTTGTCGAAGAGATCGATTACTGTCATAAAATTTGCAAAGAATCGGTCAATGGATTTCCTACAGGCACGAACCAAAACGCAATTGGCTAATTGAGTTAATTATTGTTGCTGTTCTTTTACAAGGTTGTTAATGGTTCGAAAAAAGTTCCGTTTTGTCTTTGACATTTTCAATTCGCCTAAATAAACTACTTATGTTTTACATTTCGTTTAAATTATGTATCCCAGGTGTCGTCAATCGTTGCCATTACCACCTATATATAAAATCATTTACAAGCTTTTATGGTGTTGCTTGGCAAGAGACCCCATTTAAGAAGTTTTTAAAATCCATATCAATTTTCTTCTGATGCCGTATTCTTCCAACTGGTGTTACGTTTATTCTCTAGACACATTCCAGTTATCAACTTGAGGCTAGATTTGAGGAGGGCTTTTTATTTTATCTTACCATTGAAGGAGTTGGAAGCGCGAAAAGGTAACTCGCGTAGCTACACTAATAGTATTAATTAAAACACTTAGCCATAATTGACGGAACTCAAGTGTGAAGTGATGACCAAATCCGCGATAAAAAACCTTCTTATTAATGCTGTCTAGTGACAAAAGGAAGGGTCTCAGAACAAAGGAGTTCTTTGAACAAGGGAAGTGCAACATTTTTTTTGTTTTCTTAGTATTTTTGTTGTTGATGGAAAGTGGTTGTTAATCATAACAGAAACAATGGCTATAATTAGAAAATTGTCTTACAAGGAGTTAATTAGCGAGTTTTTCGAAAATAGAAAAAAATGTAGTGTTTAATAAAATATTGAAAAATCAAAATATCTTTTGTTTTATTTGGGCGATCTGTAAAGGGAAGTAGTCTGAACACAAGATTAACCACCTATGAACATTTGGCAAAAAAAAATTACATGTCCGTCGCACAAATTCGATAGTAAAAGTGCAAAAAAATAACATTGCGGCTCTGTTTAGTTTCAATTTTACCCCGGCACGGATTCTGGCTAAACGTGAATACCGCAAGATGAATCTGTGTACAACATTTCATGGCAATCGGTTTAGTGATTCGGAAGACACTGTGATGAGCGGGTGAGACAGTGATGTTTGGTTTTTAGATAAGATATGATGATCGCATTTTGCAAATTGTAGCTTCGGTATGTTTTAATAAGCTTTAGGCCACATTTTTTGGAGTCTAAAATTCCGGTATCGATATTTTTGCAAACTTTAAAAATTTCAGTAAAATCAAAAAAAAAATATCATTTTTTTAAAGATACAAACACAAACTACACAATTATCTCCATAAAAAAAACTAATTATTTCTATTGACGTCTAAATGTCTAATCGAAAAACGTTATTAGGTCAAATTTTGGCATATATCACGTTTACTATAACTTCAAATTCAGTTAGATGATCTGCGGAAATATTCTTCAAGCTGAAAAATATTTCCAAACCATATAATCTAAGTAGAAAATCAAAATTACACATTTTTTTTGAAAGGAAATCGCTTTCAAAGCAATTTATTCAGTTGAAGTTTTTTCTCTATTTGAACGACATAAACATTTACCAAACAACGAATCCAGCATCATCAAAGCAGCAAGCCGAAACATCAACTTTTGCCAAAAGAGAGTTTAAGAAAGAAAGAAAAAAAATATTTCAACATTTCATTGGAATATGCCTATTAAAAGGTCCATAATTACAACTTTCAGTATAGAAAAGAATAAAAACCCATGGATCTTAAATAGCACAAGCAATTTCTCTATACGCATTCAGAATCTATCTGGCTAATAGTATCGCAAAATGTAAACTTAAAATTGTCTGTGGAGTTTAGTTACTTTATGGACTTGGTCTGTCCAAATCATAAACTAAGGTAAGAAAATAAATGCCTGATAGATTTTAGATACAGTAGAAGTCTATTCCTGATTTGATGGTTCTCTTTTCGACCATGCAAAATGCTGTATAATGAAGACCCCTGATATCGATCTTTTCAACAAATCAAGTATATTTCCCTATGCAGACCAAGTGAATGTAGGCAGAAGCTTTACAAAGATATGCCAGATATCTATCTTTCACATTCTTCCTAATTCTAATCTAAGACTCTCTATATTTTGGTTCATTACTTTTGTATTGAAAGTAACCACAAATTTGCAAGATTAAAATCGGTACTTTATAGCCACTGCCACACAAATAAAATGATCGTGATAACAAAATAATAAGTGGCTATTAAAAATCTTATGCGTATACAGTTTTCCTTTTATAATATATCGTAAATTACTAATAATTATTATATCGGAATAAATCGAATTGTTGTTGTGCGCAATCAATTCGAGTTGTTTGAATAAATCATATCTTAAGGTTGAGAAATCCACGATGTAATTTAGTTATATAATCTAAATAAGAAGCAAAAAGTCTACAACCAATAATACTCTTTCTTTCTCGCGGCCACCTATGTCGAAATTCGGAGTTAAAAATTATCGGCGATCGCCTTCTCAATATAACTATTCGGATACTCTTAAAATACTTGGGATATTGTAAAAATGCGCCACAGGCAAAGTTTATAAAGACGAATACGACCCAAGGTAAAATTCTCTAAGAGCAGGCAAACATTTTCGTCATTTAAAGTAAAATATAACTTCAATTTTAATGAAATTCGTTTTTTTCTACTTTACTTTCTTGATGTTATAAAAAAAAAAAACAAAACAGAACCTATAAGAAACTTTCGTAGCGTATATCGAGACTCTCGAAAATTGTTTCACGACCCTCCGGATGGAAATTTTCGCAAAAAACCCCTGGTATCAAAACTTGCCTATCTTTGAAAGTCAAATTTTACATTTTCATTAAAATTCTATGGGCGTGTAGCTGCGAGGATTTTTCCTTATCAACTTTTAAAATGTCAGTCTATGCGCAATGCTGAAAAATTAAGAAAACTTGTTAGAGAGAAAAAAAGTTGGCTTATCAATAGATTCTTCCGGTTTTCGCTTTTCAATTCTCCTGATAAAACAAGTATTCCCTTTCTTGTAAAATTGATATATTATTAAAAATTTACCAAACTCAATAAATTTTCCAGCAAATTGAAGAAAATTTTAATGGCCCAATGAAACTAGTTTAGTTAACAGGTGATCCTTATCGCTATTACGAATGTCACAACCATATTTCCGTATAGTGCGGGTATATAGACCTGTGCTTCTCAGATATTTATCATAATTTTAGAAAATCTAACAAGCCAAACAACACACGATCATATGCTACCAATCTCATAGGTAAATCATGGTGGAAACTTTAGTTATAGATATTTTCAATCTTCCATCCGCATTCAAACTCACCTGTCCGGTGCAAGGTTTTTTGCAGAAGCTTCTCAAAAACTAGGAAAAGCGAAATTTGCAGACCCGCTACACGTTAATCCTCTCCACAATTTAACTACGGATGCTTAAGCGTCTTAAATGAGTTATGATGACAAGTTGGATGCTGTGTCCATGATTCACTTAAAATATCCCTAAGAGTTCTGATCGTTGGACACGTACGACTTCGCTTGAGTTGAAGATTCCTTTAAAAGCAATCGATAGTAAGTTTTGCTTTGGTGCAACAGGTATTTGGTTTCTGAAAGATCTAATATTATGTAACAACCATCATTCAGTTACATTCGCATATCCCTCATTTCATTTATGAAAAGTGAGTTTCTCGACCTCTTGTATCGACAAATATGCGAGTTTCAAGGGCTTTTTCCTGTATTAACACATGGATCAATAAGTCCCGAGACTAACCCAGAGATGACGCTCGTAGTAAACCAGTAACCACGTCTTTCTAGAGTACTAACCTTTGCTTGAAACGTGTCAAAATTTTAAGTCGATCGGACCAGAAACAGCTGAGTTATCGAGGTTGGAGTAAAGTCGTTTTGTAGTTTGTTTAAAAAATGGAAAAAACCGAGTTTCGTGTTCTGATAAAACATTGTTTTTTAATGGGTAAAAACACCGTGCAAGCGAAACAATGGATTGAAAAATGTTACCCGGACTCTTGTCCATCAAAAGCAACGATTTGTCGGTGGTTTGCCGAGTTTAAACGTGGTCGTACCGACACAAATGACGCGGAACGCTCGGGTAGACCTGTGGAAGCCGTTACACCGGAAAATGTGAGTGAAGTGACAAAAATTATAATGAAAGATCGTAAAGTGAAGCTCCGTGAGATTGCTGAGATAACACAGATATCATATGGAAGTGCATTTACTATCCTTCATGAAAAATTGAGCATGAAAAAGGTTTTTTCCAAGTGGGTGCCGCGATTGCTTTCGATGAAACAAAAACAGCAACGAGTCGATGATTCAGAAAGCTGTTTATCGCTATTTACTCGCAATAAAAAAGATTTCTTGCGTCGTTACGTGACCATGGACGAAACATGGATACATCACTACACTCCAGAGTCGAAGCGGCAGTCATCTGAGTGGCGCACAGCTGGCGAAAGCCGTCCGAAGCGTCCGAAAACGCAGCAGTCAGCTGGCAAAGTCATGGCGTCAGTTTTTTGGGATACGCATGGCGTGACGATTGTATCACCCTAAAAGGTGATTATATTGATGAATAAAAAAAAATTTTGCAAAAAAAATGTTGTTTTCATTGTTAGTCTCGGGACTTATTGATCCATGTGTTATTAGTTGAGTTGAACGGTTTTATTGCATTCGTAGAGTGTGCGGTAATTTCATGTAACTCACTCATTCACCTGACGTCTTATTACTTAATTTCTACGTCTCTCAAGGTGGCTTTACGTTGAATCTTACTCTACTCGTGATACCCACTTGGATAGTAGCGAGATCTGCTTTGACTCGTTTAATGGTTTTGCTTTCAAATTACGGCAGCAAAAGTCAATTTGGTTGGATTTAATGCATTTACTTATTTTTTTTTGATTTTTTTTATTGTCAAACATGAATAGAAAGATATTTAAGTTATGCGAGAAAATTTAGGTAAACGAAATTGGGATTTTTAATAATCTGTCATTTTGGGTACTTCCGGTTAACGAATTTTTTGTTAACACATCTTTGATTAATTTATGTCGCTCGAGTTTATTCGAGCATATGCATTATGAGAACATAAAGTGTCGCTATGATTGAGTTTATTCGATGTAGTCATACCTCAGAGAATTTTATGCTTCAGTTGTCTCAGACGTATACATTTTGGTTTACACGGCCTGGTCGAGTAATCTCGTTTGCGGTTTTTGGTGGGTTAAAAGAAGCATTTTTGTGTGTTTCAAAAATTCCGGAAAAAAATGAAATTACATTTTCCACGCAATGAAAAAATTGACTAATGAACATCTCTGATTCCCAGTCTCACTCCCATTTTAGGCGTATCATGTGCATCTGAATTGTATTCATGGGACTTGACTACGTCAAGTGTCGAATGTGTTGCACCTAATATTACACCATACACGAATTCGTAGGTTCTACAGTTTATTTCGTAGGGAAGGCTTAGTCGACCATTTACTGGAATTGCTCCGCAGCATCTTAAACATAGTAGACCTCGGACAAGTTGCTTGTACCTAATGCAGGTCTTAATCCTACTTCATACTTTAAGTTGATTCATATCTCACCTATTATTCAAGATGTACTCTACATGAAGGTAACTTTTCTTACAAACGAAAAATACATTTTAAATTGAGATTTTCCTGGTGGTGTGAATGAATCATTGACGTTATTATTACCTAGCAGTAACCGTAAGATTGTTCAGACTTCGGAAGTGTTTTAAATTTTCAAGATTCATGTGAACAACAGTAGGTATATATGATTCTATTGTCACGAGAGTAACTAAAATGTCAAAACGAGTATGTTAGCTTTATTATCACATATGCTAGCAATTTTACACCATCAAACAGATAGCTAACATCTGGTGAGCATTGCACCCCACGTCGTATAAAATATCGCAAGGCAAATTAAACACAAACAATTCCTTCGTTGCCATTTAATTAATTTTCTAATTATTCAAATTTTCGCTTCATTGTATCTTCTTTAGTGATATGATGCTACATCAGCAATTTCCTTGATTAATTCCAAGTAATTGAAAGATGAACGTGATGCCATCGAAGAAGAATCTTTCTCCAAAGTATTCAAAGATGAGATAGAAAAGCATGATGGGAAGCACATCGAGTTAACGGATTATATTAGCCAAAGTTCAAAAATTCGCTAAAGTCTGTTTTTTTTTAATTGACAGACAGATTATAATCGGCACTAGAAGAAGAGACATGCTGAATGCATAACTTTTTCAATTGGCTAAAATTTAGTGAAATGAAACCTCCGAAGTAATAGAAAATATTTTTTTGAGATCTCTATCAAAATTTCAACGGGGAGAAATACTTTAATGGATTATTTCAATGGACATGTGAATTTTTTAACCTATCCCAATTATACTTATTTTATTGTAAGATAAACAATTTGCAAGCAATCGAAGAAATTATGTTAATTGATTTTAACGTTTCATCGCGAATTTTAACGGATCGCCTCGAGGTAAAAAAAGAAATTTTTTGAACGATCAAAAGGTTATGTTCGATGCCACCGTGGATAATTTCTGTGTGAGATTGTGGGTTAAATTTTAGAAACGTGAGCCGGTTGCTATGGTGATTCCCATACAAGTGAGGTGAATCATGCTAACTAGAAATGTTTGATATAAATTGGATACAAATTTCATAAATATATCGCTTGCACAAAAAAAAAATCTTGGAATAGGTAGATTAACTTTTTATAACACATTTTTTTCTCGCAGTCCGCACTTGCAGTTTAACATGAGGCATGGATAAATTGCAACATTTGTAAATTTTTCAGTAGATACTGCAACACATATTCGATTAAAATTCGTTTCTCCCATTTGTTTTATTTGATTGTAATACCTACAAAGTTAACACTGCACGAACTTAATCAAGCTCCACATCACTCCTTCGCTCGAATTAATGCGGGTAAGTGTGTCTATTGGTTTCAAAAACGGACGTGGCCACAAAAATTCGGAAATGACATGAAAATGAGATTTGATTCACTTTTTAAAGTTTTTTTGAGGAACACTTGACATTTGAAAAAAAAAAAGAAAATCGTATCATAAAAATGTTTTGCTCAGGGATTCGCGACTCACCGGTCAAGAAACAGTGATCTACAGAGTTTCACTAATTAGCCGAATAGTAAGAAAATTATTTTGACTACAATGTGTTCAAATTATGATCCATATTCAGCAACATTGTTGCAATTATTTTGCCACTACAACATGCCTGTACTCTTCAAGTAAACCCTATCTCAAGTTCATTGAATTTCACCGTCCCAAATCGATGGAAAAATATGTAAAATAATCTAGAAGCTGAGAACAGCATTTTAGAAAATTATCATAAATTACCTGTTCATCTCTATCGATGAGAAAGTTAGCTACTCCTATACCATGGTTAGATTTTTCGAATTTCTCACCATTGTGATGTGGAGCACCCTGCTGTGCTTATTTCGCTTCGGTTCACCTTCCGATTCATTAATATGCTGAAATATGTTTTTTTTTTGTTGGTTTTCGTTTAACATAGAACACTTCTGCTGTCGACATCCATGGAGAATGAGGAAGGAAAAAACTATGAAAAGCATAAAAGCCGTGACACAAATCCCAGTATCTTACAAGATGACTTCAGGTCAGGCCTCTATCGCAAAGAATGATAAAGGAAGCAGCATAATGTCAAAGTGGAGGAGGATGTTGAAAGTTTATGCTTCAGTTTAGTTACCATGCAAAATCCTCTACTTCCTTTTAAGATTGAACCAAAAACAAATAGAAAACTGAGAAACATTCCATGACAATAACCCAGAATATTGTAAAAACAAGCCAGCAGGAGCATTGTGTCCATGAGATTGAGGGGTTTTCAGATCATAATTTCTCAAGGAAAATGTCTGCACTATCTTAGACACTTCTAACCTAACCATAGAGTTCTCCACATGGCAGTAGAACTGAAAGCAACAACCCTTGAATATTGAACAATTCTAAAGGCCATGTTACAATTGCATATTCAATAAATATTCAATAAGAGTATGATGTCTCCTGACAACAACAACAACAAGAACAAGAACGCCAACCAAAACATACCGAGCATGACATTGCCTTTTTCTATACCAACAAATAGGTATTAACATCATGGAGTATTCAGCAAAACTCCATAAAGTTAGGCAAAAAATTCAACTACTTGTTCAGAAGTCCATCTGGAAATATTTCAAGCACTAAAATAGTTTAACATTTTATTATTGTTAGACAGAAACGATTGGGGGTTTAGTTTAGGCTCCCCTTTTTTTGTGATTGTTTTCACAGTCGGTACACAATTCTGAGTTTAGGGAAAAGTCATGAAAACTCTGCAAAACACAAATTCGTGAGCGAAAAACATAAAAATATTAGAAATTTATGCAAAGTGAATTCTTGTTTACTTGCAATACAAAAAGATCATGTTTCATATTGAGTCAATGAAATCAACTTGAAGTAGTGGAGCTGTATTCCAGGTGGAGTACGCGAACTATATTTCATTCCTTTGAAAGGATAAAATAAATTGTCAGAGAGACCTTGAATTCGACACGAAGAGATTTCAAGTTCTTATGATTTAGGGATATTATGATGTATTAAGTAACGATCGTATTATATTTTCCACGATTAAGAACTTCTTGAGAGGGTTGTATTTAACAAAGATTTTAAGGGGTCCATAAGTCTTGCACTAAATGAGAGATTTTTAAGATTTTTAAAACTCTTTTCAAAATCGAAAAAGCAACTCTTATAATCGAAGCAAAAAAGGTTCATTTGATCAAAACAATTCAAAAAACGTTTAGTATAAGATTTTTCATAACTCTTCCATGCACCAAAATCCAACTATATTACATGCAGAAGCAGCATTTATGTACACCGCTAACATCACGGTTGACATAAATGTGGCTTGCGCAGTTATAGTCGAAATATGATTTTGTTGGGGAAAAAAAAACTTTTTAATATCCTAAAATAAATACAAAATTTGATGATTTTTTTTCTGTTAACTGTTGAAAATATCTAATCAAAAAATCTGTCTATATTTTTTACAGATTCCACCACATAGTCAAACAAATTAGGAAAAAATGTTTTCACAACGAGCTACCTACATATTGCTGATCTGCTTGTTAACATCGACGCGAATGTCGACAGGTGCACGTCGATCACGGATAGATGCACCAAATCCCAGTTCCGCTGAAGCTCAGCTAAGCGAGAATACGGACGCAGCCTCAGATGTCGCTGAATCATCAGCAGCGGCAGTGCCGGCCCTTTCATCATCATCGATGCCACCGGATCAACCTTCACTTTCATCATACACGGCTGCTGCGGAACAAGCAGCTGCCGCAGCAAGCAATAATGAGGCGCAACCGAATGAGGAGCCCGCCAGTGTAAAAGCTGGAAGCTCAAATAGCAACATAAATAATGTTAATGTCGGTGAGGACAATGACTCGCCAAATGCACATCCCGAGATCGAAGAGGAATGCGATCCTGACATGATTGGCTTTGAAATTGTTACCGGGTAAGTGTAGATCTCAACAGTTTATTCTTTTGCTTGATGCCAATAGAAATGTCTGCTACCAAGCGACGAAGACCAGTTCAGTCAGGTACGATGATGACGATATTCCGGCCCTTAGATTGGCATAACATCGATCATAGTGGCCACTAGTGTTGTATCATACGGAACTATGCTTCGTTGTCTAACCATGAATAGATATAACTATATAAGAAAATCCAGAATGAAGCGTCTAATGATAGCGTAATGAAGAAATAAGAACAAAATCGCCAATATTGAGATAAGAAACGACACAATATACTTAATTATGTTTACGTAATAAGATCCATTGAAACAAGAAAACATCGAGAAGAGGAAGTAAAACACTTTAAGGTAATACGGGTAGACGCACGCGGGTATAATGGTTCGGGTACATGATGATAGTTACATGTAGATCAACATCATCATCAAGTTAGGTATGCTCTTTCAATTGGCCGTGTGGCCACAAGGAAATTAAGAATTCAACATTGAAGGAATCACTTTTGTCAGTCCACATTCAACATGAAAATGAGTTATGTGTAGATGAGATTATTTCCTAATTCCAACTTTGATTACAAATGTCAAGGGAAAATATATTGGAGATGATGGCAAGAATTTTTGCTATTGCTGGAAAATTTCTAACTTTCATTTAAGAAGGGTATATTCTGGTATTGTTTAGACACAGAAATTTATTTCGCCAGACTCCATTTTATGTCTCGTGTCATTTCAAGTGATTTGTGTACGACAATGACTCCCATATTTTTGTCTCTTAAAATCTCCTTATTTCGGTTAAAAGTTATAAGAGCATAGGCGACCTCCTTATCTGGCTATGGTTGATAAATTTTAAGGTTTTTGTAAAACTCTGCGCCGCAGGCAACATTAAAAAACACGATCCACGGTAAAAAATTTTAAAAGGATGTCAATAAAATACTTTACACTTTAGCGAAGAGCGATGGAAGGGGACATTTCGGTAGCGAGATGGCGCACTAAACTCTAGTTGAAAAATCGTAAAAACGCGTTTCGAGGGGTGTTCGAACAAAACTAAAATTGGCGTGACATATTTTATCTATCAAATATGTCACGCCAATTTTAGTTTTGTTAAAAATTAAATGCGCCGCGGGTGAAAATTTCCCACGTCCAAAATGAATTACTTTCCCACGTCCAAAATGATTTTGTTTTAAAAAGCATTGAAGTGTAAGCATCTTTCTTAAATAACCTGCGATTCAATAATTTTCGCAGATACGTTACATTCAAAGTTTCATAAATTTTTTTTTTCACAAAACAAAAATTGTGGTGCACATCGCAATCTCCTTAAAACAGTTGCCAAGAGGTCGCGACCCACCGGTTGAGAAGGAGTAGTGTACGAGATGAATTGGAAAAACGCTTTTTTTTTTTGCTAAAAGAGAAGTTTACAAAATTGCATACCCAGTGATTTTTTTTTAAGAAATAGCAATGCTTTTTTTTTTTAGAAAAAATCCAGCCGTGGTTGTATTTGCCCCGTGGTTGCATTAATCCCACGCCACTTTAAAATAATTTGTTTTACTAAACATGTATAAGAAAGTAAAATACATAAATTTTGTAGGTTTAAATTATTCAATTTAAGGTTACAATATTTTTCTATTAACTATCGGCAATAGAAATTTGAAAAAAGGAAATTCACGTTGAAAATCAAATAAATAATACCATTGGTTGAAAGTAATATAGAAGAAGATCACATTCTATTCAATTTCTTATTATTCCGAATGAAATCAATTATCGGTAATTGCATTCTATGCTCATTGAAATGATATTCTTGGCGAATATCATCGACATTCAGATACTGCTCTGTCAGTGTTTCTCTGGTCAATTCAACAGAAAATCTGTTATTAGCAATGAGAATAACACTTTTTACCTGATCGTCATTTCATTGTGGTCGGTACCGTCATCAATTTATGCCACGTAAAGTTTCACTACATACCTGAGCGGATGGTCACCCCATGACTCTATCTCTAACTTTATATAGTGCTAGAAATTATCTTGAATTTTTTTTTTTTTAAATATTTCTGTAACACCAAATGACTAACGTTGGACAATGGTCAGATAATGGCAACTCACTCTCTCCGTCTGTCAAGTAACCTTGCAATGTTTTCCAAGGCTTGGTTTGAAGCTTAGTTTAGCTTAGCCCTAGATTAGCCCTTTGGTAAACGTCCGATACCGGCGAAGATGATCATTGTTTTCAAACAGAACTAGAAATTCACTGGCATCATCATTTTGTACTTACCTGAAACGAAAGAAAAATGAAAATATTTCTATAAATAAAATTAAATGGAGAATCGCGAAACTGAATGTAAAAAAACTACAATTATGTACTTTGTGTAATTGAAGGGTTTAATTCTAGAGTTTCAGGTTGATGACAGATAAAAATTAAAATTAATTATATCATTGGACAAGTGTATTAATTTTTTTTAAAATCCAGTCATTATTGTGTAATTATGTAAATTAAGACAACCTCTAGCACAAAAAGAAGTTAAGAATTCACACAAAGATTCCCGCTCTAGCTGGTACTTCTACATAAATCAGATGTACATACAATAGCCTTATTGGTAATTGTCCAGCAGCAAAGTTTAATAAAATATCAATGATCGTCCCAAGTGGAGACATCTGTGGAAATTCATAAGGAAAAAATCATGTTCATAACGGGGATGTCAAATACTTGGATGCTCACGATAAAAAAAATAAAAAGTTTTGTCTAACCCTCTTCGTTCCTTAGCTGAGTGGACCCCCTTACCAACTAATTTCTAAAACTCTCAGAGAATTCCTAATCAGTTTTAACCATTCGGCAGGTCGACTCTTGAAGTGATTTCTGGTCCACTCTAAGTGATAGAGGCCCTCTATAGTTATTGAATTATTAGGGATGTTTTTACTGTTTCTACAAGAACTCGAAAGCCGAGCTGAGATTTCGTCGCAAAATGGGCATGAAAAGAGCCTTTCGTTTTAAATACCATAAAACTTTATTGCTAACACTATTTTAATAATATATTTCTATTAACGTTATTATATATTTTCCAGATATGTTTTCTCAGCGCCAGGAAAACTCTTGGACTCGATGCCGGGTACACTGATGTTGACCGATTGTTTGGAGGCATGCCAGAACAATGCGTCGTGTCACTCAGTTAATTATGAAACAGGACTTTGTGTTCTATTCTCATCGAATGCCGATAAATTACCAGGTGAGTCCGATAAAGTCATTAAATTTTCCATAATTAGATGGTAGCGAACCGATTGAAGCCAGAGCAGGAGGCATTTAACAAATAGGATAACCACTGAAAACTAACTGAACAGCCAGAAACAGTAGCCCTAACTGAATCGATACCACAATTTAGTAACATAAATCTTAAAATGTATAAGGGATTAAGTAACTATGAGTTGAACAAGACAACGACATAAACATGGTAGCCATATTAGAGTAGAGTAGAGAGCCACATTGGTTCTATTCTGCCAAAGTGATGCTCAAAAGGTAGCATCAACACATGATTAATTAAGTGCAGGAATTAAAATAGACATTGAACGTATTCTATCCTTCGGTTTTAGCACTTTAAAAACGGCTGGCCATAGATATATTGAAAAGTTACTGGGGTAATTAAAACGACACAAGGTAAATGTTAGATTGGAAGGTAGGTAGGTGTACGTATTACGGACATCGTAAACGGTTACTTGTTATACCTGAGCACTTTTAAAAGACCGATAAGCTAAGTTTGTTTTCTTTTTCGCTGTTGTTGTTGATGATGTTGATTTGTTTGTTTATATCGCTTTACGTGAAGCCAACGAAAAATGATGATCGTTGTTGAATGTTCAACAATCCGGTCGAAACAGAGATCTAATGCTTCTTAGCGATAAGAGGGTTTAATAGCGGATGGACCTCGTGCGGGCGAGTAAAATGATCTTAAAAATCCAACTCCCATTTCCTCAAAGTTGTAGAAAAACTGCTATTAAGATCTCAAATGGTCGCAAATTCATTGACGCCATACTGTGGATCAAGCGATTTAACGTCACTTTTAAAAGATAACCATCTTAAATAACTGTTCCTTTGAAAAGAGATAATTGTTTCGACAATTTTCGCTTATCGAAATATACTCTTAGTTTTAAATTGGTGGGCATTTTGAAGTCTATAGTCTTAGAACAGTAATTAGAAAGACAGACCCAAGAAGTAACAAAACAAGAGGATTTTCAGAACAATTGCAAAAACATTTTGTTTTTAATTCGAGTAAACAACAATATTTTCTCGACTTCCGGTTAGAAGAAAAACAAATTTTTTTTTCGACTTCCGAACTGTAAGGAATTTTTTTTTCTAAAACAAGATAACCGTTGATCATGTCAAAATCTTGAATTTAAATCGAGCTTTGAAAGTCAATTTTGATATTCCGTTCAGAGTCGATTACAGTTCGATAATTTTTTTTTCATATTATAACATGGTATTTTAGCTCAAATTCTACTTCGCTTGGTACTAAACTGCGAATTGGGGAGTTTTGTAAGATTTTTTTCTCTCAAATTTAGTGCATCGCGCACTGAGCCATTCTGAGTTACTTAACTGAATCACCTAAGGAATTATTAAATTCACTTCATACAATTTAGCTAAAAAATTACGAAGATCGACAATTTGTTGCACTCGATATTATGCTGGGATCAGACATGGCTACTTTTACTGCGCGCACTTTTTACTCTTTTAATTTTAGTATTCACATGTAGTTGCTATTTAGGTTGCGCAGTATTTGAAAATACTGCGGTTCATTTAAAACTGCGCAGTTGTGTTGGTTGCAGAGGCCTTCAAATATTGCAGCATGCACGCAGCGAAATTTTTCGTAACGCAGCGCAGTAAACATAGTCATGTCGAATCCCAGAATTAGTCTTTTTTTTGTGACTTGGTATTAATGATTTCGAATCTGGCAGTGGTTAGGATCTGTAATTACGTTTTTTTTTCATAAAATTCAAATTTCGTATGGTAGTGGAAAATTTTATTACAAAATAATCTGCATCTCAAATTCGGGCGGTCCAAGTTAATCTTGCTTGACTTGTAATTAAGCAAAACCCAAACTGTTTTCCTTTTAGTTTTAAACAATAAAATCAAAATTTTTCGGCAAACCGTGAAAATTTGAGATTTTTCCCATGTCCAATCAAGCTAGGTACAAATTTTAAAGCATAAAAAACCTGAAATTAAAAAACTTCTGTCCGTTACACATATGGAAAATTACAAAAGAATTTTATTAGGAAAAATTCTTTGAATAATTTAAAAATCCATTCAAGAAGAAATAACTGTTTTAATATAAGTAAAATCTGTGCAAGAATAAAAATCTCAGGCAAAAATGCACTCCAAGTAATTGAAATTCAGTATATTTTCCTGCTGGCAAAAGTGCTAAAACAAATTCATCATTGCACCTTGGAACGCATCCGCGGTTCGTGGTTCGTAACAATTTAATGCTAATAAAACTTACAACATACCAAGACGCCCTACAGTTAACACATAATTCGAGCATGGCATAAATACTTTCATTCATATTCACGGCAGATTTATTTCAGGAATTTGCAATTTTGCACGATCACATAGCTGTCGCAAGTTTTTCTTCCTTTGCTGCTTTGCCAAATCACCGCAAGATCTTGGCGAATTATCAATTTTTTATTCCCAGAGTGTAAAATATGGGAATGGGAAAATATACGGGATGTCCAGAACATGAAAAAAAAATAATAATGCGAAACTCAAGAATTAAAAGATTAGTTTGGAACCCAAAACACTGTATGCGTTACACGAAATTTGAATATTTTTGTCAATCTTTAGATTCTATTTGAAAATTGATAATAAGATTGTATTTAAGATACCACTAATTACAATATTTTCATAAATTGTAAACAAAATAGTATACATTTTATTACAATCAAGTAAAATTTTTTTTGGAATATGAAGAAAATCTCGCAAAAAAGAAGTTGGTCCGATCAGTAGTAACTGAAGAACTAATAAAAATTGATATTTTAATTAAATTTCGAGTTGATTCAGATTTAGCAGGAAACCGAATTAGATGAAGATAGAAAAATAGTATCGGTGAACAGATTACAAATTAGCGGTAGCCTAATTGCTATTATAATATCTGTATCTGAACATCGATACAGTAGCCAATTGGTAAGCAAACATTTCACTAGATCAGACTACTCCACAAGATATTTTGCCACCGCACCGAAACAATTTTCCTTAAAATACTATCAAAGTTATGATATTAGAGACCTGAATTAGATTATGGTGATGCCAATAATGATCAGATCATAATGATGATTACGAGGGCTTGGCTACCGATCGCTTAGAACTACGATCAACTGATCAGTTAGATACTTAGATAGTTTTTGAAGAGTCAGAAATAATGTGAATCGACTGTATTACAAAACTGCACACAACCACAAGATATGTACGAAACAATTTTATCGGTCAATGAGTTTAAGGAATTTTCACTTCAATTTATATTTAACTGGTCACAACAGCAAATACCAGAAGATCTTCATCTAAATTGTTAGGATTTTCAAATGAATTTCGTTTTGGTTGACCTGATAAATTATTCAATTCTGTTTGAGAAAAACTTGGCGGTGTATTTATTCGTTGGCATACAAAATACCGGTTTTTAAGACTCAAATTCAAATTCGCAGTGAGAATCTTGAAATATTCTTTTCCTAAAAATTTCCGGGGAAAATCTCTTCTGGTGTTACATGATTGTCTTTTCCCCAAATTTTCCGGTAATCTCATCTGGGGTTAGGTTACATGATTGTCTTTTCCTCAAATTTTCCGCGGAAAATCTCATCTGGGGGATTTTGGGGTCGCTAAATCCGATTCTGGTGTTAAAAAGTCGATAAGGACACCGGAAGGTAATAAGGAAAACGGAAGATAACGTGATTATCTTTTTCTCAAATTTTTGCGGAGAAAAATTTACCGGCCAGTAGATAGTCGTGGAAACGGGCCTTAATCGAGACGATGTTTAACGAAATTTATTTTATTACTATGGAGACAAAGTTTAGTCTGAAACTTTTGATGAAATTAAGCGATAGGTGGTCCATTTCAACTTCAAATATTCCCGCCAGATCATGATTCAGTTGCTAACCTTATTACTTCACAAAATAAATTTAAAAGCGAACCCTAAAATCTCGCTAAGACAGAAAGAAATAACTATAGTTCGAGTGTCGCATTTTCTTTATATGGGCTTATTAGAAGCGGAACATTCTATTGTATAGTTCTGTGATCAATGTATCCCAAATGGGTTTTGGTCCTAGATTTAATTCTCTAATAAATAATTTCAACTTCCCATTAATATTATAATAAAAATAATCATGAATTACATTCACGATTTTAATCAATTATAATAATTTTATTTTTCAGGTGCTTTAACGAAATCACAATTCCCAGTATTTACAATCTATGCCCAGAAGTCATGTTTGGGTGTTCGACCATGCGCTCGAGCCTGGTGCATCGACAGAGTCCAAGGATACAAATTGAATGGCCATAAGAGGACCGCAACAGCATCATCAAGACGTGATTGTCTAGAAATGTGCCTTGGTGAATCCGAGTTCACTTGCAGGTGAGTGATTCGATAATGCAATATTGCAAAAAAAAATCACCGACTGTTTGCGATTTTTTGTCTATCTATGGGATTTTTCTCATCCATGTGAGAAAGAAAAAAAATGTATAAATTTTTTATTGTTGTTAAATTAACTCAACACCTCGCTGTGCCATGATAATCATATAGCGACTAATAGGCATAAACGTGCAATGACCATAACTATAAATATCACCAGCCCAGACATAATAAATGACAATGAAAATCTTATAAGCACACCTGAGATATTATATTCACATTCATCGTGCACCATGCACTTGAACTTCACCGGTATTCACTCGTCGATACACTAAATGAAATGTACCATCATTCCAGTAATACACGAACAGATAAAATCATCGTGCATGTTAAGGAAGAGTGTGAAATGTTTATTAAATTAAACAAAAATTCTATTTTTATGATTCATATTGACACATTCAACTATCGTCCGACGCCCATCTTTAGGGCCTAATTAAATATTGACCAGACCAATAATCGTAGCTCTTGGTCTTATAGCATCGTAACCAATGAATAAAATCATAGACACTTCATAGTCACGTCTATCTGCATTTTTTATGGACAGGTCAAAGATACCTCATATGAAGGTATTCTTTCTCATAACCATGGAGATCTATTATTTTTACCTTCATTGAAGCTCATGTGATATCCGCGAAGAAAAACATTTTATGTGTACTTAGGAAGTTTTTTTTCTAGACATTTTTTTTTGTTAGAATTGATCTTTTTTTCAAACATTACTTTGTAATGCATGTTTTAACAAATATTGAACCAAGGTGCATCATTTCATCACCGCCATCGAAAAGTTTTTATTTAGTAAAGAAATAACTCGTTCTGGTCAATTTTTTCTCAAGTTTTCATGTAAAGCGATGGCTTTTTGTGAATCTAAGGAGCATATAATTCGTTGTGTCAATAGTGGAAACTGTGGAAAATTTATCTTCGCAGGAGTTTTTACATAAAACATTTTTTTGACAAGGAGGCATCCATAAGATACATTACTCAACTTTTTGCAATCTCAGCCCCTCCTTGTCCACCACTCCCACTATCAGCACGCTTTTCCGAGATTTTTTTTTGTATGGAGTTTAGTATCACCGTTACACAGCCGCTGACCCTCTCTCCCCCTAAAACGGTGACGTAATTTATGAGCAGAACCTCAAATTCGCTTAATAAAAAAAATTTGCGTTTTCTGAGACCGGAAAAAAATTCCTATTGAAAGTGGGTAAAAACACTCGTTTATTCTTTTAAAAATTAACTGAAAAAAACAACCAGAATTTACGACCTTAAGCCAATGCAAGTTATTAACCAAAACCCAAAACGAATGTGAATCCAATAAAAGAATTGAAAAATAAATGCAATAAACTTCATTAAACCATAACCGATAATGCCATAAAATCTCAAGTTGATTGGATAATTTGACAGTAAATGACAATAAAAAGTCACAGTTTTGTGTGTCAAACAACCGAAAGAAAATGAAAGAAAATGAAAAAATCAAACATTATTCCATAAAAATCTACAAGTAATGGTTCATTACTAATTCGTATTGAACTGTAGATATTATCCCCATACATCATTATTAACCATTAAGAATTTTAATGGTATTTTATTATCTATCGGTAAACCGCAATATTTGCACTTACACCTTCTTTTTCAATTACAAATAAATAAAATTTTATACGCGATATTAATGTTGCGTGCATGAAAAAATACACCATAAAACATTTAATTTTCCTTCTCATCGAGTGCACATTATTACATGTTTTTTTCTTATTTTATTATTTTCAACATGGATATAGATATATATTTTTAAATGAATATAAATTTATGTGTGCCAAGATAAATTTACAAACGTATAAATATGTTATACAGCATAATCCACAAGTATATATAGAGTAATATTATTTTAGACTCATAAACGTCCAGAATAACCGTTACGATATGTACGCATACGCGCTCAATTTTATACGAGGTTTAGGTTAGGTTAGGTTTTTGCTAAACTTCAGCCCGCATGGATGATTCTATACAGGCCTAGGTATCTGTAACTCAGTAACTAGGCCCATATTACGGATTAAATATTGCTCTAGTCATCTATTTATGCTCCATAGAATATTATTTTGCAAGACTTGAGAAAATCCAATCGTCTTTCATTCTGTGATGCCATTAAATGAAGAAGTTTTAAATCTATGTATCTTGATTTCGCTGAGAAATATCTTGTTTTAGATGTTCTTTGAATTCACGTTTAGATTCTGAAATTTGTTCTAAGATAGAATCAAATCATAATTCCTAGTACATCAAACATATGTTTAGAGCAAGTATTTTTATGCTTCATTTGTCTGGATTAATTAGTTTAAGAGGCAGAAGCATATCAAAGGAAATGCAAGTATCATGTACGTACAGCATAATAGTTTTAATGCCAATTGATACCTTTAACTAATTAGATAAAATGTTTTTATAGATAATCATACAAGAAAATCCAATGTTTACCGTAATATTAATGAACAAATGCAAATCTAATTGGTAGAAAGGTTTTATGTATAATTCTTACTTGAATTTACTTAAATTTTTGATACGAAATCTTTATGAATGCAAAACCATTGAAATTTTCGTTTGTAACCCATGTAAAACTGTTAGTGCGGGCAGAGGGAAAGAAAATTGAAACCTCAATTGAAAAAGCCACATACACACGCACAGACAAAAAAAATCTAACTATTTTATAATGGGAAATCGTGATATCGGAGTAAAATAGTTCATTTCAATTACAAAAATAGTCAAAATTGACTATTTTTATAATAAATTTATCTAGTTAGTACATAGTAAATTTTACTATTTTGTGGTTAAATTAACTAATTTTGTGATTGGAATAATCTAGGCAATATTTTCACCCATATTTCCTAGTTTTTACAAATGTCCTCTGACAAATACAATTAAGAGTCTTTTTTATGTATGAAAAATTTACAAAAATCAGAAATTCAAGCACAATTTATGTCTTGTAATTATTGGTATAAAAATTCCCCCACCATGGAAATTAAAATATGCTACTTATGAACATTTTTAATGCACTTTAGTATGTCCATTTGCGGAAAATAGGTTAATTCAAACACTTGAAAATAAATTTATTCTTATAAAAAATTCTGTTAATATCTTTGAGAACGAAAAACCATTCGCATAATTTTCATAAAATTAAACATTATGTACCTACACGTAAACGTTGCGCGGTAATTGTTTTCTGCGTAACATAATAATGTGAATATAACCTAAGATAACTTTACCATGATGCAATATTATGCTATGACTATGTTGAGTAGTAATTGGCTGCAACTACCTTCCTTATATGCACGTTTCAGCTAGCAAGAACCCAGATAAGCTACCAACTTTTCTAAACGCATGACTTTACAGTTTGCCAATTGCGTTTTTTAAGTAGGAATTCTATGTTCTTTGAGATAATACTATAACTAATATTAAAAACGATCCTATGATTGAAATAATATTCGTTCAGATCGACAGATATTAAACGGTCTAAAAATATGTTGGAAAATTACATTTTTAACGTTCAGCGTTAAAATAATTTCACTAAAAGCCTTAAACGGTGATTCGGATCAATTCTCTTTATAATTTATGATTTTGATCATTATTTTCTACATTATGTTGGGAATTAAACACTGTGGCGATGCGTTTCATTGGAAAATTGTTAAAAGCTCATCTGTGTGGTCCGAAATAAAAGAATTTCTCATTGTATCAATTTAAAATAATATTTTGTGTCGAAGGCGATTTAAAATATTTTCAATACTTTTCATCATTTTATGGTATTACTTGTTTTATTAATGATCCTCTGACACGTAATGTTGAATTATTTTACAGACCCTTTGAATTTGAAATCGTGCTGACTTTAAAAAAATTGTGGTTTTAAAAAACGTTTTTAAAACGGTGATTTTTTTGACCCTTTGAAAAGTGTTGGTGGCGTTTCGAACCAGTTCAAAGATTTATTTAGGATAATTGTTCAAACTGATGTAACAATTCGGTTCTGAGCAGAGATGCAAACCAAAAGTTTTTTGATTGTGGTTCAAAGGTGAATTGGATCTCTAATTTTGGTTCCTAAAATTTCAAAATTTCGTTCTACTTTCTTAAGTTTCTAAAATTGGCTTTTGGTTTCTAAAATTCCAAAAAGCTGGTTCTTGTTTTGGTTTCTAAAATTTCAAAAATTTGGTTTTGGTTCTAATTTTGGTTCTCTGCGTGTTGTTGTTTAATCTTTTTAAAAAAACTGTATGGAAAATCTAACAATATTTTATTGATTGATCAATTCCTGTTCATAATTTCTCAACTTTGCATACAACTTTGTCGAAATACCACAGGAATTTATCTCAAAAAAAATTCTAAATCAGTTTCCATAAAACTAATGAGCTTCTCTTGCCAAAACGGAAGTAAACTTTAATATCAGATACATTATAAAATTATTTCCCTGTTGCTATTTAGATGCAACAAACTGTACGCGTTTCGTGCTAATATTAAAATACCGTAGAACGATCTCAACTCTAATGATCTTCATTCAATAGATTTAGATTTAATGTATTATCTCAGCATAATCGCATAAAGTAAGATGAGATCAACTGAAAAATGAGGAAAAAAGTACATATTGCGTGCCGTTTCGATAGAATTTTCTACCATATGATAACATCACAAACAAAACATATGTTGGACATTAGATAGATTTTATACTCATACCTTTATCTACCTGCTTGTAATCAGACCACAAGCAAACTAATAATGATAATATTACTAACGAAAAATATCTAGCGTTAAGGTGTGGTCATTATTTATCATTAAATTTCCGGTTTCACTGTTCCAGTGTACCAATGCTTAACTGTTTCCCGATATCTTTCCGTCTACGCTGTACGATTGACCCTGTGACCACAATGGGACCCAATTTTAATGATCTTGTGATGGACATGTTAATGAGCGACGCAATTTTCTTGTCCACTTATGTCGGGAAAGTTTCCAATTGAAAAGTAATAAAGTATCGCTAAAAATCTAACTAGGTTTCCATTTCTTCCAGAGAAGATACACGTCATCTTTTACGACTTCTCGGCGAGAGTGACTTTAAGATTAGATTTAGGTGAAAAATGTGATGATACAAAGAATCAATGAAATATTTCCGTAGGCTTGAAAAAAATGGACACAAAAATTATGTCGCAGACATAATTCAGTTGACATTTTGTTTTTGTTCTAGAGTTTGAGTTAATGACGAGAGAAAGTTAAAATTAGGAAAAATCGAGTTTCTCGCTTAAGTCTTTTGTTTGTTTCTTTGAGCTACAATTTAGTGTATGATTGGACAATTGCTAGTTAGAAATCTGAAATTGATTGAACACAACTGTAGTATATAGAAAAAATTAATTCAATTAATAATATTTACTAATATAAGAAATAACAAAATGTCTGTTTGTTACACTTTCAAGCAAAAACGCATCAACTGGTTGTAATCAAATTTGACAGGAAATATATTTGACTGAGAAATACAAATTCAAAAGGAACTTATTTTTTTGCGATTCCCCTGCGATTTTAAGTCTTTAGCTCAAGCCCTTCGAAAGTTATGGTCCTCGCCGACAGACGGACCGGCATGATGAAATCAAAATCTTTCGTCATCCCAAACACCCTGGTGTAGTTCCTTTCTGTGTCCGACGATTGGTTCGATGAGTTACAAACGGTACATACTAAATCATACTAATATATAAAAATGAGTTGGTGTCTGTCTGTTCCTCTTTCACGCAAAAAGAACCGATTGATTTGAAATTTGGCATGAGTGCCTGTGGTAGTTCTGGTTCAAACATAGGCATACGGAAAAGTAGCGCGAGCGGTGGGGGTGGGGGGAGTAAGGGGAGGGAGTAAAGTGATTTCGAAACTTAGTTTTTGCGCTATGTTACTCTTTCGGGGGGAAACTACCGAGCCGATTGGCCTGAAGTTTGGCTCCAGCATAGACCACAAAAAAAAAATATAAAAAAATTTCAAAAACTTAACCTGGCAACGACGGGTATGCAAGCTAGTCTTATATAAATCCTTATTCATCGATTCTCATATAAAGTATAAACAGAGTCCTTACAGTAATGGAAAACACTCAATAATTTTTCAAGTGCAATCAAATATTTAAATTTCTCAAAGAGCCAATCGAAGCGTAAAATTAACAATAAACAATAATAATTTCAGTCAATATAGATAGACACTGATAAATTCTAAAAAGTGTTAAAGAATGCCTGAAGGTGTTTGAAAATTTCATGTGGTACGATAAATATACGTTAGTTTCTTATTACAAGTATGATAAGACTTCTAGTTAACTGTGTGTACGCATTTATTATTTATAAAGATTGGATAACCACTTCAGATGCAATGGTATATGAAAACGGATTTTAAAAAATCCAATTATTATTTGATTTAACTGAACATTTATTTATGATGCAATTCTCTGTTTATAAGCCTTAACTTAATCATTTTAAATTAATGTGTCATTTACTGCATTATAAACATTGCATTACTAATTACGAAAGCGCCATCCTATTACAAACCAATTTATTCAACGGTTTTAGAATCACTCGGGAATGAGGATTCACTTAATTAAACTGTATAGACCCTAACGATAAGAAGGTTGAATTGATTGTCGGAAAAAAAGAGATAGAAATAACCATCAACGGAAGAAGATGCCAGCCTTAGTTCAACTATTGTATCGATCGTCTCATTTCGATATTAATTAAGATCATAATTCAGATACAATATCTCAATAAACTTCTATTTGATCTGCTTTCAATAAATATTCATCGATTAGAGTTAACACCGAAACAGCTTTACCAGAAATTACTGCTGTATATAGGCTTGATGCTCTCTGAGATTTAGCTTGTTTTGGTTTCTGTTGTCTATTGCTCGAATCTTATGTTGTGATATGTTGATATAATTCCAACTAGCATAGAGTGGGTAGAAATCATGGAATGTTTTCTGTTTACCGAATACAAAATGAATTATCAAGACTGCACATGAGTTACGTACTTGAGAGATAAACAGAACGCCCCAGGTAGCTTGAATTTATCGTTAGAAGATTTCTTGTTACTTAAAACTTAGTTAATGTTAACTTATATGCAACATAAACAAGATCACCTAAAACTGATTTGGTTCGATGAACATTTAAATAGATTAAGAGCAAAAAAAACCGTATAATGTAAAAACAATGTAATCAAATGCACTTGAATCATTGCACTTTGGAAAAATTCTCGATAAGTAGTCGTGGTGGACTTGAGAGCAAAGAGCTTTTTATGGTTTGAATTTATGTTCACCATAACGAATTAATAATAAACATTCTAACACTGGTTATGAAACGATATAATTTTCAATTACCATAAAAATTAATTCAGTTCGATTATATTTTACGAGTATGCTAATTGAAAGCATTGTTAAAGAAACTTAAAAAGTCGTGCAAAGGTTTCTTGGAATCAGAGGGTATATTAATAGGAACCATAGGGAATTTATTCAGAAATTTTTACTGAATCAAGCCTATACTGATTAGTGTAATAAACATAAGAAAAATTACATGAAGACCGACAAAATTTTTATAATTCAGTTGACATTTTGTTTTTGTTCTAGAGTTTGAGTTAATGACGAGAGAAAGTTAAAATGAGGAAAAATCGAGTTTTTCGCTTAAGTCTTTTGTTTGTTTCTTTGAGCTTCTTGTTTCTTCTTAGAAATTTTGACTGAATCAAGCCTATACTGATTAGTGTAATAAACATAAGAAAAATTACAATTGTGAGGAGGCATCGTCAAATACTCTACATGAAGACCACCAAAAATTAAAAAAAAAAAAAAGCCACATTTCGTCTGTATAAATTTTTCAACAACGATGATCCCCATATCAGGTTAGCTGTACAACAACTTTATTGATGGTTCGTTTAATTTTATTGATCGGAAATATTTCCTTTTCTCTCGATATTTACACAATTTTGATCGAAAAATAAATTGTGAATGATTAAAATTCATAGTTTCTAACAAATCAAACGCCCCAGCATATTTGTATGACGAACAAGCATTTTGATTATGTTGGCAAACATGTTAAACGGATCATATGCGGAAAATTGTGATTCAAGCTCTGATCATGTATGCTATCAGTTTGTTAAATACATACTCACATGTGCACTTATTTAATAGTGAAAATGTTTAGATGCTATGATGCAAAACCAAAGCAGGAAAACTGCCAGAAAATATGAAAATTTATACTGCGGTTATTAAACAAAGTTATGTGTAGAATAAAACATGTTCATATCTTTTCCATCATCTACGTACATTCGGTTAAAAGTGATCCGCTAAGGGAAATTCTAGCATTGGGTGACGACGATATTCGCATTGCATAAAAGGAAGCTATGAAATATAGAAATTATCATCATAGAATTGAATCCTTGTAAGGCTCAGAGTTGATTTTATTGTTGATATGCTATTAAAGTGCAATCATAATCATAATTCAGTGAAGACAATTCCGAATGATAGAGAAATAAAGAAAGGAAAAGTTCCGAGTGTAATTGCATGAAAAAGATCAAACGTCTTAGAATAAAACAATAAGAAAATTTCTAAAATGGAAGACTACAAGGGAACATAGTCAGAGCCATCAGCAACAATGTTGGAACTTATAAACGCAAAAGATATCATTGGACAATCTATCTGTATCTATTTATCTGTAGGATGTAATCGCAAGTAAATACGACACGTTGGTCATGGTCTCGTAATTTTATTTATAGAAAAAACGTTGTTTTATTTCAATGGTCATATCAAACGAAACTAAATTAAATTGAATAAAAAATTAACTCACTATGATTAGGGTGACCAGATGTGCCTGATTGAAAAAGTTTTCTTACAAATAAAAAAATGTCTCGAGTATTTACATGTTTGCTAGTTGTGCTCACTCGAGTTAATTCGAGTGAGCTTTTTATCGGGTTGAATCGCGAAAATAACAAAATTTGTGAGTTCAAAAGCATAAGTAAAACTACAATTGCCGATGGGCAATCGTTAAATAGTCTATATGAGGAAAGAAAATTCAGAATAATCAATTTTATAAGGGAGGAGAGAAGCAGTGGTCCAATTGATTTTTGATGTATGAAAGAGTTATTTCGTCTTTATAAAATTTTCGATATGATTCACTGTTTCCGAGAAATTCGCAAAAAACTATTTCAGTTTTATTGGGGAGGGGAGAACAAGCGGTCCGATTTTGCCCTTCTTTAAAATTTACGAGAGACGCATGTTATACAAAATTTCAAGTCTCTAAGTCAATCCTTTAGAAAGTTATGGTGTTCATGGACGGACAGACAGACGGAGAGACAAACTGACAGACAGACGGAGATCCCAAACACCCTGGTGTAGTTCATTTTTGTGTCCAATGATTACTTCGATGCGTTACAAACGGTATACCAAATCTAATATACTCTTATATGATATATCATATACATAGAGTATAAAAACTCAGCAAAAAAAAAAGATTCTGAACTAATATTATACGTTTTTAAAAAAAAAATCGTCAAAAATTTCAAACCGGAAGATACAAGAAAAACCTGCGTTGCTCTTGTAGAAACTTTAGAATCAATGTCTTTTCAATTAATTCAAGCATTTTCATATTGACTGAATTAAAAAAAATCCCCATTCAGACAATCCACTTTATGGCCATTCGTTTCTCGTATATGACAGAAAATATTTAAAAGAGAGTGAATTTTTAGTTTCATATCACACAAGACAACAATAATTTCTTTTCTTAATTTAGAACTTGATATGGTCTGGTGACTTACTTTCATTTAGTCTCGACTGATTCTTCAATTAAACGAAACTCGCCTTGTGACAGTAAACTCTTGACCTTTATTTCACTGCAGTAATTTCCCTATTCCAGATTCATACAAATGATGCACATTGTGACGAGTTACTGGTAAATCTTGTTCAGAAAATTTTGGCTGTTTAACTTAGAGGAGAAAGTAGGTTCAAGTGCATCAAAACATTGTAATTATGTTGTCAAACATTTAATAGCTTTTTGCCTGACTATTGTGTTTACAGACCACCAGATAAATATATTAAATAAAAAAAGATGCGATGGATAGCCAGTTTTTGGTCATTAAATATTTTTGTGAAGATTGTCATTAATTACAAGTCTATTAAAAAGACAGATTTAAGAAAAGTCTTTTTAGCGAAATTTATTAAATGGCAATTAGACGGTTTACATGAATAGCTGAATGTATTTTTTTTTTGTGTATGCAAAAAGAATCTCAGGTTGGCAAGTTTAAAATTGACACTAAACTACTGTAACATTAATTACTTTATTGATTATCCCACAGATTACTAATTTTAGACGTTTCAAATTGTCTAATCTAGGTTAAACGAATGAAACGAATTGAAATTTTTCAATCAATGACACCTTTCGTGATTGAGTTACAAAACCTATAAAATTCTAAGTCGCAAACTCCGAAAATTTAGAGTATCTATTACGTTATTTCGCTTTGATTTGCATAACACAATAAAAATGTTATCCGAAAAAATCAACATCATCGAGACTAGGTCAAAATGTTTAAGATGCCTTCACATTTCGCCAAATCGAATTGGAAAAAAATTTCTCTTTTAAAGTGAACTTATTTTATTTATACCTTGCCGTTACCGAAGTTTATCATGGAAGAGTTCAAGTGTTTGTTGCCATGTACGGGCATCTTGAATTGTTTGCTAAATGAAAATATTAACTCAAGCATTGCCGATAAACCTACAATGGAAATGGACCTATGGTTCTATCTCATTACCAAATTCTAACGGATCAAGATAAATACTGAAGTTGACCTGTTTTTTGCTTGTGATTCCCTAACCAAAATTAAGAATCATTCCGGCTTCTTTTCGAAAGATAAGAGAGGAAGACAGAGTGTGATGTGATGTCACGGTGAGATGAATTCAATAATCGGTCAACCAAAACTGACCTGAAATCGTATAGATGATAAACCACGAGATGGTAAGTTAAGAATAGTAAACATTTTGAGGAAAACCAAAGCGACAATCATTTTCTGACGTCATTTACTTAGGCTTGTCATTTAAGTTATATTTTATTTAAGTAAACAGTTATTAGTTATATTATAATCAATGATAGGAAATTATAAGCTTTGCCCAATTGACCAATGTTGGAATTTTTGTACCGTGTCCAAATGTACCACGCAATTTTCCTTTATAAAGTTTAAGAATATTTGTGGGAACATTTGGAGTTATGGACCTTATGGTACAAAAAGGACCATTTTCACAGGAAAAAATCTTGGATTTCCAGTCAAAATTCCTAAAAATCGTACCTTCGGTACTTGGTACAAGATGATTGGAAATCCAATTGATTTTCCAACCAATTTGGTCAATTGGGTGGTTAGCCCTCTAGTAGGCCAATTTTTTTCAATAAGAAACAATTAGAGCAGGTTAATTGTGCTTCAGGAAACCCAGAACGGAAACCCTTTTGTTTGAGTTGCCAGCAGCCGGAAAAAGAGAGCGTATCTAGAAACACACTTGTCGCGGTAGGAGATTGATAATTAGAAAAAAGTCAGCTGTATCTGTAGATACCAGTGTTCAAAACTTTATTTTGTTATATCGTTCTTTTCGCTCTTAAAAGTTTCGCTCCCAACGACAAGAACGCTTGCTGCGTTTTCCGACTCCCGTTCTCAAGAACGAAAATAATTTTCAAATGCAATCGTTCTGTAAAGAGAGAAATTCAGCTCCGCTGTACTGTTGCTAGGAGTCGGAACGAGCTATGCACATTTTTCGTTCTCCCTCCCAAGTTAAGAACGAAATGATTTCTATTTAAGTTTTCGCTCCTTGTTCAAACCGGTTTGTGGGTCTCGCATAAAAATGAATGAAAGCCTCGAGCGATGGCTTTTTGGTATGATGCACACACACATATAAGTATGTATTTTAATAGTGAGAGAACGATATTTCGCTCCCAGCATTAACGTTCTGTTCTCAAAGAACGTAAAAACAACATGCAAATATAAAAATCCTAAGAGCAAGAACGTAAAAACAATAATTTCGTTCTCGTTCTTGGGAACGTTTTTCTGAAATGCCGAATTTCGTTCTCTAGAGAGTGATTTTTATTTTCTATTGATTTCAATGCCTCCTTGGGAGCAGAACGAAAGACTACAAATGGGAGCGTTTTGAACACTGGTAGATACACTTGCCTACTAGAGGCTTAATGGTGTTTAGCCATAATTGAGAAATATTGCACTTTAAATAGTTTTATCGATTTAGATTGACGTGAAAACCTTAAATTTTATGCGATAACTGATCAGTGTTAAACAAAAGCGAGGAAACTAAAAAACGCGTACTAAAAAACGCTTTAGACTACACTAAAATGTCTACACTCAGAAAAATGTCCAGGTCAACTTTTTGTCAGGTTAAGTCTGACCGCTAGCTGGCTGACAGAGGTTTCCATTACATGACATTATATCCTCGAAATGCCTATCTAAGGTTAACTCGTGCAGCTCCCAAGGCCCTACTTCACCTGCTGGTGGCTTAATTTCAGAATTTCTCCGATCACAGGCCAACACAAGTTTTACTTTCCCTCATGCAGGCGAACGCGCGCCTGCCCGAGGCCAATTACACCGTATGTAGGTCGTCGAGTTAGCCTCCATTTTTCTGAGTGTACAATTTTTTTAAAAAGTTAAGTTTTCAATGAAAATTTTTAATTTAGACAAATGTATTTCCACCTATTGAGCTACAAACTTAAAATTTGTTAGAATTTTTAACTTTTTTTTAGAGATTTTCTCGAGAAATTTAAAAGGGCGAAACCTATTTCGAAACCGACATTTTCACATAACTATTCCATGCTTAGAAGCAACTTTTTACAACAGTTTTTCATACAAAAGTGAACATTTAAAACTTTGCAAAAAGAACCACAACCGACCAAAAAAAAATGCAGGGAAAAGGTTGTGCATCAAGGGATTAATAGCTAATAAAACCTCCAAATACAGACTGAACGATTGTTTCGCACGGAGAGAAATTCATAATAGATTTTGCGTCAACTTCGTCCGTGATTAATTCAAATAAGGACACATTGTCATTTATTGAAATGATAAAATGTTCATTGTTTTATTTAACCATCCTTTGCGCGATGAACTGATAACGTTCATTGTCAATAACCGATCACGTGAAAAGGTGCAAAAAAGACCAGTAAAAAGCTGCGCTTAACTTTAGTAGCGCTTAACAACTGTCAAACGCTGCATTTTTTAGCTGCGCTTAACTTTAGTAGCGCTTAACAACTGTCAAACGCTGCATTTTTATGATAATTTACTTAGGTTTTATTAAAAAAATTATATGGAATTTTGTACTAAAATATGCTAATCTGCTAGTAAAACGATTCGGTAGATTTTATTCGCTCGGCCCATTATGTTGATGATTTGCAAAATTACGAAAAAAAAACATTTTTGAAATATTCGAAAGGACGCGCAAAATATATAAAACTATAAAAAATTCTGCGAAAAATACTTTTATAAACATTTGCTTTCAATTACTGAACAATTTGTTTACTAACACCTCCATTATTTGAGGGAACACAAATTTTTGCAACCAAATTCCTTTTATTTCGAAATTAAACACTACAAACTCCAATATTTATTTTCAGCACCCAAAATCCCGTAAAATTAACGTGTGAACATTCGCACTAACAATGCTGTGTTATTGAACTTTGTTGTTTCGATTACAATGTCATCTACCTTGGCTTGATTTCCGCAAAAACCATTAAAATCGAAGACAATTAAAATAAATTGGTTTCGCACCTGTCTCAGAATAAAGTTCAAGGTAACGCCCCCACATTAAAACGATATTACGTATATATATATCGATAACCAAGAATTGAACAACTCAATACGCACACGTGATTCCGTAAAGAATTACATCTCAATCAACGAAATGTTTCAGATTTTTTTTTTCAACAAATTTTTCACTCCAGGAAAAAACGAAACGAAACCCGACAGATTTTTTTCTAACTTGAGTAAACCTCAAACTCAACGCCAGATCTCAAACGAAACCGAATAATTTCCCTCGGGCATTCCTCAGGTTCGTATGTGTTCAAATAATGTAACACTATACCCTATAATCACAAACCTATACCTATATTTAAGAAGAAGAAAAAAAAACACACAACTTATTGGTCATATATAAACATTTTTTCAGCAACGACGATGCAAGTGAAACATTGTACATGGAAAGGATAAGATACTACTAATCAAGAAAAGGAAACTGCAAATTTACCTATTCAATCTGAATCTTTACATCAATTCATATGTTATTTAAATATAGAAATTCCCTGAATTCAATCCTAGATGAAATTGGCAACTATTTGTCGATCAATCAATGTCTTCATCTTATTTTCTTTAGTTTTGTGCTATAGATTTTTCTCCGTGCAAATAATTTTTGCCGATTCACGTGGTAGCTGAATATTCTAATATACCTTCCAGGCAACAAACCAAACCAAATCAAACTGAACTGAATCGGGTGAAAAAAAAAATTAACAAACTATGGTAGAACTTAAATTATATACAGAAAACCCAAAACTTGCAGGAAAAAAATCGATAGAACAAACATTCCTTCTTTGAACCTTGTCGGAAATTCTAATTTATTTCTGTGCGATTTCCGAAAAAAAATTTACCAACTGCGAATTTCATGTAACGAGAATTATTCGTGGATAGATTAGGTGAAGATTCACCAAACGCTAACTGACTCGATCGTTAATTTGCTAGATCGCCTTTCGCCCAAAGACATCGATCTTCCATTGACAAAATCTCGCTTTCAAGATCAAACCCAATATCGGATTTTTTGATCGAAAACACAACTTTGCCGGAATTTCAAACGGTTGGAAGGCAGTTTTTATTGAAAGAACCCAGAAAAGATCAATGTGAAGATCAGTAAACATTTTCTCTGCCTCTAATCTGATCCTCGAGAATTTTGTTTTTAATCTTGTTACTCGAAAGGTGCTGTTTATGGAAAAAAAATTGTCTGTAATTTATGTTCGTGTACAAATTGGTTTTTGTTTTCATTTTGGGGGTTAATAGAAATAGTATTAAAAGTAATATCTAAGAAAAAAACTTTGTTTCATGGCAATATTTTTTTTTTTGATTTACCAAATTTTTAACTCACCAAATAGGTTTTCTATTGCAGAAATTTATAGATCCTTGCCAATGAGCTGTTATAAACTTGGTAACAACTTAAGGCGTGTGTGAAACGGCAATGAGCATGCTAATTCTAGTACTTTTTCATTCATTTATCACAGCGAACTGAAAAGTAAGCAATTAGTCTGTTTCGCACACATCAAAAGCTGTTACTAAGTTAGTTACAGCTCATTGGTAAGGACCATCAAGTCTAAACATCAATATTCGAAAATATTTAAGGGTATTCATGAAGTCGCGTAAAAGATTTTCCATACAAATTTTGTCAGTTCACTTATTAGGTGGTAAACTTACGCATTTGACGCGGTTTACGAGGCATTTTTGCGATTTCATGAATCCCCCTATGGTCACAATAACCTTCGTATTAACGGGTCATTTTTAATGTGAGAATTTTTTTGCGATATCAAATGGAAATTGTTCTAGATTTAGGGAAATTATTCTTAATTTTTCTTCTTTCACAAAAAAAATGTTGAGAAAATTTTTAGTGGCCAAAAATTAGCCAATCCAGCTTTGTATCGTTAATGACAATTATCGTTAATTAGCTTAAAAGTCACATTTGGCAACAATATTTAATAATATAGGCCGACACTGAATTTGATGTGCACGATATTAGAGTAATTTTTGGATAATATGTGTTGCTGCTTTCAAATATAACAGTGGTTTGGCTGGGTCAGCTCTAGTTTATACAACGTAAACTTATAATTTTTGTAGTGGTGTAAGAAATTTTTTCCCAAAACAATATTTAAAAAAAAATTTTACTCTCAATTTTTTTCAAACATCGTAAATATCACCTAAGACTAATTGGAATTATGAAAATTAAACCAAGATGTCTGAAAACCCACCCTTGTTACTGCATAGCATAAGCTTTTACAACGACAACACTTTCCTATTAAGATGCTATCATAAAAATGTAAAAAATCCGACGGTGTTGATACTATATTGGTTATCATGACGACGACGATGATGATTAACTTTTACGACTAAAGCAGGTTCAAAAAAGGTTTGCACTGAATTGAATGACGTGCCGATATCAATTTGTGATTATGTAAAGATAGAAAAACTTCAGACGCAAAGGGAATACCCGTCAAGGTAAAAATGTACCTCAATTCCTTTGGAAAGCCTTTGAAAGGTCGGTCGTTGACTGATGCTTTGCCCAGAGGCTTTTGAATTCTAATAAAAACCATCAGCAACCAAACATCTCAAACCGAAAAAAAAATCTATAATAATGTATTTTTAGAACAAGAATCAAAGATAGAAGATAGATTCAACGAAATATTCCCAATTTGGTGCGAATAGACAGAAGCAACTCATCTCCTTTAATCCAAAAATAATGGCATGAATGTGAGAAAGAATAACAAAATTATGAAGAAACACATCGATCGATATGTTTGATCAAAAGAAACATAGGCTAATGGTGAAATTTTTACAATTGGCAGGTGAAAATCTGCTAATTGTGGTTACCGTTATATTAAAAAAAAAGAACTCTTTATTGTATTAGATGAGCACCCGAAATTTTTACCGAAACGTTACTTTCATTCAATCGCTACCGCATCATATTGAATGTCAAATGATCTTACATGCACTCAATTACGAGTAAATGATGGTCGATTATTGATTAAAAAGGTATTCGGAAATTTAATGGTAGCTTAAAAGAATCGAACATTGAACACACACAAAAAAAAATAACCGAAAAGGAATAAAAGAATCAAGTTTGATATTAAGAGGTTTCAATTTTTGATTTGGTAATAAACGTCAATTATTTAATAATCTGTTACTTAAACCAGATCATTTGGAGATTATTAGAGAGTTCTTATATGAAGTAACCGTAAATGAGGATTATTAGACGTGTAGAAATTCTGTTATGTAATGTAGGTTAGAGAAAAACATTCAATGGATAGATTTTGATACATTTTAAAATAGAGATTTGTGAAGTTAATTAAAAAATGATAAAAAAGTCATTTGACATTGGTTTAGTGGTTTTTGATTAACTTCATATATCTGTAGTTTAAAAAGAATGTAATAATCTTGTAAATCTTGTAATGCGCAAACCTGAAGCTGAGAAAATTTTCCTATTCTGCCGAAATTTTTTTAAAACTGATTAATTATTTGGGGTGGTTTTTCAATAACATTTTACCCTGAAACCTCGTCTCAATCAGAAATAAGTTGCGATTTTTTTTCATGGCCTTCCATTTATGTCTCCCATGGCGGCATCATTTGTCAGATTTTTTTGAAGTCTTGGGCAAAAATTTCCGAAAAAACTATATCTGCAAGTGTCATTTTAATGGCAGGCCATGAACAAATCGTAACAATTGTACAGCTTTGCTCCTACCCATCAGCAGCCATATTCTACGATCTAATTTTAGTGGGGAGGAGGGCGAGGGGATTTTCGAGTGTCGTCATACAAAAAATCGCGAAAAAATGGGACACAAGGAGCTCCTCTTTTGCACGCCTATAATGATAGTATGACGTATTTTATCAAGGGACTGTCCAGTCCAAGTTGATTTGAAGATCGATTTTTCTCTATATAAACCTATTCGAGTTTGGTTGGTTGGTTTGATAGGAGGGGGGTTCATCAGGGAACCCCACGCACGCAGGCCTCAAGTTGGGCCCATTGTATGTACACCTCTGATGTCCCTCGCTCGAGCATATTGAGCTCAAGTACGGTTGTTTAGCCATCCCGCCAGTGCTATATATTTCCGAATCGGCTCCCAGCCCTGAGTTCCTGCCTCATGGAGTTCCTCTAGAAAGGGATAGCCGAAGCATTTGACGCGAGTACGGGTTAAGGCTGGACAGTGACACAAAAAGTGCTCCACCGTTTCCTGCTCTTCTCCGCAGCCCCTGCATTGTGGATTATCCACCAGCCTCATCTTGAAAGCGCGATCCTTCAGGAGGGAGTACCCAGTTAGAATCCAAGTCGTTAGACGAAGGGGATTCCGTTCCAGATTTAAGAGGCTCTTAGTAAGGTTTGCATTTAAGCCACCCCATAATTCCTTTGTTGTAGTGCCGATCTGACACATGGACCAAAGTTGTTGGTTCTCCTGATCCGCCCACTGCTTAAGTTTCAGTTTGAGGGTTTGAATCGGAAACCCAACAGAAATGGGTTGACTGTCCATACATGTACCCGAGTTACTCGAGGATTGCAAATTTTTAAAAAAAATGTTTGAAGAAAAAGAAAATTCTTATTTCTCATGCGAGCGATACAAATTCAATGAGCATTATGCCCCGTATCCACTAAAAAACACTCAGAATTTTTTTTCTTGGGCAATCCTTTTGAAAGTACAAAAGCGCCCAATAATATTTCCTCACAGATTTTTTTTACGAATTTTAGATGCTTTCAAAATGACCGACCGAGTCCAAAACATCTGTCAGTTCTTGTCAGTGGAAACGAGGCATTACATAATAATATGTCTACTAATATGCTGGACAACATTGTATTTTAAGATGGATTTTATGTTCACTTAACGCACATCTTAAAATACTTAAGCTGATGGGCAAATATGCAATACAAGTCATAAAATCGCCTTATTGTACAACAAAGTATTAAATAAAACCGCAAATAAACAGTTGAATGATAATATCATGCTATAGTCTTCTTACAACTATAGCAAATGCTGTAATCAGTAGCAATGAGTATGTAGTAATAATGAGTGCATTAGATCCAGACATGTGTATGTTCACGTATCAAATGAACATAACAGCATAGATCCAACATTCAGTTAAGATCACTATTCTTCATTTATTAATTTACCTGGCCATTGTTCATATCTCATTTAGCTCTAAGATAACATAACATTCGCGCGCCTCCGATGAACATTCTGCAGGCGTTTGTGCATTCATAAAAAGGTAAATCACGAATATGAAAAGTACTGAACTCGTACCAGACTGGACTAATATGCTATACTGCCCTTAACTATGCATATGGATTGCTTTGCAGATTCGACTACTGCGCAAATCCGGTAGACTTTCAGATAAAATTGAAAATTCTTCGACTTTTGTTCCTTGTTTTGGTCAATTACCAAAACATTACAGGTAATTGTTCTTTATTAACGAAACATAATGAAGATGAAAATGCACTTATTACGAAACTAACTGCAGTCCAAAGCAGTGACTCACGCAGTCATTGGAATGAACTTTACATATAAAGTTACATATTGTGCATTATGCAACTTAAAACGAGCATACCGCTTTATGTTTATGCTTATTATGGTCAGAAAACTGAAGAAAACTGTTAGAAAGTGCTAATGAGAAAAAAAAGCCTTTAACCACTCCAACTGAAGACAGATGGAAATGAATCTGAAGTTCATACATGGATCAACCCGAGCAGTCATAAAATGAAATGAAATCTTCTGAAAAGAGGCGTTAGAAAGTAATTAGTTTGCGGTACTATTTCAATTTCCGCCAATTATTATCGGTGAAGTGCTTTTGATTTTCATAAAAACACCTAGGGGTCACCAGAAGACCTTTGAGGGGATAGAAATTCCTTTAGATGTAGTCTTCGTACGACACTCCTTAAGTTATTTGCTTGAAAAATTTCTAAACTTTTCAGCAAAAGGTTAATTGCAGTTTTCTGTCCATCGATTTTCAGTGGTTTGCGCAAAGATGTAACAAAAAGGACAGCCATTTTTCCAAGATATACAACAAAAAACACCGGGAACTTAGAAAAAGAGCAAGAGCATGGAAATTGTTCAATTAATGAAAATTTACAATGGTCCAGTTTTTGGCCCTTATGATAGTAAATACCACGGTCAAAACGTGCTCTATGTTTAGAAAGATCACAGCTTACACTATCTATCTGTCAATAGAGGTACAGTCTCATACGCTTAAATGCACAATGGTTTTTATCGCAATTTACTTGCATTTATTTGTGTTAAGCTTTATGTGTTTGTAGAATTTAATGTCAATGTGAACTTGAAAATTAAAGCATTTATGCATTTAATGCAATTATCTGTGTTGCATTTATCCAAAGATAAACGTCATGCGAAAATGGGAAAAATTGAACCACCCCTTCCCCCTCACCCCTACAAATGTGAAAAAAGATTTTTGCGATTTTCTCGAAAACGGTTCATTTTTTCGAAAAACTTGTTTAGGCAAAAAGTGTTTCGAATTACGAAATTTTGAATACATCCAAATTCAATCGGACCATTCCTTCCTCCCTCTCCCATACAAATCGAAAATATTTTTGCGAATATCTCGGAAACGGACCTTTTTTAGAAATCGCATTATAGAGGGTCAAATTTTCTTTCGAATGCATAAAAACCGCGTCAAAATCTACGTTTTTGGATGGGTTAAATTGCGTCATTTTCTGTCGTATGTGTATCGAACCGTCGCAACTCGAGGGACTCTTGAATAATCAAAAGAACCCCCACATTGAACTAAAACTTTATTTGCTTTTCACAGAACTAAAATACCCAAACAGGATATTATTGAAAATCGTTGATCGCAATAAAGAACTCGATTATCAAATATTATTTATCTGTGTTAACCACCATAGGTATCCCTATAAAAAGCAGGTTGTTCATGTTGCGAACAAGAAACCGCAAGCCAACGACTATCGAAATGACGTTCGTTTACTTCTTCATAGATACATGTATCTTTTCAAAGCCATATTCTGAATAAACAACATCTTAAGTCGAAGGCGATCAATGTCTTTTCACAGCTTAGCGCATTCATTGTGTTCGACATAAACCTAGGATCTAACCGAACCGAAAGTAGTCTGTAGGGATTTTTCAATACTTTGTGAAATCGAGAACTATCAACAAAAATATAAAATAGTAGAGAAAAAAGACCCCCAATAATAATAATAATAATAATCATAATTGAATTGTGTACTTTGGATATTGAATGAAGCAACTGCGTAGATCAGTTGCCACTCTTGTGCAGAATTGAACAAGAAATCCCTTCGATTTTCAGTGTTTGCCTCCATTCAATTGATATTGCTTGGAGTCAAGACCAGAAGGAGGCATTTTATATCACATAATTGACGGTTTACATTTATCCACAAATAATATTGACAAGTAGTACGAAGGATTCTGTTTCTATAACTCTGTATATATTTCATATCGGAGATACAAGTCTGGTACTAGAATCTATAGAAGTTGTGTCTGACAGAACATTACTTTTCACAAGATTTTTTCCCCGCATGTGAACATTTCTATAAAGAAATACAAATAAAAATTGTTGCTAACAAAATTAAACAAAAACATTAATGATGGGCTGTGTCTTTGGCCTTTTTTACTATCCGTAAAAGATATGAATGACTGAACAATTTATTATTATAAGCAGGAGGATGTTGAGATTTGCGCATGTATTTTGTGATATTACAGAGGATTCAAGATTCAAGGCTTAGGCATAGTAACATGTTAACCCATACCATTTTTCTATATTTTATTTCTCGTGTAGTTTTTTTTGTCTTTGTTCGACTTTTATTAAAATTGTTTTTTTCTATCACTTCTTGTGTTACAGATCAGCCAACTACTATCGTTCCACAGGAGCATGCGAGTTGTCTGAAATGGATCGTATTACATTAGCCGGATCGAGTGCATTCCAACCTAACGATGGTGTCGATTATCTGGAGAACAACTGCGCCGAGGAACCAAATAAATTGTGCGAATTCAAACGTTTATCTGGTAGAATTTTGAAGACTGTCGACTCTGTGTATCAGGATATTGCCAGCATCGATGAATGCCGTGATCTTTGTCTCAACTCACCATACAGGTAGGAAAGAAGACTATTTTTGGTAAACTTGTAAATTTCAACCTTTAAAAATTGGGAGAAAATAATGGTTTCCCAAAAATTTTGCTTCGGTAAAAGCGGGGGTCAAAATTTAAACGATCAAAATTTTTAAAAGTAAAACGAATATCAATAAATTTGTAGATTAAAGATCAAAAATTTTGACAATCACAATTTTGAATTTTGAATATCACAATTTTTTACTAATCCCTCTTCCCCACATATACTACAATAATTACTAAAAAAAATCCTCGAATTTTTAGATGCCACTCATACGACTTTGGAGATACCGGCGATATGGTCTGCCGTCTTAGCCATCACAGCCGTGCCACTTTATCCGACGTTCAAGATCCCTACTTAGACGTCCCAGAAGCAGCCACCTACGAACTCTCATCATGCTACAACGTAACAATTGAATGTCGCGCTGGGGATATGGTCGCCCGTATCCGTACTTCAAAACTCTTCGATGGCAAAGTCTACGCCAAGGGATCACCGAAATCCTGCTCCGTTGACGTCAAGAGCTCTCTGGACTTTGAACTTCGCATGGGATATCAGGACCTCGAATGCAACGTACGCCAGAGTGGCTCAGGACGATACATGAATGACGTCGTCATCCAGCATCACGACACCATCGTCACCTCATCAGATTTGGGTCTAGCCGTCACTTGCCAATACGATTTGACCAACAAGACCGTGTCGAACGAAGTCGATTTGGGAGTCACTGGGGATATCGAACCAGCTTTGTCCGAAGAAGTCATTGTCGATTCTCCTAATGTTGTTATGAAGATCACAGGACGCGATGGAAGTGACATTATGCGATCAGCTGAAGTCGGTGACCCCCTTGCCCTCCGTTTCGAAATTCTGGATGAGCAGAGCCCCTATGAGATCTTCGTGCGTGAATTGGTCGCTATGGATGGTGGAGATAACGCTGAAATTACTTTAATCGATTCCGATGGCTGCCCAACAGATCACTTCATCATGGGACCAATTTACAAGAGTGCCATTTCGGGCAAGATTCTCCTGTCCCACTTTGATGCGTTCAAATTCCCATCGTCTGAAGTCGTGCAGTTCCGCGCCTTAGTAACACCGTGCATGCCATCATGCGAGCCAGTCCAATGTGACCAGGAGGATGTCAGTGGTGAATTGAAATCGCTCATATCATTTGGACGTAAGAAGCGATCCGTTAATGCCACAGGTAAGTCTCATCAATTTTATCATTCGTGCCTTATTTACATGCGCTGTCAGGTTGTGTGAAATAAACGTAAAGAAATAATCCAATAATATTCGATTGACACTGATGAGGAGGAATACGAGAAGTTGGGAAAGTCGAATGTATTTGCGATCATGAGAATATTCTTCTATTGCAGAAATTTGAAATAAATAACGTCTGGTTCAAATTCCGAAATAAAATAACCCGAATGAACTGTCCTCAAAAAGTTTTAAGGATTCAAACCCGATTTTTTAAGGAGTTTCTAAATTAGCTAAAAAAGTTTAATTACTTAAGCTTTTCAGGGAAGATTTATAGTTGTGTTCGAAAGATCTCTACAATCCCTTCCAACTGAACTCTCGAAAGCTCTAAAATCGTTCGAATAAATTTCTTATGAGGGAGACGGAAAATATACTGCGAGAGACAAAACGTAAATTTCTTATGAAAGCTGTCTAAAGCTCTCAAAGCTGAAATCTAAAGGTTTCAAATCTGTATAGCAAAATTTATATAAAAGGATGGGAAATAATATTCCTCACAAAGTTTAGTTGCCTTTCGGTGAGTCTATGGAGAGCTTCAAATTTAGTGGAGATTTAGTTTATAATTTTAAAAAATTAAATCTAGTTTTAAATTTTGCTCTCAATTCAATTACTAATTAAATATGATAGAAAAAAAACTGATTTAAATTTTCCCTAGGCCTTCCGTTACAAACATTGAATTTTCTCACCTTAACAAATCTTTTGCAATCACAAATCACAGTAAAATATAGAAAATAAAATAATCCAATCCAATTGACCTACTAGATAAACAAGAAAAAAATTAATAATAATCAGATAAGCATAAAGAATTCGCTAACATGGGATTTTTTTTTGTTTCTTGCAGAATCGCAACAGCAGAGACGTCTTCGACGTGAGACTTCCCACAAGCCAAATAACGAAGACATGCTATTGGTGCAATCAATTCAAATTACCGATAAATTTGGTTTTGAGAAGCAGCAGCAATCGAAGCCGAAAGGTATCAACACCAGCGAAACGGTATTCATGTCAACCGATGGCCAAGGATTCTGTGTTAATGCTATTGGTGAGTTAAACATAATAATAAGATTGCTTTCACTTATGATTTTTTAGCACAATTTCCCCCAAAACATAGTTTTATCGATTATCCATATATCTTTGGGTCTCGGTCTCGGTCTCTGTGTCTATCGATCATATATTCAAATCAATTTAACTAATCAATATATTCTTCAATAATATCGTTTCATATTCACGTCCCATCGACAACACCAATTTAGGCATGATTGTTGCTGGAACCGTTTTCCTATTAGCTCAATTGGCCGTAATTGCCATCTGGACGTACCTGTACCAGCGCCGCAGGAAGGTGCGTGGTTGCGGCGGCGAAGTCAATTCATCATCGTCATTTGCATCGTCTGGAGTACCAACGCCAACATTAACTGGAAGCAGGGCCGATTCGTTATGCAAATTGTACGATAGCGGATTCGCTGGACGACATGGCAGACAATTTTAGACAGTTTCTCATATTAAACAATTTTTTTCTCTAATAATTTTAATTATTGAAATAATCGATTAAGGTCTCGTATGGAAATCATTTACAAAATTCTTAATTCAATTGTTTGTTTGTAAAAGGAATTCTTTGAAATTAATACAGGAGAACAGAAGCAATGTTGAATGGGGTTTTTTTTGAAAAAGAAATTATTAAAATTTTAAAATCTACAATTAAGCAGAAAAAGTCCAAAATTATCACAGTTTTACTTAATCTTTGGTAAAACAATTCAAAAATTTCGGATTACAAAGCTTTCATGGATAAAAGCTCTTAAAAGCTTTTAGAAAAATACCTCAAAGCTCTTAAGGCTTTTTTATTTTTTTGATAAAATAGAACTTTCCAACTTATGTTGAACGTTTAAGGAAATCATTGCCCATGGAAAATGATTTTAAGGAAATGAATTGCGCGGTTAAAATTTCACAAAATTTCATTGTAATTTTCATGATTTTTGTAAAATCTAAATTGCGAAAAATTACTGCAAATTCTAAAAATGTATCCATTCGACATTTTCCTCGAAAACTCTTGGGTTTAAAAAAAAACGAAAAGATAAAGAAACTCAATTTACAGACAACAACATTTTAGTATTTTATTTTTTAACTAAAATCCGCTTGAGACCTTAATTGAAGAGACCAGAGGAATGCATTTGTGTAAACTAATAAAAAATAATTCAATTAATTTTGAAAATCAAAATCGATTAAACGGAAATGGCTAAGAAAAATAGAAAAAAAAAAACAGACGAAAAGAATTTTTCCACAAAACAATTTGAAAATTTCGAACTCTAACCATTTTCAATTAATTTATTTTATTGTCAACTACAGTAAGTAAATAACACAATCGATTTAAAAGTAATGTTTTAGTCAAAATTGGAAAAAAGGACGACTGATAGCCATTAAAATACAAGTGAAAAAATTATAATGAAATAATTTTCATATATAAATTTAAATCAAACGACCAAGCGCGAAAGAGTGTACGTGAAAAGCAATTGTGTGATTGTCATTATTAAAAAAATATATATGTATTAATAAAATAGAAATTATTATTATGTAGCCTTAAATTAATAACAAACAAAAAAATAAAGTTAAAAAAATAATAAAATAAAATAAAATTAATCGCTAAGGATAAGTTTTAAGAAATTAAATTTTAATTAAGAATGTGTGAATGATAATTTTAAATTATTTAATATTTAACATGTGCCTTTTTACGACGACGACTTTTTTTTATTTTTTTTAGAGAAAAAAAATTTTGTTTGTAAAAAATTTAATCGGAAAAGTAATATCTCTTTGGGTATTCATTCAAAAAGAAATTAAATGAAATTTATTATAATTAACAATAATTGAATAGATAAATGGGAGAAATCTTCTAACACATTTTGCAAAACAATGATAGAAAATATTTTTTTTTAAATCATTTTAACAAAATCTGTTAGAAGATTAAATTTGTAGGAGAATTTTGTATGGTTGTAGTATTCATTTGTCCTTTTTTCTGATATTTAATGACCGAAACTTAAGCGCAATTTATTTTGAAAAAAAAATGCGAAATGAATAAATAATAAAGTAATTATTAAATTTTTATTTTAAATAATAATATTTTAATAATAAAGGTTAACAAATTTGCAATAATTTTTTTTTCATTTGAGAAATTATTTATATAAATATCTTGTGTAGAAATCAAAATAGTTTAAGATACAAAATACACAAACAGCACTTTAATCAGAAAAGGAATTTAATATGACCATTTAATAATGATAAATCAATATTTTTTTATTTTAATTTTGTTTCAACAACACGGTCAGCAAAATAAAATTCATATTCGTATTTTATTTAAACAATAATAAACGAGAATAATAAAACATGTATGCTATATTTATACTGTAATAAATTAAATATAGAAATAATGGAAAATATTTGTTGGCATTTTTACTGATAAAGAAAAACCTTGGTCTTTAGTTCCACTAACGAAAATTGGTAAAATTTCGTGAAATTGAATTTATTGTTACTTATGGTGTTTTCATTTATGGTGTTTTCATTTATGGTGTTTTCACTTGAAAATGACTCGCCGAAAGTTTTTCCTGTGGAACGAAATGACTTCAAAGGCAGATTTTACAGTAGGCTCGTTAGCGTCAGTCCTGGGCACCAATCATGTATTCCGACGCGTCTCTGTCTTTCGACTTCGACGCAGCTTTTAACTCTTGACTTCGCCATATCTGCAGCTTGAAATTTCGCGGAATCGTCACTATGAATCGAAACGTGATTCTGACTGTCACTCCAGGAAATTTGAAGCTGCTGATATGGCGAAGTCAAGAGTCAAAAGCTGCGTCGAAGTCGATAGGCAGAGACGCGTCGAGATACATGAGTCCAGCCCTGATTTAAAATGGTATCATTTTTTAATAAAAAAGTTTCTGGTTTTCGGCGTATAAAAGTTCGGTATTTTATGTGAAGGGTCAAGTAAAAGAAGGCTGGCTAGACATGGTCTAAAAACTAATTTCGGCGATGCTTGATCTAACACAGGAGTTGCTGATGTTTTCTATATTTACTCCGATGCATCGATTTTATATTTTTGAAGGCTAGAATTGGCTTAGCGCTGAACTGAGATTTCATTTAATGTTTAGTATGTAAAAAACTTTCACCTGCGGTGCCTTTTTCCAATGATTTTTCGCCTGCAACACTTTTGTTGTAAAAAATTGCCCCTGTAGCGCATTTCTGTATGTGGGTACCTAAATGCCAAAATTTTTGAAAAATTTAGAAAGAATATTCATACAATCTCGCAAATTCCACGTAAACAGTGTAAGTTTACCAGCGCGCAACAGAACCGTCAAAATTTGCATGGAAAATCTTTTAAGCTAACGTAAAGCTGGTCCCATAATTGGAGCGGTGCGGCAGCGGCGCGGTTGCGGCGTGGTGACAGCTCAATTTGTGTTCTCATAACCTAAAAATCGCAGAAAATTCGAAGATTATTAATTTTTCCGTTTCATTTTCGTTTTCGAATACGTTTTATAGTTATTTTCCATCTTTTTACTTGATAAAAATATTTGCAACACTCAGAAAACATAAACAACTGTCACCGCTTCCAACCGCGTCTGAAAGGAGAAACTAGACCTACTCTTCGCGGTGCCGCGCGGTTGCCGCGTTTGGTCACCGCGCAATTATAAACCAACTCATATAAACCTATAGTTTCTACTACCATTATAACCAGTGTTCAAAACGCTCCCATTTGTAGTCTTTCGTTCTGCTCCCAAGGAGGCATTGAAATCAATAGAAAATAAAAATCACTCTCTAGAGAACGAAATTCGGCATTTCAGAAAAACGCTCCCAAGAACGAGAACGAAATTATTGTTTTTACGTTCTTGCTCTTAGGATTTTTATATTTGCATTTTGTTTTTACGTTCTTTGAGAACAGAACGTTAATGCTGGGAGCGAAATATCGTTCTCTCACTATTAAAATACATACTTATATGTGTGTGTGTGTGTGTGCATCATACCAAAAAGCCATCGCTCGAGGCTTTCATTCATTTTTATGCGAGACCCACAAACCGCTTTGAACAAGGAGCGAAAACTTAAATAGAAACCATTTCGTTCTTAACTTGGGAGCAAGAACGAAAAATGTGCAACGATCGTTCCGACTCCTACGAACAGTACTGCGGAGCTCAAAATTTCTCTCTTTGAAGAACGATTGCGCTTACAAATGATTTTCGTTCTTGAGAACGGGAGTCGGAAACCGCAGCAAGCGTTCTTGTCGTTGGGAGCGAAACTTTTAAGAGCGAAAAGAACGATATAACAAAATAAAGTTTTGAACACTGATTATAACTCATATAAACCTATAGTTTCTACTACCAAGCGGCCGCGCCGCTTTGCGCGTAATTGCGGTATAAGCTTAAAGGTGCCGCTCCACATGAGAGTAAATATGCGAGTAACTCTCAAAAACTCTCGAGAGTTACTCGCAGAAGGTTGTCCATTTGAGAGTTAATTTCGGAGATTTTTTTTTTCAAGACCAATATCTTGATTTTTTTGACATCTTACTTTGGCGAGTTCTCGAGAGCTACTAGCGAAATTCAAACGCAATTCGTATCTGGCGAGCAAATCTCCGAGAGTTCAGTGGGTGCGTGTCGACTAGAGAGCAGAATCACTTTTGACAGCTCGCAGAAACTAGCTCGCGAGTTTTTGCGAGTTTCTGGGAGCGACTCTCAGAGACATGTCCATTTGCGAGTAGTTGCTATCGAGAGGTTCTCGCCGCCATTTACTCTCATGTGGAACGGCACCTTAAGCTGCGTAAGTTTACCACCGCGCAAAAGAACCGTCAAAATTTGCATGGAAAATCTTTTAAGCTAACCTTACACGGTCAATATGTTTACTTCAATATATTGAAAGGCCTTCCATAAAAATTGAATCCCTTTGATTCGCTTCAATATGGCCCTTACACAATCAATATATTAAACAACAATAATATTGAAGCAAAATTATTGACCGTATAATGCAGGCTTTACGCAACCGTCGTAAGTTTACGCAACGATTTTGGTGTGCAAACAACCTCGTAAACTTACGCAAATGTCAAATACGGAAATCTCGGGAAATTATGAAATTTAGCTGCAACAATAAGAATTTCTTTTATGCCATTTGTTCCCATTTTTTAAATTAATTTTACTGTTTCACTTATTCTCGTAATTTTCAACTTCTAATTTTGGGGCTGCTGAGAGAAGACTGCCAAACAGCTGATCGATACGCAACTTATTTGATGAAATCGGTAAATTGATCTCATCGATGATTTTTTTTCACACAATAAATTCGCAAGACAGAATAGAGAGTAGGTCTGTTGAGGAAAATTTCTAAAAACTATAGTAGAAATCAAAAAGGCTTTTTTTAAAAATAGTTTTATTGATTTTTTTCTTTTGTTGGTAATACTAGTAAAACTGAGTAAAAAATGATCCTAGTTTTTCGAATAAAAACTAGTAAAATGTAAATTTTTATCAGAAAACGTCATAAATTACACAATTTTTCGATCAAAATCATAATTGTAGTTTAATTTATTTTTTAAATAAAAATACTACTCACCCTTAATCTCTGATCCGCCACTGTCCAAACTCTGCTAGCGAAATCGTTTGATGTTGCAAGGATCATGGACCCAGTTGAGTCAAAATCTACAGAATTGACTGCAGCATTACTGCCGACTAAGGCACCACGTGGCTCCAGAACATCTGAAATTACCAAAAAAATTATACTATATAGAAATAAATTCGAATATGGGAAAAATTACTTTTGCCAACATCCCATAATTTGACTTTTCGATCTGCACCGCCCGTGGCCACTAAACGTTCAACTGGACTCCAACGGACGGCATTTACTTCTCCATCATGTGCCTCCTGCGGAAAACAAATAGAAATCGTTAGAATCGTAATTTCAACAAAATCTAATGCGAACTCACAAATTTTAAATGAACGGTTGTTGGAAGAGAATCACTATAAAATCCTGTCATTTTGACTGGAGCACCACATAAATCGCTTAAGCTACCCCTATCGCTACGATCGGGTGGAAGTGAAATCGGACTACTGGAACGACGATTCTCGCGGGCCGCCTCTTCCAAATCACGCCGCATTTTATCGGAACGTTTCCTATGAAAAAACGATCGAAATCTTTCCTCAGATTTAGTGAATGTACAATTAGTTAGCGTTTATCGTACAGGCGTTAGTACATCAATGAGGCGATTTTAGATTTATTTCAAATTTTTAACGTTTCAATTTTTTATTGCATTTAATTAAAAATTTATCTCTTAACCATTCGCTAATCGTAGCAGAAGTATATAGAAATTCTTATAAAACCATTTTATAAAATGCGATCCCATTTACGAGAAATATTTACATATAATGAAATTTAAGAGCGATAAGATTGATTTCGAGTAACGAATTTATATACAAAAATGTCATCTGCAGATAAATAAATCGAAAGTAGACGAAATGATTATTAATTTGAAAAAATCTAAAACTGCCAATCAGAGATATTTTGAATAGAATCGTATCCGATGCATGATCGATGAGACAATCGAAAAAGTTAAATGCTTGATGCAATGCAAACGCGGAAAACAATCGAAGTTCATGCAAAAATTGTTATATTCGAAAATGATGCGGAGATATCGTCATGGATTGTCAGATCTTCTAAAATTTCGGCTCAAATTTCAATTGATTAATACTTACAGTTAACCAATGTAAATTGTTTTCACCTGTATTAATCGAGCATCACTTATTTTGCTAAATATTTTCTAACTACGGAATAATTGAGTTAATCGGAAAGGGTGATTGTTTCATACAACAACTACAATAGAAAAAACTAAAATGTGTTTAGTAAAAAATTAAAACCATTCTTTTAACTAAACGAAACAAAAAAATTGGAAAAAAAACATAAGTGCATTGTAAAAACTCAAACTATAAGAAAACTACATTTGTAAACAAGAACATATAAAATGTCAACGCAAAACAAGTAAAAAAAAAGTGCACGAAAGCCGTGAAAATATAAGCAAAAAAAATCAAACTTTATTTGCTTTGAGATACCTAATAGGAAACCTACTTGATCGATTGAGCTCAAATATTTTTATTTTAGAAAAGCTGAGGTGAATTATTGACAATAGACGACGAGAGTGACCCGAACTCCGATGGCAAGGCACCATTGAAAAGGACTGGCGAGAGAAGGAAATCGGTTGTAACGCCGAAGAAAAAGAAAGTCCTTCTACGCCTAAGAAAAAAGCAGTCATAGAGCAAATAATAAAAATATTTGTTTGAGCGAAAAAAATATTATTTGTTCTTTATCAGGAAATATCAGAACGAAAGTTATTATTAAAAAATATTAGGACGAAAATTTTGTCTAAAGGCCTGTGTCCACATGGAAGTAACTTCTGTCCATGTTTTGCTGTTTTTTCAGAGTCATAACTTCTGGAAGTTAACTTCCAGTTCGTGTTTACACACGAAAAACTTCCAGAAGTCCTTGCTAGAAGCGACTTCTGCAAGTAAACTGCCATGTGGATACAGGCCTTAAAACTTTTTAGGGCTTTGAGCATCTGTTTATTGGATAGGCAATATTGCATACTTTGCGAAATACAAATTTATCTCAAAATCCTGTTTTTTCGCTAACATTTTGTAAGCCACACTAGAAATATTTAATAAAAATATCTTATATGTACAGCACATGACTTTGCTCTACAATATTTAAAGTTTCTGAACAAATATGTAAAAAATAATATTTTTTCTGGAGACATTTGACCCGTTAAATATACGTAAAAACCGTTAAAGCAAAAATGTGGGGAATTTTATATCCTTTAAATTTTGTTACATGCATTTTTCCCAAAAGCGCATAGAATTCAAGGAATTTAAAAAAAACTGTTTAAAAAAAAGTGTTTTCTGTCAATTTTTGGAAAAGTGACGTTAAATATAACGGGTTATTTTTCCAAAAAATGACAGAAAACTACGATTTTGGTAAAACTCATCCACAAAAAGTTTCAAGTCGCTAGCTCAGCGCGTTTTCAAGTTATTTAAGATACGTAAAGCGAACAGATTGACAGATAGACAGCCATCCTCATCATTTTTCCTGAAAAGGACTTCGTATTAATCAGAAAGTTTCTATCTGCCCCCGATATCGAATCGGTCATCGTCAGGAATACAATATTTCCCTTCTATAGCTACGCAGAGGAAAGAAAGAACAGTTTTTCGACAATTTTCAAGAAAATAATTAAGAGTTTTCAAGAAATAAATAACGAAAACAAACAATGATATTTAAATCTAAACGAAAAACCATGATATACTACCCTATTTCCACAGACAACAAGACACTCGCAGAAGTTTTGCTTTTGATTAATCATTTTGCACTTAAAAAGTCCAAAAATTCGTATCGCCGGAATTTTTGATAATAAGAAGAAACATCAATTTCACAAATTTTAAACTACAGGTTTTTGCGAATTTTGGCTGTTTCTACTTGCAAAATTATTTATTGAGAGCAAACTTTTTTTCTTTAGTGGAAACGAGGCCTTGACACCAATAGATTAAGTGAACTAAAAGTAGTTTCATGCATTTTAAACAAATTTTTAAAGAATTTTAAATCCAGAAAAAATTATTTGCTGGGAATTTCATAGAAAGAACACCAACAACATTCAAGCAAGAACCCAAACACCAAAAATAATATTATTTAAAAAAATCGCAAGCAAGACCATCAGAGATAATTAATTTGTATTGTGAATGGGTTGTGAATTTCGAACTTGCAGAGTTTTTGGATAAAAGGATACTTACTTAAGGAAGCTCTCATTCTCCTCGTTTAATTTCTCTGCGTCCTTCGCTTTGTATTTTATTAGACGTTCAACCAACGTTCGGTTTTCATCCTAAAATCAAAATGGAAATTTTATCACTTTTTTTATCAGAATTTTTAATTTAATAATTAGAAAATATGGCGAGTATAAAACAAATTAACGCATTTAGACCTGAAATTAAAGTCAGAATTTCATGAAATTTTCGGAAAAATATAATTAAATACGCCTAAAAACCATTATAACAACAAAAAAATTAACATATAAGGGTTGTGGAAAACCACCAGTCCCATATACATATAATACGGTAGATTCAAAAACAAAACAAAAAAATACAGAATATAATTTCTAACACATTAATTGTTATCACCTTTGACTTGATACGAAGCTTTCTTATTTTTCGAAACATTTTACACAACTCTAAGAAGCCACACACCCCAAGATTCTTATTGTAACTAATTCTTAAAATTTTATAATACAATTTTCTTTCCAAGATGACTGTGAATAAAATCCCGAACCACTCACAACTGACTGAATTAATAATTGTGGATTAAAAACTATCACGAAATTCGGTCACTGATGCAGTTTAAAAATGTTTCGGACTTCCTTCCTTGAACTGCCACGTTTCAAACGTTGTACAAATAAAATTCAAATTATGAGAAAACGTGGAAATCACAACACAACAAAGAAGGATTAAAATTGCTAATCTCAAGTTTAAATATCAAGTCCAGTGGCACTCGCAGCAGCTGACATCAGAGACAAATTGCAATGCAATTAAAATTAAATTCTATTTGGAACAATTCCAAAATAATATTCAAACTCCCGGATGCACAGCTAACAGAATGACAAAATTCTCGCTGTGTCAAAGTATTAACCCTGGATATAAATACATTAAATTGAGGGAAATTCACAACAAAAACAAAAAAAAAAATCCACAAAAATTAACCACGAACGTAATATGAATTGATTTGCTATCGATGAATGTCGTTTGTGTAAAAATCACTTTCATAATCATTAAGCTTGGCGGGGATAATTAAACGTTAATCGTTATTTGGTGGCTGTTTTTTGATTTTTTGTCTATTTTAAGTTGCGGTTATTACGAATGAGTAAATGTCACAAAATATTTATTGTAATTTGAATGCGTGTGTGTTTTTTTTTTTGAGTTAAATGTCATATGGAATTGCTGTACAGAAATTTCTTAATTTACTTTCGTTTTATTTACACGAAATCAAATAAGAAATTTGTTTCAGGTAAATTGGATATAAATTGGCCAAATGTTTACATTTTGTAAAATGTTTTTTCTTCTTTGATTACTCCTGCTTATAAATTATTTAGTCTAGTTGTTACTAATTGGTGATTTTTGTTTTTCTAGTCGTGGGAAATATTTGGAATGATTGAGAAGAAAATAAAATATAGACAATACAAAATGGTAAATAAAATTGTTAGTGAAATTTCAATTTTTGAGGGGAAAAAAATTTCGAACATGCACAACTTTCCAATTTCAAGTACAGTCAAACCTCCAGATAGCGAAATTTTAATATAACAAAATTATTCCCAGAACTTTGAACGAGAAACACGAGAAAAACTATCCCATATAACGAAATTTTTTCGTTCCTCTAGTGATTTCGTAATATGTAGGTTCCACTGTATTTCTTTTGATTTTAGTCATAAACTTTGTCAAATGTACTTTTGACTCCTTTCCGTGCTTAAAGTTCAATTTTTTACATTTCTTGCGCGAAGTGCGCTACGATTTTGTTTATGAAATCAATTATTTCGAAAAATTACGAAACCACAATACTAAAAAACTGATGAAGCGCAGGTTGTGTAATTCCAAGCGCGCATTGCTTTAGCGAGCATTTAGAATGATGCCGAAGTAGCAATTTGAGTTGTTAAACCCTTCAAAACTATTATTTCAATGTGCATTCAAAGTTTACTTTGATGCGAGCTCTCATATTGATTTTCAAGCACTCAAATTGACACACTTTAATGACATTCTATATGCTTTCCAACGCGGTGCGCGCCTACACTAAGAAAGAAATCTCAACTTCAAGGTTTTCAATCCAACCATAGTCACAGAAGCTTCAACCTGAAGCTGGAAAACAACAAATATCTCGAAATCGACTGCAGCAGCCTAAACCGGAATTGGGATTACTAAAAACTCGCCATATTGGATACTTTGATGTAACGGTAATCCAGCAAAAGGTGGCAGGATCGCCCCACTTCAGGATCAAATCTGTCTGCAAAATTTTATGGCTGTAATTTAAGTAGTTTTTGCGAGATCCTGTGCACTAACTAAGATACTGACAGACAGAAAAACATTTTTGTTACATGCCTCTAATGTACTCTGGAGTGTCCAAGTAATGTTTTTTTTTTTCGAAAAATTAAGAGGCCGAAATTTTTCATGAATACAATTTCATAAATAGATTTGCATAAGAAAGTAAAAAGTAATTGCTGTGGTATAAATTATTGGAAAAATCACAAAAAAAACATTTCAATGATATCATTGACCTTTCAAAAGCAATTTCCAACATTACGCAAAAGACACCCCCAATAACGTCACTTTTCAAAGTCATAGAAATCATTTTAATTTGCGCCATTCCATCAGGTTGGAATGTTTGTTAATTGCCAGTAATTCACTCCCAATGGCCGCAAAAAGCTTTTAGTTAAATCACAAGTGAAACTAACGTCGATTTTATCGAATATCGAGAAACCGCAAAGCTTCGCCTGAAAGTGATTGGAAAATTTCTCAACTGAAATAAAATTGAAATGCAGTCAAATTCATTATTAAATAAACAAGTCGATAAATACACGATTTATGGTAATTTATGCCGAGCTAATAGCTTATCTAATAGTTTATCTATTACAAGTGTATGTATGGGTGATTTTGTAATTGAACTGGCCGACCATTTATATTAGAGCACGGGGTGCTTCCCAAATCCCCTACCGCTCTCCACGATTGATTTTTTTCATTTGAAAACCGAAATCGTCATACAATTGTACGAAACTAATTAGAGAGACCATTAATTAATTAGAAGCCAACCTGAACTCTACGTAGTTTTTCCTCCAGCGAAGCGAAAGCCAACTGAAGTGCAGTGTGCTCATCTCGAAGCATTGTGTTGAGACCTTTGAGCTCGTGGAGGCTAGATGTTAACATTTGGACCTCTGCTTTTAAGCTACCGTTGGTTGTTATCTGCTCAGCGAGACTGAAATAAAGATGATACGCACATGAATCTCATCTTTGGGTTTAAAAATCCTACAAAATTTCCTACCTGATCTCCTTCTCGGCCAGGACTTTGGTCTGCTTCTCCAATTTGATATTCAAATCGACAATCATTTGGGCGTTTTCCCCCTTCCGCTTGTGTAATTCCGTCAATTCCTCCTGCTGGGTCAACAGCTTCTTCTCCAGCGCACCGATTTTAATGTTTGTGGCAGCGGAGTCTCCGCTTCCACCACCTGTTGCCAGGCCACTCCGCAGATTCTCATTCTCGATATTAAGCTTGAGGTAGTCAGCTTTGAGTTGTTCTGTGGTAGCCACAAGGCGATTATCTGCTCGAAAAAGGCGTCAATCCAGAAAATCTTTTTTGTGTTTTTGTTCCCCACGGAATTGAGGTTATATTACTTACTGTGCGCTATTAAATCCTTGTAGCTTCCGGATTCCCTCTTGTTGCGGTCCCGCAGCCGATCAATAAGCAACTGGCGCCAATCTGGCTCCTCCGCGGACATTCTTTTCAATTTTATTTCCTGCTACGCACCGAATCCTTGCACATTCAAAACAAAAACAAAACCTTCCCTGAACGATGGAATTTTCGTCTTTTTCGAGGAATTTTCTGGGGAATGGAACGGACGAATGTTCTCCCGTGGTCCTGTGGTGTTTTTGCCAATCTGCAACTGATTACAGTTTATTTTTATTGGTTTAAAGGGCGAAATCGACGACCGAACTTTGTTTCTTGCACAAGAATGACACAAACCAGGCACACACACAAGCACGAAAAAGTGACATTTCTAGTCTGATGGCGAAAACTGATGCTATTATGACTCACAAAAGCCTTTGTTTTCTATAACCCTGAAAGTATAAATTACCTCGGGTTTCTGTCTGAATTAACTTAGCTCAGGCACTTTTCTAAGGTCCGAACCAGAATGGCGTAGACAAAGATAGTGGCGCCGCCAAGCGGTCAAAAATGGAACTTTTCCGCGTACGTAGGACGTGGCGCCGCTAAGCGGCTAAGAAAGGAACTTTTCCGCGTACGTAGGACGTGGCGCCGTGGCTGAAAAGGAAACTTTAACGGGCGGGAAATTTGCAAAATGTCTTCAAAGAAAATTTTCTTTGCTTGTAAAAAAGTCAAAAGTAAAGTGTAGAGGATTCTCTTTATTAAAACAATTAAATAAGTCCTATTATTTCAGCAATTGAACGGAAAAAAAATTAACGGCGAATTTACAGTCTTTGTTTTCAAAATACAAAGTATTTCACGTAAAAAAAATACAAAAATGTGTGGGGGAGGGCGGAGGGAGTGGATTTTGATATAAAGATAAGTTATGTGAAATCATATTCTAAACACATTTCGTCTTTATAAATTTTTCGATACGATACACAGTTTTCAAGAAAACAGGAAAAAATGGCTAAAATAACTTCTCGTTAAGAGTGACTCAATTTTTTTTATTTTACTTAAATATTCAATAATAATATTTTTGGGAATGTCATTTTAATAGGACCGCTTTTGAATTCAAATTTCTGTATCCATTTATATTTAATATGTGACGATGTGATATGAATATCAATTAGAAAAAAATACTCATAAAAAAATAAAAGCCAAGAAGATCAATTGAATTGACGCAACTGTGAAAAAAAAAGATGCGATGAGTTTCAGGTAACATAAGAAGAAAATATGCGTAACGAGAGACACTTAAACGGTCTATTCGACTGCATTGCATACAAAACATACAAAATAGATCTTCTTCAGGTAGACAGACAGATAGATAGAAAAAAAGTTGAAAAAAATACAACAGGTTGACGTCAGATTTACATTCAGAGACATATCAGGGTTGATTTTCAATTGGAATCGTTTGAAATGGCTTGGCTTGTGCAGCTGCCGGGATTTAAAGTTACTTCATTTGATACCGCATTAGATGGCTAGACTTGAAAATACAGCAGGCTCAGGTGAACTACGAAGCATACCTTAATAGAAAGGTGGAAATACATTTATGGTAACAATTACATATACGAGCATATGCAACAGAAAAAAATTCTCTTCGAATTGAGTGTTCGGCGGTGTTAGTAATAATGGTGTTAGTTATGGCGATAGAAAAATCAAGATTGAAACTAAAGACGATGGTAGATGGTCTTCAGAAATTTTTGGGGTTTTCACAACACTTTTTTGAAGAGTAAAATTTCTTTTTTTCCTTTTTGAACAGCCTTTTTGAACAATTTCTTTTTTTGAACAGTGGAAACAATAGTTTAAAATGCACTTATAGAGGTTTCCCACTTCTGGTTTTTTGTGCGACATATTAATTCAATTTTTAAGTAAAAAAAACTCAATCCTGACATCTTCTTACATATTTATAAAGTGTTAATCGCTCCTCTGTCTGTCACCTTTTATACACTATACTAGCAGACCCTTCGTTACCAGCTTAAAGTTTCTTGTATTAATTTTAGAATGCCAAAAAACCACAAATAACTTAAAAACTTTTGGGAAAAACGTTATCCTTACAGGACCTTCCCTTTCGAACTTCGAAAATCTAATAACCGGATTCGTGATCAGCGACCCCAAAAACCCCATAATGCCAATTTTTCCGGAGAAAAATGGGAAAAAGGACATTTGCGTTATCCTTACAGGACCTTTTGTTTCAGCGACCCCGGAAACCCCCTTATGCCGATTTTTCCCGGGAAAACCGGGAAAAAGGATATTTTCGTTATCCTTACAGGCCTTTCCATTTCGAATTTTGAAAATCTAACATAGCTAAAAATCTGCTCCTGGCAACGCAGATCATTTTGGAAAAAACCGCGTAAAAATCGGTCCAGTAGTATTTGAGTTTTATGATCTCAAACAGACAGACATACTAACAAACAGACAGAGAAACAGGCAAACATCCATTTATATATATATATAGATAGATGATATAATTATGTAGGAGCATATTAGATTTAGTATACCGTCTGTAACGCATCGATCCAACCATCGGACACAAAAATTGACTACACTAGGGTGTTAGGGATGACAAAAGATTTTGATTCCCGCATGTCCGTCCGTCTGTCTGTCTGTCTCTCTGTCCGTCTGTCTGTCTGTCTGTTCGTCCGTCCGTCCGTCCATCCGTCCGCCCGTCTGTCTGTCCGTCCGTATGTCTGCACTCAGAAAAATGTCCAGGTCAACTTTTTGTCAGGTTAACTCTGACCTTACAGAGGTGTCTGTAAGCCAGCTAGCGGTCAGAGTTAACCTATCTAAGGTCAACTCATGCAGCTCCCAATGCCCTACTTCACCTGCTGGTGGCTTAATTTCAGAATTTCTCCGACCACAGGTCAACTCAGTTTTACTTGCCCACATGCAGGCGAACGCGCGCCTGCCCGAGGCCAATTACGCCGTATGTAGGTCGTCGAGTTAGCCTCCATTTTTCTGAGTGTGGCTTTCCGCTCCTCTGTCTGTCCATGATTACCTTTGAAAGTATTGAGATAGACACTTGAAATTTTTACGGTTGCGTACCCTTTTTTGCTGTCTCCTGGCGGTTTGAAACAATTTCAACCCCGTTTTCGTCATTAAATAGCTCGCATCTCCCAATAAAAATTTCGTTATTGCCTATAAACAAATCTGGGGTCACCAGCAACAACCGAGTTAAGTCGAATTGCAATAATGAACTGCCATGAAAATCGACTTAAGCGTTTATTGCTTGTGGCACAAAAAATTTACCATACAGAGGTTCACAGAAGTAACAAATCGAAGTTGTTTTTCTTGGCGTTTTTTTAATGTGGTCCAGGACGACACTACACAAATTAAACTTTCTAAAATTTTCTTGAAAACAAGATTGAGGACAAGCCTTAAAGCTATAGTAAAGAATAAAACTTTTCTTGAAAAAAAAAATATTAAATTCTTTAATGCTAGAAATGAAAATCAAAAAATTTATTGAACTTTTCAAAAATCACCACTCTAGACCCTCCACAAACACTCATAGTCAGAAATGACGTTGAAAAAATAACTGAAAAAATGCACTTTGTAAAAGTGCAGTTGCACTCCAAGAAAATTGTCGATCTGCAAAGTATGCTAGCAATTTCTCCCTTTTCCCTTCACCAGCCCGCATTTCAACTATGGGTGAACCTACACAACTTCCAATCTACAGAAGTGCCCAAATCAAAACAAACTCCACTTGGTGCTGAGTAAACATTAAATTCAAGCCGGCTTCGGCTAAAGAAACAAACTCGAGCAACGTTTACTGGTGAGATAAAACAGTAGGAAAGGTTTTGTCCAAGATCACCAACACTTCAACGGTCTACAGGTGATCCTTATACATATATGGACGTTGAATGCATCTATTTAGCCTCTCTCACTCTCTTAACACATTCGCTTCCGGACCTCTCCTGGCCGTTGTGTAATTGCACACACGTAGACCGTCGATTTTACCTGGTGATCTCGATCATACAACGGTTTGACGCTAGATTGAATTGTAAACGTAAACCTGATTTGGTCGCTTGCTTGTATTTGGAGTATGGAGTTTGCTTTGGGAACAGTTTGATAGCTTCTTTGGGTCCGTTGCCACCACGATCACTTCACGTTGTTTAGTTGAGTTCGTGCTGTTGAATCGGTCTAACTGAAATTGCGCGCTTCAGGTGATCGAACTTACCTGTCGAGTAATCCTTTCGCGAATTCATCAAATCCACTATAGCGATTCTGTACAATTTATTTCGGAAGATCGCCATTTAGACGATCTTGGAACCTAAAAACCCTCATTTTGAAGATTCTGCAAATCGTGAAGTTACCTGCTGTTAATCTTTCTTTTTTTTTGCTTAACGTTTTATACACAAAGTGCAGTTTGCCGGGTATCGATCACCGTCGAATGTGCCGCTTCCTCTCGAGTGCATGATTAATTAGACGGGAGAAGATACTAAAAAAGTGATCTTCAATAATTAAAGTCTAACGGTATTGGTCGGTACTTGATCTTCATGGTGATCTTGTATATCTATAGATACTCACATGGAATATTGTTTATATTTAGTAAGCAAGTTTGAACATTTCATATAGAGTGGTGATCTTGTTGTACGAATTCAGAATACGCAGACGCAACTTAAAAGTGTTTTTTTTTTCATTTTATTTTAAATCGATTGTCCGGTTTTGACCATCGCGATTCTTGTTTTTGAAGAACCAACTCACCTGACTTCCTTGTTGTGGGTTCTTTTTCGCCTTCGTTTTGGTTCCTCTCGAGTGTAACTTTCCCGGGTGAATTTCAAGTGAATTTCACCGTCTCACATCCAGCATCCGACCAAAATGAAGATGATGTTGATGATCATGTGCTTGATTTCCAGTTTGTTTGTGCCGTGCTAAAAAATTTCAAATTGATCGGTTGACCTCCTTAATTCTGGCTGGCGGTATTTAGTCGCCCATAGCCACGATCAATTCTTAAATTTGGGTTATTCTGACACACATACGACACTGCATAAACGTGTGTATCTGAAAAGGTATCGTTGATTTAACAAATAGCCGATCTTAAGCAAATGTTTGATGCGAATATGTGATTTCTGTTGATTCACATCCAAGTGGAAAAAAGTAAACCAACATCTTGAAAGTGTGTTAACGAAAAGTTCTCATTTTATGCAAATCGGGAAAATTTACAGCATTCGATTGTGATTTGAAATGCGTGAGTTAAATTGTTTTTTTTTGTCTTTTGTTTTCGTACTGATTATCTGAAACCAGAATTTAAGTGGATCTAATTAAATTTTATGGGAAAATTGATACCTGTTTACTGGGATTATTTGGATTATTATTGCGAAAATCATTTTAATGGTAAGTGGTAAACTTTTTATAGACTAACTAGAAACTACTTGGGTTATAGAAAACCACCAGATATAAAAATCATAAAAATTTTCTATTTATCAACAATTATTATGAACATAACAAAAGCTATAATTACCAATCTGGCAATTATTGAAAACCCGTATGGTGATTTAAGTGAACGGCGAACAGTTTTATCAAAATTCTACTTTGAAGTCAAACTTTTCAAAAAGATTTTTTTAAATTTATTCCAATCGGATTTTGATGTATGGGAGTTTTATGTAGAATCATATCCTAAATAACTTTTGTTGTTGCACTTTTTTGATAAGATGCACCGTTTTTGAGATATCCGCAAAAAAGTTTTCTTTCGTATGGGGGGTACCCCCCTAATGGTCCATTTTTGCCCATTAACGAACTTAGCCTTGCAATTTACGAAAAACGAATCTGGTTAAAATTTCAAGTCTCTAGCTCAATCCGTGCGCCCGCAATCCGCGCCACAGACGGACAGATGGACAGACGGACGGACGGACGGACGGACATGCAAAATTCAATTTTTTTTTATCATTTTAAACACACTGGTGTAATTCTTTTTTGTGTGTGATGACGGGATCTTAGCGTTACAAACGGTAAGGCAAAGTTAATATACCCTTTGGGTTCACGCTACGGGTATAAAAAATCGACCCCTGATTTTTGCAGAAGAAGCATTATTACAAAAATGTCTTTCTGTCTGTTAGTCTGTCAGTATGTGTATAAGATTTCTCAAAAAACTATTGGAGCTAGAGCCATGCAATTTTATATGGATGTTTGGTCCTGGAATCCTATCAACTTTTGGTGGAAATCCGCTAACCAAAAATCACTAAAATTTTCCGCTAACCAACCATTATTAAAAATGGTCGTATAAAAATACACCGCGTAAAACCAGAGTTCAGTTTAATGAAAAATGCTGCGCTGAGTTGTGATTTCATATTTTTCGGGGACCGAGAACCCGCTTTTAAACAAGAAAAAAGTGGAAGAAAAATATCGTTTTTTTGCTGCTCTTCAACATATCCGAGTTTCATCAAAATTCTTTTTTGTAAATTTGAAGAAATGACAATCAAAAATTTCCAATTTAGTGAATTAAATTTTAGGGCCCTTGGTTTCGACGTACCTCGACCTACAACCAATAATTTCCAAAAAATTACTTTACCCAATATTTTTCCTCCAATTATCGCCATCTCTCGTAATTAATTTATTAAAATTGATTAGATCAAGGAAAATTTGGATACATTTCATTTCTATATAAAATTACTGCATTTTTTTGCACATTAAATCCAATTCAAATAAATAAGAAAATATTAAAAGTCTATTTTTTTTGCATTCCCACAACATAAATGTAAAAAAACGCCCATAAACCCCAATCGATTCGCAATCAATAGACAAAAAAAAAGCCACGAAGAAAGGCCTTTGAACTGATTTAATTAATTTGTAAACTTGTCCATCACGGATCATTTAAAAGTGATCTACGAACTCAAACACCATAAATCCGACAGTATATTATAATTCCATTTGTCGAAGCTTTTAACGTTATTTCCCAACCTCGACCATAAAATGATCATAATCATTCTAGATATCGATATCAATTTACTTAATTTAAACATTAGTATGAGTAGATAGTGAAAGAAATCACTCTTATCATGAGCATTTTGTTTTGAAATTTTCTGACATCAATAGCGACGATTGAGAGAACGGAATTTAAGAAAGAAAACAAAAAAATAAATAAAATCACACATCAAAAACACGGGCACATACATACTTTTGTGTTACGTTGCCTAATTGATGTCCTCTGAATTTCAGATCAATCGATGGTTAGTATAAACACTGGACTCGCACGACTATGGCTATGATACAAGTTAATCAATATGCAAATTATTTGTAGGTAACATTAAGATCTCTTCTCAATGGAATTGAAATCAAAGTCATTAGTTTTTGACATTCAAATCGAATTTAATAAACTGCTGTGCTGGATCTGATCTATCCTGGTGCGGTTATTAAGATTTTGTACACAAATGATTTTCAATTTATGTGAACATTAAAAAGTCTGGGCCGCACTTGTTTACCCTGCGATATCTCAGCAATCTTAAGCATTTCAGTGGTACCCGCCTAACCTATGCTGTGCCACCATAGACTTTTTGGATAACTGATTCGATCATTTATTTCTATCTAATAGTCACATATGCATTGGACTGTCAATACCAGATGTAAATTATTAATCAAACAGCTTTCAAGCAGTATTTTTTTTTCGGTTAGTCGATTGTCTGGCTACAATGGATGCCATGCAATTCTATAAAGTTGCCATTGGTTGACCTTAAAATTGACAGGTGATCTATCCGAACTAAATGAGTTGATGATGCATATGTGAAACAGCAAATTTCCAATGAAGATAAGCAACGAATCTTGCATAAATCCGATGACAATTTAAGCTCTTGATAAATGGTTTGGTATTGTTTCGGGTTCGTCGCTTATGGATGAAATCTTTCGTTTGACCGATCGATTCGATTGAAATCAAATTATTTGAATTCTATTACTTGAATTGAATCGCGCCTATTCTCTAATGAGTGGTGCTTTACTTAATTAGTTTCTTCAGTTCCATCAATTCCATTTCCAAGTGAAAATTATTTAATTTAATTATATTTCACCAGAAACATGTTGTGTGGTAAATGGCAACTACAGCTGAAGATATTGAATATTTAAATGGAACAGTCGGTTTTTGGTTTAATTTTTTTCAGCTTTAAAATCCATATTGCCTGTCTATAAGATATCTTGATGCCATTCCCTGTACTGCGAGTACAACTAACCCTGTCTTGTCGCAGCCTACGAAACGCAACGCCAGCTACAATAGAAATGGTAGCCAATTGACAAAAAATTTCTTTTTTCCGAATTGCAAAACACAAAAAGGATTTATACTTTTAAGACCCCTGACGATTTTTTACATAATACTGATTAGTTTTTAACAGATTTTTTTCTATGGAGTTTAGTACAGCCGTAACACTACCGCAGACCTCCCCCCTCTTTTAAAAGTGTGACGTATTTTTTCCATTGTTGTAATTGAACCTTTATGAATACTTGAAGAAATTTTACTTCATTAAAAGAAGTAATTTTCAACAAGAAATGCTTAAAATTAAACATTACATGAAATAACTATCAATACAAAAAAATCTCACTCTAACTGTTCAAATGTTTCAACTTTTAAGGACATTTGGAGGGTTTTGAGGAATATTTTTTTAAAGTTTTTGCATTTGCTTATTAAATTTAGCCTTGTTTTTTTTTTACAAATTATTGATTTTTAGTTATTAGTTTATATTGTAAAATCTTCTACCTCGGTCAGCGTTCGAACCTCTTTTGTTCAACAATTCAACAATTTTTGTTGAAAATTCAACAATTTTGTTGAAAGTTAAACACTTTTTGTTGAAAATTAAACACTTTTTGTTGAAGCAAATTTACTTATTTTAATAAAATAATTTTAACATAAAATGAAGTACATTTAAAATTTGTTTGACGGAAATTTCACAGCGCACACTTAAATAATTACTAAATAAATATATCATTCTTTAACATTAATAAATCATTTAACCAGCAATTTTCTGCTCAATACTCACCTGATCGAGTGAGTGAGCGCACCTTTTGTCTGACATTACAAATGCAAAATTCAAAATCAATGCACGAAGAAGTTCAGGTAACCAATTTCAATCTACAATGGTTATACATACTTATATTATTGTTACACCTTTTGAATTTGCTGCACACCTCAAAGTTCCGACGGACGCGACGACGTCTCAAGTGAAAATGAAATCTTGGACAGTGTTTCTGTTTGGTTTGAAATGAAGAATTGAGTCAGGTTCGAATCAAGGAGTTTTTCGACTGCATCTCAAGCATCAGTACTTCACCGCGGACTTCAGACAGGATGGCGATGAAGTACCATTTTTGTTATATAAGTGTATAAATTTGATTATTTTTACTCAAAATATACCAAGTTGGATTACACTTGGCGAGAACTCCATGCACTCTTGCTTGACGTTGTGGTATGATTGACTTTTCGATTTGGGAAATTCTGCTAGAAAATGAAAATAGTTTCCAGCAAAGTGAATTCGAGTTAAAATAAATATTTTCATTGCATGTCTCGATTGTATGGTAAATTTGTTACTTTTTTGCATTGGAAATATGGACAAATGTCGGTGCATCACATCATCTTCAAGAGCGGCTTCACTTCAAATCAACTCGAACTTTGGCTGAACAAAAGAAGAATAAAAAGTATAAAATCTTCTTTTAATGCTGATGGAATATGTTATGCTTTGGTTACCTTTTTGCGTTATTTAGTCACGATTCATTTCGAGTTGATTTAAAGAAGTTTTGAATTAGTCGGCAAAATCTGATACCAACCAAGTTGAGGAGGTCGGAACCGATGGACGGGCGCGCGAAATGTTGATGCAGTGCCAAACAAACTGCCAGTGAAACTATTTAATGATGAATGGATGAGGAATAATTTCAATCGAGTTGATTCATTATTATAATTCATCTGGTAATTCTTCAGGTGTACTGGATAAGTATGCTTGCTTACCGATCCCAAGTGACTGCACATTAATTTGATTGCTTCTAGACATGATCAGCTGGTGTTCGAGTTTCAACTTCATGCAGCTGAAAGTCTGATACAAATGAAGAAGATTCATGCAATTCAATTTGCAAATTTACTTCTATTAATGTGATGGAAGAAATTTTAGGTTCGTTTAATTTATCACGGATGGTGTAGCTGGGAAAACAGAAAATCTACTTAAATTCGAAGGGAAACTGTTTGAAGATTGTTAGTGGAAATCCGTTATTTTGTTGAATGATTTTCCACTGAATTTTTTGCAGGTGATTGGTTTATGTCGAAAATAATTAACAAATGGAAATGAATTATTAATTAATCTCGGAATTTCTTTTTAAACATCTTAAATATTTGCACAAGAAAGTTACATGTAGTAAAGTTTTGAGCAAAATATACTTATTTTTGGAAAATTCCGGAAAAATGGTCATTTTTTTGTCCATATCTGGGTATATGATTTTTGATTTTTCACAGTGCAACTTTTCGAAAGCAAAACATGTTTTGCTGTCTTAAAAAAGAGAAAAAACGACAAAATATACTATGTAGGGTGACCATATTTGTTTAGTCAATCTGGAATAACATGGGCAGCCAGCGGAGGGGATATACAAAAGCGCCGCCGGCGAAATCATTTGAACAATACCCGCCACTTGTGGAAAATCGTTAAAAAAAATGGGCCGTAGGCAAAAAAAAATGTAATTTACAGCAACCTTCAGCCGAAGTAGAGAGCTTTTTGCATATTTAGTGATCGTTTTGTCTAGCGTTTGATAATTTGTCACACTGAATTGCAAAACCCGTGACAAAAGTTTAGTTTCTGACACGCCGGGACAGCATGTCTAAATCTGGCACTGTCCCGGCCATTCCGGAAATGTAAAACCCAGAGAGGCAAACCATTTTTTTAAACCGAACCAAAATTCATTGAACTATTCAAATTTTAGTGAATCAAACCCAAACCATACACCGAATTACTCTAACGATAAATTGTCGAATAAAATCAAAACCAAAACAGTTTTTAAAACAAAAGATTAACCAAAAACCTTCAATTCCAAAACCAAAACCGCAACTAACTTTTTTAAATTTTACAAAATAAAACCAAAAGCAGAACCAAATTTTGAAAATTCAGGCACCAACACCAACACCGGAACCAAAAACCAGAAATCTAATTCAGCCTTGAAGCAAAACCGAACCACACTCAAAAAACTCTTGGTTTGCATTTCTACTAAAAACTGTGTATACTTTTAGCGTAAACTTAATTTTTACATCCACAAAAAATGCATTGCAGGTGACAATTCTTATGTATCAAAGTAAAATGCAGAAATCTTCCAAAAATTTCAGTTTCGTGGAATTTTCATATGAGATATAGTTTTTTGTTTTTATTAAGTGCTAAAACCTTCTAAAACTCTGCAATATCTCTCACTTTCCTCGAAAAAGTCTGATTTCTAAAGTGTCGAGTAATTTTTACATCTACAGAAATTCTCAACAAGATTTTGCCTTTTGGTTAAAATGAAAAATGCGAACACATTCGCAGTATGGTCTTTTTATTCAATGGAATAAAATCGCATCCACTTCAGTTAAATGCTGGCGACCATCATCATCAGCAGCTTCTTATCTTAAATGAAAAATCACATTTGGACCCGATCCGTGTGGGCTTACCACAAAGAACTTAACCGGGCAGCGTCCAAACATTAAACATAAACACTGCCAACATATGCGCTGTCGACTTTTAAAAACTCATTAAACGGGCAGTGCGATTATGATAAGGTTAACGAACAAAAGCAAAAAAATAAAATAGGAAGACAAGAAAATGAGAAAAATTATTTTATCGTTTGTGTTAAAAAAAACATCACTTTGAACTCTTTTCATTCGTAGCTTCTCTAAGATTCTCAAAAATGTGGTTAACCAACCCGGGATCGTAAAAATACGTAATATCGACTCGTGGTGTGTATTACGTTTATCCTTACAGCAACAAAAAACCCATAAAACTGATGTTGGGTCTTTAACACCAACTCGGCTCGACTGTAATGCCAAGGAGCAGTTTTTTTCTTCTTCAAGAATTAGTTTTCTTGGCAGCATATAATGAGAAATCAGAATGATCTCGACACTTGTTCAAAAATATATGGCTTCTGTACGAGTCTGTGAGTTTATTGGATCCACCTTTATTGGATACTCGCAATCAGAAAACTATATTCCTGCGGGTAAATAAACTACTTATGTTTACACGGTGTTACTTTTTAAGGCAGAAACACATGAGGTTGGCGAGTGGTAATAGAAAAATTTTCGCGAATAAATGAGAAATCAATAGTTATTCCAATATGTTTTTAATTTTTTAAAGTTATTATTATTTTTTTTTAATTTCTCGACCTCTGGGATTTTAATGTTTGTCTTTATTATTGTAAATGCGTTGCTCTGTCAAATTTTTGGACGTTTCTCTTCTACAAATTTAGACGATTTCACCTCTGCAATAGGTTCTTATTTCAACAATCTTTTTTAGTTTTTTATTTGATTGGCTGTGCCTTTTGCAGGAGGTAAAAGGCCTAAGTTGGTTTGGTAGTCTTTAAAAATTGCGGGATACCACAAACAGCTTAATCGATATGCTGAAACCTCCGATAGTAGAGTAAAGCAGCCATCTTGTTATGCCATTACTTGTTTTTGTTCCATACATCGGTTACTGGTTTGTGGGTTATCGCAGCTTTACGTCTGCATTTTCAGCTACAGTTTAAGCCGCCTGGAGGAAGACTCTTAAAGGTCGCTTCCCAAGTAATACAAAAGGTCGTAAATTGGTCGTCACAACTTTAATTCCGTATCTTTATGGTTACGATGACCACTCTACGACTTTTTATGCTACTTGGGTTAGAACCAAAATTCGAATAAAAATAACATTTCCATCATTTATTCTTCTAAAAAGAATATTGTCGGTTGAAAATATTGACCCTAAGTTCCTACATCTTCTAAGATTAAAAAAAAATAAAAATGTGGCCTATTTAATAATAATAAAATCTCTTTATTTAAAAAAACAAGTGTCTGCAGGCTATGAAATAACAGTCTCCGCCGATTTTACAGATTAAATCATTTTAAAATTCAGTTATTCTAAATCACATTCATTTACGTATTTTCATAATTCTTAGACATTAGAGACAACCCAAAGTATTTTCAAGAAATCGCTTAAAACCACATCTTAAAAACGTCTTATTCGGTAATTTTTCAAACCACATTTTTTTCCTATGTTCGACAGAAGCATTAGAATTTCCGCAATAATCATTACCTACACGCGTTTCAGCCATTATTCCGCGATGAAACTTTAAAAGGAAAGTATTTTCGCAGAACATGTTCTTAAAATTGATCATTCTTTACTCGTATAACTTCGTAGAATTACTTTTCCTTATCCAAACAATTACAGTTCGGTGTATTTTGTGGTTATGAGTCATAAATAAAACCTCATCAGGCGGCCAGAGCCCTTTGGCGTCAAGGATTTTAGAATCGTTTTTATATCGTGCACACCTGTAGATTGAACCAGGTGCGAAGGGCACACACAAAATATATAATTTCTGGTTAAAGGTTCTAACTATAATCTACGTCATTTAAAATTGTAGATTTTATTACTTACCTATAGCCGATGTCGATCTAGTTTAGCACTTTAGATGTGAATCTCGTGCTGAAAAGTTGACCATAAAATCGAAAATTAAAGACCATTCTCGACTAAGCGTCCAGTCATCAAGCGTCAGCTCAAAAGAAGAAACTATTTCCGGTTTTCTGAAGATCTCCATCAACGATAGAGCCGCCATATTTTTAGTACAAAGTAAAGAAGCGGATTCATTAGGTAAAGGTTTTTTACCTTATTTTCGCCAATATCGCAGAGTACCGCGGATTATGTGAACGCAGAACTAACAGCGATATGCAAATTTCTTTAGTGCGCACAGCATAAATTGAAAAGTGGTGAAGATTTGAAGAAAAAAAAAAATTAATTGCTAAAATGTTCGATTTCCAGTTTCGCTCAAATGGACTTTTAATACTTTCGAAATATTTATTCTTTTGATCCTTCTGAGTACGTGATTAGGTTGTAATAAGTTTTAATTTTCTGGTTTCTCGATATTTCTCTTCGTTAATAATTTTTTTTATGACCTTTCGAATTTCGCTTTAACTTTAAGCTGATTTGATTTTAGCGTAAAGTTGAACAAATTTGCATAATGCTCATTTATTAGCAGCATAAATTTTCATATCGATGGCTTAACATTGCAATCAAACATAACTCACACTCTAAATGTTTATATGCCAAAAACGATGACTTCTCGATGGTTGAAAATGGTTGCATAAATACAATAAAAATCACTTTTATTCATAGTCGATGTCTTATTTTGAAAATTAGCTTCTTGCTAAAAGAATTTGGTGAATTTTTTTTTAAGTTTAGAAAGGAAAGATTGAACGTTTGTAGAGTCTTTTGTTTGGTCTTTAAATGGCAATAGAACGTGTTTTGTTATGTTAATTGGTAGAACAGTAGAAGTATTTTGACATTTTCACCGTCGATTTTTTGCGGAATCAATTTGATAGTAAAATGGAGAGACTGGAAGATATAAAAATAGATTTTACCGTAATTTATACTTTTCAGAACAGTGACATATTTTTTTATAGAAAGCTTTTGAAGCGTAGTACGAACGAACCTTGTGTGAGTTTTCATTGAAAAGTTTGATGGGGTTATTAATAATAAATTCGGCTACAAATTTTAAATCTGGAAATCTGAAATTTCAATGGAGGTAGTTTTAAATTGTGTTAAAAAATTCACCAATTTTGTAATTCAAAAAGTTGAGCTAGTGTCGATTTATTCCTCATTAACGTAAGAATGGCTGAACCAATTTCCCTGTGAAATTCACGAAAAACTACCACCAAGGGCTAAAGAGAGGGAGCGGGGCGGACGGGTCCGAAAAGACGCATGAAACGATTTTTTTTAGACAGTCCATTATTTTATTGGATTGGATGTGCGAATTAAACCTTTTGTAGGAGGGCAATTCACTTCCAAAACACTTACATGAAAAACTACTCAACCGATAATAATGAAATTTTGGGCGTATCATCTGAAGAAAGCGGTTAAAGGAAAAAGGGTTTATCCCCAACTCTCTTCTCTTCGACTATTTCTAAAATTCTACACTGCTCGAGTTAATTCGAGTATGCGAATTGAATAGTTTATGGGTTTATTAGAGGGCTTAAACTCTTCTACGTGTGTATTTTACAACTATTTTAAAAATGGCTAAAGCAATTTTCCTGAAATTCTGCAGAAAACTTTGTTGGAAAAACTCTTTTTTTAAATGCCTTTTTCCTGGAATTTTCGTTTAATTATACTAAAGAAAATTATTTGCCACTTTACTGACTTTCTTTCTAGTGACGTAGTTGGAGATTTCCTCCCCTTCCCCCCTCCCCCTCCACACACCTCTCGTGAAAAAATTGGTGGACTATTGAAAAACAAAACTGCTTTTGGGGTCTCAAAATCCACGAATTTTCTTTACGAGACGAAAAATTAACCAAGCTGGAAAAATCTTTAATTCTTCTATTTTTTTCTATCATATAAGAAATTTAAGAGCCATTTTCTATACTAGATAACTTTTTCTAACTTCTTTTTCTAACTTCTTTTTGTAACATCTTTTTTAAACTTGCATGAGTTTTTCCCAAAGGACTTTTTTAGTATTTGATTAATTTTTTTGTTTGTTAAACCACATTAAATTAAACAAAACTCGATATAATATATCAAATATATTTTCAGCCCAGCCATTGTAATACAAAGTTTAGATTGATTTTCACAAAAATTCTTATAAGTAATATCGGCATGCAATAAACACTATTTTTAAACCAGACAATGACATAATAACGTGACCTCTCTAAAAATCAACATCAAAACTTTTATTCGCGTCAAAAAATTAAATATTTTTTTGATTTGTGGCATATGGATGTTAGCAATACGTTTAAAAGCTGTCTAAATGTCAAAATAACACCATGAAAAAAAATTAAACGTGGGTTTTAGACCCGAGGCTTTATCGACTAAAGCATTTACCTTTGAAAATTCCGTCGTTTATTTGTTTTACCATCGATTAGATGATCATAGTCTGGCCTGGTCCATATGAGAAAAGACATTTCCATTAAAAGCACGAGTGAAAAAAAAGTTTCGTTTCATCAAAGAAAAACAGTCGGAATGTTTCACTTTAACACGAGAAGTTGTCGAAGAAAAAAATCTTCCTGAATAACTACTCGCCGACCTACAGCGCGTTCTGATGTTGATTTCTTTGTATGTCCAGGTAGAATCCAAACAAACCCCGAACACTTTTCTTAATTAACGTGTTATGTTTTTTTTTATCTCTCAAGTGCATCTGAAACATCTTTTTCGCTCCCCCGACAACAATTGTTTCTAAAACACGATCGAGATGGTGTTTTTAGGTAGATTCCGCACATTTGCTACACTATGCCGAGTTAATTCCGTGTCAAGCGCAACAAGGAACCCCTTTATTTTCCACCATCATCAGCCGCCAAGATCCCACACGACAAGTTGTTCATTTTGTTTGAAACAACAACGGAAAGAAATCACCATTTCTTGAGAGAAATTTTTTTTTCCCAGTGCATGTTAATCAAGAACCAAAAGAATCAATCTAATGTCTTCACTTTACTCTCGTTCCTCGCTCAAGATTCCACTCAAGATTCTATTCAAGATTCGTCTAAGGAACAATAATTACAGGGGAAAAAACCGCGGCTTCTTATTAAGTAAGCATCCATCGGATCAGAATTCCATGTCCGCTTGTAGAAAAGTCAACTAATATTACAATAATAGTTACGAGCATAATAAATTCCAAGGAGTGGTTTAGTTAGTCGTAAACATAACGCTCATGAAAAATGATTGATGAAATTCTTGAAAAAGATGTCAAAAGATGATGTTGACGGCCTTACGAGATCTTGGATGGCCATAGACAAAGCAGACAAAACTTTTTGGCACGATCAGAAGTCAAATTACTGCTGGTTTTTTTTCTTTTTCTTTTTTTTTTGCCGTGCAGCAAACGACTAGTGTTGAATGTTTTAATGATCCATCCGAATTCAAAACATACATACGTGAATACCTTCGCTAACGTACGAATAGTGCTAAAATTTGATATTTTATACGAAGAGCACTTTTATATATAAGCCGCGATCTTACGAAAATCTTAACCTTTTGATTTAGATTCGCTTCGATTCAATTCGATCGGGAACTTTTTCATTTCTTCACATCCGGTCAAATCTAATCAAGACCTTTTATATTACGATTGCTCGATCGATCAGCTTCTCGAAGTAAGATCGACATTTGTATGTGGAATTATCAAAGACAAGTGATCGTGGCCCAAGGCATCACTTGGAAATACGATTTTGAAAATAGACACGATTGATATAAATGTATCTATATCAAAATTTGTGTATTTTATAGTGATCCGAATTCAATGCCAGGTGAAAATCAGAACGTCCAAGTAGATACCTGTTCTAAATAAATATGTTATTAGATTGATTCGGAAGTTAATGTCGATTTTAATTAGGAGCATTACGAAATATGTGTCATACCCTAAATAGATATTTCATTAACATTTCATTTTTTTTTTTGAATTTCAATGGTAAAATTATATTGGATTCATATTGCAGCCCGAGAGATATCGAGAAACATTTAAAAAACCTTGTGGTAAAATAAAACTATTTTTATTTATAATAATTTAGTTGTAAAAAAATATTAGTTTTCTAGAAATTCAAGAAAAATAAAGTGAAAAGTCATAAATAACTAACTAAGCCACAAAGCACGCAATTGGAGACTACTCTACCGATTTTTCTGAAATTTTGGGTCGTGAGTTCTGATGAAAGCGGTCAGAGAAAAACAGTAAAAGCGGTCACAAATTATGTGATTTTGTTTTAAAAGCCCGGAAATTCTTATCCCACCTTAGTTTGACTCTTTCTAAAATACGACAATTCTCGAGTTAATTCGAGCGTGCGACTTAAACGATTTATCGGGCTATCAGCGGTCCCAGAAAATTCGTGCTAGGTGTCCAATAATTTTGATAATCTCAATTGGGCCCTTTTCAAGGTGTAACACATGGATCAATAAGTCCCGAGACTAACAATGAAAACAACATTTTTTTTGCCAAATTTTTTTTTATTCATCAATATAATCACCTTTTAGGGTGATACAATCGTTCCAACGCTTTTCCAATTTTTCAATACCATGTTTATAAAAAAAATTATCTTTCGCTTCAAAATAAGCTTCAGTTTCAGCGATGACCTCCTCATTTGAGCCAAATCTTTTTCCCTGGAGCATTTTTTTAAGATCAGCAAAGAGCCAGTAGTCACTGGGGGCTAAATCTGGCGAGTATGGGGGGTGGGGAAGCAGATGAAAGCCCAATTCGTTCAATTTTGCCATTGTTTTCATCGACTTGTGGCAGGGTGCATTGTCTTGGTGAAAAAGGATTTTTTTTCTCTGCATGTGCGGTCGTTTTTTTGCGATTTCCTCCTTCAAACGCACCAGCAAGTCAATATAATAATCACTGTTGATCGATTTACCTTTTTCGAGGTAGTCAACTGAGTACGCCATGCGTATCCCAAAAAACTGACGCCATGACTTTGCCAGCTGACTGCTGCGTTTTCGGACGCTTCGGACGGCTTTCGCCAGCTGTGCGCGACTCAGATGACTGCCGCTTCGACTCTGGAGTGTAGTGATGTATCCATGTTTCGTCCATGGACACGTAACGACGCAAGAAATCTTTTTTATTGCGAGTAAATAGCGATAAACAGCTTTCTGAATCATCGACTCGTTGCTGTTTTTGTTCCATCGAAAGCAATCGCGGCACCCACTTGGAAAAAACCTTTTTCATGCTCAATTTTTCATGAAGGATAGTAAATGCACTTCCATATGATATCTGTGTTATCTCAGCAATCTCACGGAGCTTCACTTTACGATCTTTCATTATAATTTTTGTCACTTCACTCACATTTTCCGGTGTAACGGCTTCCACAGGTCTACCCGAGCGTTCCGCGTCATTTGTGTCGGTACGACCACGTTTAAACTCGGCAAACCACCGACAAATCGTTGCTTTTGATGGACAAGAGTCCGGGTAACATTTTTCAATCCATTGTTTCGCTTGCACGGTGTTTTTACCCATTAAAAAACAATGTTTTATCAGAACACGAAACTCGGTTTTTTCCATTTTTTAAACAAACTACAAAACGACTTTACTCCAACCTCGATAACTCAGCTGTTTCTGGTCCGATCGACTTAAAATTTTGACACGTTTCAAGCAAAGGTTAGTACTCTAGAAAGACGTGGTTACTGGTTTACTACGAGCGTCATCTCTGGGTTAGTCTCGGGACTTATTGATCCATGTGTTATCAACTAGAGAGGTGGAGTACTCCTCTTTGTATCGTACACACCAAGCGCCAGTGTGAGTGTGCTGTGACGTAACAACCGCGCTCTGAATGCACCGAAGAATATAAGTTTATCTCGGCAGTATCAAACACCAAACGATTTCGATGGTGGGTAGAAAGTGTGCTATGCCAAAATGTCAAAGCGTTAGGGAAAATAAATGTCCAGCGAAAAAAACTTTCCACCAGTTTCCTAAAAATAAGGAGTTAAGGAAAAAATGGTTACGATTTTGCTAAATTTCAATTAAAAAAGATAACGCACGTTTAGCGTTATGCTCACTGCACTTTGATAGCAGTGCTTTTGAAAACGAGTTAAAATCGAAGCTTTAGAACAAAGAAAATGAAACAAATTCTAAGGCGAGGAAGTAAGTATATTTTATTTCATTTATTGAAATAAGTGCACTCAATCGAAACTGTTGTTCTCAATGGAGCTATTTTTCTCATTTTTTCTTTGATTTTGTCCTGATTAATAGATATGCTAAACTTCGTGTTAACATTCGATGCAAGCAATTTAATCAAAAACTTAAGGAACAGAAAATACTGAAAAGAAAGCGTAGAGCGGACGAAGATTTTCGTCAATCTAAATTAATTTCGTCAATCTTAATCCACAATGTACTAAAAAAATTACAAATAAAAAATACTTTCCATTCAAACTAACTCTATTTTCATATTGCATATACTCTTTAATTTGATCTATTTGTACGTTATATTAAAACACCTAAACAAAAAAACTATATAAACATATCAGATCTAAGTAATCGCATAAATCTCCCATAAGAAACCACTGGCACCTTCGATTCTGTTTAGCGGTTGTGACGTCACACGCGCAATATTTGATAGTAGTGGACGGGAGTACTCCACCTCTCTAGTTGATACACCTTGGGCCCTTTTATAAAATTTTAACTGTTGCCTGAAATTTAAAATTCGAAAAAACGTCTGTTAATATAAAATGTCAGCCCAGGGTGAATTTATTTTAAGATTAGTCAATTTTTTCAACTCGTGGTACGAATTTCACAGTTTTTTTGCTTGGGACGGTATGGAGTTGTACCACAAATTTTATGACCTTGTAGTTAACAAATTGTTGCCGTACGCAATATAAGGCTCTCCGTGTCCATAGAATACGTTATGCTAATTTTACGCTTTTCAGGCTGTCTTCTACATACTTTTTCGGGATTTTTATTTGGAGTTTAGTACTGCCGTTACACTACCGGAGACAACCTCCTCTTTAAAAGTGTTACGTATTTTACAGTATTCGTATTTTACAGGGCTATACTTCAATTGGTTTTGTACATTTCTTCAAGTTTTAGACACTAACATGAAAAATTAATTTTAAAGACTAAAATAATACTAAAAGTTAAAAATAATTCAAAAATTAACGAGCATTTTGACCAAACTGGAAGCAGTCACACACGATTCAACCTAAAACATGATTTCTTATGTTGCACGTGAAAAACAGGGCAAAAAACGATTTATTTGCTAGTATTTATTTACTCTGGCCAAAAATCGTGATCGTGGATCTTGTGCAAAATTCGTATTATCTATACGATTAAATACTGTAGGGCTTTCATGTTTATAAGTTGGTAATGTTTGTACGCATAATCATGTTACGACGTTAAGATCAATTTTGATCATCAGACGATAAACGATCATCTCGCATAAAGTTCGATCTTTAGATCTATGCGGCACGGCGCGGCGGCAGTTCGGCGTCACCCGACAATCAGATTTTTCACATTCATTTGTCGGAATCAAGTTGGAGAAGATGTTATGTTGCACAGTAATCAATTATCTTCACAGTTATGGTAATTAATTTCGGTTGGGAATCCTCGATTCTAGGTTCCCATAAAGTAAAATTCATCTTCATGTCTCGCCATTTTTGTTATCTATAATTTCTTGGCATACAGTCGTAGTAAAATGCGATGAATGTGCATTATTTAAGACATAGCAGAGGGTAGCGGAAGGTCTCACTTATGTGGGCTAATGTATCTCTAATAAACGCATTTTCCCATAGTTTTACAATTCAATTTCATATCTAACTGTGTATGCCAGTTAGGTTAAGAAATCTAATGAATGATTCTCTGATTATTTCGTGATTGTGTGGAACGTAGGTTAAGGTGCACTATGTACCTGGAGAAAATGTGATAGAAATTGATTACATTCATGCAATTTTCACGTTTTTGTAACCATTACAGAATTCTCATTTGATTTATATTTTGCGATTACTATAATTATGTATGGGAAGTGTTTATTGAAGTTTAGACATAGTTTTAAGCACATGTTTTTAAATTTTTGAATTAGATTTTTCTTCTATGGTGTGAATTTATTAAGAATCTTGCAAAATCGGCTTTTCATAATTTTCAGGTGCACAAAAATTCATTTTTATCAATTATTGTTTAGAAAAAAAGAGTTTTTCCCCGGTGCTGCTTTGTCTGCATACGACTTTTCAAGTTGGCCGATTTTTTTTAACTTTTGAGCACTTTTGGATCAATTTCGAATCATAGACATTTTCTCACCTCATACCACATTTCCCCCTGCCCCACTCTTTATCGATATTCTGTCCCGGATTCACACAAAAAAAGCATGGTCACCCTATCTATACAAAACCTATACAAAATTTCACAGCAAAATATTTTGAGATATTTTTCCGATTTTGTCAAATACATAGACCGAAATTGTCAGAAAAATTAATGGTTCGCATCAAAAATTAAGTAAAAAAAACTGAAAGTTTCAAAACTATCTACCCTGACACATATTTTTGAAAAATTTTGCCAGATATATTTATTATCTTATCAATACCAGGTTAATACAAATTTTATGCAAGCACAGTCAATGATTTGATTGATCCTTTTAAAAAATTAGATGAAATTACCATTACATCTTATTTAAATAAAAGCATTTGATCAGATAACGTCAAAGATTTTGTTCAAAAAACATCTTTCCCACGGATCTTATCGTTTACTTATTAGTTAACCTCTGTTTTCTCGACTTATCTGCAAAAAAAACCGCCTAATCTGAGCGCTTTCGTCATCAAAATTTTGTATGAAAAATCTATAATCTGTCGATAAATTTGTTTCACTTTGCATTTGTTTTTTTTTATCCATCATAATCACTATAAAATTTCATTAATTCCGTGAAATATTGTTGGATTAGCGTAACCAAATCTTAGGTTAATAATTAAATTAAAGCGACACCTTATCGGATCGTAGACAATTCCTAATCGAGGACATTACACTTATAAGATTTAGTTTTAACGTATATAAAGATACTGGTAGAAAGCATAATATCTAAAATAAATTTCCCGTGAAGAAAATTTTTTGATTTTGCTTTAAATCTGGATCGAATGAGCCATAAAGTGAATTTATATTTCCTACATCATAAACAACGATGATACAATATTTGCCGCAATCCAGATACGTTTATAAGAAATTCATTAAGACCATAATAGACCACCGAACTTAATTTGACACTCAATGGTTAACCTTAGCACTACCAACGTTGGATGACTGAAATCACCATTCTTCGTATTTGTATCTGGAAAAGTATCTAAAGTGGTAGCCATAAAGCCATAGATCTCGTTTTTATGCGGGTATATTATACCTCTTATCGGCCACGAGGTTTTTGTCGCAAAATACATCAGTTTTTGTTCGCTTTTTTCTGAAATTTGCAATTCTAAATAGATTAACGGAGTGCTAGCCATGCTGGCCAGATCATAGATAGTTTTATCTGTCCAGTGAGTCTTATAATATAGGTGTATCTTATATGCATGGTTTGGACCACGCCGCTTTGTGATCGGCCATATCGGGCGATGAATCGCCCATAAGTGGGCGATCAATGTAATTTTTATGCTCATAGTCGACGTGTAAGTAACTCAGCCATATGTAACCTACATCACCAGATAGTCTAGGCAGCCACGCCACACTAACCGAACAGATATTCGTCGATAGATTCATCTTTGGCTATGGGAGTGATCTTTGGTAGAGGTGAATCTACAGCCAGATAACAACCGAAAAAGTGATCACCTTAGGCTAGACCAATACCGGCTCTTGGTAGACATTATGTTGTGGTGATCGTTACACTGTGAGAAATCCTTTTTAACTTCTGTGGTGGTAAAATCGCAATATTTTTATGATGGTTTTTTTTCTCTAAAAAAAGTCGAGGTATTTTAGAGCAAATATTATAATCAATTTAATTACAATCGGTCAAGACAAACGTGAACCGGTTAATTGGAATTTTTCCCACAAAAAAAGATTTTTATATTGCGAAAAGTATTTTTAATTTTTTAAGAGGCAGTTAATTGGATTTTTCCCCTCAAAAGAAGATTTTTAAATTGCGAAAAGTATTTTTAATTTTTTAAGAAGCTCTCCGTAAAACACCTGTCGCCCCGCTTTTTCGTGATTTTGGTATAAGATTGTCAAACACAAAAAAGCTGAAAGAACCTTCACTCTACATATTTAATGGCTCCAAAAACGACATCTTTTTACCACCACCCGGATTTGTGTTTCGGTTTAACAAAAATCTATTGTTTTTCAATGTAGATTGAATGTAGCTAAAAAAATGTGATCCAGACTATCAACGTTATAAAGGGTGTTTTTTTTAAGCCCGATAGAACTTCAAATTTTAAAAAGTAACACAAAAAATTAAATTTTAATCAAAATTTTTATTTATTCGAAAGACTAATACATGGCATTAACATTTGAAAATGATTTCGGGCGGCTGTTCTTGACGAAGCGCATTCTGGACGTCCAATTTTGGGCCACTTTTTCGAGCACTGCTGGCCGTATGTCACGAATAACGCGAACAATGTTGGCCTCCAAGGCGTCAATTGTTGCTGGTTTATCAGCATAAATCAGTGACTTCACGTAGCCCCACAGGAAATAATCGAGAGGTGTCAAATCGCACGACCTTGGAGGCCAATTGACAGGTCCATTTCTTGAAATCAAGTTATCGCCAAATTTTGATTTCAATAAGCCGATGGTTGCGGTCGCCTTATGGCACGTAGCGCCATCTTGTTGAAACCACATCTCGTCCGGATCAATGTCATCCATATTTTGAAACAAAAAATCATTGATCATGGTGCGGTAACGATCTCCATTGACCGTAACGCGAGCTCCGGCCTCGTTTTGAAGAAAGAAGGTACGATGATGCCACAAGCGTGTAAAACGCACCAAATGGTGCATTTTTCTGGATGTAATGGAGTCTGTAGGGTCTCTTGTGGATTGGTCTCACTCCATATGCGGCAATTTTGCAAAAATTAGCTTCATCGCTGAACAAAATTTTGCTAAAAAACGTCGCTTTTAAGTGGCGCGAATATACGACTAATTTTCAAAGTAAATTTGGATAATTTGGCAGCGTTGTTCAAGCGTGAGTCTATTCATGATGATTTGCCAGAGTATACTGATCATAAATGTCAAAAAGTGAGCGTAGTATAACAGCTCGTTTGACAGTTTACCCTTTCGTAAGTTCTATCTAAGCAATAAAAAAAACACCCTTTAGGTCGAATTTAAGTGACCATGTTTAATAAACGCTAATATCTTGCCCATATTTTTCTCTTAAACAATTACAGTGTAAATGAGTAACAACATCTTGAAGGCTCATTCACATTTATTTGACGAGAACCTCTACACCACATGTGTGTTCTTCAAAACAGTGAAGGTACAAAAAAATTAGCTTTTGCCACGATCAACGATCGGTGATCGTGGAATACACATAAAGTCGACTAATTCGCTTTTCTTATAACTATTAAGTAGTGAACCGGTTTAAAATCAAAGAAAACCTTAATCTCAATTGACGCTGTGATGGAATCCTCACTCAGTTCAGCTAAGCTCCGAATATCGCGAAACCGCAAAACTATAATTTGTTAATGACATGTGAGTTAAAAGCGTACGTACTTGCAGAACACCGAAAATTCGTACAAGTCAAATCCAATCGTTTAGTCATTATGATTATGATGATGATTATTATTAAAATACTATGCTAAGGTATGTGAAACTATGTTATGGTCTGCGGTATAACAAAAGTAAAATATCTACAATAAGAGATTTTTTGGAGATGAGTAAGCGGAAATATCTGTACACGGATTTATTGGTGAGGTCGCTATAGAAATTGCCGTCAAATTTTGAAAAATTAGATTTGGTTTTCATCACCAATATATTTAGTATACATCTATTTTAATATATTATACGTAGTTAGATTTAACAGATATAGATGAATGAGTTACAGGTCCTAATACTTGTATATATCTGACATTAACGGCAAGTCATTGACGATGATTTTTATGCACGGTCGGTATGCCAAAAGTATCTACTATCGATTCTATTTTAGAAGTTATGATTTCCATTTCCAGTAATAAGGTATGAATTTTTACTTGGATATGGTTGCAATAACAAAAGCAGCCATAAACTCAATTATGGGCATATATTTGGTTTAATAGAGACTACAAATGTACATACTTGTTAAGTCATTCACATCAAATGCCGACATCGTCGTCGTCGCCTTGAACAAAACAAGAAAATAAGATAATCCCGTGGAATATATCTAACAGATCTTACACATATCTACCTGTAAATATCTCTACAGATTTTAAACAGAGTAAGAATTTCGGTAAAAGGCGATCAATGGTTAAAAAGTCATTAATATTTGATGGGAATCGCAAATTACTCGTATTTGAATTTGAAATCATATCAATTAATATTGTTGCGTGGCAAATGTTGCGGAAAAACAAATTAAAAAAATTAGATTTTTTTTTTAAAATCTGGGGATACCTTAGGGCTGTTGCTGTCCTTGTGTGGTAAACTTAATTTTATCCAATAAAGATATTAGCGGCATACAAACTATTTTTGGCGTTTTAAATGACTTCATTCAAGTAAAACGTAGTAACTTTTCGTACAGAAAAATAATTTAAAGTATTTAAAACCGGGAAAACTTAATTCTTATAAAAATCTTAAGATAGTGGGATTTTTTTTTGTTGCCTTTCTAATAAATGTGCATGAAACAACAACAAGGATTTTTAAGAATCGGAAATAAATGGAAATGTTTAGTGCAATTTATATTAAATTTTCTGAGGTTTTTTTAAAAAAACAAAATTTTTTTTTACATTTTAATACGTGAAGTTTTATCTTTTTAAAATCTCGTTAATTTTAACGATTATTTGATATCGTTGTAAAATTCCCTTTTATCCTCTAACTTAAGAATTGCTGAATGATAATAAACCCTAAAAATACTCGTAAATTACAGATCATAAACTCATAGAACATTGTCGCATTTCCTTTAATTTCAATTCAAGCCTTTGTTGTGGTCATAAAATACATAATCTAAGTGATTTTTACTGACTAGAATTTCTGGTTATAAAAAAAAAAATAAAAAAAAATTTTTTAAAAAAAGCTTTTATTAAAAAAAATGCACTAAAAAGAAAAAAATAATTTTCTGGACGCTGTGTATCACAAATATAAAAGCTTTTAAAAAGCGAGATAAATGTTTATTTTATTGTTTTATGCTTTATCTCGCTTTTTAAAAGCTTTTATATTTGTGATACACAGCGTCCAGAAAATTATTTTTTTCTTTTTAGTGCATTTTTTTTAATAAAAGCTTTTTTAAAAAAATTTTTTTTTATTTTTTTTTATTTTGTTCTTTTTAGTCTTCGAATATATAGCTTTACATTTGAGATGTCCTTACAGGCTTTTTAACTTGAGAATCGTATTCAGCGAACCCCAAAACCCGCAGAATATATTTTTTCCCGGAACAATTGAGAAAAAGGATAATCACGTTATCCTTACAGGACATTCCGTTATCCTTACAGACTTTTTAATGACAGATTCGGATTCAGCGATCCCAAAAACCCCAGAATAGATTTTTTTTCCGGAAAATTTGGAGAAAAGGATAATCACGTTATCCTTACAGGACCTTCCGTTATCCTTACAGACTTTTTAATGACAGATTCGGATTCAGCGACCCCAAAAACCCCCAGGATAGATTTTTTTTCCGGAAAATTTGGAGAAAAGGATAATCACGTTATCCTTACAGGACCTTCCGTTATCCTTACTGACTTTTTAATGACAGATTCGGATTCAGCGACGCCAAAAACCCCCAGGATAGATTTTTTTCCGGAAAATTTGGAGAAAAGGATAATCACGTTATCCTTACAGGACCTTCCGTTATCCTTATAAGGACGAAGTAGTGAAAATATTGTATTGTCATCGGACTTATATAAGTGTGCAAAATTTCAAGTCAATCGGACAAGTGGAAGTGGGTCAAAATTGGGTTGCAAGATTTGATCTGACAAACAGACAAACAGACAAACAGACAAACAAGATAGCGAGCTAAATAAAAGCTTTTAAAAAGTTTTCAACTCTCGTACCTTTTGGAATTTTCTCAAAATCTCCGATCAGACATAGGCACAGTTTAAATAATGATTTCCTATGAAAAATACATTATATGCGGTGGTTTTGAGGATTTTGACCCTAAATCTTATTTTTACCCATTTCAAATGTTCAGTTTATACATGGAAAACAGGAAGAAGGATAAAGAATATTCAAGAAATGTGTGGAAACTAGAGCTGAATCACGTTCAAATATCACTTTATAAAACATTAGCGTTCGTATATGAGTTGGCCGCCCATCCATTAACATTGGCTATAAATTCAACAAACAACAGAAAATCCAAAAGATTAAGACGCACTTCATGCAGTCAAACCATCAAAAGGTATCCATTTTACCCACCCGAAAGTGTAAGAATCCAACAAGGGAAATATTCAGTTGCATATAGACAACATTACAATGTCTAAGGAATACGTAAACGCATCCCATCTGTATTACATCTACACATTGATTTGGTCACTACCTGGGGAGCGAGCTGGAGATGGAAACCTAGTAGACTGCTAGATATCAAAATAGAAAAGAATATTTACTTTTGGTCAGTTTGTGATTTGATTATTGTGAGAAATTTTAAACTAAAAGTTGAAAAAATAGCTTGGGTTTCAAATAAAAATTGGTAGTTTTTATAATTCATCTGGGATTTGTCTCTGATAGCTTCGTAGTTTAACCACCCCCCTCCCCACCACTCATGCCCCTCCACCCATCAGAGTTGACTCTTGATCACACAAAAAAAATTACTGAATTGGGAATGACTGAATCGAAAATCCCTGGACATAAGATTTGTTTCCGGGATGCCGGGACAATATGCCTGATTCCGGGACTGTCCCGGCCAAGAAACAGACAAGCAAACCTATTTTTTTATTTTATAATAGACTAGCTTGCATACCCGTCGTTGCCGGGTTAAGTTTTTTCAATTCTTTTTTTGATGGTCTATGTTGGAGCTAAACTTCAGGCCAATCGGCTCGGTAGTTTCCCCGCGGAAGAGTAACATAGAGGGAAAACTAAGTTTCGAGATGACTTTACCCCCTCCCCCTACTCCCCCCACCCCTCGCGCTACTTTTCCGTATGCCTATGTTGGAACCAGAACTACCACAGACACTCATGCCAAATTTCAAGTAATCGGTTCAGCCGTTTTTGAGTGAAAGAGGAACAGACAGACAGACAGACAGACACCAACTCATTTTTATATATTAGTATGATTTAAAAGAAGTACATCAAAAAATCGACATGCAATTTTAAAAGTTCTTCGAAAAATCTCGAAAATAAACATTTTATTTTACAACACAATAAAATATTGTAGGGGTTCTCAAATATCAGTGATTCTTTGTAATTTACAATACTTTCATATTTAACTAAGCAATAATGAAGTGCAAAAAGGAACCCGTTTCTTCATTTGTTCTTTGATAGAAATAGAATCAAAAACAGACCAAACAAACAATATTTATTCTCAAGATATGTGTCCGAAACACTTTTTTTGTTCTTTTGTGCTGCTAAGCATACTTTTTTGTTGATGCTACACACAATTTCATGGGGTTAAGACAGGTATCTGGTAGATATAAAACCCAAAGCCAATCCCGGCATAGCTGGACTGAACAGGTGTTTTAATATGTTGGCTAGGTATTCTGCCTACCATGATAATACCATGTCTGGAGATCCACAATCCAAGCCAGAAAACCGCATGTTTAATTCCAAGATACGACGGTTGGTGGGTATTAAGCAAAAAGATACATCTATAGATATCCGACATACACATAAAAAACCCTTTTAAACCTGGAGTAACTACATTTTGGTTATGATCCTCGTTTTGGTTTTTTCAACAAACAAATTTCTCTTGTTTTCTGTGGTTAAAATATGTACGCATGATCATCTTTTTCAATTTACATATGCGCCCGGACGTGAGGATTCCATATGGAAAAAATTTCTTCTAATTTATAAGAATTTTGAACCCCATAGGAGGTACCCTGCCTACCAACAGACATCTAAAATATATACCGTGCAACGTTTACTCGTATTTAAAAAGCAGTAAGAAAACTTCTGGGGTGTGGATCATGTTTAACATGAAATATATTTCATTTTCGACAATTAATTATAATTATCTCCAATTCCATCTTTCAAGATTATGTCGGAAAGTCAACTTTTTTAGGCCAGTTTTTCCGCTATGGTATATTCTGTTTGAACTTGAATGACGGAAGAAAAAAAATTGCAAATCTTTTAGCACAATGTTAAGTAAAGAATAAACTCGAAGGAATCCTAAATTTCGTCTTCTTAACACTTTGGTGCTAATAAACACCTTGCCGTATGTGAGAAATTTTGCTTTATTCATTTATATAAACAAAAATTTGCACAATACTCTTCGACATGCAAAGGCAATTAAGTTCACATTTTTTTTCAGTCGCGTACAGAAAAAGAATTACAGTCGCCATTTTCCCTTAACTGGGAGACCAATAAAAGTCAACTGTGGAAAGAATATTTGTCAGCATATTCTGAGAATCTTATGCACGAGACCAAATAAATCATTCTGATGGTAAAATCCTCACCATAAGCACATGGAAGAATTTTTAAAGTTCTTATAGTCTTGCCAGTTTTGTCGGCACTTGTACATAAAAATAGCTTTAAAATGTTGCCAGTTTTTGAGACACCATTTATCATTATTACGAAAATCCAGCATAAAATTTGGGTTTGAAGTTAGGAAATTTAATATTTAGAGTTTTTAAAACATTTTTTAAGTAATTTATTCGATTACACTGGCCAACGATCATTTTGTTATCGAATATATTATAACCAAAATTGGATAACTTGATGTCAGTGATTCCGAATGCGAAAGTGGTTTGGTTAGATTCGCCCCAGTTCTGGAAATACAGACAAATTTCTGGGTAAAAAACTTTTCTTGATTATCTCAAGCACTCCCAGATTAGAAACGAACGCAATGACACGTGAAAAAACTCTGAAATTATTTAAATTGTCGTTTTGGGGGAAATATGTTTGACTACATTTTTGGAGACACCCATTTTTGACACTTTTTGACTGACACTTGATTTCGCGAAATTTATACTCCGATAATTCGTTATTAAATTGACGTTTCACAACCTTTACACTACGACACAAAATTCAGAAATTTATTCCTGAAAGACACGGAAACTTGAATTCTTCATATAAAACCGCCTGGATTAATTCAAAATTTTGACCAGTTTTGCTCAGTGGAATTATTCTGCTATAGAGAACAAATTCTGAGTAAAATTCACGGAAAAATTCAAGAAAAATCGCAAGTGTAAACAGGACGTAACACTTAAAAATTTATATTCAGCACTTTTTAGATAAAGAACTGCTAATCGAATTCGACATGCTGATTTTTGTCTTCGATATTCTGGTAAATTCTGGTAAATTCTGGTAAAATTCTTCGATATTCTGGTAAATCATGTAATTTTATTGGTTTTATTGATAGTCAACAAGCTTTGGACCAGGGGTGCCAGCTATTGTTCTTTCACATAGAAAAACAGTGCCCCGGGCACCCTAAAAAATCCCCCGGACGCCATAAATAGCGACAATGTCTGGGGAAAAGAGGTCGGGAAGGCAACCCTACCTTAATTTAACGTGACAGTTGCTAGAGGGGGGTATCTCCGTGTTTTGTCCTTTGTGGAATCCGAATTTAACGCAGCGTATCTCCAAATGTCTGAAAATGCCGCCTAAAGTGCCAACTCAGAAAAACGACGCCATGGGTAGGCGCCTTTGTACTATAATAGTAGAACCCAGCCTCAATGTCTTGTCGATTAGCTTCTTAAGGTAACTTTACTAATCATGGAAGAATTTTTTTTTTGAGTTTGTTGTACTCATCTAAAATTTACATTAAGCTAGTGGTTAATTCTCCCAATTTCTCATTTTCAAAAAGAATAATATTTTTCGTCGTTCCGGATTTTTTCAACGACTGGTAACACAAATTTTAATATGAAGGTTTACGCAGAAAAAAACATAAGTTAAAAAGAATTTCTGATTCATGTTGGTATCCCAGGTGTTTCAAGCGATAGGACGATTGACCTTATTATTACCTGAAATCCAGTCCATCTCGAAATACCCATTGGCGTTCCAAATCCTGAATGAATGTCATACCTTTACGAGTAATTGAAATGATCATGATGCTTCTGATGAGATGATGGTGATGTTATGCACATATCACCGCTGACGAATACGTGAGAAATTTCGACAGGCTAATTGCGTGGAACGTCTTTGTCACAATTATCTCCTCATACCACTGTAAGAAATCCAAATCCATAACAAGTCATCAGAAGATGCGACGGTTGAAAATAAGTCAGTACTGAAGTATTCCATATGAATGCTAAAAGCACTCTAAGATTCATAGCAATATGCCTGCCGTACACCTTAAGATCGTGAATCCGATTTAGTCTCAGATATCTTCCATTGTAGATTTAATTTATGAGACTTGTTACGTTTGGTGGGGGTTTTCTTTTTGCCATTTACTCTTTCATGCCCCTCGGCTCCGGTACAAACGAAACAATCCGACAAATATTCCAACTACTTTAATATATGGATGTTGGTTGCCCTTACTAGGCTCACAAAAAAAACTTGATGTTTGCTTAGAACTAGCCTAAGATACGTACTACGACGGACATATCTACTCGTATCTATCAAGTTGACCACTCCTTACTCTAATCGCCGCTACTAACGAATAACAAATGGTTACCCACATATGATGTCTAGCATCACTATTTCTAAATAAATAAATGTTATTTGTAGTTTTTATATGTGATATTTTCAAGTAAAGATCATACAGTTATGTAGATAAATATACTTTTAGGTAAGAAGACGAGTCGAGTTATGCCATGAATTTGAATCCATAAGCACATGATCACTTTTACCATTCTTTCACGTTTAGAGTCTTTGGCAATTCCGTATGTGATTCTATTGCCAGTAAGCCTGATAAGGATGCTGCACAATATGGTATGAAAGTGTAATTCTATTTGCCAAGAAGGCTAACCAAAAAAAAAAGGTAAACCATCATCTGGGAATCCTCTCTTCATACTATGTCTTGTGCAACTAGTTATGATTGTTATTCCAATGCTTATGCTGTGGTCACTTACCAAGATCTTTCAAGATTCTCAATTCCGTCCTTTAGCGTTCAACTTCTTTTGATATCTTCCCTGGTTCACATATATCTGATGGACTTTGGACAGGTAATAGCCGTAATTCCTTGCTGGATATGATATCGCGTTCGAGTCACATGGATTCTACGAATGATGATGACGACAACAGTATGACGATGATGAGGTTGAACTTCGATGACGATGACTATTGTTGTCCACAAATGACCGTTTTAGATTGGAAACTAACTAATGATAAAGGTTCAAATCGCATACGAATCTAATGTTGAGGTACAGTTATCGTAGGGTCATTTTTATTCATAAATAATTCATTTTCTTGAAATGCTGCAGCTGAATGAATCTTGTATGGTGATTTTCCTCCAGCATTTCTAAACATTCATCTTCAAATAATGTCGGCGTTTTCCATTACCATACGAAGAAATGAAAATTTATGATCGAAGTATATCATGATACGACGACGGACGGTCACTCATAAAAATGAGGAAATATGAAACCCAATAGAAACTTAGGTGGAATCTTAAACTTTTCCCGTTTTTTGATTTATATCAGTTTCTAATAAAGTTCAAACAATGAGCAAATAACCAAGTTGTATGAAATGATGAAGTACGCTCGGGAAATTTTGTGATTTATCAGCATTTGATTAAATCGAATGTTAGGAAGTCGAGTTGGTATTTATTTTAAGATGAGAATTTAGAATTGGTTTTTTCAGATTTTCTTTTTAACTTGACATTTTCTTTAATAAGTTACACTGAAATGGATTAACATTTGTTTTATTTTGCCATACCTTTATCAGTGTTGAAGTTTTTTCCGTTTACCTGCAATAGGTCCAGTGCAACTGTGTGTTATTACCATGTAGGTCATGTTGTTTCGGGCTCAAGCGAGTCACGAAGCCCTATTTTACATTTAGAATACTTTTAAAAGATTTTTTTTTCTGTAATCCAAAAACTCAGAGTTCAGACTTCCGGAGATCCAAAATTGACCAACTTTCGTGACTTAGTAACGTTTTTGGAATTTTTTCCCCTAACATGTTTTCAATTTTAGGGTGTATTTGACTTTGGCACGCGAACATTACCAGTCGGGGAAAAGCAGCGATTGAACTTGGCTTCAATAGTGACAAAATTCAGGTGGCTCCCATAAGATAAACGTGAATATCTCTTCAATGTATCTCGGAGAAATCAACATCCCTCGCTGAACATGAGTTTGATATAAAGGGTGTTTTTTTAGACGTGTGGTTTTCAATCTGGCACTACTTTTTTCGGAGTTGGTCTTTTTGACAGTTGTCACTTGATTTATTTCGTCAAACGACCATCAAGCGCGTCGCACGTTCGGTGAATGGGCCCAAAACGAGATGGCCACCGATCCCGATTTTCACAAGAAAATTTTGTTCAGCGATGAAGCTCACTTTTGGTTGAATGCGTACGTCAATAAGCAAAATTGTCGCATTTGGAGGGATGGTAATCCACAAGCCATTCTTCAGACGCCGTTACATCCTCAAAAAGTCACTGTTTGATGTGCCTTATGGGCAGAGGGAATCATTGGTCCATATTTCTTCAAAAATGAAGCCGGCCATAATGTTACAGTCAATGGGGAACGCTATAGAGTCATGATTAATGACTTTTTCGTGCCTGAATTGGAGGATGTTGATGTGGACGACCTTTGGATCCAACAAGACGGCGCTACATGCCATACAGTGTTACCGCCGCCTGGAAAATCAAAACAATTTTTGATTTCAAAATTTTGTTATTCAATACAAAAAAACTCTGTCCATTTTATTACTGTTTAATTTATTCGACTGACCATCCGATCAGCTGTTCATACCTAATAAAGACCGAAAGGAAAAAGAAAATAACAAACAAAAGAATATCAACATGACGTAGAGAGTAAAATGTTCAACCAAGTTGGACCAAACAGATCAAACAAGCTTACGATCATGTTCGACATATAAATCTCAGCACAAACAATTACACTATCATCTGCGATAGCTGTTATTGAGTTGGTCATTCGGGAAGAGAGTTATAATCAGCCATATTGATAATTTCAATTAGTGGTTGTTTGTTTTACTTACTCCCACATCAATTGTATATCACGCAACTTGTATTTCTAAAAGAAAAAGTTGTTAGTCGTAGTATGTGCAAAGAAAGTACTTTCCCATGATGACTTTATTACCGATCAATTTTACACAAATAATTATCGGAAATCATCAGTTAAATGTATCAAAAAATTCGCAAGTTTTCAATTCGATTTTTAAATATGATACCACTGATGATACGATAATATTTGATTAAGTCATATTAAAAATTAACGAATTTGACTCACATACACCCACTTACACCCATTTCTTATTGTAAATCTCTATCCGGTTTCCACATTAGACATTTTAACTTAGTGTCAGATAGACACATTTAGCCAAAGTAAAATCTAGGACCAATATAGGATTAATTATCGGATATTTAAATCTAGGCAGTTCAGGGGAAAGAGTAAGTTTAATTTTCAATTAAATTGTGTGATTAGAATAGTCTCAAGTCGGACTAACCTTTTTAGCTGAAAAAAAAGAGGAAAATAGCCAGGAATTTCTTGGGCTAAATTTCACCGCGTGGTGAACCGGAAAGGTTCCGGCCTGTAGTTTCGGGAAAAATAGAGGAAAAATCTGTTTCCAGAATAATCCATCTGAATTTCAAGAATCAGCGGTTCCTGACAATATTGGTTCCTGTAAAATTTTAAGGACGCTGAGAAGGAAATAAGACCGAATCATATTTTCCATGGTCGAACGTCTGCAGCTGAAATCGAAAACTACGTAGGAAAAAAAGAAAAATTTACTCAAGTAAGGTCTTTCTAATTTATTAAAAATAAGACGATCGGGCTAAAATTAGTGAAATTTTACATATTTAGTGCAGTTGATATCCGCGTGGAAAAGAAAAAAACGTAACCTCTTCAGTCTTTCCCCATTTAAAATATAAAATAATAATAAACGAAATAAAAATTTAAAAGAAAGTATAAAAATTTAAGATATCTGCATAAAATCTTAATGCTAGATTGTAAATTAGATAAAAATTTAAATAAACTAAATTCGAAGTTTTTTTGGGGATGAATACCGCATGGTCCTCATAACCGTTCCGGGAACAACCGTTCTTCAATTCCAGTTATCGCTAAGAGGCTAAGATTAGGATGTCTAAATTAAAAATATATTAAATTTTTTTTAAAATAATATTGGAAATTAAAATTAACTTATTTAAATAGTGTAAAGTTTAATTTGTGTGTATTCTATTATTGTAATCTGTCGCCACTTACTTATACGCTCGTTTATTCGCGCAAGGTGTATTAAACCCTTAAAATCCCTAAGTTAGCGTACATATTTGGGCCCAAATACTCCTAGGGAATTTATTCTTTGTTTCGATTTTTTTTTATAAATAGGAAAATTTACACTTGGTCCTATTAATTTCAAGTGGCTGCAGTGGTTTTAGAAAACTAGCATAATGTTAACCCTAATTATATAATTATTTATCTTATTATTATTACTATACAAACTATAAATGCATGTTACATAAATATTATAAAAATAACTTAAATGACTAAGCTTAAGAATAATTTAAATGATTAAACTTAAGAATATAAAAAATTAAATTATTATTTAACTACGGAATTTAGATGATTAAATTAATGTTCAATGGTATTTAAAACGGTTATAATATATTACATTATGAAGTGAATTTCGTTTTTTTGTGGCTGGCTGTGGAGAGAAAGAGGATGAATTATCTTATACATAATTCCGATTATCTCGACCTTTACACTAACCATGAGTTAGTATAGATAGAGTGAGCATCGCTTGATGACAAGTTTCGTCCTGAGTCCTATCCATCCCGTCCTTATCCCTATTGGATTAGAAAGAAAAGAGAGAAAACCCCCGCATCCCCTTTAGGCATGTATTTTTTTTGTGGCAAGTTTAGAGGACGTTAGCTAAGGCAAGAACCACACCCCAATCCGGCGAGCTGAGCCGCAAGATCACGAGCATGCCTAACCCGCCTTTAGCTGACAACCAAAATTCGTAAACATTGATCTATGAGACCGATCGAAACTGCTGCTACAACAGCCAACGAAACAATCAATTTATTGAAGGAAACTTTTGGTGAGCGCATTATCTCGCGTCGTGGGCCTGTAGCGTGGCATCCAAGATCGTGCGATTTAACACCGCTGGACTATTTTTGTGGGGTTATGTGAAGTCGCTTGTCTACGCAGATAAGCCCGAGACAATTGACGCCTTGGGAAAGAATATTCGGCGCGTTATTGCTGACATTGCTGCAAAAAGTGGTCGAAAATTGGGCCTCTCGGCTGGAATTTATTCGAGCCAGCCGCGGCGGCCACTTGCCCGAAATCATTTTTAAAACATAATGGCAAACCCTTATCTTTATAATAAAGCTAAACTCTTGGCCATAACATTAAATTATATGCGTTTTATTTCTTCTTGAAAACCAGACGTCTAAAAAAAACACCCTTTACATATTTAAAAATTCGGATCCTAAGGAATGAACTTTGAGCTAGCGACTTGAACTTTTTTGTGAATGAGTTTTACGAAAATCGCAGTTTTCTAGTAGCTTTTGAAAAAGTTTGGCTATAACGGATACCTCCCACACATTTATTTTTAAAAACATACAGTTTTTTTTGAAAAATTTTCGAAACCTATTCGCTGTTGGAAAAAAATGAACATAAAAAAATTTTAAGGATATAAAATTTTCCACATTTTTGGCTCTAACGTTTTTGACGTAACTCTAATATAACGGTTATCTCTAAATGTTTGAAAAAATTAAGTTTTTTTGAAAGTTTCATGGTTTTTTGAAAATATATAAGCGCATATAATCGGATTCAAAGAAAATTAAATTTCCTGATTTTTCCCATCAACGGTTTTTACTTATCTTTGACGGTTTTCGAGATATTTGAAATAAAAATTACATGTTTTCCCCAGACTAAATATGGCAGAGGAAAGTTTTGTGTTGATCACAACTGATATTTTTTCATTTGTTTAAGACAATTAATTTTAAATCTCTTGGAATATATTGAGAAAATTGAGTTCTCTATCCCCTTTAAAAATTTTAGAATTAAAACTCATCTAATTTAATCATTTTTCATAAAATCAAAAAAAAAATCCCATTAATCAATGTGTAGGTAATTAAGATTAAAAAGATAACATTTTATGATCATTAAAATTAATTTGTTTTATTTTAAAAAAAATACGTTTTTACGAATAGCACTTTCTTTCTACGTTCGCTTTCATTTTCCAACGTTTACCTAATTGATTCCCAACATAATTTAAAATTCTAAATTCCTGACCACAAAAATTATGTTCAACATGAATAATAGTTCCGCGGAGTAGTCATAAATTGATTTTCGGCCATTCAAATAATTACAAGCAATCAAAAACAAATAAATCATTTATGTTTTGAGTATTTTATAGTTGATATGCCACATTCCCATACATTTTCAACTCATGTCTAAATTAATCCAAAGTAGGTCGGTAATGTGATTATTATACACGTTTATGGCATTCGACTAACATGAAAGCGAAGATATCCCCAATGGAATTGCATGTGATCCATTGAGATATGCGCCCAGCCAGCCAGCATCTTCATCGCGCATCTTCTAAGATTACTTAATCGATTTACCATCATGTTGAGCATCTTTGGCATAAGAAGCATTAGCGGCATTAGCAGCATATTCATCCTAAGCCAGATTATGATGACCGGATTTTTATCATTTGCTGCTTCCAGCGGCATCACATCTGCATTTTACTCTGACGCCCCACTGATTTCCATTCTCAGGAGAGATGCATTATTATGAATTTACCGTGTGTGTAGTTTAGCCATCAGCCAATTAGTAGTTTACCGCCGAAGGGCCACCGTTGAAAATCATTTTTATGGTTTCCACGATTACCTGGAGTGGATGATGGTGCCGACATCGCTGCCGTTGCATTCATTGTAGGGGAATACTCCGATTCCGGATGGACCATGACCACTCGCATTATCATCTACAGAAAGGTAGACAACTAAGTTCCTAATGTGTGCATCGGAATAGGTACGAACAAACCTGAATTTATCTCTTACCTGGCGTCCAAATTCAATTTAGTTGCGATAAAAAAATAGCTCCCTTTTTACACTGAAATAAATAAAAAACGTCGGATAAAATTAAATACGAATCAGTGATGCAGTTTTTGTAGGGTACAAGAAAATAGTTTTCTTGGGGTAAAACAATGCGGCCGTCAAAAAAGGTCAATTAAAAAGGTCAATTAAAAAGGGTAAAAAAAAAAATTTCTACGAAATTGCGTCATATGTCCGCCATTTTGTTTTTTCCGATTCGAAAAACGAATCACAGATTATTTTTCCAACCCCTTTCATTTAAGACACAAAACGATGGGTAATTCGCATAAATAATTTTTATGATGCCAACACGCAGAGAAAAAAAATAGTTGTTTTTAACAACTTTTCAATTATTTAGTAATGGCAAATCGTGACTATCACTTTTGTAGTTGATCTTTATTATAAAGAATAGTTGGTCACAATATAAAATTGTAAATAATTACAATAAAATAGTTCTTGCCAGATTACATTAGCAGTAAAATTTTATTGCATAATCATTACTTTTAATTATTTTATTATAGATTTAATTTAAAAATAGTTATATTTATTAAAAAACAATTATTTTTTCATTAAGTCTACTGCGAAATAGTAGAAATTCAGACTCAAAATAATTATTTTGTGTTTGCAATTACTTTAAAATAGTTACTGTGTATTACAAAAGTCGTCATTTTTAACTATTTTCTAATCACTGTTATTACAAATTAGTTAAAATTATTAGAAAAATAATGATTTTTCAATTATTTTGCCCTGAATTTACTGAAAAACAGAAACTCAACAGAAAAAGAAACAGAGTGTGTTGTGCTACAAAAATATTTTATTTCCAGTAAAAATAACCTTAACAAGGATTTATCACAAAAGAAAAACTCAAAATCACATTAGCATGAGGATGACATCACGAGAATCTATATAAAAAGTAGAATGTAAAATGAGAAATTTACTAACAAAAAAAAATTACCTTCTGTCGTATTTCCGTTCTCGTTATGTTTGTCTTTAATTTTATACGAAATTTATGAAAATGCGTGTGTAGACTTTCCCATTTGCTCACGCATTTTATCCAATCATCTTGGAGATATTTCAAGAATTTCTTATTATTTTCGATTTGTTCGTCTAGTTAAAAAAAACTGTATTAGTGCTCTGTGATTTAAAGCAAATATTGTACTTGTTATAGTTTTTATTCAACAAAATAGCATAAAAATGAATAATACCAGTTAGAGAACACTCCGCTTTCAAATGGTTTGCGTCGCCTGTGTCTTTGTTAGCATAGTTCTTTAAGATTTTATTTTTCTGGAAAGTTGAGGAAGAAACAAATTTTATTTCTAAGTAAAAATGTTGGAAAAATTAAAAAAAGGCGAAAAAATCTTACCGTTGAATATAGGATATAGAGATGATAAATCCCAAGAATCTAACAAGACGAATAGGGGATCCAGTGAAGTTTGATCCAACACAATAATCGGCGCACCCTCAGCTGCTTCTTGATAATCTGACTGTTCCATTTAATGCACTTGAAAAATTCACAACTTACCACACGAAAACGAGGAGCAAAATGACGCGTCAGTAGAAAACAGTAAATTTTTAATAAATTTGTAATACATTTCATTACAAATTTGTCATTTTTACTATTATATAATTTTTTTTATTATTTCAAATCTGAAACCTATCATTATGTAGTTGGAATTAGAGAACTCAACTACAAAACGATAAACAAAATAGTACCAAATAGTTATTTGTATTTTAACTATTTGTTATAATTAAAATTGATTATTTTGCTGTAAACACCGAAATGAGAGCATTTTAGACATGGTTACTATTTCGCACTATTTCTTGACTATTCTTTAACAACTTTAACTATTTTTGGATGTTCATCGAGATTCGTAGAATTATCAACATCAACTACCAAAAATAGTAAAATTAACTATTTTTTTTCTCTGAGTGAACATGACGCCTGAGAGCCGCCATTTTGTTTTTTGATGTATGCGTAAGTATATACATTTTGTATGGTCACCGGAGTTACGTGTGTAAAACACGTAACTCCGGTGACCATACAAAATGTATATACTTACACATACATGTTAAATTTCAAGTTAATCGGATATGCGGAAGTGTGCCGAAATTCGGTTACAAGATTTGGCCCTGACAAACAGACTGGCCAAAAAAAACTAGGTTTTTAAAACTGCTAAAAATTGTTCGACTAGTAAAATCCATTGGATTTTTCCGGTGTAAAATTTGCCAATATTCGACCCTTTACTGATTATGACGTATTAGTACGAAGTCCAACAACGCGTCACGCTATTTTCACCGCACACAGCGACCGATCGACCCTTCAATATGGCAAACCTTGCGTGATTGCCCACCTGAAATAATTTATTTTTCCGCTACGTTTTCTCCCTTACTCACTAGCTAGCGAATTACAAGACCTCAATTTCTTTGCTAAATTATCTTGAGTCCTAGTTTACTCTGGACCAAAACTACAGACAGCTGCACATCGTCGTAATTATGTGAGAACATCATCTTTGATAATTTCATTCACCTTTTGAGTTACCATGTTTCAATCTTAATAAGACAAAGATCTCATCAACGTTTTAAGAGGATACATGAATATAGTATTTAAAATAAGCTTCAGTAACGAAAATTGTTGAAAAGATTTCTCCCATCAGATAAAGGCCCAAATTGACGTTTATGCTCACCTGACATTTTCTATAGTTTGGAAATGATTTTTCCACTCCTTTTGCAATAAAAGCGAATCAAAATGGGGAACAGATCTTCAATAGGTGATGAGAGTGAAGCAATCAATAAATTCGCAGTGATTGTACACGGGTATATACAATATGAAACAAGTTCTATTCGAAATGCATATTCAGTGAAAGTATTATAAGCGCGATAACCGTTAATACGCACGTAAATGTTAAAATTAATTTGTGCACATTAAAATGGCAATACTACACGTTCTTGTAATTTCACTCACAGTTTTGATTTTTTTTTCAGCATAAATGATAAGTGAGTTAGTGCGAAAGCGACATTATGTTGATTACTTGCTGTAAAACTGGAATAAATTTCCATCCATAGAGCTTAAAACACCAGAAAATACGCAATCATGCGAATTATTACATTAATTTACCTCCGCTAGTTAAATTTGCATATCGTGAATACAATTAAAACATGGCAACAACAAACAACAACTTATGCTACCTTACGAGTCGTCGGTATCTATAAGGTAGCTCCGTTCGCATAAATTGTGCCATATTGTTGTATAGTCGCACTGCGTTTGCAATAATGCCTGATGGGCACAATATCGACTTATATGGAGGGTTTACCTGTAATTATGTTTGTCTCAGCGAACCTAGAGACAATGAAAGCATTTATTTTGCACAATATTCAAATTACTCGCAATTGTTTAATTCAGGTATAACCCGACCAAATAATTATGGACTCTAACATTGTTTATTTGCGTAATATTTGACTTTTTCAACAATCGTGTAGCACTTGATTCGGCAATTAAAAAGTGATTTTTAGATTTGATTTTAATTTGAATTTTTCCGCTTAAATTTGTAGGGAACTGAGACGTTTTTATTAGCCGAAATTAATAAAGATTCAACGGACGATATTGCCTTTTAAAATTGTTTTCCGAACAGCGGAGCATATTTTCGAAAAGTCCTTCAGTCGGGATCTTTTCTTGGCACTTTAATCAATTGCCATTTCAAGTTGGACATTTGAATTGACGTATTTTAATTGTTTTGTGCTCTCCACTATCACAATTTTGAAGGTGCTGCTACACATCAATAGTACAGAAAGTTATTAAAAAGCACACAATCAAAAAATTGATATACTTAATTTTCAATACCGATAGTAGAACTCTATGATCGATTGTTATTCAATTTTTTAAATGTCTTAAAACGTCAGCCATTTATAACTCCTACAATCAAAAAAAAAACATGTCTTTAACCACCTAGCGGTGAGATAATACCGTTGAAAAAGAAAGTTGAAATTTGGCACAGAATAGGTAAGCTATTACCAAAAGTTAAATCCCGTCCGAAAACGATAAAAATTGAACCACTTGTTCCCTCCTCCCCCATAAAAATGGGAAAGATTTTTGAAATTTTCTCGAAAACGGTTTCATTATTCTTGAATTTTTTTTAAAACTTTCAAACTTCTATAAATGTTCCGATTTACTGTGCCTTTTCAAGGTTAACAAAAATTCTCAAAATAATTTATTTTAGAAATATTCCAACCCAAAAACAACAAGTAATTCAAGTTTTGCTACAATTTTGGAATTTCGTCCTTCAAAGTATTTTTCCTTGTAAAAAGCTAGTTAAAACCACCCTCCCAGAATCAAAAAACCAATCTGTTCAGATTGAAAAAAACCTTTCCAGATAAAATTTTTATCTGTGGGCTCGATGGGAGTCAATTTTATGCAAATACGCATAATAACAATTACATTGAAATGGAATGTAATGTTGTAAATCCAGCATAGCGTTACTATTTTAATCCGAAAACAAATGATTATAAATCTTATGCGAATTTACATTTTAATATATGAAAAATGAAATGACATCACTTGGTAACCTCAATATAATATCAACCTGCACTCACAATTGACTCTCAGTTGACTCCCAAACCAACATTGATAATCCCATAAGTTACTCCTATTAAGTCAAAACATTAAAATTTATTAGCCTTTCTTATATATTAGATGGATTTTTTAATAAAAATTCGATGGTAGTTTATTAAATAAAGCAAAGCAAAACATTATAAATATTCTCACAAGATAAATACACCTCTCTGAAGCGATTGAACTTTTGGCTCAGGTAGGCAATAGGAAAGGTGTTCATTCATTCTATTGGATTTTAACAAACTTCTCCATGGTTTCAGTTACGATAGGTTGTATGAATCGCTATATTATGCTACTATGCTGTTAAATTGAAATTCAAAAATTGTTGGGAGATATTGTTGTACATCGTTTGAACGACAAAACTTATGTTGAAGCATTGGTGGTACGAATTTCCATTCACTTTAGTTGCTGGTTCACGTGAGAGCTTCAAAAATCCCAAAGTTGTTAATCTTATAGCGGTTTATGTTTATGCACTTCTTGGCCAAAGATCAATTTCGATTCATGTATTGAAATGAAATCTAAGATCCAAACCGGGTAATGTTGTGAATGACCATTTCGATATTTCATATCGGAGTATTAACGGCTCCCCCAACCTATAAATCCCAAAAATAGCGAAACTTATGGTCAAGTTGGAGGCGTTGTCACGCAGCGTGATCACTTGTCGCTATTCGTCCATTTGCGGCTTGGTTTGGTTGTTGAAAATGCGTTGGCCGCGATCGCGGTGTTGGAGGTTTCCTCGAAGGCACATGACGGTCGTATTTAATAATTAGCGTTCACCTCAGGTGATCTATAATTTCGCCATTAATGCTACAGTTAGCAATTGCACTTGTCCACAATTCCAACAGCTTTATAATTTCCTCCACAATGCAATTTACGTGATGGCAATGTAAAAACACAGCATAATCCCCCTAACGGTGAGATGATACCTTTCTTACATAATCAAACTTTATATGATGAATAAAATTGGGTATAATATTTAAGTTTTTTTTATAAAAAAATATTGAAAAATTCGAGAACTTCAATATAGTCCTTACACGATCAATATATTGAAGACAATGAAAATATTTTTCAATATATTGAACGTGTACGGTGCCTATTAGTAAATCTTCATTTCTAACTGCGAATTCGCAATTACGTCGACGCTATCGGTAGGTAGAGTGGCTGAATTTTAGGCTTTCCACTTTCAGGAACCGAGTTTGATTCTCACTCGTGCAATTCGATTTCTTTCTTTTCATTTACTTTACTTGGATTATTTTTATACCCGTATGGTGAAACAAAAGGGTATATTAACTTTGCCTTACCGTTTGTAACGCCAAGATCCCGTCATCACACAAAAAAATGAATTACACCAGTGTGTTTAGAATGATAAAAATAATTAATTTCTGCATGTCTGTCCGTCTGTCCGTCTGTCTGTCTGTCTGTGGCGCGGATTGCGGGCGCCCGGATTGAGCTAGAGACTTGAAATGTTGCACAGATTCGTTTTTCGTAAAATGCGAGGCTAAGTTCGTTAATGGGTAAAAATGGACCATTAGGGGGTGGGGGGGGGGTACCCCCCATACGAACGAAAATGTTTTTCGCGAATATCTCAAAAACTGTGCATCCTATCAAAAAAGTTCAAGCACAAAAGTTATTTAGAATATGATTCTACATAAAACTCTCATACATCAAAATCCGATTGGAATAAATTTAAAAAAATCTTATTGGAAAGTTTGACTTCAAAGTGGAATTTTGGTACAACTGTTCGAATTTTGATACGAATATCACCATACGGGTTTTCAATAATTGCCAGATTGGCAATTATAGCTTTTGTTATGTTTATTTTTGCTATTATGTATATTTTTTAAAATTATAGGTAAAATGTTATCAAATATGATTTAAAATGTATTTTTCATCCAAGAAATTGCTGAAATATGTCGTGAAGTTGAATCCACTAAAATCATAAAATCTTTTTATAAAAATATGAAATCAAAAAGTTTATACCTTTATCCACAATACGTTAATAACCGGCAATTTTATTGACCGTTTAAAGAAACTTTATTTATCAGAAGTTCTCTTTAGTATTTCCTCTCATGCGAATTAACTTCGATTTTTTAGAAGGTCTTAAAATTTTTTCCTTCGTATTTTTTCCGTCCAATAAAACTTTCCCACTTTTAAATTCAGACTAAAGTTGGCAGCTAGAGGCCATGAAATGTCCAATTCTTTACTGGTTCCCATATAAGTTTTATGAACTCATTGTATAAATCAGGGAGAACTTGTTCCCGATTGCAAGAAATTGTGCATAAAAAACTCAATTTCCTTCTTAAAATCCCACTCCTGATGTATGCAGGTTTTGTTTGATTAAATTTATTTCACGCGTAGAATGAAATCATTCCTGTTTCCCTGTTTATTTGTGCCTGCCTCCATGTCCCTGAACGAGTTTCTCTGATTCCAGCTACAGACCAGACATTGGGAAAATAAAGTCCCAACTGGATACAATACAGAAAAAAAACAGAAGAAAATAAAATAAATCTTTTACTGAAGTTCTTAATCTTTTTTTTTTTTTGCAACATTTCGAATGTGTTGAATGATTTCCATTTATGTTTGTGTACTTTTTTTTTCCTTTGTGCGAGTATTATACACTTTTCATCGGACTGTGGCTGCAACGATAACAGAAAAGTTCACAAGATTAAGGAAATATAAATTATATGCGGTTCACTGATTGTACCTGGGCTAAGGTAGGTTACATATTCAAACATTGCTATGGCATCTTGTTATATGTGGCTATTGCTGCTGGTACCCAGTGCACTTTCAATGTCAGAATGACCGATTTGTTTCCATTTCTTCCCATCGATATGCACTGGACTTCAAGTTTACATATTCTGGTAACATAATTCATTCGCTGAGCTGTATTGAGCTGAGCTAGAAGATTTAATGTGTTAGCATGGAAAATCCTATAAATTGATATAAATGTGAAGAGGAGGTACGAATTTATGTCTTTTTGATAAGTTTTCACATTTTAAATTATGAGGGCTTATGTAAGGTTTTGATAAGCGGTTTTTGATGAAAAACTAAGAACCAGTTTTATTCTAATTCCTTTACAAGAGTTTTAACAACTTTGGATTACAACATTTTGTTTTTTTTTTTTTAATATTAGTTTGTTTCGATGAATAATAATTTCTTACTGTAATATATAAAGAAATGATTTAAAAAAAGCACTTTTAGCGTAGATTGTTCAATAAAAATAAAATCAAAAAAATACCAGATTGAAGGTTTTCTAAAAAAAAATATGTCTCGCGAACGGTTTGTCGAAAATACATGGTTTTCGCATCAAAATACATTTAAATTGTATGAGCCTTTCAAAAAAAAATAAAGCAAAAACCATTTTCCCACAAAATTTTCCAATGCACAGGAAAATTTCGGAAAATTATACGAAATAAGCTTTTCCTACCCAACGACTTTCATAAATTTTTTTTGTATATCAAATACTTTCATAAATTTTTTGGTATCAAATTTGATTACATTTTTTCTGATTTTGTGATGACACAAAAGTAATTTTTTTCTTTGAAGTTTATTGTACTTTTATTGTAAAGGGTGTTTTTTTTAGACGTGTGGTTTTCAATCTGGCACTACTTTTTTCGGAGTTGGTCTTTTTGACAGTTGTCACTTGATTTATGCTCAGTTTGGTTTGCCATTTCGTCAAACGACCATCAAGCGCGTCGCAGGTTCGGTGAATGGGCCCAAAACGAGATGGCCACCGATCCCGATTTTCACAAGAAAATTTGTTCAGCGATGAAGCTCACTTTTGGTTGAATGGGTACGTCAATAAGCAAAGTTGTCGCATTTGGAGGGATGGTAATCCACAAGCCATTCTTCAGACGCCGTTACATCCTCAAAAAGTCACTGTTTGGTGTGCTCTATGGGCAGAGGGAATCATTGGTCCATATTTCTTCAAAAATGAAGCCGGCCATAATGTTACAGTCAATGGGGAAGGCTATAGAGCCATGATTAATGACTTTTTCGTGCCTGAATTGGAGGATGTTGATGTGGACGACCTTTGGTTCCAACAAGACGGCGCTACATGCCATACAGCCAACGAAACAATCAATTTATTGAAGAAAACTTTTGGTGAGCGCATTATCTCGCGTCGTGGGCCTGTGGCGTGGCCTCCAAGATCGTGCGATTTAACACCGCTGGACTATTTTTTGTGGGGTAATATGGAGTCGCTTGTCTACGCAGATAAGCCCGAGACGATTGCTGACATACGGCCCCAATTGCTGCAAAAAGTGGTCGAAAATTGAGCCTCTCGGCTGGAATTTATTCGAGCCAGCCGCGGCGGCCAGTTGCCCGAAATCATTTTTAAAACATAATGGCAAACCCTTATCTTTATAATAAAGCTAAACTCTTGGCCATAACATTAAATATAATAAAGCTAAACTCTTGGCCATAACCTGCAATAGGTCCGATGCGCTGTGTTATCACCGTGTAGATTATGTTGTTTCGGGCTCAAGGGAGTGACGAAGTCGACGAGTGACGACTTCACGTCTAATAAAAGCAAAACAAAAAACAAACGTTAATTAATTTAAAAGCATTATCGAAAACCATTTCGCATTTTCAATAAAATGGACAACAGAACATATTCCTTCTTACCAGTTTCACTTTTTTTCTATTTTTAATCACAATGGAAACAGATCAATTTCAGAAGCTCTAAAAACATAATAAAAAAGCGATAGGAATCATATTTCAACCATTCAAAATATTTTATCCACATTTTTTCATTCGCAGCTAATCTAATTGGCAACCGAAAAATCCCTTTTTAATTATTTGATTTGATCTCTGATCTTTTTTTCATGCAAACAAAGAACAGAATTCGAAGAAGGTTAGTTTTGACCGCTAAGAAAAACGTAATAAAAATCAAACCTGAATACTACGGTACACTTTAGGTTTTGTCGGTAGTATCTGATTACAGGCTTTGTGTTGTCTCAATGAAACGATCCTGAATTTTTAATTGGACTTAAGAAACGTTTCAAGACAACAAAACAAACGATTTAAATTCGTACATTTTCAGCAGTTAGATATCTGCATAGCATTGCTGCGGTTATTTTTTTTCTGTCTGTACAAAACGATATAATTAAAGCTTGTCAAACAAAACTAGATGTGAAAAAGGGAAATTTCATGGTCAGAGCTGTTTGAAAATATTTGAAATCGTAGCTCTTACCTTTCGAAATGCCACAAAAAAAAACGTTCAAAGGAGGTAATTATATCATTTTATCGCCGCGATGAATCGTCGAAATGTGATTTCTGGAGCGCGTACATATAGTGTAAAAAACTCCAATTTCCTACCCTGAAGGTCACATCATGCGGTGTCGGTTTTAAATTCGAACATTTCGTGACAAAGTAACGGTTGATAATTTTCTTGTTAAAACCCACATTATTACCGACTTCAACTAGGCCTTAAATTAATCAATCTCAACATTAACAACATAGCAAAATCTCTTGCTATATGCATCGGTAGCAAACAAGCAGAGCGCCGGCAGGCTGCAAATTACTCGGCAAAAATCGCTGCACGTAAACTTACAAATGCCAAGTATGAATCTATGGTGGTTCAAAATTGTTATAGTGAGTGACTTCAGGAGTCCAAAGTAAACCAAGCGCAATGCTAAAAGAGGCGATTGTCCGAAATAAAAGTCCACAAAAAAAAAATAATAATAAAAATAAAGTAGGTTACTTTGGTCGCGCGAATTTCTCAAAATTTTTTTAGATTTGATTCCTCTCGGCAAATCAGGTAAAAAGTAATCATGACTAATCCATTACAGTACTGACTAGAAATGATTACAAAACACTCAACAACAACCACCATCCGTAAATTTACCACGGCCAGGTGGGCGGGTAAGACGAAAACGGTAGCCACATACAGCATCTTAGAGATACCTGAGTATCTAACTAAGAAGAAGAAAAAAAAATCATACCCTGCACCACACGAGTTTAATGATCTCTGATGACGCGCGCGGTTTGGCTAAAACTTTAGAACTGATGTGCGGAACAATTTTTTTTATTCAAATACGAGACGAGATCATTTATCACCTGTGAGAGACCCCTATCAAAAATCGAATTACACACAAAAACACTTAACCCTATGGGCCCCCATTTGGGAAAAATCTCCACGCGAACAGAATTTGCATCATTCGCAGCTACCTTAAGCGCGACACTATGAAACGTTTTTAGTCCAAGATTTATCATTTGATGATTTTTTTTTTCGAACAATTTTGGTTGACACGATCTTCACTATCGACAAACAGGCAGGTAGAGTTCAAAGTTTCCACCGATCTGCCATCTTCGCCGTATGGAAAAAAATTAATTTCGTATTTTGTATAAATATTAATGAAAATTTAGCATTTCACGGTTGATTTTCGAAAAGTTTATAACCGCAAACAATGAATGAACCTGAACTTTGCTAGGAATTAATTTTCTGATGCTATCATCGAATTATGGTCTGTCTTTGAGTTATTTGTGAGTTTTTTCCTTTCGAAAAATTATAAAACATCGATAATTAATTTTTATTAGTATTTTTCGATAACAGATAATATTTTAGGCAAATTTAATTTCAGTTGATTGCTTAAAAATTCATCATTGTGCAATTCGTATTTTACAAATATACTCAAATCGATGATTATTTAAATTACATATTGTTGTTTTTTTTTTTGACCTAATACCTACTAAAGATTAGGTTTTATTATTTTTTTGCCACTGTGTTTTCATTTACACGACGTAAAAATTTTAAAGCTATTTTTATTTTATTTTTGCAACTAATGAAGATTTTTAAATATTTTTCAAGGTTTTCTAAATTTTTGTTTACTTTTTTCTTACTTTTTGACGACCCTTTCGTAATCTTCGTCATGTTTTAACTTTTTTTACATATTACATATCCCTTTTATATAGCTTTTTACATATATTACGTTTGTTACACATAAGAAAATTATTAAAATTACTTCAAAATCCGAAATAATACAGGAGTCTTGAACACCAAAAACATTTTTTTTTTGAGAAAATATCAGAAAAAATTTTCATTTGTTTTTTTCAAGAGGTAGTTCCATTTATCCCATATCTGGAAGAGTTTTAAGGTTCGTTCTTAAATAGTATTTTGATGTAATTTTGGCAATGTTTTTGGAACAATAAAAATTTGTTTTTCGAGTTTTTTTTTCGACAGTTAAATATAGATCTTGAAGGGAAGTAAACACAGTTAAAAAGACTGGAACTGTTATTAGTTTCAAAACTTGAAAAAGGGTTTATATATTTAGACCTTCAAAAAAGGTCTAAGTAACACTCAAAAGACGATGTAGACCACTGCCGTTGAATTTAAAAGATAATATAATTTTAAAATTTTAAAACAATGTCGTTAAGTCGCGTCTTGATGGGTTTGATTTAGTTACTCCGAATTCTAATATCATCGCTTACTTTTTTAAAATTTGCAGTATCACCTCCTAAATTATAAACTCCTAAGTTATAAAAAATTATTGTTAAAAACACTTTTGCTGATCGTAACACAATAGAACCAACTGCTTTCAAATTTATGACTCACGCATATGTTCCAGCCTCTTGAATTTCCCACAAGCCATCTTGAACTCTATGTCAATGACACAATTATTAAAAAGAATTAACGAACATTGATTTTTTAAAATGGGCAAAAAAAACTCTGATTCAATTCATTCAAAGTAATTGCCTTTAATTTTCCTATGCCTGTCATTAAAAATGTTCCTTTTTTCATTCTAATTTCAGATTTTTTAACCTCGACTCATCTAATCGCTATAAGTGTTCTCGCCGATTGCCGCAAAGTGTTTGGGAGGCATCAAGACGCGTAATTAGAAACACATTTTTTTCGCGTTTTCAATGGAATTAAATGAATCGAAGATCAATGATCGTGCCTTTCCTCCCACAGTGTTCGAATTAAGAATTTTCAAAGGTGCGGCGCGGTGAACATCGCTAAGAAAGACTTTAATTCATGCGGCTTCTAAAGCAGCCACTTTAATGCCAGTTTTATTGTGAAGTTTTACTTTAGTTTAGTTAAATTGCAGTAGTTGTATGCCAGTGTTTGAAATAATTTTCAACAAGTGGATTAACGATTAATTTAGATCGCCTGATCGATTGAACCTACACCGCAGAAACTCAACTATTACGCTATCTACGCTGCCAACTTACTGAAACGGGAGAAAGGAAAACGCCAAAAAGGAATAAAAACGGAAAATGGTAAGTGTTAAATTATATACCGACGATCTTGTGATCTCTTTATTTATTGGAAATTTTCTCATTATTGCTAAGGTCTTTTTAGTTTAGGAATTTTCTGCTCAATTTTTCTATAGTGCAGTTCATGTTGAAAGGAATTGTGATTAAAACAAAATTAAAAACTTTAAAAAACTCTCAAAAATTGAAAAATCCTGAAATAAAATAATATAATCATTGGTCATCATTGGTGTGCGCCGGGAAAGCTTATCAAAAGATACGAAAAGACGTGGCTTTAAGTTAGGGAAGGAGGGCGAATGGTTTTCCACAGAAATATGTATTTCATTATTTCCAACCCAAGAGCGAAAACGGAAACGAAATCGGTTCAGTGGATCAAAATATACAAGGAGAGGGGTTAAAAGTGAGGGGAATAATAATTTTTTTACAGTAAAACCTTTTCCCCCATAAAACCCAGCTGAATGCCAGAAACCGGACTGAAATCGGTTGAGTGGAACAAAAGTTATAAGAGAAAGACTAACAAACACAACCTCTTACCCCAAATGAATATGCCTTCTCCATTCCGTTGGGGGAATAAGAGGTTTTTTTTATGTAAAACGAACAAAAAAACCTGATTGGTACCCCTTCTCCTCACCGAAAAAAAATGATGCAACAAGGGTTTTTTTATCTGAAGAAATCCAGATTCAAAACTACTCGAGTTAACTCGAGCGAACAAAACAATGATCAGTTGGCCATTCGTATTAATTTAAACTATCTAATTAGATTATAATATTAAGCAAATTAGTTGCGGTGATTAAATTTTATACAAATTTGCGGGATTATTCCAAAAACAATACGCAAATCTGGAAAATATTAATATTTCATTCCTGAATTTCTCTGTTCAATAATTGAATCTGCCACGTTTTTCTGTAAAATTGACTCGATTTAAAAGATAAAAGCTTCTACTTCGAGTAGGTCTAGTGTCCAGTTTTTCGCAATACTAAAAAGATGTGTTGATTACGTACATTTTTTTAAAAAATTGCACAGCAGATGGAAACAGCAGCTTATCAGTATTGTTAAAGTAGACATCTAAATTTGTATCTAAATCTTAATCTGGAGTCAGTACGAAAGTATGTTCAATAATGCTAGGAGAAAACCTGGTAAAATTGTGATAGGTTATGTTATCGATATCTTAAGACTTGTTACGGATAATTTGATATAATTTAAGTTATGGTATAAATCTTTCAAATAACCGGTACTTAGATATTACTCGTACGGGATATAAACATAATTTTCAATATGTTCTGTTCGGGTTAATTTTTTTGGTCTTTTCATAATCTATGCAGCCATCAATTCATATCTGTTTGGATATTTGAATGTTTGTATGTAATGTAGATATTTATAGATGTTTACGTAGATTGGAGTTTGTTTTGCAGTTTCACCTGCATTTTAAATATGATAAATTTACAAGGGTAGCATGCAATTTGATATTGAGGTAGCGGCTAGCAACATGTTGTTGAGCTGATTAACAATTAGGTTGATGCAGCTGATTACAAGATGGAAATCAGATTAAAAAATTTATTGAATTTTTGTTTTATTTATTGTTCAGGTAAAAATAATATTACCAACTAGTCGTAGCTGAACCGAATAGGAAAGTATTTATGATGAAACCTTCACGTTGATATCAAATTGTGATTCGGAGTCAAGGAAAATATATACCTATACGTTAATAGTATATGCAACAAATGTTAATAGAACGAAATTTAATATCAACTTTTAATAATATGTATTATCATCTTGTCAGAAGTATCCATAATAGGCAGTTGTATAGCTGACGAATGGGAACAAAATTTGCAGCAAAGTCTCTATTATCTAAAACATTTCAATAACAAAAACTTAAAATTTAGTTCTGACACTCTCAATTAATTCAAAAATGAGTAAAAAAATCATTGTTTTTGTTTGTGATGCATTTAAACGAAATATCGGATTTTTTTTTCAATTCTTGTTGATATTTTTGAACTTTACAGAGCAAATTAGATATTCAGGACACAAAACCAAGTTACGTTTTGGAACCCTAAGGAACTTGGCACACCGAACGCGAATTCGCACCGCATTGCGAGAAAGTTCAAGTTTAACAACGCGATCTTATATCGTATGTCATCAACATGATCTCTAATTTTATATTACGTAACAATGCGGTCTCCGCAAAATTGCGGTCTGTGCAAAATTAGAGCTCATGTAGATGGCATACGATATAAGATCGCTTAGTAAGTTTGAACTTTATCGTTATGCGGTGCGAATTCGCATTGGGTGTGCCAAGTGCCTTAGAGACATAAAAGCTAATTTTCCGATATTCAAGATAACTTGCAACGCGAACTTTGAATTAATTTGCGACATTTGTTATCTGAGATCATGAAAACAGCCTCGATTATTTTTTTCCGAACGGTGCCCACCCCTTCCACCACTTGGGCCATAACCAAATATTTTGAGCGAGTTGTGATGTGCACTAGGCTTTTTTTATATTGAAACAAATTCTTTTTAATGAAGCGAAGGTTATTAGAGGAAGAAAGCTCGACTTCAATGATTTTTCAAGAAAATTAGAGTTGTATTGCACTTTACGCGATGACAATGCGCCTGCGGCGCATTGCATCCGTTTTCAAAAAATTCACCTGCAGCGCATTTTCTGAACAGGTCTTACAACAACCATATCTACCACGATCGCTGATCACTCTAGGTTGACTAGCAACTAGCAACCAGCTTAATGCTAGTATAATACTCGACTGCTTTTACTGCGCTGCTTTTGCACTGCAAAAATTAAAATAGTAAAAATAGCCAAGTCTGATACTAGCATAATGTCAATTAGATATTAAGCCATCCTCTAATATCATAATAAAAAAAAAATCTTGTTGACTAGTTACCATTGGAATAACGGTGAGTTTTTGATTTTCGTATAACAAAATAATTCTCAAATATGGGCATCATTTTCCAATTTGTAAATTTAACGTGGCTATAAATTTTAATTGCTTCTTGATTAAAGGAAATTTTTAAGACTTGCAATAAAACTTCGTTAATATCAATTAAAATTTTTGCAACTGTCAGCAAAATGATGGAATTGCCACACTTCCTTTGCTTTAACATTCACTTATCTAGGATTTTATCATCACAAATAGGAAATTACGTGTAATAACCGCTCAAAGTAACGAAGAGACAAATGTAATGCCATTTAAAGTACTGGAAAGCCATAAAACAAATAATAAATTGCTTCTCGAATCATTGCTACAGTTAAGACTAAGATTAGACCACACACAGCGAAAACGTAAACATTTTTAAAGATATATTGTTATATACCTACACGTGGATTAGAGGTGAGACGTAACGAGTGGAACATTATCTTTTCAGTTAAGAGACAATAAAATATCATCTTGAAGTTATCCGCGAAAAGGCGCCATCGCCAATACGTGAATTCGAAACCGTCAATTTCTGTTCATACCCACGCAAAATCGCGAAATTCTGCTGATCGTTGTCGTGGCGGTTTGTTGATTCATTGAAACTTTTAGTGGACGTTTTGGGTCGTTTTGGTGGTACGTATAATCACGTATTTATTTCCTCATAATCTCTTGACAGTCGTTGCACCATTTCGACGTAGTCGCACGGAAAGTCTGTCGATGCTCGGTGCAGGCAATGTCAAAAATCACCCCCCAAAATATCAATTTCTTGAACTCGATCCGTTCAGCATGAAAAATTACCTTATTTTCAGTGCAACTGTTGATAAAACTAACATGAATTTCTGGTCTAGATTAAATTACACCTGACATCTAGATGAATAATAAATTGTGTAGTCTGCCAAAATTGTCATCTAATTTTATAAAATCTTAAAGCTCATGCAATTTCTTAAGGAAAAACCCAAACAGCCAATTCCAACTAGTTGCAACTGCACTTGTCGAGATATACATTTTCGTGGGGGTAATTTTTATTGAGTTCTTTTATTTCATGTATTTTGCAAGCGTACAACCAGTTAATTAATTTTTCTTATTCGAATTTCACCTGATTTTGACAAATTACTCAAGCTCGATTTCAACAAAATGCTTCGGTCATCGAATAACAAATGAATTAGCAATAATAAAATTATATATTAATATTTATCGATTGCTGAAATGGTTGTAAGATGATCGCAATAAACTGAACATAAGGAGGAAGACAGTCACGACGATCCGACGACGGTGTATTCTTTCGCTTCCGGTTCGCCACTTTGTCTCTACTGCAGCGTTTCGGCGTCAGTTGGGTACGTTTTTGAAGTTTACGGACGTGGTCGTGTGTACATAAAACCGTTGTCATTCGCCCATTAATCATATGGGGATTTTCTGACAGGTGATGCATATTTTAGCCAATGTACAAATATAAATTTTCCACGTAATTTGAGTAGAGTTTACTAACTGTACAAAATGTTTATGAAAATTAAGCTGCCGAAGATGTTGTTGTACAATAAAAGACACTTTGCGCGTTTACTATAGAGTTGGGTGTAATAATTATATGGTTGTTTAATAGTTTTTCACTTTATTCTCCATTTAAAGAATATTTCTAAAAAGCCACCTGTTCAAATTAGTCGAAGCGAAGGATTTCGGTATCTTTTTGGAACACGGATAAGATTTAATTTTTCGTAGGCGTTTACATGAAATCGAAATGTTGATCTGATATCTCATTTTGGATTTTAACAACATTTACGAAATGGAAAATTATAGCGAAACGTGTGTTGTTGATTTTTTTTTGCAGCAAACATCAAACATCTGTCTGTCAGTCTATGTACAAGATTTCTTAAAAACTTTTGTAGTTAGAGCCATGAAATTTTACAGGCATGTTTAAAGTTAAAGTATTAAAGATATTAAAAATTTCTACATTTTTATCTTCCACTGCAAATCAGATATTTTAGATTTCGTAAAAAAATATTTTTTTTATGTAAACTAACATTTTATTCGTCGGGTTATAAATTGCGAACAAACGTAGATTTTGTATAAGAAAGTAATGTGCTGTTTCACTCAGAAAAATGGAGGCTAACTCGACGACCTACACTGAAAAAAAGGAATGTTCCGCGCAAACGAGATTTGACCCAAACAATATGCATGTTTATTACAAACAATACAAAAATGTTTATAGTAACCAATAATAATGTTTATCTGCAACACTTGAAAATATACACAATTGAAAATATGCTTAACATATTCAATTTTAAAACACTTTCCTTAATTACACTAGCACATTATTTAAAAATCCAGATTTACACTATTTTTCACCAAAACTAAACATTCAATCACTAATAACATTTTTTCACTAATTTTTTTTTGACAGTTCAACAAAATTGCATTTTTTTTGTAAACAAGAATTATTTGCAACAAAGTAAAATTATTCGGGGCCAACACTTATTGTTTATTACTAACAATTTCAATAATCATAGTTCACCATAAACAATTTAGTGTTTTTCACAAACTACTTAAATTCAAAGTTTTTGTGTTAAACGATATAAATATTTCAAAGAAATAATATAGTGTTTCTGATAAATATTTTATATTTTATAAATGGCTTCATCAAAAGTGTTTGTCACAATAGATAGAAAGTGTTTAAGACAAACACCAAATTTTTCAATCTTAACAACAATTGTTTTTTTGAAGTATTAAATGTTTGGAATAAACATTATTAAACAATAATTGTTGTCAACGAACATGTCCTGTTTGCTATAAAAAATTATTATTTCACAGAAACATATAATTATTACTCCAAACACAGAATAGATGTTCACAAACACTTTCCAAACATTCCTTTTTTTCAGTGTACATACGGCGTAATTGGCCTCGGGCAGGCGCGCGTACGCCTGCATGTGGGCAAGTAAAACTGAGTTGACCTGTGGTCGGAGAAATTCTGAAATTAAGCCACCAGCAGGTGAAGTAGGGCATTGGGAGCTGCACGAGTTGACCTTAGATAGGTTAACTCTGACCGCTAGCTGGCTTACAGAAACCTCTGTAAGGTCAGAGTTAACCTGACAAAAAGTTGACCTGGACATTTTTCTGAGTGTACGTCAGATATTTTTTCTTAAACGTGTGACGTTTTTAATGGATAACCACTTGGAATTAAAATAAATTATTTAAATCAAGAAAGTATTAAACAAGTAATGTATGAATCTGCATTAATCATAAATTTTGGAAGAAAAGGTCAAGAAAAAACCAACAAAAGTGAAATGCAACTTTCAGTAATAAAATAAAGACGCTTAAAATTTACTTAACTTGAATAATAATAAATCAAAACCAAAGAATAAATTGTTGTATGAATACTTTATAAAATTACTTTCGTTATTGGTTACGTATTCGTCGGATACAATATTACAGTGTCCCGATATGTTATTCATCGTCATCATTATAAAATTTATTTAACAAAAAGTCATCACGTACGTCCACAGACCTGTCCAGATTCGCCACAGAAATTATAATTTTCGCTATATTTCGACCGGTATATGTTGAGTTCATCTAAAATACGCCCATATAGTTTACAACAGGGATTTCGTACATGTAATGAAACTTCAACATAAATTTAAATTCACCGTGAAAACATTTTTGGACGATGTGGAAAATTGATTTTGATGAAGTCTTATAGTCATAGAATGAAAATTTATAATGTGATTACGTATAGCAATATCATCATAGAACGCATCAGCGTCAGAGAGCATCTGCGGTAATAGTAATTTACCAAATGATATCCAAAAGGATATATGATAATCATTATGTGAAGAGAATTCACACGAGTCAACGGAAAATATGAAATTGCATCGCATATTTATTTATATTATGTTTGGGTAGGGTGAGCATATTTTTTTAGTGTAAACCCAGGACATATTACCGCTGGAGGGGGTGGCGCAGGAAAGGGGAGGGCGGGGGAGGGGTGCGCAGTATGAAGAAATTTTTAATCTTTCGAAATTGATCCTGAAAATCCTCGGAAAAAGGGTTGGTTTCCATTTTTGTTTGTCAGAACATTTAACAAAAATTGCGCCGCAGGCAAAACTTTTAGAAACAAATATCCCACCATAGAAAATTATTTCATAAAATGCGCCGCAGGCAAAACTTTTAGAAACAAATATCCCACTATAGAAAATTATTTCATAAAATGCGCAGCAGACGATTTTTTTAAAGAAAGTTGCGCTATGAGGCATTGATTTCTGAGAAAATAGCGCCACAGGTGTAATTATTTTGTTTCGAGGTCAATTTTTTCAGTGATTAAGAAATTACATCCCTAGATTACATAATTCCGGGACAAAAGAATCGTTTCTAGGACTCAGAGACGACACGCCTAAATCTGGGACTGTCTCTGTCATTCCGTGACGTATGGTCACCTTATGTTTGGGATTTCTTCCAATTCAATTGCATTGAGAGAATGCATTCAAATTGGAGATACATAAATCGCTTCCCGACATTGTGTCTGCTTCCACCCACCCAGAATCTTTGTTGATTCTCCCGGTTTATTGACCAGAGAACCAGAAACGACAAACAATTGACGCACAAATCTGTATGTTTTAGAAGTTACAATTTTATAAATTCAAAAAAAGTCGACCCTTTTAAATACAGGCAATTGTATTGAATTTGTGAGCCTCAAGTCTCCCTAGAATGGTTTAGAACGGAAGCAATTTCTCACTGCGTACTCCTCGATCCACGTTCGATTCTCACAAAGCGGATATTCGAACATATCCGTCCAGGTATGAAATTGGATGTTGCGGTGAACACACATGACAGTGGGGGGAAGAAATCCATTCAATCCCGATCGTGCTGATGTATCTTTTTGTATGGGTAGATGGAAGATATAATCACAAACTGGTATAGATGCCACAATTGAGATCAATGATCAAGGCCAGGTGATTTAGCAATTGCTCACGGCGAGATATGCAACTGTAGCATGATTAGAGGAATCATAAATTCGAAGAAAAAATGAATAGGAAAACATCGTAGTAGGTATGATTCATAGCATGTATGTTGGCGCAGTTAAGGCTGATCTTCCCATAAATATCGTCGTACGATAGACATTCGACGTTGAGGTCCTGTTTACATTTGTCATCTGACACTGGTTATGTTTATTTATTTGAATTATGGCACAAGGCATAATCGTGAATAATTATATTTTTTTAATTAAGTGTTTAAAAATATCCAGGTGGTACAAATGACAAAAAATTTTGTGAAATTAAAAAAAAAGTAAGAAAAAAAGTTAAAAAAACATTTCTTCTACTTAATTTTTCGGATTTTTTTTCGGATTGCTGATAGTTTTTTTTTAAATTTTATTTTGATATTCATATCATTAGATCAACACCTAACAATTCGCGAACTATGACTTTTAAAGAAGTCTGATTTTTTTAAAAATAACGGTATTTCCCTATAACCCAGGGACTTGGCATGCCGAATGCGATGTGTTCCTGCAGTGACTTATTTAAAAAACAACGATTAAGGTGTTTTCCGTTCAAGAGGCAACTGAGAAAAATTTCAAGTCTCTATCTCAACCCCTCTAAAGGACAGACAGACGGGCGAACACCTGATAGGGCGAACACCTATCAGGTAAGCTGAATCTGTGTGCAAAATTTCATTGCAATCGGTTTAGTGGTTCGGGAGATACTGTGATAGATAAAACTTTATCTCGACAAAAAAAACACTCCACATTGCACACGCCGAGAAAAATTAGTAAAACCTTTTTATAATGGGGAAACGGAAAAACAACTAAAATAGCTAATTATTGGTTGTGGGTCGACCGTTTAATGTTTGAATTAAGCGGGCTCATCGGTCAATATTTTTTTTGTTTTTAATTCAAACATAAAACAGCTAATTGCAGTCAAAATGGACTTGCAATTACAAAAATAGTCAAATTGTAATAAATTTAACTACTTAGTTTACCATTTTGTGGTTAAATTAATTATTTTTGGAATTAAAATTAACTATTTTGCTGGTTTTCCTGATAGATTAACTATTTTTTCCTCTGCGTGTATATGAAAACCGCTCCTCACAGAACTTTAATCGCATAAAAGATGTTAAATTAACATTCGCCTAGCACACATATCTTCTAGTCAAGACACGCATCTGACATAAACATGTGCTCAATTAGACGGCCATATATGGTGCGGCAGTCCACAGAAAGGATGTCGATCCTGTTTCAAAGTAACCTACACGATCCAGAGATGACCAAATGTGATCTATAGGCTGCTTTATAATTTGAAATCCATGTAACTTGCTCATGTTTCATGTAGACCAACATGGACGTAAGTTCTTCCTTCTTATGGCCAGGAATCTGAGAATCTTGTTTTGGTACCACGCAGCAGGTGAGATGCTGACCACGTCCAATGAGCTCGCGTTTGCCTAGATGAGATGCGAAAAATGCTTAATGTAAAAAAAAACTAAACTACTCGCAAAACATTCTTTTCTTCCTAGTAAGTATATAACAAACTATTAATAAAAACTTGAACTTCAATCTCGAAATGCTGGATGTGGAAAACTGTTAACGCAGCAAGAGTGATCACGTTTTTTTTTCCAGATCGATTCAATCGATGATTATCATATATATATAGTAGAAAGAATGACGGTCAGTGTCTTAAACGGTGTATTTTCAGTGTTGAATACTCCTAAACTGGTCGTAAATAATTCCTTGTGATTGAAGAAATTTCCGATATGATTGCTGAAACTCATCATTGCGCGAATTATTTATCCAGAGGGAAGTTCAAACAGGCCAATGATTCGCCTCAACAGTGTAGATCACTTTGATATGTTTGCACGATCGTTAACATTATGCTATTCTCGTGATTTATCAATTTTATTCACGCACATTCTTCACTTCTTGTTTGGTGTTACCTGGCGATATATTTAGATAAGCATAACGCATAGTCTTAGGCCAGCAGAATCACTGGAATGGCGCCCGATTTATTGATAGGGTTATTACATGACTCTTTTATTAAATTTATGTTATTCTAAAATGATATACCTTTGATGGGCCTTGAATAACAAGCGGGTAAACAACGGTCCACAGACAATAACTAAATGATCGTTTGGGGTTAATTTCATGGGAGGTCATTTTTCTTTCTGGCAAATTCGACTGGTTTTTAGAATTAGTTCTTCCGCGTGTAATTTGATTGATACCCACAGGTAATCACAATGTTTTCAAGAATGCCACCAACCCTTTTATTGCACATTAGGCACAAACAATTTACTTACCTACCATCATCTTTTGTGGCAATTATGCATTGCCAGTAATCGTAAATAATATCTTACTTCCTTATTATTGTGGTTTTTGCCACAATGCATTGAATTTAACACCTTTACATTCATATACAAAATTCTTAGTGCTGCTGGATACATAAATTCCGTCGCATAGCTATGATTAATGATCTGATGCTATTAGATCTGTGTAGAAGCCTCCAACAACCTTAACTTACGACAATTTCATGGTTGATTAGCTGTTAGCACTTAAAACATTAGGACATAAGACTATTAACGGTTATTGCACGCAGAAACAAGTTTTTTTTTCTCCATTCATTATTTTTTTTTTCGAAAGAAGGAACGTACATTTTTTTTCCTGCCTGATATCTCTAGTTTTTTTTCCTCTACTTTGATATCTGGTATTTTGGTAGGTTGTTATAACATTATTAGATCGTGTTTTCAGTTTGATAAAATATTTTGTTTGAAAATAGATTCAATAAAGTCATTATGGGATAGTAAACGGATTAAGTCATAAATCATTTGTGCAATCAGTTCTGCATCACTTAATTTTCCATATCAAATAATCGTTATTTCGCTTAAAACCCATTAACCAGGAATTTATGTTACATCAATTAAATGCATTGATTTTTATAATTTATTTCTCGAAAAATAAAAATGATGTTTAAATTATATATTAATTGATTACTAGTTAAAGTAGAATTTTATAGGAAGTTGATTTTTAAAAATAGCAATTTGAGGAAAAAAATAGCATAAATGACAATTTATGGAGAACGATTAAGAGCTGCTCATAACATATGTCATGCTAATTTTAGGCTTTTCGGAAACCCTCCTGCCCGCCACCCCCCTTTTTATGCTCATTCGTGATTTTTTGTATGGCGTTTAGCACCGCCGCTATCACACCACACTCCTGCAGACCTCCATTTGCCGCTAAAATTTTAAATACTGCTCCTTAGTAAGAGATAAGAATTTTTGCGGTTTTTGGGAACTTTAATTAATTTATCCCGAACTGTCTACATTTTATTACTTACTTGAGTTTGCATGTTCAGGCTACATGCACTCCTCGGTGTGTTAACCAGTTTTGAGCTCAACGAAGCTTCAGTTTATGAACAGTGTTTCGGTTCATAAACAAAATTTCGGTTCTTTTTCAGGCGGGAAAAAAGTGAGACAGAGGTCCTCCAGGCTTCCGTAACATTAGGGTGACCATTTTTTTACGCGTGAATCCGGAACAAATTACTGTGGGAGAGCGTGAGTGCGCTGAAGTATGAGAAATTTTTTAATGTGAAATATAGTTGTTTTCAATTCTTGTTTTTTGTTTGTGATTGCATAAATATGGTTATGGGTGCCTTATGTTTTTGAAAAACAACAAAAATTGCGCCGCAGGCCAAACTTTTAGAAACTAACATCCCACTATTGAAAATGATTTAATAAATGGCGCAGCAGGTGAAATATTTAATAAAATGTGCCGCAGTCGAATCATTTAAATTTGGTTAAAAAATTTAAATTTTGCACCACAGGCGAATTTCTTTAAGAAACATAAGAAAAGCTACAATTGCCAGGCCCCAATCGTCAAATACTCTATATGATGGCAGACAAAATGTTTATTAAAAATTCAGTTTTATAGGAAAGGGGGAAAGAAGTGGTCTGATAGTGACAACTCCAACGCAAAACGTTAACGTGAAATAACATTTATTTTTTTTGAAGTTACGACTAATGATTGAGTAAGAAATTCAAATTTCGTAAGTATCATTTAACTTACATTAGTCTTACCATTGCCGAAACAAAAAAAAATAGCAACACTAGTCCTGAAACTGACATCTCTTTGAAACTGTTCACTAAACGCCAAACGCAATTAGGAACTAATTTCTGTTAGTGGTCACTCAACTGTTGACAACAGGTGAAAATCAGCAAACTTTAGGGCTACACAAAAGTTGAAAAGCCACCAAGAAAAAAAATTATCTCCAACGGTGATCTTGAGTTGACAAATTGCTGATTTAAAATGCTTTCGAGAAACACATTTTTGCTATCCGTCATCTAAACACTAGCGCTCAATTGTGCTATGGTGGACTTAAGATAAGTGAAGTGACAAAAGGTTGGCTTCTTGGTCCCCTATTATTATCGTATGCCTCCTCCTCGAGCCTCTGCTAGCCAGTCATTTATTTATCTATGGCCAAAGCACGTTTTGACCATTTGCTCACATAATTTGGACTCTAAATGCTGAACTAGGGATTCATTAAAGCAGCCTCATATGGACACAGTTGATGGTTGCTTGTTTTCTTTTTCTATGGTGGATGTTAGGTTGTTAGGCCACCTCTCATCTAGATTTAAGAGCCCATTATCGGTGGGTATTTTGTGGGCACAAAGCACTTGGGCTAATGGTGTGAAAAAGACCACCTTGCTTCCGGTCGCGGTTGGATCACAATCTAAGGCAGAGAGAAACACCGATACAGATACACCGGCAGTTCTGTTACTTTGGTTATGCTGTGGGAATGTGAAACTTTACCATTCTTATACGAATGCAGATAACTAAAACATATTTCACCTAAACAAAAATCATGTTGAAATTTTGAGCCAGAGTTGAACTGTCGAACTGCCGATTGTCGATTATTGTCAAGGCTAAATGATCATTTTAAGAGTAGGGAGCGGTTTTTTTTCGGTGATTGCACGATTATTAAATCCCTCGTAGAGATCGCGTGGTGAGACAATAACGATATAACGAATTGTAAAAGGTCTTCAGGTGATTGGGAATTTGTTGCAATGTTTTTTTTTCTTCTTTCGCCGTTTGTTTCCCTGATTCAATGACATAACTTAAATTTATTCATGGTTTGAAATTTTTCCTGCTTTCAAAAATTGCAATCACTTTGCAGCACCAGAACATTGTCTTTGGTGATTTATTCGAAAATTAAGCGTGTTTAACCTCAGGTGGTCACTCAATTATTTGTCTAGTCATTCATTCGAATTCCACTGTAATTGATCTAAAAACAATAATTTTAACCATTTATAATAATTCAAATTGGTGATTAGTACAATTACCAATTGACATGTCCTATTTTGAGACTTGGGATGTCAAAATATTATTTGTTTTGCGGGTACTTTTATTTTTTCTCACGGTCTCATTTTGTATGGCAAATTGTTCAGGCACCTAATCTTGTTACAAAGTATCGTATGCTGCACCTGATGAAGGCCGAAGGTCACAAAGTAGGAAAAACTATTTCATTTGTATGGGGGGAGGGGAGAAGGAATCGTCTAATAGGATTTTGATGTATGAATGAGTTATGTAAAATCATATTCTAAACACATTTTACCTTTATAAAATTTTCAATACGACGCGCGGTTTTCGGGAAAATTTTGAAAAACTGTTTCGATTGTATGAGAGAGGGGGAAAGGAATGGTCAGATTTTTCCCGTTCAATAACTTGGCAGGTGCAGTAACAGATAAAAATTTCTTTGTAAATTTCATTAAATTGCTTGAATGTTATAGATTTAACCAAGGTTTTTTTAAACATTCGAAAAAAGGTTGGCAGTTCTCGTGTTCAAAACATTTTATTTTTTATTTTTTAAAACATTCTTTTCTAAAAAATATCCAACTGTGCCACACGTCAATAGTGCTAAAATGCTTTGTTTAAATTACTGAAACCATTCACTCAATATTTCTCGTCCCTGAAAGGTGAACATACTTGAATTTCAATCAAAAAATATTCCGCCATATGTTCAACCACACTCATTAATAGCGATCAACAATTAGGCCATCGGAAAATCGCTAATTTGGCAGAAATCAAAGAAAATTAATAATTTCCAAAGTAGAAAATCGCTTAAAGTACCAATTTTATTTGCGCAACATTAAACATTCTGTTTTTTTTTTTGGTAACTCCACACCTAAATATTGCATAGTTCAGCGCTATTATGCTCTTGCATAAACGACAATTTGATTGCAGTCTATAAAAATAATCATGTAAAATTCAGCTCCCAGGGCTCCTCTAAACCAATTTAATCGTAAAGATTATGCAACACTGGCTTATGGTTTCTTTACAACTTGAAACTCCTCTGCTTTCTTCTTAACGATGTTTTAATTATACGACACAAGTTTTACCATTGTCAACAGTAATTTTCGAGATTTATGCGATTTTGAGGACGGACATTCTGTTGCGAACTTCTCTCACTCCATCTTGAACTACGCTGTGATCTTAGGGTTTCGTTCGTTTACAATACAAAAGGAGAAAAAAGAAAATATAAGAAATTGGTTCATATATGCTTCACGTTTATGCTCTTGACATAAGCATAAACGAGTGCAATCGAATGGGACAAGTGGGTGGCCGGTCGCTTTGTCGGATCGAGTGATTCTTGGAGGAGGAGGAGGCCCTTCACAAAATCAAACTCTGCATTTAAATATTGATTGCACAAGTGGTGCAAAACGAAGTCGATATAATACATATATGGGTCAGTCAAAGGTTCACATAAAATAAAAAAAACACCTTTTCCGATTGTAGCATTTTGATGATTGTTGCACATTTTAAGAGTTGTTACTTTTTGAGATTATGGAAATCGAAAGAGAATTAAAATCTTGATAGGGTAATCAAAAATCTAAATAAATCGCTTATTTATGCAGATTGAATTGTGAAAGTTTTTTCAAGATGGTTGTAAATATTTGTTGTGACAACTGGGGTATCAAATATCGTGATGCATTTTAATGTGATGGAATAGATGAAAAATCATAAAAAGTCACGATAAATTTTCGTTCAATCGGTTTACTAAGATAATCAAGTGCTATACATTGAGGTGGGTAACATGGAAATTCGATCCTGCCCGAGTTATTTCGAGCGTTCACATTTTTATCCTTACCGTCCGTAGGTCGACACTGTTCGCCAAAAAATTTTGTTCAAATAATTTCTTCACATTCTTTAAAAAAAACTCTAAACCATTTTTTCAGAAGTCCAATAGCGAAAATAAGTAGTAGGTAAGCTTTTTATCTTAACAAAAGAACACCCCATAATGTGATGATTTGTTGTGACCATTTCGGCTTGTTTTTTAAAATTAAGAAGATCTATAAAATAATATTTTCCCTGCATTTTTGCATAACAAACTTATCTTTTTCTGCCGTCGATTTTCTAGGCCAGCAAGTCAATCGACTTTCTTGTTTATAGCAAAATATTGATCTGATTTTTAATATCTTTGTCCACACATTAAACTCACCTGCACCTTTCAATATAAATCCGATTGATATATGGGAATATGTTAAATAGTATAATGAAAATTTACCTAGCACCGCTGCTATCCAATTAACATGCGCGCGAATTTACCCTATCAACGCAAAATGGGTAATTTCGTGATAAATTGCGTTGATTACTTACTAAAAGTGCATAGTTTTGTTAATTATTCGTTTCATGCAATATTTTTTAGCATTAGTTTGACGTGTGGTGTTGGATCGCAGCCAAATGTATACCACACCGCGTTCACCCATAAACGTAATTAGTCGATCAATTATTTTTTATGTTTCACAATTTCGATGTTTTTTTTTTCTTCTTGGAATCTCGATTGATTTTTCCGTCTTCGTTTGGGAAAAGGCCGGCCTGTGAACATTTTCAGTAATCAAACGGGGAAACAGGATTGATTCGCAGAACATGATTTTGGTGGAAGTTTTCAAAAAATTATGCAACTATGAGATTTCGTTCATTATAAGAAACATATTTTCGTTACCCATACGAATTCTGTAACATAACACGGATTAATGTTTTTTTTTATACTATGTTCAGAGTTAGTTGTAGTTGGTTGGATTAACGATAGATAGATAGTAGTAACATGCAATTGAATGCTATCATAGGTAAAATATTATTTCGTGATATCTGGAGGTTGATGTTAATGTTATGTTTGGGCACTGAGTTGTCATGCTTCTGATGTTTTTTAATTAAATTTTTATTAAATTGGCACGAAAATTGTTAACAACGTCGGAGTTGATATATTTTTATGGGTTTTTTTCCTTGAATTCAAGTTTTTATGGGATTTTACTCAAAAAGATTGACAAGGCTGGGTTCATAATTTTCGTGGGTTTTTGGAATAATATTTATCTAAAATTTAAGATTTAATTGAGTGTGAAAAATGCAAAGAAACCGACTAAGGAAGACTATAAAAAAATGTTAAAATTAAAACATTGAAAATACTTTTGGTGTTCAGAGCGACAATCTCTGTTTGTGAACTTTAAAAGTTATTATGTATACCGGAATGGCTGATTGAGGCATTTTGTCCCGAATTTCTGAATTTAGTGTAAAAATTTATCAAGTGCTAGAAGAAAACAATCATTAAATATACAGTCATCCCCTTTTTTGTGCGATTCTTTTCGCCTGCGTCCCACAGAGGGCGCATATGTCGAATTAGTTTGGGACCATGTATCTATTTATCTAAATCATTGCACCGTAAAATTTTATCTGCGGTGCACATTTCTTAATTGTTTTTCGTTCTTTGTCATCCAAATCAAGTTCTATTTTCAAAAGCTTTAATTTAGCTTGCCTTCGTACCTGTCTGTCTGTTTCTATGCTTGTTTGTCTGCCGTGGTCAAATCTTGCAATCTAATTAAAAAAGACGTAAATTTAAGGTAGAAGCGCTGTACGTGAAAATCTCTCAAAAAAAATGCGCCGCATACAAAAAAAGAGCTTCCAGCAACTTCCAGCAGGAGTCAAGTATTCTTTACTTTTCAAATATTAACACTAAATTCAATAATCAGGGACAAATATCCATGCTCGAATTTGGGACTGTTTGAGACCCATGGTCACCCTATTTACTCATTCAAATGTGCAATAGAAAATCTGGCGCTAATATATGAGGCGTTAAAAGCTAGAGTGGACCAACCCACATAATCGAGTTTTTGAAACTTTTCCACTCTGTACTATTATTAACTGAACATTTTTGGAATGAAAAAATCTGTGGACTTTATTACTCAATGTTGAAACGTTTTTTGGTTCATCCAAACATTTTTGTCTAAAAACTCACTCGCAATAGTGATTCAAACACAAAAAAATTCACGATTTCGACATGTGGGTTGGTCCACTCTAGCTTTTAGCGCCTCATATTCAAGAACCCAAAATGTCCCCGAAGTTTTGTGATAGTGACTTCGGGTAATTTTTCCAATTCAAGATAGTGCTAAAATTTCATAAAAAACATTTTCCTTTTTTTTAAATTTTATGCTCAATAATCGCTATATATAAAATCACATCATTGGCGATTAAAATAATTTAAATCCGTACTTTGATCGCGATTAAACCAAATCCGAGTGAAAATATTTTTCAACCACCTTAACACGGAGGCAATTAAAATCGAAAAAGGTAACTCTCGATGGCCGAAAGGGGAAACTCGATGCCAAAATTGGTAGTCAAAGTGCTACACGTATCAAATTTTCTAATCGTCTAACGTGCGCCACGGCATCGCCGCCACACCGACTTGAGCATTATTAGAGCTGCATTCCCAAGCTCCAGCCCCTATGGCACGCAAATGCAGCACAAATGATCCCGTTCCCGGTTTTGTCAAAGTGCTGCAGCGAAACTCCTGAGGAACTTAACTCGGACTTGGCAAGAAGTTCCAACGACGAGAGATTAGCAAGCGAGGCCACAAATTTGTTTCAAGTTACTGCAAAATACGTACCTATCTGAGCCTAGGTCTTAGCTAAGATGCAATTTTCTCAATCACTTCGAAAGTGACTTTACCGTTTGGTCGCGCAAAGTGGCTATTTGTTAGGTAAATCAAAACGGAAGAAGTATGGAAGAGTAAAGGCTTAAGGAGGCCAAGCAAAGAGCCAGCTGCCTCCAGCTGATGAAGTTTAACCACTAAGTGATACCTGAGCCCAGCAACGGCAACGGATCCAGCAAAGTTCCACTCAATTGGAGAGGCTCTATAAACGGTACCTTGGCGATGCAGATAAATTCAATCCATATAGCGAAGAGAAAATCACTCGGAGGAAGAAAGTCGCATTTGATGGCATTTCGATAAGTTACAACCGAAAATATACCCAAATGAGCTGAAATGAATATGCTGTGAGTAAACGCGTAGTAAATTTATCTTATCTGGTATATACCGAGGTTCCTCTTGCCTACCATTTCACCCTCACGGCAAACTTACCTAAAAACAGGTAATTTAACGAAATTACGCTGAACAACCGCGTTTTCTCAATGATTGAGCACAAATTTGTGGTGCCACATCAGGGGAGTACGGTGGTTGTAGCTGCGTGATTCTGCTGTCATGTTTTGGAGTTAATTTTGAAATAGTCGTCATGTGGTCTGTCTGTTTTCACGTTTCCGTTAGCGAGGAGTGCGGGGATAGTTATTCGACAATTCCACCTCAATGAAAATGTCATCCGGACATGTTGACAGTTGGATCAACAACAATCCCAGCAGTAGGCAATTCCGATGGTCAGATGGTTGGATTTTATGCGCTTGGTCGGTGATGATAATGGACAGAAAATGTGAACCGTTAACAATATCCACCTAATATCGGCAGACAGTAAACACGCGACCACCCACTTCCTCCTATGCTCAATGTTGATGATGTTGTGCGCTTGTTACCGGAGAACAATTGAAAACCGTGGCCATCACATCACCCGGGAAAATGTAAATTTTTCCACCATTCTTCTTAACAACTCCTACTGACTTACTGGTCACTGTTACTAGCATTGATTGTAGGCCAATATGATGCAAATATCCCCGTTGCATAGTATTTCATCTTGCCTGAAGTTGAAGTTGAAGTTGGGTTATAGCTTCCCTCCATACCTTTATAAATATACCCGTACTTACTTGGGACAAAGAAATCCACGAAGATGAAGATGAAGTAGAAGAAGTATGCCACTTGGACGCAGTTACCACGATCTGGTGAGATTCGCCCAAGAAAAAGGTTCCGATTCGGAGTTTGATTTGAGTTTAAATTGAGAAGTAATTGGATTCCTTGGATTTACTTTGGTCCGACAATGTGGATTGTGGACACGATGTCAAGGTAATTGAAATTGGATGTCATTCGCTACTGTAGGGAATTTTCTCTTCATCATTACACTCATTTCATTGTTCGTTACATTCTAATGGAAATGGAAATTTTATCCAAAATTGGTTTCCGCTAATGATGCAAAATAATCTTGACGAATAACGCCAATTTGGTGTTAGATGGGGAAAAAAATAAATAGAAAAAAAAAGATTGAAGATTCTGGGAACTTCTATGTGTATAGTAGGTGTTAAATAAGAAGCAATCAAAATAGTTTTGCAACTGGAATCAGCGCCTAACAATGGGGGTTTGTTGCTAATGATTTTGAAATTGTTTTAGACAAATTAAATGCTAAAAAAGTTGAAAGAATAAACGCAAGTCGTAAAGACTTTTTTTTTTGATACGATAATATTTTTACTTTTGACCTGGATCTGGAGTGTGTTTTCAAAACCTACAAAAATGTTAAAGATTAGAAACAGAATTTAATTTTAAGTACTTGGAAGTAGTGATGAAAATCGCAGGTTTTTTGAGTGAGGTTCGGTTGTGGTTCAAAGGTGAATTGGATTTCCGGTTTTTGGTTTTGGCTCCTAAAATTTCAAAATTTGGTTCTAATTTTGGTTTCTAAAATTTCAAAAAATTAGTTCTGGTTCACTTAAATTTTAATGCTTTAGTGGTTTTGGTTCTTCCATAAAACTGATAGAGGGCATGTGGAATGTTTTTGGGTACTAGAATAACATAAAAAAGAGCTGAACTCTGAATTTGGTCGAAAATAGAAAATATTAAGAATTTTTCGACCCAAAAAATTCAAATTTGAGAAAACACTGAAAAAATTTCTGGTTTCTGATTTGGTTACAGAATTTCTTTGTAAAACTGGTTTGGTTTGGCTACGGTTTAACCATAAAGAGTTTTCGCGTTATCGGTTTTACATCAGTTATTTTGTAACGATAGTCACAAAAAAAGCTGGGCAAAAACGGTAGCATAAATGTTGCAGCAACGTTGCTTGAACGTCGCAGCTACCAATATGTAACCCCATATATTTTGCGACCCAAGTTTTTAACAATTTTTAGTTAATTGAGTTTTTAAACCGAAATCAGAATTTTTTACGGTGGAGTTGAGTATTTAAAATTTTTATAAAATTTGTTAACATTCACAAAAAAGTTGTAACAGTTTTGTGATAGTTTGCCATTACGTCTTTAAAAATGAGTTAGTGGTTTCTTAAGCCTGCTAAACAATAAGACTAACAACACTCTCAATCTGGTAGTCAGTTATGACTAATTTTCCATAGCCCCTTTTAATAATTTCGAAAGTGTACCAATATTTAATATAATTTTCACCATAAATGGTAATTTTTTCATGTACTTTTATGAAAAACCATTAATTTTTTCATTTTTTTTTCTTTCAGGTATGTTCTATTTCATTACATGAAACTCCTTTATTATGAGACCTTGGGAAATCGTAAGTACTTAGCTACTAAAAGTTCTACTCTATTACAAGTAAAACTTGGACATAAAATTTTCTGCTTTTTTTTTCTGACAAATACGAACCAAGCTACAATAAAAGCTACAAAGCTAGACTAAAAACTACTTTTGAAACAAAAAAAATTGAATCACTTTAAAAAAAATAGTTAAACCAATTCTCTGTGATTGCTCTCCAGTGCTTTGTCGATGTTAAAATATAATCTACTCAAACTTTCGTCGGTATAGAAAGAAAATTAATGACCATATTTTTTTAAAAAGCAAAAAAAAAAAACCCTTTGGGGTAAACGCATTTTTATACATGGGAAAAAAATTGAACACCGTTCAAAATCTACAAAATACGCCATAAATTTTACCAAACATTATAAATTCCAATCACGCAAATGTCGTACATTTTTCTATCACGCATCACATTGTGGAAAATTGAAAATTAAGTAATTATGTGTAAAATTGCCATAATTAAAATACACTTTCTCCATCCGCAAAAAAACATATGTGCAAAGGCCCATAATTAACCACACAGTGTTAGCGCAAATTTATTAAAATGTGAGACACATTCTTCGAACAGAAATTGACATTTTCAGACCATAAATTGAATAGCGATAGTTATGCTCGTGTCTAAACTAAATACAAAAAAAAACTCAGGGTATGCTAAACATTTGATTATATGCAAATTAATTCAGCCAAACAAACATTCAAACGAAACATAAGAAAAAAAAAATGTTAAGCGCATCGTCAATGTTTTTGTTGTTTACGCCTGCGCATTTTTACTAAACAAACATTAAAACATTGGAAACCGTTAGAATAAAAATCATACACACGATCAGCATACGACAGCGATTCAGGAATAATTTTTATGCTTTAATGCAGGCAGTCTTTGCCATCAACAATTTTATGATGCAGTGCTGCATGCTATATAAGTATGAAAATTTTCTAATGCTGAAACTACAACGGGAAAAATTATGTTGCAGTTAAAATTGTGGGAATTTCTAGCGAAATCAACAAGAAATTGTTTGATTATTGAGAAAAAATTACTTAAGAATCATAAAATTAATTTTGTTTAAAAATAATGAGAGGAACTCTTTTACCTTGGAACCGGTAGATTTCTTTCACAGTATAGTATGTTTTTTCTAAAGTATTGTAGATATTCTAGGTGCAATTTTGAAACAATAATTGACATCCTGTGTAAGGATATTTTATTCTACTTAATTTTGAAGTACTATGGACTTGCCCAAAAAATGTTGGTCATATTATTCCATTACTTTTCCAAATAGTCACAAATTTTTATTCCTTGACGACACTATTTTCAATGGCATCTACCCCTACGTGAATGCACAAATGTAATTCACGGATTATGTGTTTCAAAAAATCGCCATTTGAATATGGTAAGGAATGTTTTTGACTGTTAGGCTACCAATTTTGAAGACACGACGCCGGGCATCTTTTCTCATCTGCCCATGTTTCGAACGGTGTCTTTTGCTTTTCCAACACGGACTCGACATGTCTTTGCCGGTAAACTTCAAATTCCACTAGATATGCTAAACAGGAGATGAATCTTCTTTTTCGCTATTTTTGGGATAAATAATCAGTGGGCATACTCACGCTATGCTAAATTCCTATGCTCTCTTCCACGAATATTGTTCCTGTAACATGCTAATGGAATTTCTCAATGACCTAATGTGAATCTTACAGAAAAAAATATATCCGCAACATCTCTTTTATTATGCTGCTAATGTACACAATTTGAATTTCTCTATGCCACGCTTCGTTTTTCCATTGATTTTATTGCCATTATAGGTCGACAATTGCTCCGACATCGACAGCACGTTCTAACAAAACCATAATGCAATGTTGGTGTAACAGCGACACCAAACAAACATAGAATCGATAATGCGAAAAAATTTCATGTGCTCAGCGGATGAAGTTTTTATTACAATGTTCTGGTATTCCGTTTTTTTTAAATAATTTAGACCTTGCAAAGATTTTGTCTTAAACCATTTTAGGGGCTATCCATAAAATACGTCATGCTAATTTTGGGGCTTGCAAAATTCCCTTCTCTTCATCTCGTTTTTTCGAGATTTTCTGGACGGGTTTTAATATTTCCGAAACACTACCGTAGATCCTGCTTTTTTTTATAAAAGTATGAGATATATTGAGGATAGCCCCGTGTCATACATCAAAATTGAATTTTTATACAATTTCTTATAAAAAAACAAGACTATATGTGTTTGGTTGTAGCTATCATAGAAGGATGTTCCCTGTAACTTTTGAACCAAAAATATGGAATCACATTGCGTTGAATAGCTTAGGATGGCGCAGATATTTTTAGCCATGTTCGCAGCACAAATTCCCCTTCCTTCTGGCCCCCTCACCCGTTTTTTCGTAAACCAATTTTTATTGGATTTCCTTTATTGGAAAGAAATCCTTTAGAGAGTATTTAACCTATAAAAATCATCTAACTTTCCCCCCACCACCCCTCTGGCCCCCTATTCTTCTATATCTGAAACCAGTTATTTTTATAAGGTTTTCAGTATTAGAGGGAGAATATCATGAAGGATATATTCATTTGAAAAAATATTTTTTTTTAGTTTCTGCTCACTCTTCCTGTAAATAATACAAAAAATATTATGTAGCGCTTTGAATGCAAATGTGTTTCAGTAAAATATTCCAAGAATTTAGTAGGCTAGAAAAATTCATTTTCAATGTTATTTAAAAAATGAGCCACAATTTTAGCACTCAAAATTTCAAAAAACTAATATAGAAAAGAATTTAAAGTTCAATGCGCAACTTTGCATATTTTTTCCGCTGCACTTTGATTCCGAAGTTAGAAGCCCCTAACTATGCATTCCCAATTAGCCGGAATAGTCCCAGATTCAGGTAATGTTAATCCGGTGTCCCCGAAACTAACATTTTGTCCCTGATTATTTAATTTTAGTTTGTTAGACGGTAAAAACCATCACCAAAAATGCAAAACTCGACTTTAGCTGAAAATTCTTCGGCCAACTGAAGCGCATCTTGGCCCAGATAAACACCAAATAAGTATGGTCACTCTATCCTAGTACCACAAACCCTTTCTAAACATGCTTCACAATAGAAAATTCAAAATTGTCGGTAACCAACTATCAATAGAGGTGAAAGAATAGCAGCAAAACATCAACATAACAGCAGCAAAACAGAAATGACTACAATCAATTTAATTAGCAATTATACCACTGCATATCCGCATTTACAGCTAATTATATTCATGTTTGTAGCAGATAAGGAAACCATAGATTTAATTTTCCATTGCAACTACGAGCATAATACCATCATATAGAACTTGAGCCATACTACGTGAAGAAGAGGTGTGACGACAAGGTAGAGAAAAAAAAATACTAATGTTTACTTTGTGTACTTTTTCCACTGGGCATTAAAGTGAAAATGCCTACAATGCCCACCAGGGAATGAATTCATTGCTGACTTGCATTTTAGTTAAGATCGATGGTTGGTCAACTCGTCAATTTACTGGTTTTCTGTTATTTTAGGAATTGCTAGCAAAGTACAGGAAAGGGTTTATTATCTAATCCGAAACAGTTATTCGCTTCTACTCATTGTAGATTTAAAAAAAATACTCTTTTAAGTTTAAAATTCCCGCCAGATAGAAGCCTGGAAATTGCATCCATTGAGATTAGAGGTATGTGGAATTCACTTAAGTCGGCCAACATTATGATAAAGAAAAACGTCTTTGACAGCCGAAAGCTGATTTTACTGTAAGGCATTTTAATTGCAAGTCTTTTCTACGTCTTTTCCGCGGAGTTTTTCGCGAAATCGATTTTAGTTGGTTTTTTCTTTCTGTGGGAAATGAGGAGCGTGGGTTTAAATTTTAATGTCATTCTTAACTCCCTCGTCGTTTTATTTTGATTACTGTGGACTATTTAAAGCATATCAACAACCACCTGTTTAATCTACAACTTGACTCGATTTATGTATTTCGATCCAATCAGTATTTAACGAAGAAAAATTCTGCGAATTTTGAAATAGATCTGTCTTTAATTTCAAAATCTTGCAGATAGTACTACCTACACGCGGTGAGGTCCAGTTTAATAATCTTGACTTATTTTCCAGGTGCAATGCTATTAATTTTATGGGAATTCCGAAAATCAATTGCTCAAGTTGACTCTATTTATTTATGGTGTTTGGTTCAGTTATTCTGTTTCAAATATTTTTGAATATTTTTCTGCGGGAAAAATTTTTTAACGAAAATATTCTCCTAACAGAGTGGAAAATCAACTAATTTGTAACCCGTACACTCAGAAAAATGTCCAGGTCAACTTTTTGTCAGGTTAACTCTGACCTTACAGAGGTGTCTGTAAGCCAGCTAGCGGTCAGAGTTAACCTATCTAAGGTCAACTCGTGCAGCTCTCAATGCTGGTGGCTTAATTTCAGAATTTGTCCGACCAAAGGTCAACTCAGTTTTACTTGCCCACATGCAGGCGAACGCGCGCCTGCCCGAGGCCAATTACGCCGTATGTAGGTCGTCGAGTTAGCCTCCATTTTTCTGAGTGTAGAAAAGTATTTGTGGTTTCCTGAAAAACTCAAACCTTATTATATTTATATCTTTCAACGAAGAAAATTCAAGTTTGATCGAAAAACCGAAAAAGCTCAAAAATTTTGAAAGGACGAAAAAATCTTAAGAACCCTAAATTAATAAGACTTTGTTTGCAATCTAAGAAGAAATCTTAAGAACCCTAAATTAATAAGACTTTGTTTGCAATTTAGGCATGATTTTAACACTTAAAAATTAAAATTCGATTTTTTGCTATTTACACCAAAACTATGCATGGGTTTTCGGTAGTGTTTTGTATGAGAGTTGAAGACAGTTAAATTTCCTACAGCATTGTCTCTTACTAGAACTAGACATATCAAGCCGGTATCGAAATATACCGTTATTTCTAAAAATTTTGGAAAAAAAATCATATTTTCACTAATATTTTAAAATCACTAATATTAATCACTGATATTTTATTCGTCAGGTTATAAATTGCGCAGGGACATAGATTTTGTTAAGAAAGTCATGTGCTGTTCAGATATTCAGATATTTTTTTCTGAGTTTAAATCAACAAATATATTTTTTAGTTAATAAAAATCTGCATCTCTATAAAATTCCTATATATAGCTATAAATTTCCCACAAAATTCACACTAAAACTTTAATAAAATCCAACAAAACTAATAGAAATTTCGCCCTCATATTGTCTTTGATTTTATGATTTTTAATATTTTCCACCTCTATGACGTTAATAAAAATATTATTGGCTTTCTTTTTTATATCATACCTACTAAAAACATCAAATATTTAAATATCGCCAATAAATATGTCAACATTTATCGTTTGCACGAAATTATCCAGTCAGCAATCACTCAAGGCAAAGGAAACCCAATAAAAAAGAGAAAATTCCAAAAATTTTGCATAATTTAGACGATCACAGCAAATCGTGTTAACAAATTAGATGAAAATTATCATAAATCAGTGCTTAAGATAAAGAAAAAAAATCCAGAAAAGGCGTCTACTTCAAATTAGTGACAAATTACTCAACGTGGACATTTTAAGCGTTTCAAATGTGCCCAAACTTACCACAATTCACCACGAAATCCAGTCTTTGAATGAAGCGATCAATCGATCTAGTGTTACGATCGATTGGTACTCCTTTCAAAAACTTTATGTCGAATTCATTGAAGTAAATTGCCATTTAAGGCATACTACGAGATGATTTACTAACTCCTTGGTTAATTAATATCACCTGAACGGATGAAATGTATAGAATTTTAGTTCAGATAGATTATTATAGGATTATGATCTATGTATATATTTTAAATGGAAAAAAGGAGGTGTGTTTCCTCGGACAACTTAACCACATTTATAGAGCTCTGATATTAAATCGACGCCGATCAATTGCTCCCCATAATATTTATTAAAAATAGCATATCTACCAGCCTACAATACTAACACTAAAAATATGTATCTTGAAAAAAATCAAAAGTTTCGAACAGTGGTAACTCACTTGTTGGATAATTACAGATTTCTTGGAATGAGCAATACATTAAAAAGTTCCTTGATACATATCGACAGTGCGATCGTTTGTCTATACGCATTACCTTCGGTATTAATTAAGTTAATTATTTTTGATTCGACGTGCCGATTTGCTTATTGCCATAATTATTACGAAATTGTGTTGCTGGCTACGAATCGATTCACATAGATTTAGATTTCTATCAATTCGGCAGCTTCCGTTGACCCTTAGGCATAGATTCGAAACGCGCGTCTGTTTTTTGCCGTATTATGAATTCATCGAATCTGGAAAATGGTGTTTTTCATACCTTTCACTGATCGAAACAATTACTTTATCAGATTGTCTAATAGTTTTAGCATTGCTTTGTACATTGAGGAAATAGATCTTAGCGAGCAGATCCTTAGTTGTATCCATTGCCAATTTGTGCATCCAAATGACAGATTTTGCCAATTTCAATTTGTTTTTCTACGAAGTTTCTTCAATTAGGTTAATTTAAACAGAATTTTATCAAATGCGAAAAGAACTACCAAAAATTTTTTTCGAAATTTCCTTTGAGTATGTTTGTCTAGAATTCTACAATCTCACGAAGATCGTTTGTGTATCTTTTACTTTTCCCAGTGCATATAAATATTATACTTTTAATTTCTGTATAATATATTTTCAAATAAAAATGAAGTTCCTTAAAAGAACACATCTTTTTTTTGTTTTTTTTTAAGTTTCCGGGACTCTACACCCCTTTTTGTGCTGACCCTGAATCTCCTATAACACGGCATTTTCCGGCAACATATCTCCGTGTTTTATAGCCGTATCACATTAACGAATACTTTAGCGATTGAGGCTACGATTGACCTTTTCGACCAATTAGACTCAAGTCTAAAATGGCAATCGTAGCCGCAATCAAGCCAGCTGTGTTCTCATTGGTCGAAAAGGCCAATCGTAGCCTCAATCGCAAAAGTAATCGTTAGTGTGTTACGGCTATTAGGAGGGTTAACTACTTATATATAAAACCCGTTCGATAGATACAATTCTTAAAAAAAGTAAGCTGTGGGAAAATCGGAAAATTCATTTCCAGTTTTCTCAAAAACTCGCAGGGTCAAATTTTCGTAATTTTATTTTGGTTCATAAAATCCCAAACCGTACCGATTTGCGAAATTTCATGTAAATCCTAGACCCGAGAATATTTCTTAGGATCTTAAAAATTTTCCGGGAAATAACAAAATCTATACGAACGCTAAATTTTGATGTTTTTGCAAAAATATGCTTCACTTTTTTACCTTCTATTAACAACTCAAAAGTGGTGCCATCACCCTATCTCCTCCATACGTAATCAACTAATCTTTTGAAAAATTTGATAGTTTCAAGTTCATTGAATGTCCGATACGGCTTTCAAAACAATAATGGGATAATGACTTATTTAGCAACAAGTTTTTTGTTCCTGAATTTTACTGCTCTGTGCTCACGTATTTTAAAACCCAAATAGCGAAATGAAAACCACTTTTTCTTATCTCCTTGTACATAAAATAAAAATACTGTAGGGAACTAATCTTTAAAGTGGAAAAGGGAAGTACAGATGAAACAAATAGCCATTAAGACCTTTCTGTTAATCTTTTTTGGCTACCAAAAAATTACGTTTTTTTTTTTGAAAAACTTAAAACATATCATCCACATGCCTTGGTTCTGTTCGGTTTTTTTTTGTTAACGCAAAAATTCTTTGTTCTGGCGCAACAAATTAATTCTATGTTCTGAAAGATTTAACAAAAAAATTAAATTTATTTGATTAACAAAAAGGTTGTCCGGTCGTACATTAAACCAATCGCAAATTAATAGCTTTAAGCAATTATACTCATTGCTTTGATTACTTTGACCAGTTTTTGTGCTGATTTTATTAACTGAATGATAATTACAAATGCATAGTTAATGATACTTTGTAATTTAAGCAAAGCAAATACCTGTAATTGATGCGGGGTTTTTAAAGAGTAATTTTTCTTGGTCATTCAAACTTGTTTTGTTTTAGATATGATGTAAAGACGTAATTAAATTGATGTAAAAAATGCAATCCTCATATATATATCTGCAGTAGAAAAACTTTGCAGATTAGTTCATAAAAACAAGCTTTTTTATTTACTGAAACATATCGTGTTTTTAGAATTAATAACTTTTTAAAAAAGAAATTTTACAGCACCGGAACAAGTAATTTACCTATTTTAATTTAAGAATGAATAACTCACTTGTCGACATTTTCAACGACAGTCCCATTAGCGCTAAACATTAGTTTTCCAATTGAGTTATGAACATAATTTTTGGGTTGACTTTGAATAATTCCAAAATTTCTTAACAAATCTAAAAGTCTGCTGGTAAAGCAAAGTAATTTACAATAATTTCTCAAGAAATGAGTCACAATATATATTACACACCCTGGAAAAATTATATCCACTCATTAACCTTGTAGATAGCGAGAAATTACAAAATGCCCATATTTATGAAAATGCATTACAAGATTAGAGAAAAAAAAACTCACCCAATGCAATTATCTTATTGGCAATTTGTTGCCTTTGATAAATAACAAATAGTAACATTCGATTTAGCTAAAAAGCCTTTCAACAACTTGGCTATTTGTACTCAAAGTGTAATTGATGCAAGTGTAATTTGCCTTTCAATAAATGTAAGCCCATCTGGCAAATTTAAAAATTCCTCCATAACGAAAATCTTATGTAAGATAAAAACACAGGTAATCGAGGTGCCCACTTTGTCAGCTAAATAATCCACTTGTTCTTAGGCTGGTTAACATTTGCGTAGATTCTTACTTTAGATACGACATTTTTAATGTCATTGCTTGGTTAATTCAATCCACAGAACAAATGGAAGTTTAATCATTTAAGAACCAAGCCTTTTAAAATGGATTTTCACATTAGAATCGAGACGATAGATTGCTTGCTACGCGGATGGGAGCATAAGTTATGTGATAATTGCGTACATTTTGCACAAATGAATGTAATGTGAGGTGTTATAAGCAGGAGGAACATCCATAGGTATTAATCACTATATGGATTGTATTTTAATTGCAATTCAGCATCGAATAGTCTGGCTGGATTGAGTGCAATGAATTTTTAATTGAATTATAAAGCAAACACACATCCCAAGCCAATTAAATAGATAAATCAATGATATGCAAAATAGTTGCTAATCGTAAGCAGAATATCAAAAACTAGAAGAAAAAATTTCCCCTCCGGATGTTGTTTAGTTAGTTCTATAGTGAGTGGCCACCAGTGTTTAGCAGAATTGACAATGAACATGCAGTTTAATTGCATGTCGCACTCCATAAATTAAAAGACGGCGACGATCTACGTGAGGCGTTCATGCTGCTAAACAAACATAAATTCAGTTCTTTCCAGTGAAATCGAATACTCATTGAGATAAAATCTGCACAGTTTTCTGTTCAAACATTTTGATTTCAGCGTTAATTAAGATATTCCGATATCTGCAACGAACACATAATGCAGATGCAACCAAGAAATTGCGGTGGCGGATGATCCCGGAGGAGTCTTCGAAGAAATTCTGGTAAAAAAAACGATAAACTGTCTTTTCGCTTGGTGAAAATCATAAAATCATGCAACAAATTTGTTTACGCAACTACCTGAAAAATAAAACTTGTTGTGCTGCCGCTTATAAAAATTTCATAAAATGTTAACAAGTCGAATCCATCAATGTCGCCGTTGACTGAGTGAATGGGAAATCCAAAATACTATTCGAAATCGAAGTATCTTCTTACAGTTCAGAGATGATGGGCTACCGCATCTTCAAATCGATACGGAGTAGATTTTTCCCATCCAAGGTATATGTGGTGGGCATTTTAAACCTTTTATAAAACTATACGATAGTCATATGGGTATGGAAGGTGTGCGCGTACCATAAAAATAATAACAATAATAATAAGTGGAAAATGAAGATGCCAAGTCACGATATGTCAAGGTTTCAAAATATACTACAATATTGTGTATACCCGAACGAGATTGGAAGTCGTCGATTTCAGTTGATTGCAACATACGAAATTCTCAAAAATGGCATTTCCAAAGTGCATTATTATGCAAAATAGGGGAATAGTGGCAATAAATGACGAAAAGGCTTAAAATAATAAATCTGAAATGGTCATTTGTTTTGCTGTCGCTGTCATTGATCAGTCGAAGGTATTGTTTTTATTTACTATAAAAGTTGTAAAACTTACACTCTTTGTAAAGCGAAACTTTTGAAATGATTTTTTTTATTTGGTATTTTGCGATCGTAAGAAAAAAATTACTGACCTTAATCAATTTTAAAATCGCAAAACAAAATTTAGCGAAATAAAGGGATAGATTTTTATCATTCATCAAATTTCCATTGATGGCCTTCAAAATTTTGTTTTAATCGGTCATTATAACAAAAATGCGTTTTTAATTATCATGTCTAATTGAGAAATGTGTTTCTTGAATTTTTTATGTTTTAAAGTTTTAAAAATGTTGATAAAAGATTTTTTCTGTGGCTTTATGGTAATTTTTTCAAACTTAAAATTTTATGGATATTAATTTTTGTTTTGGTAATCTGTTTTTAAGAGTATGAAGTCAACTCCCAAAAATTAAATCCACAAAAAGCCTTCATATTTTTATTTCTTCGAAAAAGTTCAACATTTTTATAAAAATAAAATATTGTTTAACAAAAAAAAAATACTATATCTTGGACAAAATGAGACTGTCGGTAACTATATATCAAAATTTGGGAAAAATGTATAAAGATATAAAGAGTAAAAGGTATAAGGGGCTGAAAAAACGTCACCCTTTTAACGGAGGTCGGTCTGCGGTACTGTTAGGGAGGTATGAAATTCCATGCAAAAATCGTGAGAAGGCCTTACGACGCGACGGGGGAGAAGGAGTTTAAAAAACTCTACTTGAAATACGTTTAATAAGTTTCAAGAAAACTCACAGAAGCATTGCTTTTCGCAAGTCATTTCGCAAACGTATAGAGTTTGTAAAATTACGAAAAAAATAGAAATTATTTATCAGTCTCAGAACCTCTTCTCGATTACGATTTTCCTCGTGAACTGTGATTGAAATGTACCGCGGAGCCAGAAATTTTGGTTGTAAAGATCTAATAAAAATATCCCTTGCTGCCCATTTCTCCCTACTGCTACACCTTCGAAAACATTTAAAGAAAATCTTTACCATTTAAAGGCAATACCGCTTCACAATCAACTCTGATGCTCATCTATACTTCGTGTGGGTGGCCGAAAATTAATAGCCGGACGTTTAGGTGTCAGACATTTATCTTACATGCGTCTCAGTTCAATTTTATTTTCTTCCCATTCTTCTCCAACATATTTTATGATTGATGAATTCATTTGTGGAACGCATGTTGAGCAATTAATCGAATTGTCATTTAGAGATCATTTCAATCATTTATTGCACATTAGTGACGTTTCTCCGCTTGACTGATCTCCAAAGAAGGAACCCACGCAGCACGACACCAACTAAGATTAGAATTTTCAGCACAGAATAATTGAACACCTTCTATAGTTACGTGTATGCATAGTTCTAACCACATATTATATAGAATCGGTCTACAATCCACGGAACAATCCACGGAGAAAAAGTGCACTGATCCCAACTTGGAAGTGGTTATTTCCCGGCTGATGATGTGATCGGCGGCTTCTTATTCTTCCGCCTTCTTGAAGCGTGGTGCAGTGTTGGTCCGAAGCGGAGGTGTCGCCTTCTGGAAATCGTGAAGTAAAAGGCGTGATGACAAACAACTGTAAAACATATTTTGTTTTTACGATTTTTGTTTCTGATATAGGAAACGACTTCGGGAGTCATCAGAGAAAATCTTCCCCATTCCTAATCTAGTGTAAATCCCAAACAAAAGTCACTTCCACCTTCCATGATGCAACGTGTTATTGAATTGATTCTTTTCTGTGCCAGGTGAAGAGAACAATATTCCAATAGTTCTAACCACCACATGTGTATGTAGAGATCGTTTCTGGTGTTGTTGTTTTTTTTCGTGCATTCGATAGAAAGTTTTGTTTACCGGTATGAAAAATTTGTTCAAGTCAGTCCAGAGCTAGCATGCAGTTATGGTGTTCCATTCATTGATCTTCTGGGCAGTTTATCATAAAAGTCGTGCTATGTCGTGGTCAGTGGTTATCTATAATACTATGAATAATAGATAGCTACATGTATCTATAGATTCACTTAGCATCATCATTCAGGTTATCCAGGTGGTGCCATAGCGTGGTGCTATCTATCTATGATGGCTCTATTCTAACTGGGAATTAGCGCACAGTATTTTTTTCACCTTTTTTTTCCAGAAAAATGTTGGTCGTTTTTTTTTGTTACTTCAGCCTTTTGTTATTAAACCAGAGATTTTCCTTCTTTCGTTTGTATGGTACAAAGCGGTATTTGGGAGGAATCAGGGTTGAACCTGGAAATCAATGCATCTTCCTGGATATTGTTTGTTATTTTGGTTCATTGTACTGAACTACGATAACACCTTGTGGTTATTATTGATTCGTGTGGAAATCGAACACTTGAGGTCTCAATTTGTTTTTCTTCTCAGTTTACTACCAGAGTATAACTGATTGGTAATTTTATACTACGTTTGTTTACAATTAATGACGCGATTCAAGCTTTAGTTGTTGGCAGAGGAGAAAAAATGCAATTAGTAACAATTTTAAATTGTTTTACTAAAATTACTTTTGTGGGGTAAAAATATATCGTGCTTTTATCATTGTGGTCACTTTCTAATGAGTAAAATTAGTAGAAAGTGAAATCCAATAATGTTTAATCAAGAAATATTTTCCAGGCTCGATTAAGACATTCGTATGTGGGATTTTCTAGTCAAGAAATGGTTTTTTTAGTTACTAAAAATTATAAAATTAGTTATAAAAAAATTGTCATAAATAATAAAATTAATATAATAGCAAAATCTACAATATAAGAAATGAAATCATACCTTACTTACTGTTTTCGGGGAAACCATTAGAGGCTTAAATCGGGGGATTATTTCAATAATTTAAAAACAGTGTCTGCCAGTTAAGTTAAGTTTTTTGAAAAAGCGCCAAAATTCTGTATGAATTTTTTTAATCTATTTTCACAAAAAAGATGCTATTATTAAAAGATGAATTCGGTGGTGGTAAAGCTTTCACTTTTAGCACAAAACCTTTTTCGTCAATCAGGGTCGAAAACCCCCATTTCTAATATCTGTGTAAGGTTTCAATCTAGCTTTTTTCAAGTGTGCCCTACAAAGATTTTTTTTTGTTCGGAATCATAAAATATATTTTCAGAAGTACACGAAAAATTTAAGAATCTTTCAAAAACAGGATTGCTTGTCCTTTAAAAGGCAGTTTTTTTTATCGTATTTAAACAGAAATAATATAATGTGATACGGAGTAAAAAAATATAATAAAATGTGATACGGAGTAAAAAAATGAATAAAAAACATGCGCCACAGGCGAATTTTTTTTTTTTGGGAATGCGATATAGCTCAAGACTCATGAACAGAAATGCGTCGCATGCGAAATTTTCCACCTGTTGAGGGTAAACATACATTTGAATTTTAAGCCACACGTTCCAACACTCAGAAAAATGGAGGCTAACTCGACGACCTACATACGGCGTAATTGGCCTCGGGCAGGCGCGCGTTCGCCTGCATGTGGGCAAGTAAAACTGAGTTGACCTGTGGTCGGAGAAATTCTGAAATTAAGCCACCAGCAGGTGAAGTAGGGCATTGGGAGCTGCACGAGTTGACCTTAGATAGGTTAACTCTGACCGCTACCTGGCTTACAGAAACCTCTGTAAGGTCAGAGTTAACCTGACATAAAGTTGACCTGGACATTTTTCTGAGTGAAGTGAAGAGAAAGTCCATTTATTGTGTCTTTTCAGTTATCATAAAAAAATATGACGCCAACCGCCCCAAAATTTAGCGCCTTTTCATCATATATCAAAACAGATCTCAAAAATTTTCCAAAACAGTATTTTTCAATAAAAAAAACCAGAAACGCACCTTTCAAAAAATCGAGTTTCACATAATTACGAGTAAAATTAACAATAAAACTAGAAAGAAAAATGAAAAAAAAAATCTTTTAATATATTATTTGAAATATTTATTTCCATTCTTAAATCGATTTCCAAATAAATCAGATTGATTTTCCATCATCTGTTAATTTAAAAAAAACTATTGACCTATTCAGAATGTAGTCCAAATATGTACTATTCCACTTTAATAGAACGACCGCCTGTGTTCCGTGAAATATTATATTTTAATTCATACCTCATCCATCGACATTTGATTTTTTTTTACTATTTCTGGTAATACAATTTTCCAATATAATAAATAAATAAACGCCTCCAGTTTGAAATATCTAACAATCTTCTAACCCATTTTCCTCTAATAACTGATTTCAAAACCGATACAATAAATTCCAATCGAGAATCAACCGAAAAATCCGAAAAATATAAATTTTCGTCATTTGATGTGGTAAAAAAATGAAACCAGCATCCAATTCACATTCCAACGTCAACGGTCTATTTATCAGCCAAGTATCTGATAGCTTAAGGTGCAAAAATGCTTTTTTAGATAAAAAAAAATAATGCTCTTAGATAATACATAGACACACGGCAGCTACTTGCAGATCTAGACATTTGTGGAATGTTGAAGCCTAAACACGATCGGTTGACTGTGGTGTTGAACAATCGGATCAAATGCGATTAAATTGCTGCTTAAAAGTGCGCTCCGGTTGTTGTAGATTCGTTAAGTTGCAATTTTAACCTCATGTTCCCGCATTATGTTGCAAAAATAGACATTGATGGCGGTGTTGCTGTTCATTGTGGGTTCATTTCCGAGATTCAGATATCCATTACACATTTTGATACAACGGGTGTATATTTAAGCAATTGCGGTAGCAAAGAACATTAAATCGTTTCATTTCAACCACAGATCCTGGTGCCTGCAGAAACTTAGAAATTACGCTCGAAAAATAAAAAAAAACAACCACGCAGTTTCAATCAACACCTTGGAAAATTGAAACACCAGATTTGTCCACAAGATTTAAGATTTAGTATCACTCAAATGGTATTGTTGGTAACTCAAGATATTGTTTGTTAAATCGCGGTCGCTGTGGTGGACAAGTTCTAAATTGATCCGGTATATTCGATTAATAAAAATATGAAATATTAATAATTTATCCACCTTTGTTAGACAACAATATTTTTTCCTGTTTCGATTGCAGTATTAGAAGCAAGACTAACATAAAACCGCTAATATATCACAAAATTTGTAGCAATCACCCCATAATTTTCTTATTGTCTTGTAGCAAATTCAATAAAATTCCATTGGATCAACTCAAATTTCAAGCTATTAGTTAAAACATTTGCTCGAATTATATCGAGCGCTCAATATTCTGGTCATGTGTACACTCGAGTAAATCCGAGCTGCACGAACATATTTTACACCAACTTTTTGAAATAATTTATATGTCCACAAACCCTCCCTCCTCGTGCTTCGCAATTGCAAAGTAAAAACACAAAAATCAACTTTAGTTCTTTTGATTGGAGTCTTCAGTATTGTTAATTTTTTTGCACGTTTTCTTCCACGGAATCGCAGTGTTCGGCATGCAATACTCGATTCTGTTACAGCATGAGGCCGCATAATTGCTGCGAATCAAGTGAAAGGTGGAATATCTGAACTCGAAATGGATCGAATAGGAGGTGAACAGGCACCTATTTAGTTACATAGCCATATAGATCGAAGGAGATGTGGAAGACCTTCGAAGAATTTAGATCTGGTTCTGTGGCGGTCGTGGATTGGTTCTTTCGCGTTAATCAACATCAATCATATCATAAAGTTTTTCATATCATTTAATTTATTTATAAAAAATTTTGTTTTTTTTTATGATTTCATATTCAAGTTAAAGAGAATGACGGTTTTTGACGATCAATTAAATGGCTGATAATATGATATTTAAATTGCATACTAGGAAATAGTATTTATTTGTTTATAAAAATACAAAATTATTAAATTTAATTAAAGTAATTGGCCACTGCTTCTTGAATCAAGCTATTAAATGGATTATTTTATTATAAAGCCATACTGATTATCTTCAACAAATTATTTTCAATATAATAAAAACAGCAAAAGCTTTTTGCAGACGTTGTAAAATATCTTAATTTAAAAACAATCATTTTGCCATTAAAATGAATTTTGTCGTGGCAATATTAAAATGTATAAACTTTACCTTGATAATTTAGTTAAAATTGCAGGTTTTTGATAACATACATATTTAATAATTGCACCGGAATGAGGAAACAGTTTTTATTCTAACACTTATTTTAGTTTTGAAGTAAGAACTTTAGTAATATTGGTTAAAACTTTAAAGTAAAAAAACCCGTAAGTTAATATTGCTACATCACTGAACTGAAATTTTTAATTGAGAAGCTATACAACTTTTTACTAGTAATATTTAATTGAATTTCAAAATGTGAAGTAATTTTTAACGCTTCGACATTAATCTTGAAAAGTTTGAAAACTCCAATCAGGGAGAAGAGGGATTGTTTCAACTTTTGTTCTTTGTTTATGACTATAAAAAAAATTTCGGTGTTTTATATTTTAAAAACACAATACAAATTGCGCCACAGGCAAAACTCGTAGAAACAAAAATCCAACTTTTGAAAATTATTTTATAAAATGCGCCGCAGGCGATGCTTTCTAGAAAAGTGCGCTAGCAGTGATTTCTGAGGAAACTGCGCAACCGTCGAAATTTTTTGGGTTTGAATGTTAATTTTTACACAAAAATCACACATACTGGATTGAATAATTCCAAGACAAAAGTTTAGTTTCCAGGACGCTAGGACAAGATGCCTAAATCCGGAACAATTCCGGCCATTCCGGGACGTGTGGTCACCCTACATTTTTTTCACAAAATTTTAATAAAATTTCGCACAAAATTTTAAATTCGGGAAAACCTCATTTTTTAATTAATTGGTTTTCAAAAATTTCAATGAATTTTTTTAGATATCAAATTCATTATTTATGACTAGGGTTGCCTCTTTTCTCCTGATACTGTTCTTTTTTAAAGGGCATTCCGGGACGCCCAAGGAGGGTTTTTAATCTGTTCGGGGTTTTTAAACGAGTCTGAGAAATTTCGAGCCAATTAAAAAGTTAAATTCATAAAATCAAAACGTCAAGAAACATAAACGTGGGAGTATGATGCCTTCATTATACCCGTATGGTGAAACCAAAGGGTATATTAACTTTGCCTTACCGTTTGTAACGCCAAGATCCCGTCATCGCACAAAAAAATGAATTACACCAGTGTGTTTAGAATGATGAAAAAAGTTGAATTTAGCATGTCCGTCCGTCTGTCCGTCTGTCTGTCTGTCCGTCTGTCTGTCCGTCCGTCTGTGGCGCGGATTGCGGGCGCACGGATTGAGCTACAGACTTGAAATTTTGCACAGGTCCGTTTTTCGTAAAATGCGAGGCTAAGTTCGTTAATGGGCAAAAATGGATACGAACGAAAACGTTTTTTGCGAATATTTCAAAAACGGTGCACCTCATCAAAAAAGTACAAGAACAAAAGTTGTTTAGGACATGATTCTACATTAAAGTTCCATACATAAAAATCCAATTGGAACAAGTTTTTAAAAAATCTTATTGGAAAGTTTGACTTCAAAGTGGAATTTTGATACGCCGTTCAATTAAATCACCATACGGGTTTTCAATAATTGCCAGATTGGCAATTATAGCTTTTGTTATGTTTTTAAAGGTATATTTGTCCTCGAAACGTTAAAATTTTCGACTGCAGGACATTCGTTAGAGAAATTCTAACTATGATGCGAGTTTTTCATTAAAATGTTTTGCTTGCTGCGCATTTCTTTTTGTTTATTTTTGTTTGCAAAACATGTTTTGCTTAAAAATTTTTTTTCATAGTCAACCTAAAACTTGACGAATTTAAAGGCGTTTGCGCCAACCATTCTTAAAAAATTAAGTTGCGCCTAGCCTACTGAAACCGTAGAAATTCTAGGACTTAAATAATTCAAGTTGAGCTTAAGGAGCTAAGTTTCGTTGGTTGTTCGCATTTAGATCTGAGAAAAACCGAGAAATTCATGTTCACGAGCAACGGTAGGTTAATTTTCGGTTCATAGCTGTAAAAACCCAGACATATTTTCGTGATTTGCTAATAAGTGGTAACTTATATTGCACTCAAATGCTTAATAATGCATTTTCTGATATTGTTTTTGAACAGAATTTTATCTAAATTTTCGCAATTTTGTCAAACCTATTTTAAAGCGAGCAAAGCATTTCAAGAAAGCTTTAAAATCCTACTGGTCTCATGTAATTTTGAAAAATATCTGCACTGTAACTGATTTCAACATAATTTAAGAAATCTTATTATGATTTAAAATGTTTAATATGTAAATCAGTTCTACTTATCAGCGATTGTGAATAACATTAAGAATTACAAGCTAATCCACTAGAAAACATGTTCCTGGTTGAAAATAAAATCAAGTTCTCAACTCAAAATAGAACTCCATCAGGTGGTTGTTGTGATTTTCAATTAGACAACATTCTACATTAATAGATAAAAACTCCATTACTGGTAGAATGAAATAACGAAGCCTTCTCCGACGAGTACTATGTGCCTGGTGGAAAAACGCTTGTCATAAATGATTTGCATTTTCAATTAAAACGCATTTTAATGTCAAAACATATCCCGGGGGAATCGCTGAACCTTTTAGCCAAGATTCATATAATTAAGGGGATAGCACGCCCTAAAACTCTAAGCCGATTTGACATAAAATCCTCAATTTGTGGTTTCAAACTGAAGTCAATTTCTGTGGTTGCTCTAACATCACATCAACCGATTATGTTACATATGTGTCAATTGCGTAAAGAGTCATAGACTTATGATTACCATTTCGGTTTCTTATTACTTGGGTAGACATTCTGACTCGTCGACTTCAAGGCGAAAACCTGCCCGTCCGCAGATTCTCCTTGCGATCAGGTCTTAGCTTCTAAGAAACCTTCTAAACAGCATCTATACTCTCCCATAAATGAATATATCTTTTTTAGCGGTAGTAAAGCTGGATAAGATCAACACCTATGTATCAACTATGCATGAATGACAGAGCTGTGACCTCGTACCAATGATTTGAAATGAGTTCGACACTGACGGTTGACTAGGTTTTATATATTATAGCATATTTTAGTTCTACTTCTGCCACATAAAATGAGTGAGCGTTTCTTAAATCATGAAGCTTGTAGGTTCCTTATGTGTAGGTGCGGCATTAAGAAACATTACGCAAGTTCTTTCGACGACGGTTTGTTTTTGCCGCTTCAAGTTTTTTCCTCTATTCTGCAATTGATTCCAATACGTACGGTTTTTTGTCACATTCGAAACTCATAAATGTATGTTTTTCTTCACCATATAGTTAGAACAAAAAACAACGAAATCTTATGGTTGGTTTTGGCATTGTAACTGTCACCAGATAAATGTCAACTCGTATATCGAAATGGACAAAGATTAAGTAGTACACATGTGAATTGTAGCCAAACAATAAGCTCCATTTTGACATTGCACTGGGTCGATTGGTAATACAACAGCGAATAGTATTATTGCAAAAATCTCAGTTTCAATTAAATGCAAACACATGTGTTGAATATCATATGAAATTAGTCCAATCGGCAAGAAAGGTTAATTAATGCAAAATACCGCAGGTTTAACAAAAAACCATAAAACAACGGTTTAGCTTTTAGTGTAAAACGGGAGCAACATATACGTCAAATTACACCATAGCATGCGACAAATCATATGTGTTTGGATTGAATAAACATTTTGATGTTGGTCAATTGACACTGGGGGTTTTTTTTTTCTTAGCATGTTCTAGATCTGAGAGCTTGTCGTGAGAACTATTTTACTTACCGGTTTTGTGTTATAAATTTCAATTTTCATTAAAATTATAATCCGAAAATTTATCCAAGAAAAAGTGCTAGTGAATCTACAATACATAGTTTCGGACAGTGTTCCGAAGGATCTAAAATTAGAGTTTCTGGTTAATGAATTTGTTGAGCATTTTTTGATCCATTTCCAGGCATTAAAAATTTCCTCACATCACCCTCCGCCTCCAAACCCCCCCCCCCCCCCCCCCTCTTCCCATCCTCTTGACCCAAATCTGACCCCGTTTCACATAAAAATACGATGACCCTTGTCTTAACTCAACAACTACTCGACCAATTGTTGTAAAATTCAAGAGAAAAATACTAGTTACTAATTTTTACTTTCTTCTACGGAGTATAATAAAAATTTCGACCTCTTAATTTTGCCTAAAAAACATTTCCCGATCACTCCTGAGTCGATTGGAGTCATATTAAAAAAATGTCTTTCTGTCTGTCAGTCTGTCAGTCTGTGTACAAGATTTCTCAAAAACTAATAGAGCTAGCGCCATGAAATTTTATAGGCATGTTGGGTCCTGAAATGGGACGATCCTATCAACTTTTGGTGGAAATCCGTTAACCGGAAGTATCCAAAATGGCGGTTTTTCAAAAATCGCAATTTCGTTTTTCTCGATTTACTCCCAAACTACGCGTTTTTTAGTGGCCTTAATTATGACAAAACTTGGAGAAAATAAAATTTCCCACACTTTTGTCTTTATCAATAACTTGATATCTCAACCTGTTATCGAGATAAACCGTTATTTCCAAAAAAAAAAACAGTTTTTTGCGATTATCTCGAAAACTAACGAGTTTTTGCTGACTGAATGTATGAAGTGAATTAATGAGAATGGCATTCTGCACAATTTTGTCTTTTGCCGTTATACGTTATCTTTTACCGTTATTGAGATATTTTCATTAATATGTAAAAAATCATATTTTTGCGAATAATTTGCAAACTAACGGTTTTTCGACAAATCAGTTAAAAGAATAATTAAAGATGTTAACATTTTCTATATTTTTGCCATTTACCGTAAATTGATATCTTTTACCGTTCTCAAGTTATCTCAAATTTTGTACGTTTTTGATATTTTTGAATAAACCAAGAATTTATTGGGAGGTCGTCTTAGGTTGACAACGCGACAGGGCTCTAGCGTAAATTGCACAGGGTCGTAGATTTTGTAGAAGAAAGTTTTGTGTTGACCACAACTGATATTTTTCTTTCTCACTCAAGGCACTCAGCGAAAAGCTAGCCCGACAACACTGATTACATCTCAACGCAGTACAAGTTCCCCTTACTTTAAATTCGTAGACGATTTTTCGTTCCTGCTTTGCATTTTTACCCCTCTCCCACTATCTCTTAGATATCTGAAGAAATTTTAATCGAGTTTTCACCTTTGGATGAATCGTCTCTCAACAAAATTATCTCCCCATTAACTTTAAACCCCTCTCTTGCATTATTCCAAATACAGTTTGCTAAGTTATCAACAGGGGGGTAACCCCCTATACAGTATTTGTTAGGACGGTAAGATTTAAATCAAAGGTGTTCAAAAAATTTCTTCTATTCGAAATTTTTTAATTCTTGTAAATTTCAATCCCAAGCAATATATTCCAGTTTACTAAACGTGCGCCTTAAACCAAGTCAAATTAAAAATTTAAAATGTTTCTGCAAGGAAACTTTATGTTTTTAAAACCTATGGAAAATTTAAAACTGTTAAATTTCTCATTTTTTTTATTAAAGTACACAATGAGCATCGTGATAAAACTGTTTACGAGTAACTCGAAATTATGCGATTTAATTGCCTACGTTGCCAATCCGTCTACTAAAGCAAATAATTTTCATACCTCTATAATATTTAAAAATGCGATAAAAAAATTTAATTGCATATCTTAAATGATCCGATCCAGAGTCTATTCTCCGGCAGAATTCACTCAGGTGAACTTCAATTGGTTACACCTTAGCAGCTAGGGACCTGCCTTTTATAGCCAACATTGATCTTGTGTGGATTATGGTTGATTTCAATGAGGTAAGCTTAAATCAGAATGAATACCCAGAGGCATAATCTGTTCCCCATATGCGAATGACTTAAGAACCAATGACCCTGAGACAATTAACTCAGAATTTTTCACTCCAGTTTTTCAAGTTTTACGTGAATTTCAATAGACATTAACATAGTTGTTTATATAAAAGCCTCTGTTTAAACAAATTTGATAAGAATCAAAAGCAAAATTGTTTAATTATATTAGAAGTACAAGTACTAGTGGTATATCAATAAAGGTGGACGGACATGCAAAATTATTCTAACAATAAATTCCACTTTTCAGTAACTAATCGACAATTTTATGCAATATATTCAATCATATATCTAAGTAAATGGTAGGGTAGCGTAATTTTATGGGATTCTGTCTTTGCATTTGGTGAATTTTATGCTCAAGAGATCTGTTAAATGGGCGCAAATGAGTTGTTGTGTTTGATTGCCCCGAGGTAAAGATCAGGTAATGCTCGTTTGAACTAAATTAGCTATGAGTGAAAAATAAAATAAAAACCAGGAGAAGTTTAGACATCTGATATGAATACCTGCGCCCACTGACATCCATTGAGCTTAAATGCAATTTCAACTTAGATGTTTTCAACAAACTATTTATATACATATTAAATTTTATATAGATCGTGAGTGTTGGCCTAATTGAAGCTCGCTAGCCGAATTGAGTTATTGCATTCTAAGACAATTTCAGGAATTTTATAAACCATGTCGTTTTTGTAGCATTAATTTGGTGGAGGCAGGGGGCGATTTATAAATGTGGAAAAGAGTAATTTATTAACATAACGATGGAATACCATTCTTCTAATGCAGACTCCAAGTCTAGTTTTATTTAATTCACTCTAAAATCTGTTTGATAGAACACGAACCTTAACTCTTTCGAAATTTTAGTCACCTTGGGACTTTTTCAATATTGAAATGTGAATTAAGTAATTCACCACAATTTTGATTTCCCGGAATTCACTAAAACTTTTGTAATATTATCGAAATTACACTAAAATTATAGAATTATTAGATATAATTCAGTAATCGATTCATCCTTGCTATGTAATTGATTTGAGAATTATTCTCTGGACGTTTATGACCACTTATACTATCCATTGGAGTGTTTGATCTCACCTCGTGAACCTTCAAATTTGCACCGTTGACCAATTAAATTGTACCGAGTTTTAATTAATAGCAATTATGATTCAGTTCAAGTTTAAAATACATAGCAACCAGCCCCGATTCGGAGGCCCAGCCCACACTTATAGATATATACCGAAAATGGATTTAATTCTTCTCGCACGGTTGGTCACCTCTATTAAAATTATCCCCTTTAACCCAATGGAACCAACTGAGATTATAAAGTGGCGTTCGTTTTAAGAATAACAAAATTGGATTAAATCCATATATGAATGGACTAAGTGCACGTTTTCATCAATATCTACTTTATTAGATCACATATAATTTATACTTCAACTAAATTCCAAACTATCAATAGTCACGAAAACCGACCTTCACAGCTTGGCTAGAATTGCAAATTCTGAGCGAATTTTTTCGATTTGGCGTTTATTCGTTTGTTGATCATAATGAGATTTCAATGAATGGATACTAAGCTAATAATAATTGCAGGTTGAAATACTTGAGATGGATACCATCTGTTGGCAACATAGCATCAGCAATTAGCAACATTGTTGTCCAAATATCCAGCAACTTACCATCGCGGCTGCTGGTGCTGGTCCGGTCCCTCTTTTGCTGATGATTATGGTTAGTATAGTGTGGAAATTGGTCCAAGATCGCAATGTCCAGGCGGCATGTCTTCAAAATCGCTGCATCAGCAACCTCGGCGGTTCGGACACACGATGGAAAACCTTCAGATAATTTCGATCGCACAGATATTGCCCTTGGTCATGAAATTACAAAGAACCGCATTCTCATTCACTTTCATAGTTTACTTTGATTAAATATTTACTGTGGACGCTATAAAATTATGATATGAAAAACAACGTTTACGTCCTGTCGTCAGTTTTGAAATACATATCTTTATAAAGACTACGTGAAATGGATTTTTTGCATAAATTTCTGGGGGGCTTCTGCTAGACATCATGAATTAATCGGAAATTATAATAGGTACCGCGTTATATTTCTACGCAGATTTATTATAATTTCAAAATAATTTAGATGTTTACTTTTATGATCGAAAGTTGAGCGGCTTTAAAAGATACACAAAATCATGAATAGACACAAATATGATAACTCAAATTGCGTTTGATTGCTTGGAATAGCTCGAATGTTTTAACCATGTTGACAGCCGGAATGCGCGATTGATACCCGATCCTGCGAGAAAGATAGAAAAATCCATAGAAAATTGAAAAAAAACTTAGCCAAAATTAGGAATACAAATTAAACACCATAGAATAAAAACGATTCTTAAGATCCTCTCTCTTGAACTCGACAAAATATAATTAAAAAAGTATAGCACGAAATTTTTTTCATTAGTTTTAATTAATTCCACTTTTTCTAAAATCACGTCATCGATCGTGTTATGAAATCATTAGGCAAACGTCACCATCCGATCTTATCTTCAAACAATTCAACTTTTACTAGCTACCATTTAGTAAAAATATAAATAGCAACCTTGTCACATTTACCTCCGTGACAAGCTTCGCTCCTCATCTGATCGTGACAACTTAAAGATTAATGAAAAATCAGATCGAATTATCAACCACAGCATGGTGAACCAGCATAACTTGGTTACCTGGACTACCTGATCATTGTAAGAAGTTCAATTTGTCTTACAAATTAGGCCGCCTAACTAACAACCGTGTACCCTTCGCCAGTGATAACAAGAAACGATAAATCCCGATCCCGTGTCTTGTCATATCACTAAATTTCAGTAGTACAACATAACCATGGTTAGTTCTTTAACGGTAGGATAGTCACTCACCTGGCTAAGATACCAACATTGCGTCTACCTTCCGTAACTTCCATGCGACCGCCACCATAATCACAGCCAATCGCCATCCAAATGACAAAATCTTTAGGAAAATTTGATCTTGTGGAGCCCGCATCTCGCTCTCTCTGCCGGTCTGACATTTCAATTTCGTCGCCTGTTATCACATTATTAATGTTCATTCGTACGCCCGTAATTATAATCCAAAAGGCCAACCGTGCGCTCAACATACCCCAGCCCGATTGGTTATCTTTGCCAAAGTATCGATTATCGCTGGAAATCAATTTATCAAGTTTCAGTTCGTAATCCGAAAATGGAGAGACCAAAAATAAGAAGCCCAATGCGATCGACTTGGAGCCTTAGAGACCCACCGAAGGACAAGACCTCAAGACCAGCTCCACCAAAATGACATTTGACAAATTGCGGCGGGCTAGTAATGCTGCTGGCCTCGCGGAAAATCCACAGCAGTTGCGGCAGCTAAACGCTTCCCCCTGATCGGAATGATGATTGATCGTGTTTTGGACGCAAAAGATCGATCACAAAATGATGGAAACATGCCTCAATGAAGAAAGTGACCACAAGAACTTGAAGAATGATTTCGCTTTCGAAAATTGACGCCGATATAAACATTAATCAGATGTCGATGGATCAGAAATGTGGGTCACTGGAAAAATCGGTCGGAAGTCAATCATTTTAATCAAAATTAAGTGATTTACCTGATTTTGGAGGATCAGTTTTGGGATAAATATTTCTTTATTATTTTTTTGAAATGTATAAAATTTCCTTTTTTGAAAAGTATAAAAGAAAATTATTTCTCTTCTTTTCCCTGCACCTCTACAATGTGCTTTTTAAATAGCCGATAAAAGAGGATCCAGCCTCGTTACACAGATGTTTATCAAGTATTTTCTTCTCTGCTGCAATGCCAACAATTTTGCATGGGTAGCGAAACATTTGTAAGGTTTGCAAAACATCAACAGCAGAAGTCCCAATAACAGTCCAGACGGGGTAATATCGAAGGCGTCCTTTAGGACCTACATAGCTGTGCATAAAATACTTCACGCTAATTTTCACTTTTTCGAATTCCTCCTTTACGCTCAATTAGTTTTTTTTTTCGTGTGTGATTTAATATTATCGTCACAATACCGCAAAACCTCTCACTCAAATTCTGGCTGCCGCTGGTAGTTAATGGGTTAAGGACAGCCTTTGATAAGGAAGCCAGATACCTAACAAAAAGCGAATACTACCTAATTTCAGAATATTTGTTCAATATACAATCTGAAATTAGGTAGTATTGCGGACGAAGATCCTTTTAGGTCCTTTTAATTTTTAAATCTGTTTTTCAAAGTTTTGGTTTCTTAAATACTGATCTATGTAAAATACTGAAAAAGAAATTCACTTCACTCCATGTAAAAATAAAACAAGACTAGGTTCAATTTTAAACCTAAATCCTAAAACCACAAAATAGATCAATTTAAAGATAAATAATTCAAGTTTAATGAATAAAACTTTCAAAAAATTCTGTTCCGTCCACGATTTTAAAATAATAATAAACCATTAATTGTACGCGAAAAATTCTTAACCACAAACGATGACCTAATTTAAAAAGTAAAACCCATAAATCTTTCTGAAAAGTGAAAATCGTTCAAGTTTTTTGAACTGTTTTTAAAAGAAGCAACGTGCAATGTTTAATCACGTTTCAATTGAGACGATTTTTTAAAGTGAAATTTGTAAAAAAACGCCACAAAAAATTAAGAACACAATGAAATAATTGTGGAAGAAATTTAAGTTTAGAAGATTTTCTCACACAGAATTCATTGCTGACTTTCTTATTGCGGTTGCCTACAGGTAAAAGTCGGAAAGACTAGATTTACAGTTAGATATATTGAAGATGCCATGGAAATGTGTACCTACATCTGTCCCTCGCGATAACCACTGAGATTTGCGATTAAGTGCATCTTTGGGGCGATGAAAATCTCTTAGATGCTTCGCGGAACCACTCGACAATGCGAAAATTTCAAGCATACGAAGCATTGCAAGAACAGTTGCATAAATTTTAGCCTTGATAGCCCTCTAGCCAACCTGCCATGCCGAATGGGAATTCCGAAAGTATCTAAGAGTTCCATTGTCGCTGCAATTTCCCCATGTCCCCAACAATCAATGCGCGATGATCTTTCCTGAACCTTAAATTTTTCTCGTAGTCAGAAGTAGGTTTTCATCTTCTTTTGTGTCGCTTGCACGCCAGACGGTGACCATGGGCTATAGGTGTGTACCTACTACCTTTCTAGGACTGGTGAAACACACCAAAGGTGGTGGTGGTGGTATTTGCTTGATGACCGGCCACTAATGAATGAATTATTACCATTTGGTGAGCTAGTGCTGCACAACTCTCGCCGATAAATGGTGCTAATTTTGCGTTTCCTGGTATTGTTCGGCGAATCACGTTTATTTTAGCGACCCGCTGTCTCTACCTGGTGGCGGCCACTATTGTTCGTGAAAGCATATCATGCGACAACTGCTTCGGCATCGCATCTGAGGTACCTAAATTTTACCGGCACCTTTGCGTGGTGGTAATGCCATGCTAGAAGAATTAACTAAATTTTAATCATTTGTTTACTATGACTGTGTTTACATTGGGATTCACTTTGAGGCGGCACGTCTTTCCTCATTTTTCTGCCGTGTGCACACGGTTCGCTTTATCTGGATTCATAAACCGGTTTCATCAACAAAACTAAATGACAGGTTTCAACGACCAGACTCAAAAACCGGTTTGCGACCGATAATTTTAAGTGAATCTAAACTTCGTTCGCTCTTTTTGGTTTCCCTCCCCACTGCGTCCCTCACCCTCATGAATGACGTGCCGCCTCAAAGTGAGTCCTAATGTAAACACAGTCTATAAGTCACAAAATCTATTCCAATTGCGAGCCATTCTCAAAAGTTTTGATGGCAAAATTATGGAAGAAATGACATTATGACGCTCTCTTTTTTAATTAACACCTGTTTTAATTCGTAACAGTTTAAGACGATCGTCGTACTGACAAACATCAGTTGTGCACGAAGATCAATGATCTACAATAACCTATAATATATGAAGATCAGTGATCATCTTAAAAAGTTGTGCAAACCAATCTTGAGATTGATTTAGTTATAACTTCAAATATAATACACTTCGATCACTTTGGAAGTACTTTTCACATGGCAACCCTGGCTAAAATGCACTGTGGTTTCAATGTAGCCATAGCGTTAAATCTCAGGTGAAAATTAAAGTCTTTTTCGCTATAAATTCGATCTTAAGAGAAAATAAATACAAAAATCTCTGTAAATGATGCCCAGATGAAAATCTGGAATGCGTATAGTCGTAACTTTTTGTCGAATGTCTCTTGAGGCCCGTTACATTAAGATTGATGAGGGCCCGCGCATCAGGTCTTGGTTCAGGTATAAAAGAAGTATAGGCAGGCACCTATTTTTATAAATTTTTCGCTTATTTTCACTGTGACTTCGAATTGTGATTTAATTGTACTGAAATACGGATCCGCTATCAGCCGATTTGAACCAAGCTTAAAAGTAACAATTTTTAAGCTCGAGCTAATTGCTATTTTATTGTTAACGATCGCCTCAGAAAAAAAGCGAGACAAAATCAAGCATTAAAGACGTTCAATTTTTGGGAGCATTGCGTTTATGTTTACGATTTTTTAGTGGAAAAAGTTTTAGTATTGGTATAAAAAAGGTCTAAACAATTTACGAGTATACTATGAAAGGTATTTGGGATTTTTTTGTCTTTCTGCCAAAGAAAGTCGTGAGGTGAAGCGCATGTTGCCATTAAGCCAAGCCTGCGATATTTTATTAGAGATCATTACTGAAATAATTGTGTTATGACCTTTTCGTATATAGAGAAATCCATAAAGAACGTGTTGTCGATTCGTTTGGTACTTTTGTATTATATGTACGAGAGTATGAGAAAAAAAAATAGTTTTCGGTTCAGGTGTTTAGAAAATATTTTCCCTTGGTAAATTTGCTGGTAATGAACGATTTTACTCAATAAACACATTTGAGCGTGTTTGTCGATATCACGTCATGTTTAAATTTAATAAAAAGTGTCAAGGATCATTAATGGACTTTTAAGACCAATTACATCTTAATTTTGACCTTATCAGTCAGTTAACCAATTAAATATTTTAGATAATTTGATGTAATTGCTAATCTTGGAGGTGGGAATTTAAAGAGGTGTCTAAGGCAGGAAATTCTACTGCGGAAAAAACTTTGTAAAGATTAAAAAGAACATATTTTTTCTTTTCTTTTGTTTATACTCTATATGAAAATCATATAGAAGTATATTAGATTTAGTATACTGTTTGTAACACATCGTCGGACACAAAAATGAACTACACCAGAGTGTTTGGGGTGACAAAAGATTTTCATTTCCACAATTCCAACACCGACTCCATGAAGCCTCCCCGTTACGAAGCTGACAAATGTCACTCGGAGGTTTTCGGGTCGCTTATCACGAATCTGGTGTTAGAATTTCAAAATTTGGAACGGAAGATCCTGTATGGATAATGCAATTATAATTTTCTCATATTTTTCCTCATATTCTTATATTTTTCCACTGACATTGGGGGGTTTTCGGGGTGGCGGATCACGAGTCTGGTTTTAGAATTTCAAAATTTGAAACGGAAGGTCATGTAAGCATAGCAGCTTTCTTTTTCAAAAGTTTTAAGTTATTTCTGATTTTTCTTGGTCCAAAAAATGTTGTACAAAAAAACTTTAACGCGGCAACGACGGGTATGCCAGATAATTCTTCAATAACTTTCTTATTGGATTAATTGAATACCAGTTTCTGTTTCCAAAATATTTAACGCATTAGAATGCGGGGTTTAGACACGGTAAGTAACTCGCAGCAAGTAGACGTAAGTACACGCGATTTGACCTAGTGTGCGACGCTCGCATATGTATGAGAATACTTGCCGCTCTCTCGGAAAAAATAGAAAGCCATTCTATTTTTGTGGCAAGTAAAACCAATACAAGAACATGGAACCGTGTCCAAAAGAGGTAGTTTTATGTGTATGCTTTGCCAGAGGACGACGAAATATTTTAAGGAAAAAACAACAAGGGTATAAAAAACTCGTCGGCAACAAACACTTTTAGGTCGAAATTCGCAAATTTTCTACAAAAAAGTGTCGTAATATTTTTTTCCAGAAAATTTTAGGTTATATTTTCGTTTGGTTGTCATTCTACTTGAAGTGATTTACTAGCAACAAGTAAACTAAGCAAACTACTTGCCTCTCTTTAATTGCCGTGTATAAACCCGGCTTAATATATGGTATCAGGATTTTTAATTACCTGTTTTTGATTTGTGGTTTGTCATGAGATAAAATTGAGTATCTATTCCTGATAAAACAAAATAATAAGGGCAATTTCAATGCGCTTGAATTTCATTCATGTTCGTGTAAGTATTTCAACCCACCTCTTTAGAGGTAAATTTTCTCAACTTAAAACAACACCCACACTTGATTTTCTCTTGTGATGCTCATAAAACCCAACAGCATTTCTTCACATAACATTACTATAATTAAGATAACCACTAAAAAGGCAAAATTCTGAACTCATCGCTAAAAGAACAAGACCTAAAAGAACATCAAGCCGCAAATAAGAAAATCTTGTCGCGTTTATCTCGAAATACACTTCAAATGCATTCAGTGTATCCCAAAAATTCACCTTAATTCATGATTATTTTTAATATCCCGAACACGTTCGACAGATATCAGTTACAACGAAATGCGAAATTTCAATTGACAGCATAAATTCGGCGAATAATCAACTTAAAATTCACACCCTTACAATACTTAAGGTGGCGCCACATAATAACAGTCCATGTCAGCGTATAATGAGCAAAATGTCATTAAATATCAATGGAGAAAAGTACCCGATATACATTTTGAATTCCATACAATTCCACATAAATGGCGTTTTTGGTCATTAAAACCGTGCGAGGTCTGAGATGTGAATAATAAGAAAATAAATATCAAGCGTGGTGTGTTGTTCTTCTGCACGACATATGATTTCATGGTGACTGTTTTTTCCACATGGAAATAATGTTAGATCAGCTCCAAAAATAGTTGAATTGCATAATTAAAATGCAAACGACCAGTAGCTGCACCAATTCAATTTGGACATGGACATCCAACTTTTATAATACAGTATTATGGGTAGTAGATGGTAAAAAACGAGGTTGGTGGTTGCTATTCAACTTCGTATTAATCAGGTGTAACTCTAATTGCATTTCTATATACAAATGATATGTTTTATAACGAGTAAACGTTGCTTGCTTCTTGTTTTTACCATAATTTCATATCTAAAAGACGTTAACCTATGGAGTACTAAAGACACAGTAAAGAATCACGACACCGTAGTAAACTAACCTAAAGCGAACTTAAACCACAGAAACTTGAAAAAAAATTAATACAAGTCTTTTGAAAATGGTCAACTCTTATAATTTTCTTTTGCAATATGCAAATGAGGCCAAAGTCTTTTGTATGCTATAGCGTTTAGTTATGCTAAAAGATCGAAAACAAATTTTTTATTAGTCAATTTTACAAATATTTGACGCTTGCCGGCTTTTTTCGGATTATATTCTTACCTGTGAATCTAAATCGATCCTGGATCTTGTGATTTCAAATTCAACTGGTTTGTGAATCATTTTAATGAGATTTAATTTCTTTCTTGACAGATGAAAAAACACGAAAACAAACAATAAAAACACACTATCGATATTTAATAATTTTGTGAATTTTTACCTAATATTTTTACATTAATATAACGATATTAAAAACCTTCTCAACTAACAGTTTTACTCCCTGAAATAAAAACAAAAGGATCGACAAACCCCTTCTCCAAATTTGGTTGTAAGGGTCTATTCATAAAATACGTCAGATTTCCGTCCCATTGTGAGGCTTAGATTTTTTGTATGGAATCTCCACACTACGGCAGACGCCCCTCCTTCTATTCTTAAAAGTTAGTCGTGGTTTATGGGCAACCCCATACAATACGACAAACTTTTAAGTATATTTCGGCAACCCCGAAGACTATATAAGTATGATGAATTTTTAAAATTGGTTTAGACGAAAACTTTTGTGGGAAATTCAGGAGATATTTTTACAAAATAAAACCATCCAAGGTAAAATTCCTTGACATAAATGCTCCGCAGGTGAAAATTTTTATTGTTGAATCCGAAACATAACTTTAATTGTATTGAAAAATCAATGAAGTTGGGGCCATTAAAATGTCAAAACATTTAAAATAGATTCATCAATTTTTTAAATAAAAAGTAGATTTTGTAAAATGCATTGGGCGTAATTTCTTGTGATTCTACATTTCTTAGCGCACATCGCGACCCCTCCCCTCTTCCCTAATCCAAAGATGTTTGAAATCCCTTTAGGGGATCTTGACCCACCGGTTGGAAAACATTGGAATATACCAACAACGAAATACAGGAACAGGCAAATATACGTAATTTTTAGAATGTTTGTAACCAACCGCAGACTTTGCCTTTCTTGTAACTCTCCTTCCTCTAACCCCTTTTCTTCTAACCCCTTCACCTGCCATATCCGAAACCAACTAACCGATTTCATATGTGATTTTCGCTATACTTTCTCGTGCAATTTATTCAGTATGTAAACAATATTTTTTCTGTCAAAAAAACCAGATCTGAGGGACTAATTTTTTTTTTTTGTTTTTAGAAATGTTTTATTTATAAAATGAATAAGCCTGCCTCTAACACTTTTGTAACATAAAAAGGGATATATTGATTCAAACATTGTAATATGCTTCTATCGTTTCCTAATTCTCACATCCATATTTTTGAAGTTTTGCATTGACGAAAGTTAAAGAGAAATAGATCTAGTAGATGTTTTAAATCCCTTTGAAACAATAGGAAATTTATTTTTCTTTTTTCTTCAATTTTATTTCATGCAATTTTATGTCTTAAGACCTAACTACTACTTAAAATACCGTATTATAGTTATAGCCGTTTTACAGATTAGGTGCAGGTAAAAATTTAACTAACTGAACATCTTAAAAACAAGAAAAAAATGCAGAAAACAATTAAGAATAGTTGGTTGCCTAATGTATTTTACAATTATCTTATTTTAAGATGTAGAACTGGTAAATTAGTTCTCGACACACACATTTTACCGGATTTATCTTTTGTTGACGAGATTTACACGTTAGATACGTAAAAGTGGTTAAGTAACAGATATTATACATTCATTTTAGTACAAAAGACACTTAAAACAGAAACACAATTCTATATGAAAATCTCTACATCCATTTATGTATGAGTCGCTGGCTTAAGTTCGCCGCAGGTAACAAACTTTACCTTTGCCAAGGAATGTATCTGAAAAACAACAATTAGAGAATGCATTTATAGCAAGGTGCACTGAATTGCCAGCAAGCAATCTGCAATAGACAAACAGCAACGTTGAATGACAATTTTTACAAATGTTTTCCCACCAATTCCATTGTGACTGTGGCTTTGCTATGAAAATGGGATTTTTCCCTTGAACATTTTCAACTTTTATTATTGTTTAGATTTTCGTGCGCCATCTAACAAACACTTGAACTGAAACTCCATTGAGGGCAAAAAGATAATCTTAAGAGGTTAATAAATTTTTGTTTTCAGTTGATATACGGATGTGTCTTTTGAGTAAATTTAAAAAAGCTACGAAACTATCCAAGTAAAGAGATTTTTCACCTAAAAATTGTGTATACAACTATTCCTTGATTAAGACAGCAATCCACCGTTGATTTTTAAATTCATCTAACTTTCGTGAATATAGCAAAAGCAATTAGAGTTTATTTTGTCCATTTTAGCGATCATTGATCCTCATAAAAATTGCATGACATCCATCAGACCTGGTCACTTTGCTGAGTTTTAATCTTTTTGGCATTTGATATCAAACAAAAGTCCAGTTTTCAATTTCCATTTAAATTGCGTAAATATTTAAATGAGATTTGCCCGCACAAGAACAAAATCCCATTGGTGAGATAGGCTATAAAATTGACATTCAATCTAAGATAACGTTAGCATAAATATTCCCTAACTGAAGGAATCTTTTTAGCGCAACGGCAACAGCGTTTGTACTATGCGAGTGTGCATAAAAGATAAAAAAATCACCATCATCAGGTGAAAAGAGTGTAGCACTCAGCGATAGGCTGGTATTCTGCTATAGTAGCAAATCGTTTTTGTCATAGAATAGTACAACACTTGAATATCAAAGACAATAACAGTGAGCTAAAAGGAATTCCAGCTGAAATCGAATCTTAGACAATTTTCATGTTTTTTTATGCCAAATAAGGTTAAAGTCATGGGAACTGATTGCAAATTGACAAATAGAATAACTGGCGAATAAATATAAGGAAACAGAAAAGTCTATCTTGCTATGTGATCTGATTTTCAATTTTTTTTTATTTGTAGATTTTACATACGCTGAGTCCAAAAATTTTAGAAAATATTTTGGTATTCAGAAAATGTAAGAATTTTATTTTTGCCTAAGAGAACAAGCCTAATAGTATTCGTTCATAGCAGTACCTTCTAAGCCAGTCGCGTAACTACAAATTCTGCGCCCTCCCCGGGATTGGTGGGCGCCTTAAAATTTAAAATGTTTGGTAGCTATTTTTAGACAGTCGAAAATTTTAAAATTTTTCACCGAACACCGAAAATCTGAGGACTCTTTTAGGAAAACGAAATATGAAAAATTTAAGGAAACCAGGGCACCAATCATGTATTCCGACGCGTCTCTGTCTTTCGACTTCGACGCAGCTTTTATCTCTTGACTTCGCCATATCTGCAGCTTGAAATTTCGCGGAATCGTCACTATGTGATTCTGACTGTTACTCCAGAAAATATGAAGTTGCTGATATGGCGAAGTCAAGAGTTAAAAGCTGCGTCGAGGTCGAAAGACAGAGACGCGTCGGAATACATAATTGGCGCCCAGAAATTTTTAGCCCTATTTTTGTAACGTCGAAAATTGGAGAACTTGTTTTCAGAATATCAAAAATCTGAAGACTCCATTTTAAGAAACTAAAAATCGGGAGACATGTTTTTGGGAAGCCAAAAATTGTAGGACCGGTTTTATGAGACCAAAAATCTGAAGACTATTTTGGGAGAAATAAAATATTTGAAAATTTTTTGGAAGAGATCTGAAAACCGGATTTTTGGGAAACTGAGAATTTGAAAACCTGTTTTTGGAAGATATCTGAAACCCCGATTTTTAGGAAACTGAAAATTCCTTAATTCCTACACGCAGAGAAAAAATAGTAAATCTAACTGTTTTATACTGGTGAAATGAGACTATAGCTAAAATAGTAAATTACAAAAATAATAAAAAGACAGTATTTTTATAATAAAATCAACAACTTAGTAGTAAAATTTACTATTCTGTGATTAAATTGACTACTTTTGTAATTGAATTTTCCTAAATATCACAAAAACCACTTCATATAAAATTCTACAAATTATTGAAATACCAATTCTTATAACTCAATTCGCCGCCTTAAAACATATTTATAGTTCTTTCAAAGAAGTTATATTAATTTACCAATTAGTTCTTGTCAATTAGAGCATTTCTACAGCTTTAAAATATTACCGCATGATTCACATCTGTCCATCTTAAACTGCATGCAAAAAATTCCTGATTTGCCATTTTTGCACTAATTTGACATGCATAAAAAATACTGATTTACGAGAAAACTTTTAAATCAGCTTTTTATATTCAACGTAGGCGTAAAGCAAACAGTAATGGGCAATAAATTTTTGCTAGAAGACTGAATTTGAATGGATGGAAAAAAGTAGTCGAAAATGTGCTCTAGCTTATCTCATCATTAAACATAATTTTTACATTATTGTGAATAATTTTCAAATATCATCTGTCGCTTCTAGGCAAAACATCATAAATATAAGACAACAATGATGATATTTAGAAATTAATTTATTTGACACATCCGCTAGAAGGAAATGTGGTACCTTCTCAGGTTTTAGTTTAATGGCTTTTTATATCAAGTTTAGATAAGGATGATTTAGAAGATTGTTTGAAGGAAGTTTTTTTTCAATAATAAATTTTCATATCATTTATTATGACTAAAGAAGAGAAATCGAAGCGATCAGATTTCAATGATTCGGTTTCGCCCTTCTTTATGTAGTGTCTTACTAGGAATTGGGCAAATTTTAATGGGAACAATTTATCTTCTAGTCTCATGTCTAGGTCAATTGATTAAGAAGTTTATCCAGTTTCTGATATCTAGAAAAATTTTTTGAAATTAAAATATTATTTTATTTTACGACTTGAACTTTCTTTTGAGAATAAATTACAGATTTTTTCCTTTCATAAATCAAAGTGATGAATTTATACCTACTTGGGGAAAATATAACTTTAAATTATGATAGAGGCTTGGAAAAAAAGACTATTTCGCTATTTACTGCATAGAAACAAGAAAAAAAAAGATTTAAAAACAACTTTGAAGAATCACAAAATCCTTACCAAAAATCCTTTAAAAAGAAAAATCTGAAATCATTTTTGTTAAATAAGGAAAAACCCTGTTTGAAAACTGTTTTGAAAAAACGGAAAAAAAAATTCGGCATGGGAAACGTATTCAAAACAAATCGAAAAACCTCCTAGTCGTATTTGAGAAATACCTTTAGAAACACAAAAAGGCAAAAAGCGGCCACCGTGACCATATACTGAATCAGCGATGCGAATTTAAGGCACGGCGTCCATTTTTCGATTTCTCGTTCTAGATACTTGAGTTTTTAAAAAATTGGAAGACTCTCTAGTTTCAACAAAAAATCTTTTTATTCAACCTAATTGTCTTTAAGTGGATAAAGCAATAATTTTTTTTAAAATTAAATTCAAAATTTTTATGACATTCAAAAAAAAACTTAGCTTAATTTACTTGGCGGTGAAATGATACCTTTCTTACATAATTAAACCCAATATGATGAAAAATTGTATATTATTACAAAAACGTTTAAAACCCGAGAACTAATTAAGGTAGAAAATTGCGTTTTGAAACAGTATATGCTTTTATCAAAAGTTAAGTCACTTCCGAAAATGGGACAAAATTAGGCCACTCCTTCTTCCCTCCCCCATACAAATAGAAAAAATGTTTGGTATTTTCTAGAAAACGGTTTATTTTTTTCCAAAAATTTGTTTTGGCAAAAGTATTTGGCATGTGATTTCACATAACTTTTCCATACATCAAAATCCAATTTGAGACAATTTTTATTTTAAATTCAATTTATTTACATAGCCTCAATTACCATTTTTCAAAATCGCAAGTAATAGAGTTCTATTGAAAGACAATTCATACACGCACTCTGACATGTTGCGGGCTCATCCAACTGAGCCAATTGAAATAATCGTGGCGACGTCCGGATTCCGCTCTGATTTCAATTGTTCAAGTAATTTCAATACCTTTCTTATATGTAAGAAAGGTAGAAACAAGCAATTCGACTGATTCACAGTTGACAAAGTCACAACATTTAACCCTGGAAACAGAAAACTTTAACTGAAAGAAAAATCTTTCAAATGCACTCAACATTTATTACGACCTTTAGCATTCCCAGTCATAATTACACCTGAAAAATATTGCACAGAAAGTGCTATTGAAGAAAAAAAAATCCACTTTCTATTTTCATCAATAATATGATTTTATCTGAACATTTATATCGCTTCGCGTCGATCGGTGCCGCATTCATGTAGCATAATTGATAATCTTTTTCTCACATACCAAAAACTATTTTCACACCATCCAACTTAACAGAAGTCTTAATGTTTTTCCAAAGAGCCGAAATGCGCGACCCGAGGATGTTGGCAAGGGGGAAAAAACTTTTCAAATAAATGATCACGATCTTCTCCATCTTTTGTGGATCTTCTTTAGCCGAAAACGGTCTAAACCAAGTCGCTTACAAAATAAACAAAGCCATAAGTTGAAAAAAAATTAAGAATTCCCTCTACTACTTTAAAAAAACTAACCTAAGCTTTTCCTTTTATTTTTCGAGGGAATAAAAAAAATGTGAAAAAAAGTTTATCATCTGGGATACATCGACTATAAATCCTTACCTTTTGCACCTCTACAGAGGTATGTAACGTTCCCTTTTACTATCTGTTAAACTGAATCTAGCATGATCTGGTATAGTATTATAGTCTAATACTGGTGCTATTTTAAGATGATTCTGTTCCACGGTCTTAAAAAAAACCGATAAGAGCGCATCTTGAGCGGTGAAGAAATTGAAGGAAATCCATCGATTAACCTTTTACGAACCGATGACAGTTGTCAGGCGGTAATTATATACCTGGAGGTACCTGGCGGAGATCATGTCGTTCGATCACGATTCTCCACAACAGACACCACCAAATATCGATGAGCTTAAGACGCGATCATCATCGATATACAGACGAACAAGCCAAGATTCGTCTTTTATTTTCTTGCCATGGCGCTAAAGTTTTCTTGCTCTTTAAACAAAAATGGCGCATTCAAAAAGAAACGAAAAATAAAGATTTAACAAACATTATTCAGCCAAGATATATCAAAAAGCATCTCTATAGATAGCAACACATTTAGAAAAATGAAGAAAAACCAAGTTCTCGACAATAACTTGAGGTGTATTCTTGTCTTAGGATGAAGTGGCGGTTTTTATACTCTATATGAGAATTATATAGAAGTATATTAGATTTAGTAGACCGTTTGTAACGCATCGAACCAATCGTGGGGCACAAAGATGGGACACACCAGGGTGTTTGGGATGACAAAATAATTTTGATTTCCGCATGTCCGTCCGTCTGTCTGGCTGTCTGCCATGAACACAGTAATCGTCGAAAGGCTTCAGCTATAGACTTTTCACAGTTGCGTTTTTCGAAAATTAGAATGCTAAGTTCTTGAACGGCAGAAATTGGATTATTGCTTCTTCCCTTCGCCGAAACGAAGCCGTTTTTTTTTTCAATTCTCTCGAAAAAGGTACATGCTATCGAAAAATTTCTTTATATGAAATGTGTTTAGAATATGATTTTGCATGTCCGTTCCACACATCAAAATCCAATCGGACCCTCTATATAATTTAAACATTTTGTCTGTCCTCATATAGAGTATTTGATGATTGGCTCATGGCAATTGTAATTTTTCTTGTTTTTTTTTTGTTTTCTTGTCTTATGAAGAAGTGGGGGTTTTTTTGCGGAAGATACAAGACAAGATGCCATCCGCTCAACGCTGAAAGTATCTCTTAATAATATTCAGTTCCGTTCCTAAATGCCGGGCGACTATTTAGATAAATGCTTAGGCAGCATCTGTACAGCATAAAATTATCGTTAAATCGCCAGAAGCAATGCAAATCATCGTCGTCGCTTGTAATTGTTGGACCACGCTGGGCCTAATAATGTCCTTTATGGGTACTTTGTGTCGACAAATGGCGATGGTAAACTGCAAGTTGTACCTTTAACTTGTAACTAATTACAATGCTATCCGATGGGCATCTAAATCTCTTTAATATTCACCTGGAAGTGTTTTACCCTAGGAAACGTTGATTTTCGTTTTCCGCTAACATTTCCCAGTCGCTGAAATGTCAACAACCTGTCTTCGTGACGTCGTTGACACATTCCCAGATGTTAAAACCTGGAGATCATCGTTGATCTTATCGTGTTTTCGTTTGTTGTTTTATGTTGCAATTGTCAACATGTCGATTTTATGGCAAAAGTAGACACACCTCAAGGTGCCTGAAGTTTAAAAGAAACGTTTTTGATGTTGTCGATTGGGTTTTATGAGCACAACTACAAAGTGTGCACAGGAATAAAAAAAAACATATTTAAATAACATAAATCATACCTAACGTACTTGGAGATAAGCTGATAACAAGAAGACATAATCTATTGGCTAGGATCTTATCGTTACAAAATTTTTGAAGATTTCACACAACTATCAAACTAAATTTCAGGAATTCTATCTAGAAAAAATATCTAAAAACACTTCTTTTTCGAAAGTTGGTGAAAAATTTAACCCAAACCCTCTTGAGAGTATAAGCCCAACACTCCGTAATTTCTCTTCCCGGTTTTTATTTGCCAAGAAAATTAGTGAAAATTTCCAGCTCTATTCTGAACCATTTAAAACTAGCTGTAATTAAAAAAAACATTTTAAGAAAGAAAAACACTGCAATTATTTAAACAATTAACTCGAAAGTAAACATTTTCAAAATTAATCTCAAACTGAATTACTCTGCTATCATCCCGGTCGATAATCCTAAACGAATAAATAATAAATAATTAAATAAAAAAAATCAAGATAACAGTACTTTAAACTCCATCCAACTACACTTCACCCATTTGTTGATTGAGTAAATTTCTCTACAGTTCTTCGATCTCTTAACAAACTTCTTAAGTGTGCCTCCACGACGGCGACTCAAAACTGTTAAGAAAACAAACAATCAACGTCTCAAGCTGCAGAAATCCAAGAACCAAACCGCATCGACAACGACAACAGTCGAGTGACAAGAAAAAGTGCAAAAACACCGCGTGAACTGTGTAGTAAAAAACCCGGCGAGGCCCTCGGGACCTCCATTTACCACTTACCACTGAAAGAACTGGTTTTGCTTAACTTAGCTTTACTTGGCCTCCAAAAGTCGATGAGCCGCCAATTCCTACAAGACGACGGTTTTTTTGGTCCCCTCCGTCTCACGCAAACAAAACGGATTACCATTGAAGGGATGCGTAGTGGTGGTAGTATTTGTGGGGTATTATTGATCCCCGGGCCAAAAAATGATTACTTTTTTTTAGTTATCTGAATCTGACGATTAGGATACCGTTTTCGCGTCAAATTTTTTGGTGCTGCACCATCAAAAAAGGTGTAACGGGCTGTTGGTGTGTTAATGAACTATTCTCGATTTTCATCTTGTCTTCAAACGACGTTTAACGTCATCTTAGCGACAACAGCCGGTTACCGTTGGAGGTGATTCAGTTTGCCCAAAAGTGGTACCTACCTGAGCCAAATATGAACCATGATTAAATTAAGTAGGGTCGCAGTCTAGGAGAATTTTCGACAGTTTCGCAATTTGCTAGCATACAAATGCAAAATTTTATTAACGAAAGTCGATATGATCACGATGACGATGGCGATGCTAAAAAAAAATTGTGTCATTATGTCAAACTAATCGACCATTTGAGTCGTTGATTAAAAACTGCTGTTCGACAAGATGACAGACCATCGTTGGCAGAAAATTCAAATTTCGTCTTGCAAGTCAACATCATTATCTTCGTGGAGGCAGAAATTTTTGGCTTCAAGTGAGATAGGAAAATGGCCAACAGACATTTAAGATGAAAGTTTGTAAACAAAACTATTTAAGAGAATCCCCTGCTGTGATTTTCTATAAAGTGATTTTTTATATTTGCAGACATCTTATAATCATTTTTGTTACAGTTATATACACGTTCGTCAACTTTTTTTTCTATAAAAATATTTTTGGCGTCCTGTATTAAAATTTTCCAAAGATATGTTAGACGATAGTAAAAGTTAAATTAAATTAAATCGTCATTGAAATGTATAAAATCAGTCAAATTCACTAATGGAGAAATTCTGTTGGATTTTCATTATGAAATGGATGGGACTAGACATGCATTTCTGGTTTTTTAACTGTAAGACATCATAGAAAGTTATAATTAATTACTGATCTGTTGAGTTGCTAGTCAATAATTTTTAAATATTAGGAAAATTAATTTGATGGAATGTGGTTTTGCAAGATATCGCAGAGGAAATGCATTTTCGAATTTTATACGATTTTTGATACCGTTTATATTAATTATTTTTATTCCATTTTTAGTAGACGATTTTATGTATACTTTTACCACTTGACAATTTGTTTCAAAAGAATATTCGGTTAATGACAAACTGAAAAATATTCAAAGAGTGAAAAGAAATAATAAAATCAACAAATTTTAATTGCTGGATGAATTAAAGTTACTTTTACTACCACAAGAGATTAAAACTGAGTTTGCTGATTTTTATTCGATTTCCAATCAACAAAAATTGCAATTTCATTACCGCCTTTTGTTTTATGCTGTTATGTAAATGCTTTTTAACACCAAATTACTTACACTCAAATTATCTCAAATTAAAGCCATTAAACTTACATAAAACCCCACGAATAATTGACCTCCATTTCTTAAAACACTTACCTAAATTGAATAAAGTTTTTCTCCTCTTTGTTTTAATGAAAATCATTTCCATTCCAATCGAAATTCGATTATCACATTGAAAAAATCTGATTTGCATAGCATGCTCTACTTTTTCGTCATCGACATATCCAAATTTTTTTTATATCACCACGAAATTGCTCGACTAAAACAACCCTGAAAAAAACCATACATTAGTATGACGATTTAGTTGTTTGAACATGCTGTAAGCTGGGCTTATCTTTTGATCCAAACGATGAAAAAACACTAAGATATCTTTAAGATATTCTGCATGTCAGCCTCTGATTTAATTTCAAGCGCGCGCGACTTAAGTAATCTTTCTTTACAACAGTTTTTTTTTGTGTTTTGCCAAGCAGTTTTTTGTTGTATTTTCGAATTTCGCAAGGATTTTTCGAAGTTAATCCCGCTGGCATTTTCAAATTTATTTGCGCGGAATCAACAGAACTATCTCTTAACTCTTTCACGGTTGAACCACAAACATGCTTAAAATATTGACGTTTAGTGAATATAAAACTGCATTCGATTGACTTTGGTACCTGGGCTACTCCTGCTGCTGATATCCACCTGAAGAGCTAGCAAAGGTAAACCGATGCAATATTGAACGAATGCAACTTGGAAGACTGTCCAGCATCCATCAGCATCTGGCAGAGTTTAAAATAAATCCAAATCGCCTCAAGTCTGTTTGATTTCCTCAAAAAGTTAAAGGAATAACAAAATCAGGTTTGTTCATCATATGGTTTTGCTATTACGAAAATTCATGATAAAATTCTGTTCAAATAGAATTTTTTTGGAGTAGCCCAACATATTTTCTTGCTTTTCCCTAGGAAACGGGGTTTCTGTTTTTGGTCTGTGTGTATGAGCCAAGGCCCGAGGTCTCCCGCTAGATTTAAAAAAAAACTGTTGGTTTTTTATATTGCTAGAAAAAACGTGGGTTTTTGATATTCCTTGCATAAAGGTGAAATTTCTCACCTTTTTTTCTCTTCTACAGCACCCACTGTTTTACATAAACTAGATCTAGAAATGGAACTAAAACATTTGTAAGGTTTCGTTACCGTTTAACAGCGGAAAATTTGATAAGAGCCGAAGGTTTTTTATAGACAAAACAATTATATTTTAGTACAATTTTTACGAAAAATTAAAAAAAAAACCTTGCATTAATGCCTCAATTTGAATATTGTATTCCAAAATGTTGCCCCAAAAACATCTTGCAACGTTAACGCACGAAAATGCTTTAACGCCCTTTCAATACCAAACGTCGCTACGTGGTTGCAACGACCACGCAAATTCAAGTTCGACAGTGCTCGCCATGATCCCGGATTCAAAAAATCCTTTGCGAGTTTTTGTGTGACTGAGGATTTATCTGCTGCTCACAACTCCATTTCTATCACCTCCACAATATGGAAAATAACCATTTGACAGGCCTATAAGTTTATGTCCACAAACTTTAAACTACGAGTGCACGACGGACAGACAGACTTCAACGATCAACAACAGGTTGTTCAAACATTAGGTTTGGCCGGTCGGTCTTTTATTTATTTAAAGACAGTATTTTGCATATCAAATTTGTGCAGATTTACAGATTTGTATGCAGATGCTGTCTAACGATAAGCCCCTTTCGATTTTCTTTCAACGATTCTTTTTTTTTGTTTCTAATTTTTTTTTATCCCTTTTCCCTTGTAAATATCAAACTTTTTTGCTGCCATTTTCTGTTTCTGTCGTGTATTTCTGTTGATTTTTAAACGATTCCATTTGTGTTTCATGCTGTGCGTTCTCCAGATTTGATATGAATCCGCATATAACATCGATAAACCAGATTTTAAGTGATATTACTACAGTGGAATACGTTTATCTTCTGGCAATCCTGTTTCGTGACATTTTAGATACATTCTCAATTCGATTATGGACGCCAAATGATCAGTAAAAGTAGATCAGATCAAAACTTATGCTGTTTAACTCGAAGAGGAAAAGTCAATTATTTCTCTGCATTTCACAAAAGTGCAAAATTGTGGCAGAAAATATACTTTCGAATGGATTTAGAGATGTATATCTGCAGTACTGGAATAAAATCAGAAAATTTACACAATTTTTTTCCCATTTTCCAAGAGTTCTCATTACAACATTGTAGTAAATGTCATTTAATAAATGTTGTTCAAGGAACAAAGTTTCGCAAGTTTTTATTTGATTTATGGTAAAATCGAGTTCAGATTTACCATTTTGTATAAAAATAAAAAACGTTACAAGCCAATCGGTAAATGTTAACCTTATCCAGTTTATTACTAATTTTATTGAATTGCAAATTAAGACATTTAAGAGAATGCAATTTAATGTGAATTTACTATGAAATATCACCTCAAATTCACGATCAACATAAAAAGTTTTATTGCCTTTGGAGTGCCGCATCTAATTAATAAATAAATCTCTCGCTAAATATGTTTAAAGTTCGTAAAACCATCATAAAATATGCAATTGTCAGGGAAGTTATTGAATTAACATGTTGTGGGAAAAGAATTGATTTTTCATGTTTTAGCAGTTGTAAAAAAATATTTGCAAAATTTTCAACAAAAAAAAATTAAAAAAGTTGCGGATTTCTTTCTATTTGTTTCCTTATCCTACACAGCAAAGCTCAGAAACGACTCAACCGATTGTGAAACACAGAGCCAGAAGCGCGTTACTGTGGAATGGGTTGGATGCAAAGAAGCGACGGAAAAGGCTGTTCTAAGCTTCATATTTTTAGGAAGCTACAAATTCCGGTCTATAACAGGAAATTATCACAAAAAAATCGTGGAAAATTACAAAAAAAGTCTTTCAAACTTTCGCCAAAAAATCATTAGGGTGGCAAATTTAAACACCTAGAACAAGCTTCAATTTGAAATGATTTCGATTCAACTTTCTACAATTTTCAGCGAACTTGAATTTTTATACGAATCTAGGAAACTGGTAACAAAAAATTGGGGCCCTAGATTGTCTAAAATCAGCTCCTTGATGCCAATAAGATCATGTGAAAGTTCCATCCAACTCGGTTCATTGGTCTTTGAGTTTCGAGCGAACAGACAGACAGACACATAAGACTATTATATAGTAGATAAATTACAAGTTTTATATCTTGTGAATTTGACATTGTTAAATATCTGTTTAAAATGGTACATTTTTACATGATTTGGTGTTCTTTTAACGTCATAATTAGACAAAATTTACAGGATTTTATGTGAAATTCACAGGATTTTTTGTGAAATTCACAAGATTTCATGTAAAAACAACAAAAAAATCATATAAGATTAAAAATACCATGCCATATTTCATTCAAAGAACGAATGGTTTTTTTTGTCATTCTTAATAATCAATGATGACTAATTTCAAATCCAACTGTTTTTTTAAATTAGTACTCACTGCTAGTAATAAAAAAAACACCAAATCGAAATTAAGTCTTTTCTTAGCACCACGGAGTACAAGTTTTTTGTTCTAACAAATAAAAAATTGAATATTAAATTCGTCTATTGATAGGCAAAACTCAATAATTAGTCATGATTAAGTTTTTTTTGGAATGATTTTACCTAAGCTATAATAATAAAAATCTTAAACTAATCGCTTAGAATTTTATTTGAAATGCAAAAATCGTTCGTTGGCTGCAAAAACGCTATGCAAATATTTTTGAAGAAATGTCACCGTAATTTAGCAACGAATCAAACTGTTTTATCATTTTACCAGCAAAAACTTTAATTTATGCAAAACAACACAAGATACTATGAACCTTTTCTTCTACCACAAACCGTATCTTAGATGAATCCTAATTAATATTATCGCCTTTCATTCAAGATTTTATAAATCTTCTTTTGATTGTGCCCAACACTGAATATTTTTCGTCATAAAAATTGGTCATAAAAGTGTTTTAAACAAATACGAATTTTCCTATTAGCAATCTTGGAAAGGCTAAAGTCTATTCAAATCTTATTCAAAGTAGCTTTGAAAAATTAATTTAAGATTTTTACACAACATTAAAGGTAATTAACTGGTAGCAAAATAGAACAAATTTATTACTTTTTGTGTATTCAAATGACCTCATAATCACTTTGAGACTCATTTAGAATTTGTTCAAAAATATTTTGCTTTGAAATTAAAACTACTTCACCATGAATGTTGTTGTGTCCATAATTATCAACACTATTGTTAATTCAAAGCATATGAAAACAATTCCCCTTCCGGTTAATTATAAATTTTTGGTTATTCTTCCGGACCTTTACACAAATTTCACCTGCCGCTACTGATATTTAGAACAGGTAAAACATTTCTTTATTCTCGCATGATAGACGGTAGAACATTTTAAGTAGGTATAGTATTTTTTACCGATTTCAACTTGAAAGTAATATCGTCTCAAGACCAACTGTTAGTACTCGTACTCATAATTTTATGTTGATGTTTGCACAAATGCTTCGTACTCCGTTGACATAATAAAAAGTTCGTGACAAGCACTTTTAAGTAGAAACTGCTTAAAAAGCAACAAGTCAACGAACTTTACTAGAATTATGGATAAACTCAAAATATGAAATACAGAGGTGATAAAAATTTTAACTATAGAAATGACATTTTAATGTCAAAACTCTTCATATTCGTAGAATTTTAATAAAGTTTCATGCTTGAATTGCTAAATAGATTTTGGTTACAGTTAAAAATTTTGGAATTGAGAGTTTTTTTGATTATTACACATCGACCAAGGAGTTTTTAATTTGTTGATGGAATTTTTGTGAAACTGTAAATATGAATAACTTTTATATATAAAAAACCGGAAAATATTCATGTGATGGAAAAAAATACATCAACATGAAAAACGCTTTCCCAAGTGCCCCGAGGAGGAAGAGGGATTAAACCAGAATGCGACGCAATTACTTAAATCGAGACCTACACAGTCCCATGCACAAATTAACTTAATTTTTCACGCTCTTTATGTTCCATAAATAACCGCAAAGTAAATGGTAAAAAATGCAATAAAAAACGCGCCGCAGGCCAAATCTTTTGCCCTAAGTGGAAAATCGTTAGAAAAATCCGCCGCAGGTGAAAAAAATGTAATTTACAGAAACCCCCAGCCGAAGTCGAATATTTTTTTTATATTTACTAAACGTCTTTTTCTAGTGTTTTATAAACTACATCCCTAAATTGATTAATCCGGTGCAGAAGTTTAGTTTCCAGTACGCCCCGACAACGTGTCGGAAATCCGGGATTGTCCCGGCCATTCCGGGATGCATGCCCACCCTACCAAAATATTGCGTTCGAAAAACCAAATCACGAACAATTTTTTCCTACATTATTACTGGCGTGTGAAAAAATGGGGAAACCATCCGGAGCTGTGCTTCGGCATTAAAATGCCCTCTTTTAAGCTAAAACATATTTAGGAGATCTAAATCGAAATACACCTTAGACTTGCTCGAGTCGTATCTGCCACTATATTAAATACACTTCTAGTAACTGCTACTTTATAGTAGAGAGATATTTTCTAGTAATAGAGATGTTAGTTAGGCAGTGAGATTTTTTAAATGTTGGAAACAAATCGAGATTACAATTGCCCGTAAACATTGAAAAAAAAATTATACCTATTGAAAACAATCTGTAAAAAAAATTGCGAAAAAACGCATTCAAGGGCCTAATTTTGAAAAATTTTACTCAAAATTTTCTGTATACGTACTCACATTAGTGAATCAGGCACTTTGTAAGATACTTTTGAGATATCTAAATGTTAACGATTTTTTTAAAAGATTTTCCATTTAGTATTAAAACTTTCAATGATGTGACCATCAAAAAGCTTCAAATCAATCTTCTAGCACAATTCAAAAATACCTCAATTCCCATTAAATTAGTACTATGGGAAAAAACCTGTCACATTTGTTTTTTTTTAATCTGCTAAATGTACGACTCTCTAATCAACTATTAAAAAATCGTAATAATCATTAAATTTCAACTAATCTTATCAGCACTTAAAATCTTTTTATGCTTCATGCTCACATTTAGATAAAAACATTTTAAGATGCAAGGTGAGCACCATTAGAAATGACGATACATCTACGCAATAAATCCACAAAATGAAACAAAATCTAATAATTTTCTCTACGTAATCAAAAAAAAAAAAAAATAGGCGAAACCTAGTAGAATTAATTAAAATTTTGGAAAAAAAAATTTATTGCCGTCGTAAATCTCTGGAAACATTTTCCATTTCGTCCGCAAAATACCAAATGTGGTTGGCATTGATCTCGCTTCATTTATGCGAGAAGTTGTAAAAATACAAAGTTGTAAAAATCTCAAGCATCAGTGCATCATTTTCTCGCGTTTCGTTAGTGCTAAGGAAAAACCAAAATCAGTTGAAAAAGTTTAATAGTTGAGACTACCCACTCGTGGTATCCATTTTTGCTCCACTATTCATTAGACTTCATAGCTATTACTCGTATAGAGATCATCTTTAAGCATCATCTCATTAGTATTGGATTTTTACCTTTAATTACTTCCGGATGATTCTAAGGTAATAAAAAAGCGCTCATTTTTTCAATAGATTACACGTCAGTTAGGAAAATTAAATTTCTAACAACGGCAAACCTACAACAGAACAGAACAAGGTGCAATTAAATCGGTTCTTAGGTGAACCTGCTTAGATTTGATTCAAGTTGATTTTATTGTGCAATTTACTTTTAACTAAAGCCACCTTATGGTCGCAATGCAATGTAAGATCCGTGTCTTCTTCGATCCTGGATGTGGTAACATGGGATTGTTGTAACAACATAAAAGTCGCTTACTTTAGCCCTAGTTCTAATCAAACCATTATACAGTTACTGGATTAGAAGTTCTTGGTGCAGTTTTCTGCGATCTGCTGAAGATTTTCGCTCGTTAGAGGATTTATAGGTAGACAGCAGTCGCATGCCTCATTTTAAAATACCTGCCCAATGGTGGTACATTTTGAGCACCCGAGAAGAATTCAACTAACAGATTCAACTTCAACATCAATTATCATCGAATAATTGCTGAGATTCCTAGACTTCTGTCTTGAATTCCTTTTTCGATTTTGTCGTTTTCCGTTACACGGTGAAATTTTTATAGAACGATGTTTATACACAACGTGTAAATTAAGCATCATTCAATTGAAGTAAAAAAATTGTGAAAAACACCTAAAGAATTTTTTAGTGAAAAACTTTTTTGGAAATCCTTTGTATAAAATGTTTTTAAATACCGGTGTATAAAAATCCATTTAAAAAAAATGAAAAAAAATCATGCATCGAAAAAAGTCTTCAAAATGAAACAAAAAAAAAAAGATTCTCTACCTTGACCTCCCCTTTTATCGTTCCCCTCACGTGCCAAACACTTTATTTTTTTTTAAATCATTTAAATTTCTTTATATTTAAATTTCTTTTTTTTTTATTATTAAAAATTTTATTTTTACCAGTGTGCCATTCCTCATATAACTCCTAGCATATGCGGCCATTTGCATGCACTTTGCTTCTTATTTATTCTAAAAAAAAATTGATTCTGCCACTTGTTAGTTCAAACTTGGGAGTTTACATCCATAAAGACTGAAATTACTTCACAATCAACTATCTTGCTCGTATTTTATAATTCTTATGTAGAACTTTTGTAGATAAACATAGTATTTTGTGTACTAAAAACTACTTGAATGGCTTCTCTAACGGCTTGCAGCCAAAGGCGACCATCAATGCGTGTAGTGTTCAAAAGACTTAAACATCCTACACGAATCCTACAGTTCTCCTATACGTTAAATAATACTAGCAGTGACATGACAATATGAAGTACTTTACATATATAAACAATTTAAAATAAATAATAATAAATTCTCTAATCATGGTCGTTGTTTGCTATTTTATAATCAGCGACAATGCATAGGACGTCTTAGAGTCATAGCGGTTTATATTAAATTTTATGTACGAGTATATATAAAAAGTCAGATTGTTTAGGATAAATTTTGCATATTAGGAACCTTTTAGATCGGATCCAGTCGGTCGCACAAAAGAACAAGAGGACGTGGGCCACCCTAAGCCGTAACAGGTGGAGCACAAGCATTTAATGTGAAAACAACTTTGCTATAGTGGACCAGTTTCACGATTAGTTTAGTGTTTAAACATCCGCGAAAATATGTTAAAAATATTTTGTTTTTCCTTATCCACCAAACCATATTTTTGTATGGTTTTTCTCTTTTGGTGTTCGTCTCCGCTTGAGTGGTTCCTCCCGAGGCAGATTCGTTGGGCTTGGCCTGCGTTTGCTTAAATAAAGTCATAATTGGTGACCTAAGGGTATGAAGTGACATCTGACGCCTCGATCTAAAAGACGGTGCTCGCCACCATCTAACACGATTTTGTTCCATTTGTTCGACAAACCTTCCGCAAGTTTTACGTAATGGACATTATATGCAAAACCAAAATGACTATCAAAGATTATGGAGGCGGAATAAAGAATTTTTCCAAGTCAATTGAATTTTAAGCGAATTATGGATCAAATGGTTGGATAATAGGTGAAGAAATGCGTATCTAATACACTTGAAAATTGATTTTATAATAACTCAATCGTGCAATCAACTATGGGAGGGAAATTAAAATAATTAAGTATGAAATTAATTTCAGAGTTTTTGTGAAATGTTGCGAATGTTAATAAGATCGAAAATGAACTAAGGAAATGTTTGTCTAGATTTTTAAATTGATTTTGATTTCGAATTAATTTAAAACTTGTTCATTTTGTGCACAAAGTTTTGAATTGGTGGGTAGAACAGTCTTGTATTCTAGATTTTTTTTTGAATTTTATTTAGAGGGTTGTACATAAAATACTTCACGCTCATGCCTTTCGAAGCCCCCCCCCCCCACCACCTCCTTCGTCCGGCTTTAAAAAAAAACTGGAAAATGTAGAACTGTAAAAACTCTTGGGCACTAAATTTGTATAAATAATTAAAAACATTTTAAAAATATCAAAAATTCAAGAAATTATAGACGTTTTAGCAAAGTTTGACCACATCATTTTATCCCGGAAATTGTCCTCTGTTTAAGAAAGTACGGGGATGTCAAAAAACTGTTCTTGGAAATAAATAAAATTAAGAAATAAACGGCAAAGGAAAAGATACCCTCTTTTTTATAATTTCATACTTATTACATGAGAAACACATATGTACAATAATATCATGTCATTATCTTCAAGTTCCCTACCATAACTGATCAATCAATAGCGAAATTCATTTAAATTACAATTTAAATTCAGTATGAAAGAAATCTTTAAAAAATCCTTACCTGCAAGTGCATGAAACATAAATTAAGGGCTGACAAGCCGAGATACAACAGGAAATATCTCCGGCTAAACGCAAATAAGTGGCAGTTGTAATAGCGGTTCACAAAAAACGTTAAATACCTTTTCGAACGTACGAGTATTTAAAATGGTCATGCATCAAATTGATCCTTTCGTTCAACTCCTTCAATCAAATCATCAAAGGTATTTTATTGATTTGCATACACATCTTGTCTTTGGCTTGCTTGTCTTGTCTTTCTCGAAGCCGCTTCAATCTCCTTCAATCAACCGCTTGCTGAGAGCTTTTTTTTGCTGAAAACTCTAAAAATGTTAATATAAATCGTTTTTGCCTGTAAATGGACGGTAGCCAAGTATTCATATGTAATATGTGAATAAAATACAACTTGAATACGAGTTACCTTGTAAATTTCCCATTAAATATATTTTCATTTGATTGCATTTCAAAACATTTTCATAACATTTCTTTATTTTTTTGTTTTTCTTGATTTTTTGCAGGAGACGATTTGGCTGTGTTTTACATTAATCGTGCTGGTGAGTCAAAGTGCACGCGGTACATTGGGAAAATCACAATTATGCGAAGTGGAAACCGGTCAGACCAACATTATTCTCGACATTGAAGAAAGCAGAGGCAGTTGTAAGTAAAAATGTTTTTCTAGCAATTAAGTTATAACAATTTATGTTTAAAAAAACAACAGGCAAGGTTTGTCGCTTAAGTCTTTCGTTTCGGAGATGGGTATACATAAGTAACATGAAATTCTTGTCCATTTAAGTTTAAAGAGTTGTACTTGGGTGAAATGTAACAGGTGTTGTAATTTCTCACTTGAAGTTTTTTGTAACTTTGTTTTTTTTTTTTTTTGTGATTATGTGTTACTTTTACTGTAGTATTGTTATGACTATGCAAATAAATCGAATCTTATTTTCTTTTTAAATTGATATCGAAGACAGTGTAATCATATTGTCCCGGGCGTTCCGGAAGTAAACTTTTCTTCCAGAACTAAAAGAATTGACGTCAAAACCCAAAAATTTTCGTCTACACTTCGTCCCCTCGCTCTTCACCGATAATCTGTCCCAGATTCACAGAAACAAAATTATGGTCACCTACTTATAGATAGCCTGTAATTCTTCCAGAAAAATATTGAAAATCATACGTTGCGAGGTAATTAAATAATTGATAGTATTTCTGTATTTTTTGCAAGACGGTTTCTTAACCAAAATTATTAAAACACGTTTTTTGAACCGGAATTTTCTTTCAAGTTTTAAAGGACATTTTTCACGCCAATTTTTTTAATCCGTTTCACAAGTGGACGTGTCCTCCGTTTTTTTTAATTAAATATACGAGCTTGCATGAAGTTGTTTCCAAAATTACCCGGTAATCGCCCCAGTCTTTGACCACTTTTCAATTCAAAATTCTCATAGAAACCATTCAATTTAAACTACGATTTCTCCTTATAACCTTTATTTTCCAATATTAACACTAGTGAAAAAAATACGAAAACTTTCGATATGAGAAGGGCATTTATTGCATCCGATAAGAATCTTGGCTAGCAAGGGCGGAGTTTTTAACTTCAAAATCATCAATCACTTGACCGGCGTACAATTGAAAGATATTGCGAAGCTCGTTATTAAATTTTTACCTTTTCGTTTGTTAGTTCTGAAACCAATTCAGTACTTTGTATTGTAGAAATCGACCATCGAAATTTTAAAAAGAAATCTCTATGGGCGCTCCGCTCCACTCGTATATATACGATTCTCGGCACAATCCGACATTTATTGTTGATGGTGGTATTCCTCCGAAAGCGCTGTAATTGCACAAAAAGGTGTATTATAAGATGCATTGTTAACAATAAGACGTTTGCTACATTTAAAGAGAATAGCATTCAAGTAATCGTAGTATAGTTATGGAAAAGTCTTTTTTGATGATCCACAGGTTCACGTCCAGTTCAGGTCCATGTACCGAATGAGTCTTAACACTTATCCCTTTTGCTTGAATGCTGACTGGCTCCACTGTGTATGGACTTGTATACAATAATAATGTTAATAATAATCCGTGAGGTTGGCTTAAGATTAAAATACCATAAACTTGACAACTTTTAAACTAACCAATGTGATTTTGAATGGGATAAAATTGTCTCTGCGCCACATTCTGCTGTCAGAAAAAGTGGATCGCTTAAGCTTGGCTTGTTGTATCTTATGAACCTATTTTGATGATAAGGAGACGCCTATTGACTATAGACCGACCCTTATTACTACCATATGCCCATTCACCTTTATTATTCTCATATGTTTATATTGTGTGGCATTTACGTCTATCCTGAAGCAAATGTACTTTATCCACGCAACACTCCCCTGGAGGTAAATTAGAGATGATTATATTTCTAAAACCGAATTCGATTCGATGCGATGCCAGCCAGATTTTGAATGTTTGCGCAAAGTGTCTGGATTCATATGGAGAGATGCCTACCCATTGGGAAAATAAATCGGATAATCTGGATAGATTGTCAGAGGGATAAGCCTTTTGCCAACGAATGTGCATGGCGCAGTCCTAGGGAATCGTACACCGTATATAACTTTATGGACTGATATTAACCCTGAATGACCGCTGCATTCTTGTTTGTCATTGTTAGTGGCGGAAATTTATTTCCTATTGCTGCGATAGAGACAGGAAGGCATTGTTGTTACTGTAATGATAATGAAGAGGGATTAATTTAAGAATTCCGCAACACGCATACCTTGGATTAAGGATTCAAAGCAAATGAATTTCAGATTATGGCAGGAAAAATACTTAATGGCTACAAGCGTAACACGTAAATTCTTAAAGTTTATCAATTTCTAATTTAGAGTAATTCAATGGGAGTTTCAAGTAGTTATGTTGAATTTATCGACAACTACTTAAAAAGTAATTTGCAATACTAAATCAGAGGCCACTATTCAGAAATATTTATAAAATTCGTGTTCAAAGTGCTCAACATTTTTCTGTTTTCAAACAGAAAAATACTAAGCACTTGAACTCGAGAGAATTTAACGTTCTTTTTTATTCTTGAACATTTCAAATAGGTTTCGTGGAGGATTGGAAACAAATTATAAATAGGGTGACTATATTTCTGTTTGGTCAATCCAGGACAATATTAGCTGAATTGAGGAGGAGGGAAGGGGGCAAGAGGAAGAATGACTGAAACAAGATTTTTTTTGCTTTCTGATAATTTAATTTTATAAACATTGTGATTAATTCTTGTTGTTTTCTCAGGATTTAGAAAATTCAAGTTGAGTTCATTTCCCCAAGATGTTTTGTCACTGTGTTTTTTTAAACATTCGATTCGTAAAATTACTAAACCCATTTTTTAAAGATTGTTGTTCATTTCTACTACAAACAATTTGAAAATGCTTTAATCTACATAAAACTTCTTATCTTAATTTTGAAATTCATATTAGGTACTGAATATTTTAAGGTTTTTCTTTTTTTTCCTTCTTTTTTTTGCTATACTCGCCGTGATCTAACGAAGAAAGTAATCCGATATCTAACTGACTTTATCAGGAATTTACGATTATTAAAAAGATATGTGTGTTCAATAGATCATCTTAGAAATGGAGAAAAGAAAAGGGAAAAATATGAATAGAATGGACAAAAAAATAGAAACACAAAGAAAATGCCCCCAAGAAATAAATTGTTAACCCATCAATTTTAGATCACTTCAGTTCAATTCCTCGAAATATCTATAAAAAATCAATTGTTCTCGCGTACACAGACCTCATATTAAAATCGTATTTCGGATTTCTTCCATACTGAGTCGATTTCATTGTTCCAATACCATCCACCTTTGAGATGATCCCACCTGATTCGATTCCAGGAATAAAGACGTTTCCCAGCCGACTAATACACCTTGAGCAGACATAATGGTAATTTTTGCCAACTCCCCAAAAATGATATTGTACGATAATCGCATGTGGCAGCACTGGTTGAAGTTCATTCCATCGAATTCGATCCGACCCACCGCATTGTTCTTCACTGTTGCAGAAAATTTTCATCACTTCCTCAACAATCTCAAGTCCAATTGAATAAAAAAAATCTTCTTTGGAACCTGTTGCGAAGATTCGTTGCTTAAACTTCGTTAAAAAATTCCTTTTGCTCTGCATCGATTACTTACGTCTTTTTTTAATTTCCCGGCAATGATTTACCTTTTTTTGGCCGCATACTGTGAGCTCCTTATGATCTCTGATTAAGAATTGGAAAACCATGAAATTCAGTTCTTAAATCTGGCTTGTACCCTTATTATATGTAATTCACGAACTTTTGAATGGTCAGCCACTTCATCGTTTGCTCCTAAAAAGTAACCAATTAAGACTAATCTCAATTGAAAATCTCTTTATTATGGTTTGTTTCGGTGGGACCATGTTGGCCCTGATTTTTTTTTTCAAAAAAGTGTTTTAAAGTGAAACATTTATTTGAAGAACAGAAAAAATGGGAAAAATTGTTTTGTTTGTTTCCGGACTAGAATGATGTCGGCATATTCTCACTCCAACAATTCATAAGTGGCGGTCTATGAAAAACATCAGACATTTATGGGAAGCGGGAAAAGAGGGTTTGCGGTAGTGGGAGACAGCGTTATTAAATTTCATGCAAACAATCGCGAAAAAGCATAACGCAGGAGGTGTGAAAATTAACGTTACGTATTTTGTGAACAGTTCTAAGTAGTTTTTATAAACAATGTGGGGAAAGGGAAGTTCTTGCGTTAATGTTAAATTATACAAAGTTACATTCTAAACACTTGATTTTACTAAATTACAAGTTTTAAGAAAACGGGCTGATTTCAAGAACAACGACCGAAAACTACTCCATAATTATTGGGAAAGGAGAAAATTGAAGTTCAGATAAATTTTGATTTGTGGGAAAGGAAAAAAGAAGTCCATATGCATTTTTATGTTTGAAAATTTATATAAAATATTATTCTAAACATCTTTCCCTAAAATTTTTAATGCGACAAACCGTTTTCGAGAAAATTCCAAAAGAAAAACTTCGCAGAAAAAAATAATGTAGCAGAGACGGGCCCAGATGGCATTTTGTCCACACCCAGAGAAAAATCTTAGTAAAATCTTAGTAAAATTAACAAAAGACTTTGTGTTGAACTTTAACACAAAAAAAGCGTATAGATAACAAAAGTTCTGTTCTCCGAACGAAAAATTGTGTTATTCTAATAACATAGAATATGTAGGATTTACGTACATACATGTGCAGCCAACAAAAGTGCTTGTGTTAAATTTTTACCCGAAGAAATCGTATATCGAAAATAAGTTGTGTAGTAACAACACAAAAGGTTGTGAAAATTACAAATATCGTTTGTTGTTGATACAAATAATCAAAAACATGAAGAAGCTCTCTGTTACATATTATCTATGTACCTATAACACAATTCCGAGTAAAGCTAACAAAACTTCACGTAATAATTCAAGTCGATTTTTTTTCTTCTATTATAATTCACACGTGGTTTGCGAACTCGGAGTTTATATAGCTTGAACCTGCCTAAAATTTGGGAGCCGTTACAACTTTTTTATATGAATGACTGCTATATTTGGCCACTATGCCCTTTTTTCCCATATACCCTTTTATGTCCTTTTTTCCCATATGCCCTTTTATGCCCTTTTTTCCCACTGGAGCATGCGAATTTGGTGGAACGGTTCCTATATGTTTTTTCCGTGTATGAAAGACATATTTTATGTGTAAAACTAACACAGATTATATGCTAGTTTCCACACGGTATAAATGTAAAAGCAACAAAATTTGACGTATTAACGTAGTTATTATATGTAATGTGAACCAAAAATTTGTTCATTACACGTCTGGGTTGTGTACGTTGAACACAGTGTTTTCTTCAATGTTACTGAAAATCTTGTTCACATAACACAAAATTCTGTACAACAAACCTACTTTTGTGTTGAAACAACAAACATTACACAAAAGTTGCAAGGTAAAATTGACGTAAGAATTTTTGTTAAGACAACACAAAATTTTGTTAAGAGCAATATAACAGAAGTTGTGTTGAGTTTACGTATTGTTTTTGTTAAGATAACATAGATTTTTCAGTAACCATCTGAAAAACGTGACAACGTAAAATTAACAAACTCAATTTTGTTAGGAAAACACAAAGTTGTGTTGGACGTATATTGACGCTATATTTGTTAATTATACGTAGCATTTTCGTCAGATTGAATGAGATTTTTCTCTGGGTGCATTAATGAACTTTTTGGGCAAATTTTCGCGATAACAAATTGTATTCAGTATTGTTTCGTTAAGGTACAGATAGACCGGCAAGAGAACATTACAAGGAATCATCGGTAGAATAGCAAAAAAAAAATAATAGGGAAACAAAGTCAGTAAAACCAAACATTACCTTGACGTATTTTATGGACAGCCCTCGAGCCACCTTAAACGACTTTACTGTATCCAGGAAATTATGTGAAGAAGCATATAAAAATCAAAGCGTGTATTACGATCAGTAGTTAGTAAAATAATCCACACGATGTGGTGTATAATGTTTCCAGCTTCTTCTGAGTAGCAAATCTATGCGAAATCACAAGTGATTCGATCTTTAATGCCGCACTGTTCGGTAAACCGCTCTCTTGATTTTACCTCTGGTTATAATTATTTTCATTTCTGACACGTTACTGTTTTCAAAAGCTGATCGATATGAAACCATGGCAGGAAGGCTCCTGAGGCCACCACAGGCAGTACCTCAACCAGCCAACCCTTTCACATCCGTCCGTCCGTCCATTTGTTGGAAGCTGGACACAAGTTGCAGAATATCTCATCGATCCATCGAAAAAATCGTCATTTTACAACACTATAAAGAAATCGTTATTTACAAGAGTTACATGGACCCGAAAAACCTCAGCCGTCAGCTACCATTGGATGAATAAATCCCTCAACCTTAGGATTACTTTTGCTTTACTTTGGCTATAGCTCTGGAAAAATAAACCAGTTTTACAGCAATTGTGGCTTTTCGATTCTTGTCGCAGAAACTGCGATCGGTGTAGACTTACCTTTTATAAGTGTAAATTGTCTGAATTACGGTGAAAAGGTGCATAAAGTGCGCACGCATGCATTCACTAAGAGATTATCTTAGACCCCAACATTTTACGAGTATACTTTGAAGACGCCAGCTATCTGTCCGTCTATTCAAGCATTTGTCCATTTGGTCTCAAATAGAAAACCAAATCATGATACACAGGCCAGTTAAGAGGAGGGTAAAACTTAAGAGATGAAGGATATGAGAGGTGGTAACCACATCGTAAATGAATATACCTTCTAACATCCTAGCATCACAAAAATAAATCTATCGAGAGAATTTTTGCGGGACTTATTTTTCGTTCAAAGGTCTTCTAAGATCTGGATATGATTCCAAGTATACTTACCTTTCTTCCTCTACACTCAACTTAGGGTTGTTGATGGGTTTTGGGGCGAAAGATCGAAGTTAGTGACTAAGACTTGCTATGAAACTTCACTGAGCCACAATAAAAGAGATCAACACGCACATCAAACTAAAAGTTAAGAAGTGCATGGCCACGGCCACACCATCTGCAAACTGAAGAAGAATTATTACCTTGAGGAGGTGTTAAGCCGAGAAAAGTCCACTGCACAGGGTGAATGTGATTAACTTAAAGGATTACTGAACAACATTTTTGCCAATTCAGTTTCGTTTAGTTTATTTACTTTGAAAATAGTGTAACTACTCTGAACTGACCATGGGCTGGCATTGATTTCGTTATGGATACTATAGGACCGACAGACGTTTTCGCATCATCATTGTTGGGGATTTTTTTATTCTTTTCGAGTCATAGTCAAAGTTAGAATGGATCCGCCTGGAACAAGAATGTTTAATGAGGCTGATCAAAGGGCGGTTTTCCCTCCAATGTGTCGGTATTTGAAGTACAGGCATTTTAATGAAAATTAACGATGCACCGATGAAGATTTAAAACACGCAACTTCAATACGAAACCGATGCGATTCGTTTGTAACGCTTCACATTTTAGCGCGTTCAGTCTTCGATCTAGATTTAAACCTTCATTTAAAATGAGATTTAATTTGCAAGCTAGAATTTTATCTGCACTCACTGATTAGCATAAATCCATTAAAGGGAAATATTTCTTTTTGAATTAATTCTAGAGTACTTGTTCGTACTACAAGAAAAAGGTTTTCACTGAATTCACTTTAAAATTATAGGCTTTTTGATAGTCAGTTGTGTTATGAGAAGTTTTTTTACGAAATGATAGAAAAATCCTTGTCTCAAAAATGATCCCTACTAGCATTTTTGGTTTCTCAGGGTCATGCCGAGTGGGGACAAAGGGGGCGTTGGCCCTGAGCCCAGCGCTCAAGAAAGGTGAAAAATAACCTGAGCAATCATTTGCGAGTCAGGTTGCTACATGACCCAGGTCGCAAAGTAGCGGTTGCAATTTGACGATCTCCTTGCGACCGGTCACAATAAAGTCAGCAATCAAAAAAATCGTTACAAATCGGTTACTTTGTGACCAGTCGCAAAAACGCCGTAGCAAATCGGTTACTTGGTGGTCAGTCAGAAATTTGTTACCTATGTGAACTTGGCTTGCGAAGTGCGGAAACTCGAAATAAAATTTACATGAAAAAATTGTACTAAAATTGTACTAAAATTGTACTGAATTGTACTGCATTTTAAAAAATTGTACTCGAAAGGATTCGACAGAAATTAAAAATTGAAAAAAGACCAGCCGGCAGTGTTTTCGGAAGAAATTTTTTTTCGTAGAATAATTGTACTAAAATTGTACTAAATTGTACCACAAAGGAAAAAAATTGTACTCGTTCAGGTTCCTCGGAAATTGAAAAAAATCGAAAAAAAAGATTTTTGCGAGAAATCGGCAGTCTTGTTTCGGAAGGAAAAAATGTTTCTGCAGAATAATTGTACTAAAATTGTACTAAATTGTACCGCAAAGAAAAAAAAGTGTACTAGTACAGTTTTCTCAAAAATCGAAAAACAAAATATAAAATATTTTTTGGTTTCGGAAGAAATTTTTTTTCGTAGAATAATTGTACTAAAATTGTACTAAATTGTACCACAAAGGAAAAAAATTGTACTCGTTCAGGTTCCTCGGAAATTGAAAAAAATCGAAAAAAAAGATTTTTCGCGAGAAATCGGCAGTTTTGTTTCGGAAGGAAAAAATGTTTCTGCAGAATAATTGTACTAAAATTGTACTAAATTGTACCGCAAAAAATATTTTTTTTTTCGATTTTTGAGAAAACTGTACTAGTACACTTTTTTTTCTTTGCGGTACAATTTAGTACAATTTTAGTACAATTATTCTGCAGAAACATTTTTTCCTTCCGAAACAAGACTGCCGATTTCTCGCGAAAAATCTTTTTTTTCCGATTTTTTTCAATTTCCGAGGAACTTGAACGAGTACAATTTTTTTCCTTTGTGGTACAATTTAGTACAATTTTAGTACAATTATTCTACGAAAAAAAATTTCTTCCGAAACCAAAAAATATTTTATATTTTGTTTTTCGATTTTTGAGAAAACTGTACTAGTACACTTTTTTTTCTTTGCGGTACAATTTAGTACAATTTTAGTACAATTTTTTCATGTAAATTTTATTTCGAGTTTCCGCACTTCGCAAGCCAAGTTCACATAAGTAAATTTGTTGTTCTTCGTTGTTCCTGTTATAACTTAATCACAAACATTGCTATCGAAATATAAATAATCAACTTTGAACCATTAAAATTCGTCAAAATCGATTTTTTTTTTTTTTAAATCAATGATTTTGATATAAATTTTAAGTGTACCGCTTGTGAAATTCTTCTCGTGTCAAGTATGATTATTAGCAACAAATTTCAATACAGCACATTTCAAACTATTTGAATCATTAACCACAAAAATACATAAAATATTCCAAGTGTTTAGAAATCTGAATATGTTCTAATCATTTAGGATTACTCAATTTGCAATATACACGACTCTGACATATGCACACATAGAAATGTCAAAAGTGATTTCTCGTATTGCATAAAAGTCCAATTTAAAAGTTTTTTTTTCTAAATTAAATCAGCTAGAAAAAAAAGATCGTTATATTTGATCCGTCCATTATGTCAGGATTTAATAGAACTCCGCCAACGCGCTTGACCTCAATACGTGCCCGGCAAATTAAGATTCCGTCACCTCAAAGACCCGCGTCCCAGCTTGCCTAGCACACGCGGCTCTAATTATGAGTCATTGCAGTCCCCAAAAGTAAAAGCCCCATCATTGAATATATATGCCGAATCCAAGCTATTTGCGGTCACCACTTTGGCAAAAACAAAACAAAAAAAAAGTTCTCCATAGCATCTCGGGTTCGCCACGAAAGTTTAACCGAAAAAACGCCCAAGACTTTTGGTAGGAAAACGACTTAAGACCCGTTTTCTAGCACTGGGCCGAGAGAGTGCCATGTTTGCAAATAGATCTACCTGAAGCGGTTAATTTGAGATATACACGACGGCGCTGCGGTTGACTATCGCCCAGGTATCTAAAACATGACTGACTCCACTGAAGGAGTGGATCCACACGAGATAAAACTGCCAAACGCGAAGATACGCTAAAAGCGGAGGCTGCCCAAATTTGCTCTTGATGTTGTTAGACTTTTGTCAAAATTCATATTTTGACACGTCGATCGGTCGGCGTGGCAATGGCGCGGCGGTGGGATCTTGTTCTAACAGCGCGAACGAAATTCTTAACAAGTTAATTTGAATTGGTCTTAAGATTAGCAGGTTCTAAGAATTGTCGTCAAATTGTGGTTTCTTAGTAAGGGTCTATTTTACAAACCTGCTGAGATGTGACATGACTGCAAAACGGAAATGCTTGTTAATTTCGGGCAAAATCTATTTTCGTACTTATGTAGAATTATTGGCGATTGCTGAAAGCCGATAAAGTGATTTCTTAGAAGGTGTAGGAAAATTTCGGGAATAGAAAACTATTTGGTATTGTCATAAATTTTTTATGCTGTATGAATATTAAAATGGTTAATCATTTAACATATTTTTCTATGATTATTATTGACTTTGCTTGATTATATACAGCATCGTGCATGGGAGCGCCAAAATTCCATGTATGGATGTTTTTCTAAATATATTTTGACCTTTGTTGTTGTTCAAGAATCTATCGTGGGATAGTGCCTAATTAGCATTTTTTTTTTAAAAAGGGGCAAATATTTGTGGTTAATGAGTAAATCACAAAAAAAAATGTTTTTAAGGTATCTTTAAAAGGCGACTGAGACAATTGAGTACACTGAGACAAATATTAATACTACACTGAGACAAATATGAACCGACAATTTTCAACCAGCATGTTGTTTCGTTATAAGATAGAAAAAATTCGGCGTAGTTTTGCCCCCAACAAGAGGCAAAAAACACAGCATGAATTTTAGTGCAATTTTTATATCTGATTAAATATTGCATAATGATCCTTTTGTATACAAAAATCCCTCAAGCTCTTTACTACTATACAAACCCTCTCTCCTTACTACTTCAAACCCTCTCTCCTGCTAACTTAAAATAACCGTCAAATTTTATAAATTCAAATTCTGGGAACTTTAGCTATTGATGAATCAAATTCTATGAATAAAATTCCCGGAGAAATTCCGTCAGAAATTGTTAATATGGTTATGTCTCTGTTTATGTCCCCTCGTCTGTTATCTCCTCAGTTACTGATAATATTTTTTTAGTTATTTATACCTGGTCTACATCCAGGCATTGCAAAATTGATTATTTTCCTACTGGTTGAATTTTAAAAAAACTCAAATAGGTCCATCATGATAAAAATAAATTACAAAAACCTCACTACTCTCCATATTACGTTACGTATTTACAAATCAGTAAAACAAATTATATTGGCTCTAAATATTTATTATTGTGATACGCTAATGGATCGAATTACACTACTATAGCTAAGAAATCTAAAAGATAGAGGCGAAACCTATCAGTTACATTGCAACACATTGTAAATTAATTGAAAGCAATCGTGAACGAATGGTTGACAAAAGATATCGGCGGAATTTTTAAGGAAGATGGATAGAGAATAATTTTGCAAATTCCGTGATTAAAATTGGACTCGAATTAAAACCTTTTCTTATCTTTTACCTTTTTAATGAAAAAAAGGCATGCAACGTGGTGGGTAACCATAATAATTAAAATAACTACTATTTAAATCAATTATTTCTACTGTATGAAAATTTTTCAACTGATGGAGTATCTCTTCCTCATCAACAAAAAAAAAAACCTTTCATTATGTTTTATGTTGCAACTAAGGCGGTCCAACATATCGCTCTTAACGAGTTTAGTGATATCCTTCGTGTTTTAACCATTTCTCAAGATTTTAATACATCAAGCTATAACTAAATTGCAGATGCAATTTTCCACAATAAAAAACAAAAAAAATAGTACGTCTTCGACATCATGAATCTTCTTTCTCTACTGACTTTTGACTAACTAGCTCAGGAAGCATCATCAACTATGATCGAATGATGATATTTTTGTAGGTATACTAAAACCACCTCCTCTGGTGCATAACTCAGGTGAATGTATTTATGGCTAATGATCGAATAAATGAAGAATCATGCAATTTGGTCTTATTTAATTACTGTGAATTAATTAAAATAAATAGTTGTCATGCAATGTCGTCATTCATTTCAGGGTAGCAAATATGGTAAAGACGTTGAGATATTTATGGCATTAATTGAAATTGTTTTCCCAGTTTAAGGTGCATAAATTTATTAAACAATTCTATAACGATTTCATCATTAAACTGAATTTACTGCTACTACAAAAGTAAACATTCGAAAATTACGATTAGTAAAGGAATTTTATGTTAAATTAATCATGATTTAAGTTGATATGATTTATAGGCAACTCATGTGCTTTAAGTAAATTCTAAACCTAATATATCAATTTCAAATTCTTGATCAATTTTTATTTTTTACAAATCTTAATACTACTCGAGAATCAGAGCGAATTTGAATTATTTGTCATGCAATTGTTTATGCATAACTTAATGTGCTATGAAGTAAAATTTATACATTTTTGTGTCACTTTTATGCAAACAAAATTGCATACCTATCGTCTTGGTTTATATTAAGGTGAAATTCAAAGAATTTGAATATTTATAAGTAAAGAACTCAATAACCATCTAACACGCAGAAGAGAAAGAATTGTAAGAAAATTTCGATTAAAAGAATTTTTTGAAATGTAGTATAGTGGCTGAGTGTTAAGGCATTCAGTTGGTGAGCCCTTTAAGTATAGAAGGTAAGGAAGAACCATTAGCGTATATGTACAAGAAAATGCCGAAGCATTTTTTATGCGATTTCCCAAAAAATAAAAGTATATGCGTTTGGTTCTAGTTATCAGGGCTGTGCAGTCTGTAGCTCAACCTTCGACTCTGATTCCAATTCCGAGTTCTAAAATTTGAGAATATCCGACTGCGACCCCTGAAGGTCTAGAACTCCGACTCCGACTCTGACTCTACAGTCCTGGTAGCTATCTAAGAAAGATGCTCGTGTGGACTGCCTGTGATGGAGCGGATATTTTTAGTCATGTTTGCAGCAGAGTGCCCCTCCCTTCTGATCCCTCACCAGCTATTTCTTACACCAGTCACCGGATTTTATAGAGCCTCCTCCATTCGATAGAGAACTCTTTAGAGATAATATAACCGAAAAAAATTCATCATTTTTCCTTTTCTGATCACTGGTTCTGCTAAACCTGAAACCAGGAAACATATTTTAATGATGTTTTCGGTATTGGATAGGGAACATTACGAGAGTTATGTAGTTTAAAATGTATAATATTTTTCTTTCTGTTTACCCTTTCCATAATTACAAAAAAAAATCATATTTTGAATATATGGTTTAGGAAAATATTTCGATAACAGGATACAAAAAATATTTACTTAGAAAAAACAAACACTCAAAATTTAAAAAAAATCTAAAAATATGCGATTACGTTACTTTGCCAAAAGTTGACAAAAAACTACGATTCATTTAAAACTAATTCACAAAAAATTTCAAGTCGCTAGCTCAACACGTTTTCGACCTATTTAAGATACGTAAAACGGACAGACCGACAGACAGATGCACGGACATCGTCATGAATATAATACTTCTCCTCTATAGCAGAGGAAAGTAAAAACATATGAAATTCCATTAAAATGAAAGCTTAGTTAATTTAGTGGGAAATTAATAAGTTTGTCAAATAAAAAATTATTCTTCGTCAATATTAAGGAATTTTTCCCAACATTTTAAATTTTCTGTTCAATTCAACCAACTTTTAGACATTACATCAACCCTAGAAAATATGATGTGGCATTGAATATCAGTACAAATTACCATCTGTCATATTTGTATTTTCATCAAACATAAAAATAATAAATTTCCCATAAATCTGCTTTCAAAATCGCAAGCAATCTCCTAAGAAGTATTGCCTTCACTATGAATTAATAACTTAAGTAAATTTCACATGTCAAATAGGTTTTAAAAGATTTCGCGATTTCGCAAGGATTTAACAAGTTGATGACCTATTAAAAAATATATTTTGAGTGAATTAACCATAAAAGTCCATTTAATAAGACAAACATTACGGTGTGTACTGTTCCAGTTTATGACAACCATGACAAATTGGGGCGATCGCTTATGCCTGATTAAATCTAACAGATTTAGCTCTCATGACAAAAACCAGTAATTGACCAGTTTTATCTAATTTAACCGATTCAACATTTCATAAATTTATGATTTATTACAGAAATCGCGTCAATTATTCTGATCATATACCATACAGACATTTAACATTAAAACAACAACATGATGTGTACAACATGATGTTAAAATGAAATCTTTAGAGAAACAAAAAATGTTTCTGCAGACTTTTTTTCTTACGAAAAAGTGTATATGATTTTAGAAAATAAAAATATTGAATAGACTTGTATATAAAATCGTACAGTGAGATTTCGAGTTCAGTCGCCACCGCCGACGACATATCACCTGGAAACCGCCTCCGACATTGACAGGTCTCTGATTTCAATTCATGATTTCCATCATCAAAACACAAGTAGTTATAGTAAGTTACTTGAATTTAGAGATGAAAAGACTGCTTTGGCAACCAGTCGCCATAAATCGGCTCCAAACTTCTATCCCTCTTTTCCCTCAATTTGCAATCTGCTTTTCTATGTGTTTTTTTAAGAAATATAATTCAATTTATAGAAGTGCATAATGAATTGGGTATTATAGTGCGTAGGAATAGTATCGAATAAACAAATTAATTAAATCCATGATCCACAGCTCTATCATTTCTATGCTCGTTTAGATAGTTTTACCTTTTTTTACAAAACTAAATATTGTTATATCTGCAATATCTTTATTATGGTAACTAGGATTTAAGAAAATTTATTTATATGTATTGAATGTTTATTTCTGTAATTATGTGTTAGTTTATCACGATCAATCAATAAATTAATTCTGTCGAAATGGGCAAATTACAGCTGTTGGACAACGGACAACGCCGCCAGAATTGCCAATCTATGGTGACCCATACACGGAAATTGCTCTGGAACTTGTCTTCCCCAAGGGGAATCCGACTTTCATCCTGAATGGCAAGCAACTTCAGTTAATACAGCCGCTCGATCGAGATGAGGAAAATCTTAGTCATATCGTTTTTCAAGTTAGTATCGAAATCTAAATTATGATATTTCAATAAGTAATGAAATCAAAGACATAATATTTTATTAACTTGTTATTATTTTGTATATTTATTAATAGATTTCCTGCACAATAAGATCGTTGAAGAAAAGACGGAATATTCCAATTATAGTTCGAGTATCTGACGTTAATGATAATGCACCAGTTTTTGCTAACACCCCGTACGAAGCTACTGTAGCTGAGGTGAGTTTAATAAATTTAATTTGTGTAAAATGCTGACGATATCTTTAAAATGTGATTTATGAAAATATTCAATTAAAAAAAAAAATACTCGCTAATAACAACTCAAAGGATCCGAATCAAACTTGTCTGCGAGTTTTCCAATAAAATGTGGATTATGTTAACCTATGTGGCGATTAAAAGTTTCACTTACTTCTTATGCTAACCCATTAGTAATAACTTAATCATAGACTAAAATAATTTTTGTTTTCTTGGAACCGAAACTAAATTTGTCATTAGTAGCAATATTAAAGTAGTATACTACTAAAATTCTCTAGTTTTAAAAATGTTAATCAAAGTTATGTTCAGTGTTAAAACCCTCTTAGGTTTCTGTGTGATGGTAGAAAGCCTTTTACGTTGTTCAAGAGCTAAAGAACTTGCCCTGTGAGCTGCAGTTTCAGGCCAGTTGAGTGGGTGTTATCGAAATGAGTGACTGCTTGGTGCTAACAACACCATCAGTGTAGGTTGCTATTACCACCCCTACGAATGATCATTTACAACGCGAAAACCTTACTACATGGTCTGCAATTCTTGCAAAACTTTATTTGGGCAGCGAAACAAAAATATGTTACAAAAACTCAATTGAGAAAACCCAGTCACACCTTAGAGTTTGGTATCATAGATATATGGAACTTCCCCGGAATTTAGAAAAAAATATGTTGTTTTAACTGTAGTATCTCAATATAAACGATGTCAAACAAAATCTATCAAAATTTTAATTTCCATTGTCATTAAAGAAACACCAAAAGTATTACGAGCGGGCGAAAAGTGGGCGCCACGACCACGAAGTCAAAGAATTGGTATGAACCTATGTCGTGACGACCACTTTACGAATTCTTGGGAATATTGTTTTATGAATATTCTTTATCAAAAAGAAATCTTAATTTTTTCATTTATTAGCGATGCAAAAATAGATCATGAAAAACTTTTACGTAATTTGATAACCATTTCTCTATCCTGTAACATAAGAAAGTTTGTCTTTCTCGAAATAAATTAGTTATGGTAATAAAAATATTACAAATTTTCGAATTCGTTTAATCATACTTTGCGAAAATGATGCATTAATTTTTTAAACAAACACAATTATAGCCGCACAAAAACAATTTCCTTCTAATGATATTTTAATATTCAATCAATCAAATTAGTTCTGATGTTTTTCGCCAACTTCCGTCAATATTTGGCCACATTACCAAAATATGGATCCCCCCAAAATGGCCATGTATTGAAATCTCATTCGACATTAGCACATAACATGAAGACGTAGGGTTCAGCCAAAGGCTACACGTCCAAATACGAAATTTAGGTTATGGCAAAAAATGTTTTAATTTGAGAGTAATGGAAGTGAACTTGCTTTGCCGGCAAAGGAAAAGGCGAAAAATCTCAATCGATACAGTTTTAGTGGTGCGAATTTTTAAGGTTATGTCTGCCCAACTAATGACTAAATTAAGTGGTATGGTCTGTATTTATGGCGAAATATCGTAGACTTTATAATCGTAGAGGTGATGGCGGAACTCACGAATCGCGTCCGTGTCCACTCAGCTATTGTTACCTTTGGCGGGCTTTTTTGAAAAATGCAAGACAAAAAAAACTTGCTATAGAGCGCCGTCTTCTATAATGATCTGTGGGCACACTTCACAATGATTTGAATTGTTCGATCAGTGGCGTTTTTCTCTTCTTTTTTGTAGTGTATCTAAAAAAAGTATCTCTCAGTATCTTTAAACTATTTAAGCATCGACTTCTGGCTAGTATACAATGTTGTTTACAGGTTGGTGGATTTTTTGAATCGACATATTGCTCATTGGACGTACCTGAATCGAATTGGCAAATGAATGGGATGGTAGAAGGCCTTTTACGCGCAACTCTTTACAAGTCGCCATGCTTGAACGATTTATGAGCGATCCAAAAGAGATTCCAAGACTGCTTCGATCAGTTTTACTTTTTCATTTTATTTTATTATATTTTTTTTAACTAGATGTCTTATAAAGTAAGCCGGTTGATCTCTAAGTCGGATCAAAAACTTAAGTTCTCCATTGGCATAGAGCAGAGCAGCGCAGCGCATATCCATCTACCATGATTATATAATAAGAGTGCACCTTAATGACTATAAATACCATTTGATTATAAAATACGGGCAACTGCCCAAGTCGGAAAGTAGAATGGAAATGGTTAATGGCAATCTGAAGATATGCTGATAATTCAAGAAAAAAAATGGGGAAATAAAGGAGATTACTAGAAATTGAATACGACAAGATATCTCCATTGATATTTAATTTCGTTACTTATATTTTGTAGGTACTCGTATCCTGATTGACATTTCCGATTGAATTCAATTTGAAATTTTTTTGCTGAATTTATGCATAAAATGTACATACAATGTTTCAATTTCAATAATTACCTTTTTTACCAATTCTTGTTTTTAATTGGGGACATGAAATGGGAGATACAAAGTAAGAAAACCTATATTTAAAAAAATTGAATGGTAGTCACATACGAAACCAAAGTTTTTAAAGTAAACTTTGAGAAACCCAAAAAATGGTTATATGTTTTGAGTTTGTTTCAAAACCCCATTTGTCTACTGCATTTTTCTTAAAAATTCACCTGCGACACATTTCATTAAATGATTTTCTTTAGTGTGATGTTTGTTTCTTAAAGTTTTGCTTGCGGCGAAATTTTTGTTATATTTTAAAAAAAAAAAACATAAATTAACCATAACACGATAGAAGCATTAAAAATTCCTCATACTTCTTTGCTTCACTCCTCACTGCCTCCGCTCTTCGTCGGTCATATATCCCTAATTTTACATAACTTTCTCAAAAGTTCGATTTTAAAAATGGCTTCTTTTCAACTCCTTTGACCTACCCCTACACAGAAAAAAATAATTTTGTATTATTTACAAAATGGGTTTAACAAAAAAAAATTCGTAAATATTACTGAAGTTTTGTATATACTTCGTAATATTAACAAATATTTTTTCGTATAGTTACTAAAATTTGTTAATATTACGAAGTATATACAAAACTTCAGTAATATTTACGAATTTTTTTTTGTTAAACCCCTTTTGTAAATAATACAAAATTATTTTTTTCTGTGTATTTAAATGGAAAAGTTCTTCGCGATTTTTTCCGAAAACTGTACGTCATATCGAAAAAATTATTAAGATCAAATGTGTTTAAAATACTATTTTACATAACTCTTCCATACAATAAAATTAATTTGCATTTGTAGTTGAAAAGCTAAAAATGCGCTTTACATTGACAAAAAACTTGTGATATCTCCTGCTATTATAGTAAAAACGATACAACTGAAGTTTAATTAATTTCGACATCTTTGTGCGGAATTGAAGTGTCATATTTGACATAATATAGGGAGAGATACATACTTGTATTTTATGTCATGCCAAAATTCAACAGGTTACAAATCGATATTTCATTAACAATTTAGCCTAACAAGTTTTTCGCTCTCAATCAATGCTTATCCAAGCGCATTCAAAGGAAATCGGTGCAGTAAAAACTAAAATTGTACATTGACTAGAGTGCAGTGATAGTCACTAATGGAGCGATTTTGACATAAAACATAACATAAGGGTTGGGCGTAGATAGTGGCAGAAATTTGAAAAGCCTGTGAATTCGATATACTTGTTACCATCGACTAAATTAGATTTGAAACTAATTCTTGTTAGACTGTTTTAAATTAATACTAAATCTTTCATTCATTAATTTGTTCCGCATATGCTATGACTGACATTTCTAATATAACTTGAGTTGTACTTACTCTATAATCAAATTCAATCAAACAAAAAAATTCCCACCATTATTATATGAATTTATTATTTTCCCATTCGGCAATTATCATAAACAAGTCAAATATTTTCAATACCTGTAAATATCCTATCTGACAAGTTTAGCACCAATCAATTTTACATTCTGGAAACCATCTCCGGCAAAGGAATAACTTTTCGATTGCATAACGTGAAGCCGCATCATCTCAAGTGAATGCTTCTCCTAAGTCAATAGCATAGCTCTATGCTATAACAACATAAACATATAATATGGCCATCATATTTTTAATTCTTAATATTCGAATGCTGTTTGCCGCTGACAATGATCGACAAAATTCCTACAGATGATATAATCAAGCGATTAATGAAATTAACTTTTAGCCAACCACTCACATCAGATCTCTGGATAATTAATCTTGATTAGATCTGGTTATCCTCTTATAAATTACACACACCTGTATATCATCTTGTCTAGCTTTGCTACTACATACCTGCCTGCACTGAAATTTCGACAATGTGAGGAAATATTTTGGCCGCCGAATAAATTGATTCTTAAAAGTAGAAGTTGATTTTTATCTCCAAACGGACATTAAATAGCGACATGCTAGGCCTTTCAACGGGCTTTCATCTTTTCGGTATTTTATAGAGATTTAATTATAACAAACGCGACAGACCGAACCCTGGAAAATTGAAATCTATGGGAATGGGAATTTCGTGTCTAACGCCAAAGTAAATCTTAAGGAGCTGATCCTATAGGCATGGAAGCATATTGAATGGAATACGTATATTGGTTTTTCTTTTTAAACAAAACTAGTATGCTTACCAAATGAGTTGTCCATTGCAAAATCTGAAAATTATTTAAATTTCTTGCTAACATTTGTGAGAGCAACGAATTTTGCATTGCAAAAATCAAAAAATTTAAAAAAAAATGATATTTGGTAAAAAATACTTTTAAATCCTCCCTACCAGCATTTTTTTGGTATATTGCACGTTTCTGTCCCTATATTAGTTACACTTCTAGTGGCTGAAACGTGCCATACATTAAAAATCCTAGTACGCATGTACCTTTAGCGAGAAAATTACGGTACCGATTAGTCTGAAACTTTTAATAACAATATGTCGGATTTATTTTTGGCATCAAATGGTTAAGACATCCTATATGAACAGGGCGGGAAGCAAAGCGGTGAAATTTCAGAAGGTTCAGGAGTAGGTTAAAAAGGTCGAACTGATTCTTCTCAATGCTTTTCCTACGATCACAACACTTTGCTTACGAATTCCATGCAATAGAAATGTAAAGAATTTTCTCATAGAAGTCATGACACGAAACCACCATTCACTTGTTCCATCGTCTTGTATCGCACACCAAAAGGTTGCAACTTGTAAGATTACAGGTTGCCGCTGCATTTTTACACCAACCAGCCGAGATAACTTTTACAAGTGAGTAGAGTGGTGGTAAGTTTTAGACATTCAACGGACTACCTGCCATGTTGCACCACTGCTGCACCAAACCATAATAGTCACAGCCACTATAGTTGCGAATTTGTGATTTCCAGTTGGCACAACTTCAACTTGCTGAAAAACGCAACCTATGGGCGTAGATTGAAATTTTGTCCAGCCGTAGAAGTGGAATTTTTGAACCCTTGCCTATTTCAACATTCAATATTGAACTCGCATTGGCGGCAATATAAATCACAATCACAATTTGAAACCAATTTTAGAAAAATCTAATTAGTCGATTGATTTACAACTTAATTCCTGTTCCTGACTTATTCGTCTTATTTGCCCAAAACTTTGTGCAGGGGAGGCCATTTGGGGATTGGGAAATTGCTCCACTGGACATCGGCCAGGAATGGACAAACAAAAGCAATTGTTGTTTTTGGTTTGAAACTCACTACATCTTGAAATAAAATTGATTCGCATGACCCTTAAAAGGGAAATTCGCGGAGATCGTGATGGCCCCGGGGAATTGCTGTGATTTTAGGGCAATAAAGCGATTTTTCAAATGGAAATTAGGGTAATCTTTTATGTTTTTGTTGTGGGTTACGAAACTGTCGAGGTATTCATATTGACCTATAATAAAGGCAATTTATTAAGTAAATAAATAAAGAAAAAAAAACAGATTTGCCAATAAACTTTGAAATTTATGATCACTGCCGGTTTGCAAAATCTCTGATAGGATTCATCGGTTGAGAATTATTTTTTCTCATTCACAATTGGGTACGTTTTGGGAAAGTAAATTGTAATAAAAGCAATTGGGTACGTTTTGGGAAAGTAAATTGTAATAATGTAATAAACTGCGTGTGACAAAAACTTCAGTACCATTCAAAAGATTTTCTGCAACAATCTAGACATTTCCCGAATAAGACACGAAAATGTATTTGTGTCTGTCAGTCTTCTAGCCTGTCAATCTTTGTACACGACTTCTTAAAAAATACTGGAGCTAGAGTCATGAAATTTTACAGAGATGTAAAAGGACTATCATATCAACTTTCGGTGGAAATCCATTAACCAGAAGTAACCAAAATCCGTTAACCAGAAGTAATCAAAACTATAGGTAATTATAGCAAAGGACTGTCCATAAATAATGTGTCCATCCATACAGCAAAATTTGTAGCAGCACACTCAGAAAAATGGAGGCTAACTCGACGACCTACATACGGCGTAATTGGCCTCGGGCGGGCGCGCGTTCGCCTGCATGTGGGCAAATAAAACTGAGTTGACCTGTGGTCGGAGAAATTCTGATATTAAGCCACCGGCAGGTGAAGTAGGGCATTGGGAGCTGCACGAGTAGACCTTAGATAGGTTAACTCTGACCGCTAGCTGGCTTACAGACACCTCTGTAAGGTCAGAGTTAACCTGACAAAAAGTTGACCTGGACATTTTTCTGAGTGCACATTTATTAAAAAATTCCGAAATTCACGCTTAGGGCAAAATAATTCTCGAAATGATCACCTCAAAAATATGAAACTGAAATTAACTTTAAAATAGTATGCTAAAAAAAATCTATCACCCACCCTTTTCTGAAATTACTGTAAAAAACTACACAACATAAAATCTTCTATAATTAAAAAAAAATCCCTTTTATGGATTTGTATTAAATGAAGTAATGTTCCCGGCTAATTTGTAAAACATTTAACAATTAAGGATTACCTAAATATAGTAATCAGCTATAAAGATTTAAACACCACTGAATGAGTCGATTACAAAATACTTCATTATACGGAAATTAATTTCCCAAGTTTGGCGAATCTCGAAAAAAAAACGTAAAGCTCCTCGCATCGTCAATAAAATTTAAGTCAAATGTTAATAGTCCCAGTGACTTTATTTTGATCTTTATCCACTATAGAAATAAAATTTCAACAAATTAAAAATCGATAGGCTTTGCCACAAACAGCAGATATAGACACCCACTATAGATATTTAGCATTTCTAAGGGATTATTGCGTCTTAGACTTGAATGGGTTTACGATTTTCTCCTACCATAAAGCAATTAACTGAAAATGTTTAAACTCACCTTACGAACATGAGTAATAAAATTATTCATAGGTAAAAATCTAAAAGATCAAACATCATTAAAATCTACACGGAAAAGAATAAAAATTGATTTTCATTAGTTTTTGAATCTTTGTTTCTGATGCTGTTTCTGTTGCGTGCTGCTGGCATTTTGAAGATGAGCACAAACGGAAAGGTGGATTTCTTACTTCAGACGCGACTACCTTGAACGAATGACTTTTTCATATAAGATGATCAACTTCAACTTCATATAATATTAATTCTTTAAGATAGTTCACCAATTTGAAATGTTAATAATCGGTAAACTGGTTAATTTGGCTTACGTTAAGTTTCACGGTGTCGATGATCGTGTAGACTAAAATGTCAAACATGCTAAGCGAACATTTATTTTAGACCTAATGGCGTCATTTGTTGATTGTTATTATTAATTGAGGTCATTAGCTGGTGGAAAAAAATTAAATCTTATTTTTTTAAGTGCAAAAAATAAGAAAATTCAATTCCAACAAAGTCCAATGAGTCGACGATTCTTAAGTGATTTGAATCTTCAGCTGTGAAATAAGATAAAAATTTTTTTTGTTGAAATTTAGGTTCGGCCATATATGAAAATAAATTCATTTCGAACCTCTTAAAGTCCGCTAATTAACCAAATTCATGCAAAGTAATGAATTTAGATTGAAATTTTGACAAGAGGTAATTTTCGAAAATTTTATGCCCAAGGCCAACATGCAGGTGGATTCGATCTTTACTAGTCTTTTTATTTTTTTTTTCTTAAATTTAATTATACTGCATCAATAGGAGATTTGAAAAGGAATCCTGGTAAATAGATTCTTTAAATAGAATTTAAACATTTATTCAATTAGACTTCTAAATTATTAAATCTGTTACTTTTAGCACCTTGCGTTTTTGCAATTCATACATCGTATGTAATTAAGTAAATATTTAGCAAGAATTTATTAATAATGTTTACTACACAATGATATTAGGAATATTTTATTTAAACTTTTTGCATACTTTGAATCGTTTTTGCAATCATAGACAGAACCGCAAATGTTAATACATTTTTGACCATCCCATTTTCAACCATCCCTCACAAAAAAATGTTTTTGATGCAATTTAAAATTAAATTTTTATGATAACATTTTCCATAGACATATGTATGTCGCTGGAAATAACAAAGAAGAGAAAAGAAATGTGCCGCAGGAAAAATTTTGTCAAATACATGCTTCCTAGGAGAAGAATAATTTAAAAAACCGGCGCAGCAAACTAATAATTTTTAGCATTTCATGAGTCAGAATTGATGACCATAAAGACTTAAAATCACCTCATGCGGCTTGTTACCGTCTACTTTGATTACTCTTCGGGGCTGCCAACAAAATACTTCAGCGGATTTTCTACTTTGGTTGGAGATTGCTACAAATTATATTTTTTTTCGCCTGCGGCACATTTTTCCAGCAACTTTCCACGTGAGGTACACTATCTAAAAAGATTTATCTTGCGGCGCATTTCCGTTTATTAGTATTTATTCAATTTCCGTTGGAATTATTATTTATAAAACGGAGATGGCGCTAAAACTTATGTTGATTTAAATAACTGCACCGTATTCTGTTTAACTTTTAAACTGCCGGGGAGTCCCCAAATGAGGTCACATGTAAATATGTAGATTCAAAATATCTAACAAATTTTCAAAAGAAAGACCTATTATTTCAGTAACAAATGCCGGTAGTCCAAATATCACAAATATTTGCCTGCGGCGCACATTTATATTTGTTTTTCTTTTTAAATCAAGTTTTCTATATAAAATTTTTGTTCATCTTATTCCGTATTGACCAAAAAAATATGATCTCCCTAAATAAGAAAACTCCCTACATTCAACAAAAATCTTTCATTAGACTCACGAATTGAAGATTTCCTTCGAAATCAAATTAAATCGCATGAGAAAGAATATTTTTTTGTTCACCTGGAATACTTTGTTATTCCTTAAAATTATTTAAACACTTTTCAACGGAATGTATTACAACAGTTTATAAGCCTTATGACTGTCTAGCAGCACTGGAATTCTCATATATCACATCATAATTTTGTTTCCTAACGTATCACGTTTCCCAGCTACCTTCATGGCAATATAGCAGCCAGTAAGCATGAAGACAGGTATCCAACATATTTAGCACTTTTTCTTCAAAAATATTTCTGGTAAACTTCATATGCAGCTGGAAAGACTCTGCTATGTGCATGGTTAAGCTTAGATATTTGTAGACCATTAGAAAACAATGTGATGTCATAAGATACTCCCATAAAAGCATGAGAGCTGGAGGATCGCTATCAAATGACTGTTAATTTTTAAAGCAAAGATAAAAAATTCAATTGTTTGACACCTTAAGCAGATAATAGTTTTCAATAAATAATAAAAAAAACGTGTGCGCGGTAAGATTTATTAGAACTATTATTTAAATTTTTTTTTTTTGTATAAATGTTCGTTGATACACGATACGTAATTTGCGTCTTAATTAATTAATTTGTTTAGAATATAAATATTTCCATCTGGATTTACTTTCAAGATGCAAATCATTCTCGAAATTGATGAATTGTTAATTTTACAAAATTCCAAACATAGCACACCTTTTACGAATAGCACTTCATCATTGGATACCTCTCACTTTTCGGTTAGAAAACATACCTGTATATCACCTATAACTGACTTCATCAACATTCTTTAGTTCGGACATAACTAAACTACAAGAGTCCTACAAGAATCATATTTAGTCATGTTAGATTTGTGGTGATGACGTTTAAAGTGTGATTTTTGTACAACAACACATCGCCATCCCATTCCATTCCAGGCTCAACAGATCACCATGTTCTCGTGGAACGGTCTATTTCCCAAGAGTTATTTCAAGGTTTGTACACTTCAAAATCTATCTACAAGTCGAAATAGACTGCAATCTTATTCACATGGACAAAAGATTGTGTATTTTTTTTAACTTGGGGCTATATGCAGAATATGATTGTAATGGAATACATTATGATCCACATATGAAGATAAACAGCAAAAACTCGCTCCTGTTTGTATGGTAGGTATTTATTATGGGTTTATATTATTTCCTTTCCAATGTAATCGTTGTTTTATTTAAAATATTTTCTATTAACCTAGAAACAATCTTAACCTACTGGGTTCAAAAACTGGTGCGGGAGTTGTTTTGTCTTCATTTCTGTAGCACCCAAAGCTGTTACCTAACAATGTTTCAGGCCACATGATGCCTTTATACGGAGAAAAAAACATCCGCCGTAACATGAGCTTAGATCACAGTTATTGTATTACTCTGCCTATAAAAATGTCAACCACTTAATCTGTTTCAGACCTCTGCCATGCTGTGCAAAATGCTGCAATCCTACCGTTTCCCAGATGCAATTATACAAGAAATCGTCGCATTGCATATTTCTACGTATGTTAGCTGCGTTGACTGCGAATTAACGCAATGTAGGGTGATTAGACCAGTTAACGACAATTGATTTTCGGGTTTTTTTCTCTATCATATGCAGTTCTCGCCACATTCAATTTTTGTAGATTTTTTACTGCTGAAACTTAGCGTAACGTATTTTATGGACCACGCGTTTACCCAAAAGTTCCCCCTCCTTTTTTACCCCTCTTCTGCTATTTACTGAATCAATTAAGCATTTTTGATCCGATTTTCAGTATTAAACAAGTCCTTACTGCCAGGAAATTTACAACCATTAAAATATCACCACTTCCCTGTTTTTGGAGAGAGAGAGAGATCGTAGGCCGAATAGAAAACCGAATTAAATGGGAACCATCGGTACAGTAAATCTGGAGGTGATGGTTTGAAAAGCTAAACCGTGCAACGGCCGAGAAGATTAAATTTTAAATTTTTCTAAAAAGCGTTCTAATCTATAGTAGTATATGTTAGAAAGATCAACTTTATACTAGGCTCTAGATTTTTGTATAGTTTTTCAATAAATAGCCATCGTTGAGATCACTTGCTTTTCATTTTGGTTCGTCCCATTGTTTTCCCACAAATGTAGGTTTAGTGGCTGAAAACTTAAAACCCTCTGAACTGATTTCAAGAAATTTCCTAAGAGATCTTTAGTGTCAGATGCGTTTTTTAGGCGATTGAGTTTTGGTGACATTCGTTTTTTGATGACTGTTGGATGACAAGAATATGATAAAAACATTCGTAACAACTAATAAAAATATTATTTTGCACCACATTTGCTGATTAAATACAACCTCACGGTTGATCCGAGAGGCTTAAAAATAGAGTATTTCGATTTATTTTTCAATTATCCTACTATACTACAATATCCCTAAATTCAGGTTGTGAAATATAGGCCCATCGATTTATAATTCAACAAATTCAAAATTCCTCAAAGTATTATGGAATTTTTCCCCAGTGCTATTTTCTTTCTAAATCACGAACCCTACGCTATTATTTGTGAAAATTCCGTCCGGTATGTTCGTCGTATAATAATAAACATAATTTTAAGCTACTTCCAAGGTCTTTCTTGCTGAAAATCTGAGAGATTGTACCTCTGTTAGCAGCTGTTGTCTCCACAGATGCTTTGTTTCTTAGATCAACTTTAGATCTTTTATGCTTAGCTCCGTTGTTTTCTTATTCTTTTTTTTTCTTTTATTTAAATTGTAAGCCTTTTTGGCGGCGGAAAGACAATTTTCCAAGTGGGTGTTCAGGTTTTTGTCTTCTCGTGCCTCATAACTTCAAAATAAAATCACTCAGGTAGGCAACAGGTTCAATTTAAATAGCATATAGAAATTCATAGATTGAGAGCTTGATCTGTTTATATATTTTGAGCTCTAGATTTTGCCAACGATAAAAGATAGAGGAGATACATACCTGTTTAACGGGCCTACATCACCTCATCTGGAATGGAGACACATTTACCGATTTCATTAATCAGAGTCGTACACCTGCCTTTATTTGATTTTATTAATTTCTTGTTTTTAATTACACCATTGACTGAATAGATTCATTTTTTTTTTCATTGTGTTGCCGTTTTATGTCTTCAAAGACGTCTAACAGTCTCTCGTGAATCAATGTGGAATTTTATAGATTCGATAAATTGATGCCTATAACTCTTTGAATTTCTTCGTTTTTATGTTATTCGATTATTGGTGATTTTTACCTTCAATGTTTGACAGGTTAGCAAAGTTAATAATTGCCGGTGAAACATCACAGCCGCCATCAATCATGACGTTATGCAGTTTCGCTACCAGTAGTAGTTCAAAGAGAAGGGTTCTGTTTTTTTTTGGTCTCTTCATACATAAGATTTTTGCGGTAAACATAAATTTAAGTAAAAAAAAACGTTAAAAGAAATTCATTTGTTAAAAGTCTTCAAATTCGCTTATGTTGAAAGGCAATCAATTAACGTCTCTTTTAAGTGTTTTATGTTTGGTAAATTGTAAGCAAAATATGACTGAGTATGAAGCCATAAGATAAATGTTGTTAATTTTACTTAAATTTGTCGGTGTTAAGCGCTACTACTTTTGGCATTGTCTTGAGAAATACAAGTTTTTTTCTACAAATTCGATTAAAAATGGACAAAAAAATGATCAATAAAAATAAGAATCAGTAAAAGTAATGCGGTTTAAGTGAAGCTTGCATAATTTTTCACGTGCAATTTTTTCTTCATTGCGAGTAAAAGTTTATAGCGAAGTAAAGATTTGAGTGCAATTACAATCACTTCTTTTTGTATCTTAATATTTATTTCTCTATATATGGTTAGGACTAATTTACTGGAAAAAACATTTTTTTAACCTGTTTTTAAATTACGAAAATTTCATACATTGTTGTTTTTTAGTTTTTAGTAAAAATCGAGACAAGGAAAATGATTAAAATGAAAGGATACATATAATATGGAAAAATCACACATAGTTCTTAAAAATATGAGAAAAATTGTGAATATTTTTCAACTAAAAGATAATAAAGAAAAAACTTCATTTTTTTCAATGAATTTTCATTTTTATGTGAAGTACTTTTACATAAAATATTTCCAATTATTATTAAAACTTCTTTCTCATTTGAAACTCGTAAATTGTTTAATAGCAATAATTAAGACAAAATTGTCGCAGAAATGTTTTTCAAAATTATCCAATTACAATTTAATTCCTGTAGATTTTCCAAACTAGGACTACAATAATTGAGAAGTTCTCACTCAACCGATATGTTGTGACCATCGTCCCAAATTCAGTGAAACTACACATTATTTTCTACGAGTATATAAAATTGACATAAAATTTAATGTTTTACGAAATTGATTTTAGATCGTCCCCTGTCAACTTTCGATGAGTTTCCATGTTTGAAAACGCCAAGTCCGACATCAATCATCGTGTTTCTTGTCCAAATGTCATCGTCGCTCGTCCGTCCGTCCTCAATATCACCCATTTATCCTCTATCCATAATTTTATGCAGACATTTTGTGATTGCCATAAGAAAATTGTGGAAAACACGTTCATAATTCATACGAATGACTTGAGTGGATCAATATTATCGAGTGAATGTGGATACTTTAATATCTTTCCTTCTACAGATTTGCACTACATCCAATTGAAAAACAGAAATATCTTAAAAATTCCTCATTCACAATTTTTAACCAGAAACAGTCAGAAAAAGGCGCAATTTTCAAATCATCAGCTTGTGGAATCGGCAGAGACCTGCATTTTAATACGTTTTCCAACTGTAATAGCTTTAGTTTTATTTTCCTATATTTCTTTTTAAAAATTGAAGAGTGTTGTGACCAAAGATAAGAAAAAAATCTACCAAGTTCCACTAGAAATTTGAGACTTTACTAAAAGTTTCAGTAAAAAAAAATCGCCCAAACAATTTTCGCAATCAAACGAAATTTGAATGAATTAAAACAGGGTAGAAGAGAAAAATAGGAAGCTATGTTTACTTTCCTCTATTGAGGGAAAGTATTGTACTGGCTCGAAAACGGGGGCAGATAGAAATTGACTCGAAAATGGGGGCAGATAGGAATTTTCTGATCAGTACGAAATTCGTTTCACGTAAAATGATGAGGATGTCCGTGCATCTATCTGTCGGTTTTACGAATCTCAAATAACTCGAGAACGTGTTGAGCTAGCGACTTGAAATTTTTTGTGAATGAGTTTTGCAAAAATCGTGGTTTTCTATCCACGTTTGGAAAAGTAATGCAAGGTACTGTATTTATTTGAAAAAATACAGTTTTTTGAAAATTTCTTGAAATCGATGCGCTTTTAAAAAAATGCATATCACCAAATTCGAAAAAAAAATTTCCATCATTTTTTCTTTTAACGGTCTTTAACGGTTCTTGAGATATTTGAAAAAAATATTGCTTTTTACTTACAGTAGACTCGCGATTATACGAACATTCTATTACATGAACCGCTGTTTCATGTTCATATAATCGCGAGCGTACAAAAAGACCAGAAGAAAAATATCTTGACGTCAAAGGAGTCTTCAAAAATTTTCTATCGATTTTGCTGTGGCTGAAAAGTGGTTAAGCACGTTAAAAATTCATTAAGGATGTCACCCGAGATGTTTTGGGAAAAGTTACCGAGAAAAAAATCCCAAAGAGTACAGCTGCACATTTCACACAGAAAATTTCACAATTTCAGTTTTATTTATTTATGGTACGTCAAAAAAGACGACAAATTCAGTTACTTTTTGTTGGGAACTATGTATGTATATATTAGTTAAATCATTTTGCTGTATCCGGTTTACAAAACTGTGCCTGCGGCGCATATTTAATAATTGTTTTTGCCCCTTTTCGTCTAAGTAATGTTTTGTGTGCACGTAGATTTAAGGAAAAACTTTAAAAAAATTAATTTTCTTCAATGTTTTGTCCTTTTTGTGCTTTAAGTAAAATGCAATTAGGACATAATAGACTTAAAACAATTAGAATACTTTGTTTTATTGATGGACGAATAATTATAAAAAAATTTTGAACCTTAGGGAAAAGTTTTATAAGCATATAAGACAAAAAAAATCTAATGCAATAACATGACGTTTTTTCTGTAATTTCCAAACATTGAAACTAAAGTTAAGATATTTTCAAAACAGATCGTACATTTAAAAGCTCTTTATTCAGCACGCACCGTTTGCAATAAAATAGTTATTTGTTGATCACGTCTGATATCTTTTTTTCTGCAAAATACTGATGAGAGATTCGCATCTATGCCAGACATAAAGTCGCAGGACTGGTTTGTACCTCATCACATCACTTCGATCGACGTTGTCGTATTTCTTCTGTCAATTGGTGCAGGCCGTGATCCAGCTTCGAGTTTTCTTGAAATCTTATGTAAATTAATTAATTGAGTTTTTTTCATAATATCAGAGCATGTAGCAAAAAGACTAAAGAAAATCGATAAAATCACTTCAATTGCGGTGCAGAGATACACGACAGACGACATGTTAAAGAAGTGCGGCCCAAGACACCAACCATCCTGCCGTCTGTCCGTCTCCAGATTCAAACCCCTGCTCCGGGATAGATGAGTTTTCTTTGAATTTTCCTCTGTTTGCTGCCACATCGTAGAGGGTTAATGGGGATGCATTAAAAGAATCTGAAATTGTCGAACACGTTTTCTGGATACAGTGAAAGTGTTTTAGTCCAAATCAAAATGCAAGTCAAGTCAATTATCGATACTTGATTTTTTTTCTCTTTTTGATTTGTGATTTTTTCACATTTTTTTCTTACTTTTGCTTTACTTCTGCTGATTCCATTCATTGTGTAAATAGCAAATATTGGCGTACAAAACTTTGTTGTGGCACTACTCTAGTTAAACATGATACAACATTGGCGGAATCAGCATAACTTTGGGCCGGTTTTTATGTCGCGCGACTTATATAGGCAAATGCCTCGGAGGAATTTCTCTTGATATCTTGTTAGTTACAGACCTGACAAGGATGTAAAATGCGAATAAATATCACAGGTCTATTTTTTCTATAATTTTTTGCTGTAATTTTTCCACAGTAAAATCTTTTCGATTTTCATGTCAACATAGAGTTACTTTTCATTCATTCATTCATACGTACAGCGAGAGTAGATATATACCTAACTGTCTTTACTTCATGATCTTTTCATGTGTTTTTTTTATCTTTTCATTACGGTAGCACTGCATTCAAGAAAAGTCCATTGAATTCGCGTAACGTGTTAAACTCGTTAAAATAAAATTTTACTTTCATTGTACACCGAAAATTGTTTAATCGGCATATAAATGAGATCGATAAATATGGACATCCAGCCAGACATCGCTGATTAAAAAGCTGAAAAATAATGATCAACGACTGGATGAAATATGTACTAATTGTAGGGTTATTTCGACTTGTCAATCGATCAACCCATGCAGACAAGTTTTCCACTTCTGAAAAGGGAAAATGAAGCCACCAAATTAACTTTCAATGACATTTTTCATCTTTATTAATGCCATATATTTTATTTTTTGGCAATATGATATTCGGTTATGTTAATCAAAATGTCTTTAGGTTACACAATTTTTTAACAAAAATACTGATTTTTCCTCTTGAAAGTTATTGCGTCAGATTCACACTTGTTTAGCGATTTAATTTCGTTCAACTCCTTATTTATCATCTTAAAAAAAATAATTACTGTGTCGTAAGCTGCATGATATTTCTTTGAAATATAATTAGTTTTTAAGGCCTTTTAAATAACAAAACAATTTGCTTTTTAATACTTGAAAATACCATTCATTCGGTAGATCTTAAAATGACAGGTTAAAATTATTTTTTTTAAATCACACCCACAAATCTTCCGTCGTTTTTCGACATAAATCTTATCAAATTTCGATTTACCTCTTGCGTCGAAATTTTTTTCAATACAATTGAATCGAATATCGATAAAAACATCGTTTTTCAGTAATTTTGAATAATATTTGCTTTTTTTGAAACCAATTTTGTATTCATTTGCATCGAATTTTTCCTGACGAACGATTGAATATTATTGGAAATCAATTCAATGAAAACAAAAGGAAGGAAAAATTGTTTTAGGAAGCGTCAGGCAAGTTTCGGCCCGAAGTGTAATTTAACCTCTCTTTCTTAAAAGATTTCCTCTTGGACGCAAAAGGCACGTACCCGTGCGCACCTGTAGCGCCACCGTTTTTAGACAAGCCCGAAAACTAGAAATTCTATACATAGTAAGAAAAAGGTGAAAGATTACAATTTTAATATGGCCTCATTCGGCTCCTGGGGCCCTTATCTGGCTGTCGGGGCTCCCATCTGGACAATGGACCCCAACAGTCCTGGATTTGAGAAGGTTGTCCGTGCATCCCAAAAATATTTTGCCAGTGGCGCATGGATATTTTGCCATTGAAGCATAAATATTTTCTAAGCTTTCTAAAAAAATGGAATTAAATTAGATTACTGATAAAAGGATAATGTCTTCTAGTGTTTGTAATTTTTTCTACAAAATATATTGAAAACATTTTCGTAATTTTAATTAAAGTGTTATCGTTTAATGTAGAAAATTGAAAGTCTACAATCCCAAAATCTTATCCCAACATTCTACCGTCCCAACATTGATTTCCTCATATAACTTTAGTGAAATACACAGGTGTTCATTAAACGACCAATTACGCACAGTGTTTGGCTATGAATGGAATTCCTGCATATTTTATGGGTCCATAAAACTAGCAGAAGCAATAATTCACAATATTCCAGGTCACCTGTATAGTACACCGAACTGGTTAAAAAGCGCATAATACTAATAGCATCAACTGATTACCAATCATGGCCATAAACTATGGGCTCAGATTTTCGCATTCATTAGCATTACATTGATATACACTCTTAATTTACTTACATTGCAATTGGATTTAATGTATTTCGGGATGGTTTGAATTGATAGATCTGTAGACATCTGACAAGTGATGGTATATGTTCGGCTTGGCTTTATTTTAACCCAGCACCGAAACCAAGTTTACCAGGCCGTTTGCACTTCTCGCAATGTCTTTCACAATTTTATTAAAATATTTTTAAGGTGATTATTCTCATAGCAAAATACCAAACTGTCTGTCCGTATCGTAATCGTGTTTGAGCGAAGTCAAGTCAATTTTATACACTTGGCAGAAGTGCAAAATTATCAACGAAAGGTAAATAAAATGCATCTATTCGGCTGAATATGCTCGTGAATCAATGATGTTCGATGTTGTGAGGTTACACAAACTTTCGTACAAATCTCCCAGCATAAACATAACTACAAACAAAGCTATATAAATATAACCCAAGTCGTGAATTGAGCATAATCTGAAGTCAATGAGCTGATCATACAGCAGGTTGATTTAGGTGGCTGCCTAAATGGCTGGCCGCGTTTATCTACTGATGGGCACCTTTCCCCCATTTGGTGGCTAACCGGAATTTTCTTCCAAAGGTGATCGCCTCGGGTGACTGTTTTCAAATTTCCATCTTGAATGGAAAATCATCATATATATACGAGCTGCGTTTTCCGCAAATCGCTGGTTTTCTGCCAGCCAGGAGACGTTCAAATGTAAACAGCAACAGGCAATTTATCGCCATCACACTTTTTTGGAGGCACATTTAAACGTGAACTAATGCGTAGCTGATTGGTAATAAATTGCACTAAAGTTACTTTGAATAAACATTTAAATTAGTTGAAACTCTGTTTATCCATACTCAATCACTTCAGCTTGGTGCGAAACAGTAAAATAAGAATGTCAATTCAACATTTTGAAAAAAAAGAAGAAAAAAATATGTAAAAGTCTTTAAGACATTTGACATGGGAATTTGATTGGTTTCGCACCTCACGTAAAACTTGATTTAAGGAAAGTTTTTCCTTACATCAAATAACTGTGTTGTCGTGTCAATGAAAGTGAAAGTAACATTTATTGATTAGCATAAAATAACTATTTTTATCTATTGCAAAATTATTCACTATTAGACATGGTTCCAAATATTTGGAAACTAAATTTACCATGAAAATTTGTTGTGCCATGAAATTGAATTACTGATGAATGATTGTTTAAATTTAAAATATTGGCGTTTTGTCTAGGCTTAAATTTAACTAGCACAACAAATTAACAACAAAAAATATTTCGAAATGAGAAATCGGGGTTTATTCCTGAAATTTTCGAACCGCGGATCTAGAAATGCAATGTCCGGACATGCGGGACGAGGTAGCCCAGAGGGTTTGGAGGCCTTGAAGACCATTTTCTAAAAACAGGTCTTCAAATCGGTCTTCTAAATTAGGTTTTTACATTTTAGGTCGCCCAATGGAAATTTAGCAAGGATTTTAATTTTTAGAAGAACCATAAAAATTCGGTGAGCCACCCAAAATTTTTAAGTACCTACTGCACCGCAGGCGAAAAGTTGAAAGAAAAATAGGACGTGAAATTTTGTACGTCATAAAGTGGAGATTTTAAAAGTGCGCTTCATTAGTTTTTTTTTTGTAGATCAATTACTTTTCTTAAAAAATTTTGTTTTTAAAAAAACATCGTAGCGCATAGCCCAACCACCCTAAAAATATTTGGTGACCTCTAGAGGTACACAACATTGCTCTGCATAGCTCCAGAACATAAAAAAACACGACTAGCTCTTCCTTTTATAAACTACATCACCATGCGAAGACACTCAAGATCGTACCTACGGTTAATATTTCCTGATAATTTAAATGTTGTAAGCGTTAAATTTGGTTAATAAGTTTATGTCGAGAATGTTAGCAATAACAGTTACGCATCTATGAGACAAGGAAACATTTTTTATCTTGCGAACTGCTATGAAGACAGAATACATAAAAATCCCTTGTACCGATAAATTTTCTTCGCCTTTCAATTAAAATTAATTACTGGCCATCGTTCAATCAGGTAGCCAAAATAAAATTTAAATGCACAAACTCAGCGAGCTAACCGGCAAACGGATTAACCGATTACGCAAAAGAAAGTGATAGTGTGGCTGAACACTTGCTTGCTTATAGTTTTATTTTTATGTCAATGGTGATGATTACATACGTGTAAAGATTTATTTACAAAATTTTAATGGCAGACCTAAGCCGAAGTCAATTTGGTTGGTGTCTGAAGTCTAAGCAAAATCCGATAGTCGAACGAACGGTGAGAGTGCTTTTCGATGTTTCCTTTAAGAAGTGCGACTTAATCGACCGACGTCTCGTGGCTTACTTTAATTTGACAGCTGTTTATTAGTAACGCAGTTACCAAATCGTAACGATTAGATGAACGGCAATGAATGAATTGGACAATGAACCCCGCCGCTTTCATGTCATCGTCGTGAATCGTGTGGGAAATTCGCGTGAGAAGATTCAAATAAATCCACTTTACTAAATGGCGTTAATTAGGTGTATTTAATTGCAAATTAAAGTCAAATTTATTTTGTAACTTGAAATGAATTCATTTCAATACTTCGTTTACTTTGCTACTTAAATATACAATCATTAATGGCTACAAATGGCGGGTTTCATATCATTTTTATTCTCACATTTATTTTCGCACTCGATTAATGATTGGTTAGATAAAATCATCTGTGCAAGAAAGTCAATCCTTGAAAAGTCAGTAAAAGTCGCTGTTCATGTTCTGTTTTATGCCTAATTTATGCCTTAAACCTGAGCCCACTTTCTGTAAGTAATAAAGAGAAAAGTTCACATTATTTTATAACGCAAAACTGTGTCGACATTTTTTTAAGATCTAACGTAATTACTCAATCTTGAATTCAAAATAAAATGGGATAATTGCGCCTTTTTTGGGGACTTTAAATCATTTATGCTGTTTTTTGAAGAAAAAAAATCCAATGTAAAAATATCTAAAAAAAAAGAGAGAATATCACTTTTTAACTTTTATTTAAAAATACAAAAAACACATAGCCACAGTTTGATTTTTACTAATTTGACAGTTTCTTATAACTTGAAGTCTTTTTTAAAATATTTAAAACAGCTATTGTATCTTATTTATCATTGCGTGGCTGAATAATCTGGGGTAGAGTCGCGAAAGGTGATAAGGGATTGTGACTGTCAACTATTGTCACCCGAGAGTGACAATTTCCGGGTGACACATTTTTAGGTGTTAATTTCAGAATAAACTAATAAATTTAGCTTAGAAAAAAACACCAAATTTTTGCACTTTTAAAATTTATATGTGTTTGATTTGGTAAAAAATTGCAAAATTCGCGCCTTTTAACTCAAAATAAAGAAAATCAGACAGAGAAAAATCTCCAAGTTATCCTTTCAGAGACTACTTCACGAACTGCGAGAATTGAGTATAGTGAGAAATACTCAATTCTCGCGAGATACTAAAAATGATAATTTTACGCGATTCCTCTTATGAAACTACCACTTTCGATTGTCACCTATCACTTTTACGCGATTACATCCCTGAAAAATCCGGAATAGAAAAAAGTGTTTTCTCACTTTTTGTACATCAAACATCACGCATATTAAGCGAAACATACTGCATTAAATTCAAAAAAAAAAATCCAAATATTAATTCGAAATCAATAATTCAAAACTATATTCAGTTATTCATTTTAACTCTACCCTTTTCTTTTTTTTTTAAAAGTGTGAAATTATGCAGAAAAATTTACATATTTTATCACTTTTCACCACTTCTTACTACAACATGCTGTTTGAATTTTTGTGACAACTCCATTGAGTGACTCGAAGGTTTTTGCAAATCAGAAATTCCCTCAATAACATACAACAAATGCATGAAATTGGCATACTTTGAAATTCGTGACCTATCGACCAAAGTATAAACTGTTATCTAAGTCGCAGTTGAAAAAATGTCAAATTCAATCTTTGTCGGTCGGCAGTTCGAATCTCCTCACAGTTGAATTGAATAAATTGTTGTCCAAAAGACAAGAAGTTTAAACGATTATTATCATACATCTACATATTGTCTGTAGTCAAAAACGAGGAAGTCACATCATCATCGACTGAATTAAACTTTCTTTAGCAACAACATTATCATAAAGTTCATAAATGATTACCAGGTATTCCATTCCATTCTATAACCGCTAATACGACTTCTCAATAGTTGGTGTTTTTATGCATGAATACCCGGACTTTAGTATCACTGACAATGCCCACTTTAGCAGCACAGTTTCTAAAGTTCAAAAGATATTTCCTCAATGATTTCTTTATTATTAATGTTTAGATTGTAAAATTATTTTAGCTACCGCAAGGAAGTCTTGGAATTCGCTTAGAAAAGTCTCCGGAGAATTCGTTTTAAATCCCAGCCGAATCGATACATATTTTGTCCCGGATGGTTGAGTTTTTATTAAGAGACTGACCTAAATTGTAAGGGCGAAAATTCAACCAGATTTGTCTATGGATACAAAAATTCTGAAAATTTACACTTTTAAAAAAGTATAGGCTGAAAAAATGAACTTCTAATAGACACAAATATAGATCGAATGACTATATACGTATTGATTTTTATATAATTTTTGTTAATTTTATTCTGTTAATATTATTACTGTCCTCTAAGATATGACAGGAACGTTTTGAAATTTTGATTTACAATAGTGCTAAAACGAAGGCCGAGAAAATCCGATAGTTATATAATAAAGTGGCGGGTACGTGCCGCATACCACAAATGCTGGTATAGTAAATTTTTAGTGATTTTGTTAAGTTTTCAAACAAGTTTCCAAGTCGGAGGTCCTCAACTTTTGGAGGCTTTACACCCCTTGAGGAGCCTCCACACGTTCAATGTTACTTGACACTTTTACTTGAATGACTCATGTTTCAAGTAACATTGATCGTATGGATGCTCTTCAATGTTACGTTTGCAGGCAATTTCCATCAATGTTACTTGACGAAAATTTTCATCAATAATACTTGTCAAGTAACATTGAACGTGTGGAGGCTCCTTGACAGTGCAGTAACAAATTTTTAGTAGTGCGAGAGGAATATTTTGATTTGTTAAATAAAATTATAAATTCATGTGAGTTTTCTGCCTATGGCATCTCTTTCTGAAAAATGTTTGTCTGTGGCGCTATTTTCTTGTTTTTCCTCGCAGAACGTGTTTTTGTAAGGGGATGCAAAATTGAAAGTATAGAAAACAAGATTAGTAATAACAAAAACAACCTAGCCATTGAAAAAACTAACCACTATAAAACATATATTATAAATAATAATGTGTATATGTAAAAAAACATAAAAAAAGGTCTTGAAATTTTTCTTAAAGGGTTGTAACCTCTCGTAATTTACGATTCTAAGGGGTGCAGACCACTGAAAAGGTTGTTAAAAGTTATAGGAAACATACAAAATTTTCTCCTAGTGTATGTCCGTTAAAATAGCAAGTACCTCGATTTTTTTTTGCAGATTCAAATATCATCAGTGTACAATCGAGCCGATGTCAATGATTTGAATTTTAATTGAACATAGGTCAACAAATATCTATATGTACCCGTTGTCGTCGTCGATCCATAAATAATTCATGTTTTGTACGGTTACTATATGCAAATTCGATGTTAAGATTTCTTTGCGGAATTTTATTGCCATTGTGACGTTTCTTGTTGCTTCTTATTTCGCTTATATATACCAGAAGTCAGTGGACTTCCAGTTCACTATGCTTCTACTACATATTTGTTTACTACAGCCAATATACTCGTAAAAAAGAACACTCGATTCTAAGGAATTGTCAATGTTTTTACTGATGATGGAGTTTTTGCTTGGTATATCGAAGACTATATATTTCTAGAGGCAGTCAAATTCACTCACCCATTGTTCTTAATGGAATATGTTTTGACATTGAATTTGTATCAGAGTTAATTTACCTGTCACAACACGTAACACACTTCATCGTATAGCTTGTTGAGCACATGAAGATTTCTAATCGAAGGGTGTGTCGCTAAACAAACTTTTATCTACAAAAGAAAATATTCAATTAGAATTGGTTTACAAATGTTACCGCCTTTCAATTTAAGAATATATCAGCACAAAACAATCTTGTTGTTTTGAATTCTTGAACAAACAGGAAGTGTCAATGGACTTCCAATGAGAAGTTGGCTTAAAATTGATGTAAAAAATAAAATATTTGATGAATTTTCGAGAAATTTTTCCTTTTTTTTAGTATATGATATAAAATCATATTCTAAACACATTTCGTCCTTATATATTTTTCGAACGATGCACCGTCTTTGAGAAAATAGGAAAAAAGTATTGCATTTGTATGAGAGGGGGGGAAAGGAGTGGTTTAATTGGATGGGTAAGTGATATCAAATCACTATACGACTCACCGTTTTCAAGAAAATTGCAAAAAAAAATTCAAATCTCTAACTCAATCCTTATGAAAGTCGGACAGACAGACGGACGGGTATGCAGAAATCGAAATGTTTTGTCTTCCCAAAAACCCTGAGCAGCAATCATGTATTCCGACGCGTCTCTGTCTTTCGACTTCGACGCAGCTTTTAACTCTTGACTTCGTCATATCATCAGCTTCAAATTTCCTGGAGTGACAGTCAGAATCACGTTTGGATTCATAGTGACGATTCCGAGAAATTTCAACTGCAGATATGGCGAAGTCAAGAGTTAAAAGCTGCGTCGAAGTCGAAAGACAGAGACGCGTCGGAATACATGATTGGTGCCCAGGTATTCATATAAAGTATAAACAGTCTAGAAAATGATTTTTTATCAAAGTCTTTTCATTGGAAAACTTTACCACTAAAACATAAATAATTGCTATTTAAGTTTTTTTTTTTGAAAGCCATGAAATATGCACCGAAAATTCCTTATTTGTCAAAATCTTTTTTATACAACAAAAACTTTAACAAAAAACCTCAAAAATTTCTGAATGGTATGGTATTCAGAAAAATCACAAATAAATCATTAGAGACAAAAAATTACCTGAACATTTGTTAATAGCCGAAAAATGCCTGCCTATACCTCCGAATACCACGTACATCAATTAGGCAATAAAAAGCAATGCATAAGAAGTTTTATCTGAAAATTTGAGTCGTCATCACGTACGAAATATTTGTAATATTGGCATTTCTTCGTAAAACTCTAGTATTTACTCATTGGACCATCAAAAACTGCTCAAAAAATCTCTCTTAAACTAACCGACAAAACGGAGGTGGTCCAGTCCAAGAAGTGGTGAAACCCAGTTCAGAAGTTAAGACATGGTCACAAGATGCACGTATAAGAAGCGTTTCAATTGCACGTACGCTGATAGTTGTCTTTTTGCTGCACACCGGATTTCTTAATAGTCGGTCAAATGACTTTTTTTCGTTTTGTGCAACTGGAAAATGTCACGGAAGACCTTTAGAAATTTTTTTTCTGAAAAAAATCTAAAGAAATAATCATAAGAAATCGACCGAATTGAATTTTTCCAACCGTAGCAAAATAGTTTTTCTCAACTTTGAGGATTTTTTTTGTGTTGTTGGTAACTTGTTAGGCTATGTGGACGCTTTGGAATGTTTGGCCTCTAGTTTAAACTTCCTATTACTTTAATACTTTAGCAGTAATGTCCGTATGATCTATATAACTGTAAAACGTCCATTCCGATAAGAAAAAGAAAATTCAATCACTGGGTGAAAGAGTTTTTCAACGCTTTTTCTTGTCTGTCGGTTATACAGAAGTTGAAGTTACAAACGCCACGCTCGGATAAGCAAAAGATCATCGACGAATTGATTCTTGTACGTCAGTAATTTAACAATTTTTTATGAAATTTTTGAGGTTTTTATAACTGGGAAAAAGTAGGTGAAATTAAAGACACGTTTCTATCACTTTCAGGAATTTATATTTACAGAACAATGATTTAAATCTTGATATTTCTATTGGTCATAGGATCCTAAATCTCAAAATCATCACTTTTATGTGAATTTTTTTTAAAAAGGTTGTTTGCAACTAAAAATTCTGACAAAACAAGAACCTCAAAAATCTGCTGGGGAGTTCTGAAAATAATATTTTTTGACTGCGGCGCATTTTTCTATGAGAGTATTTTTATAATTTCCGTTGAACTTATAGAATGTGCAAAAGCATAAGAAATGATACTATTCTTCGGTTAGGGTTGTGTAGTTTTCATTACTTTCATTAGTTATTTAAAAAATTCTCTCTGTGGCGCATAATTATTAATTATTTCTTTCCAAATTTGATTTTACGGTTTTTGTCCTAATTTATGTTTTGTACTTGTAAATAAATTTCGTTTTTCCCACCGCCTCAGGCAGGGATCCCGGATCATATTGTTCCCGATTTACACAAAATAAATATACCCACTCTAAGTCTAACCCTATATTTCTGAAGAAACTATTTTCATATCATACTAATCATACCAATATATAAAAATGAGTTGGTGTCTGTCTGTCTGTCTGTCTGTTCCTCTTTCAGGCAAAAACGGCTGAACCGATTGACTTGAAATTTGGCATGAGTGTCTGTGGTAGTTCTGCATACGGAAAAGTAGCGCGAGGGGTGGGGGGATTAAGGGGAGAGGGTAAAGTGATTTCGAAACTTAGTTTTTGCGCTATGTTATTCTTTCGGGGGGAAACTACTAAACCGATTGGCCTGAAATTTTGCATAGATGTTCGTCGAGGGTCCAGCCCCAACAAAGACCCATTAAAAAGTAGCCCAAGAGGTGGGGGAGTAAGGGGAGGGGGTAAAGTGATCTCGAAACTTAGCTCTTCCTCTATGTTACTCTTTCGCGGGGAAACTACCGAGCCGATTGGCCTGAAGTTTAGCTCCAACATAGACCATCAAAAAAAAATTTTAAAAAACTTAACCCGACAACGACGGGTATGCAAGCTAGTTTCTTATAATCTCAAGATTCTGTGGAAATGCATCTTCAACGAAAATTGAAATAATTAAATCGCTTCAATGATAACTAATTAAAAATCTGTTTTTCTCAACATTATTTTTACATTTTGTCTTCTGATATTTTTTTCTTCATTATCTTCGTAACAAAAATAGAAATGCGTGAAGAAATCTTGTCTATAGCAACACCTTAAACAGAAGTTTTAAATACTTTTTACCATTTTGAAAGTCAAATTAAATCTTTAGTTCATTTTATATCGTATTGATATCGTACAATTTTTTTTCTAGATTGCGTCAATGCTAGTGAGGTATATGCAATTTCTGGTAGAGTCGTTTTCTAATTCCTCTACGGACAGGTCAGAATGCCATAAATTCCTTTCACCCAAAGATGGTATAATAATTTTCGAACGACAATTCTGTTGTTATTTGGAACTTGTAAACTTGTAGTTTTCTGTATCACGCAGGTATCTACGGAGCTCCATTTGTTGAGTAGATTTCGGTTTTTTGTTTCTATACCTATTCATTTAAGTCTAGGCATTGTACGATTGCAAAATGGACTAAAATTAAATCAAGCCAAAATGTTTAAATTCCATGTCCTTTTTTGCACCTATCCGATCTCATTCCTTATGTTTCATATACGATCGACAACAAATCCCAATGAATATGTAAGACAGTATAGATTCGGAGACCGTGATCACATTACCTGTGTGACTAAATTGTCCCAAATATGGAATTTTAAGAACTTGGACGAGTTCTTTCCAACGTTGTTTTACCTTTTCTGCAGTGTTTTCTATTTCTATTTTACTATATCAAGTTTACACGCATTTGATCGTAGATATAAAGATATAGATACACATTAAATAGTAACATAGAAATGTGCATTTCAAATCTACGTATAGTCAGGTGCGCAATGCACCTCTCAGGTGAACTTTTACATATGAAATTGGTTCGGGCGCCACGATATCGTTTCCCTCGAAATGGGATATCGTGGTCTACTATTGAATTGAATTTGTTATGCTCAATTATGTGGAAATTCCAATAAAATCTTGAGAAAATCCGCACCAAGTGTTAAAAACAAAATTGCAGAATTTCATTTGGCATTTTTTTCTCCTAACAAAATCGACACTAGAAATACGAAAAAAAAAAAGAATTTATTCATAACGATTTTTATAACAGTTTGAAACCATAAATGTCGCGTGGTAATTTGCCCCGCTGTTATTATTGGCCGAAACTTGGTAATTTGATGGCCAGGTATGGTATCTTACTGTGTCTTCTCACATTTCCCAATAATCTTCAATAACAACTGAATTGATTCTCATAAGTCTTTTCCCACATCGCCATTCATAAAGATGGACTTTTGACTATTCAACTAAATGCGATTTTTATTTATTTATTTTTAACAAAAAAAGGAAATATTAAATGATTGAGGGAACTTACCAATAAAATTGTCAATTTCATCACAATTTCTAATTTTTATTTATTACCTTTGATTGCAGTCAACGCCAGTGGGTACAACGATATTTCGTAATATTCAAGCGGTGGACAAAGATGCTGGTGTTAATGGACTCGTGGAGTATTTTGTTGTCGAGGGCTCAGCAAATCGAACCGACGATGAAACTTTGACGGCTGCCGATGGCTTTGGAACATTTGCGATTGGATTTCCGCATCAGGGACAGGTTTGTACAACCAATCACTTTAATATCCATCCCAGTATCTATAAATTTATCCTATCTGAAGTTATCCAGTTGCTCATCTAGCTATGAACACTTGTCTAGGGTCAGCGTACTGATAATTGGTCAAGTACGAAGAGGCAGTAGATTAGATTCTAATCACGACCAACTGAGGTTGATTATTTACTAAACCTAACAAATGTCGCAATCCTATACACATTGTGTAATTCATGCAAAACTGCAGGTGCTGCAGCAGAAAAGGAAATCGGTTTAAAACCAGAAGCCGGTTAAGGATCCAGGGTGAACTGAATTTCTGATTTTTATTTTTATTGTCCAAGATTTTTTTTTAAGATTCATATGATGAAATTTTTTTTTACTGATTTGTAGAAACTTTTTCATGCACTTTTTATTATCTTTCATATTTGTTTTAAGTTCCACAAGTCTCCGGTTCACAACATCTCATAACAAGAATTTTCTCAACCCTAATCGTTTTTCAATACCAGAATTTTTGCACCGCTATTACATTTTTCTTGAAGGCAAAACTGGCCCTAAAATGGCTAGAAGCTAGTGTCATTACCTTAAATTCCATTTAGCACCTTTGATCGTACCCAGATGTATGCAATTTATTACGGGAATGTTGACGACATTTAACATCTTTCTACATACATTCTACCGTATCGAATTCAAACCGATTGATTCCGAAGTGTAATAAAACATTCGATCGTCCACACATTTTCTTGTAATTTTCTTTTCCGTCGATGAGATTCTCGGTGTTTGGTTGTTGTTGCTTTATTCCTGATTGGTGAAATACATCGATCATGACATTTTTACAATCGCCGCTACAATTCATTACATTTGATCGGCAATGATCAAATCGATTGATTTGTTGGATCAATTCCCAGTTTTTTTTTCTCAAAATACAAACATGAAGCACACAGGAATCTTTGATTTTAAGAAAAAGAAAAAAAAAATCTCTGACGATGGTTCGATTCCTATGAAAGACTCCTTGAGTCAGGTCGTAAATAACGTGAGTGTCCCAATATTTCCTGAACGAGATCAACTTCAATGATTGAAATCATCTCAACTTTCAACTAAACAGTTTCAACATAAAGTCACCATACACTTTTAACCGTACATAACCCGACTGTTAAGTTGAGAACTTCAGAAATCTTCAAGTGATATCTACGTTTAGCTGGTGCGCAATGATGTTGTGTGATTGATAGTGGTATGTTGACAGTTAAATATTTATAACGATATTGTTTTATGATGTATCTAGACGTTTTCGCTGAAGTAACCATATTTCCTTAATTGACGTATGCTTTTAGTCTATAATTCCCAGCCAAACCAATTACAATACCAACCAACTTTAGTATTCACATCACTCTATCGCGGTGAGTTGGCGAACAAATTTCCAGGTAAAAATACTCTAAAATATACCTTTAGTCACTTGGATATAATTTTTCAAGAATCAAAAGATTGAGATTAACAAACAATGAGACGTAATGATTAAGCTTTTAAGTGGCTATGCTCCACCTGTAGGAAAATTAAACTAAACTGACTCATTGTGTCTATTCTTTTGGTTTAATTGCTAAATTAGAAAGAGCTCAATGGCATTTACGTATTAGACGGATCAGATATCTATCTATCCTAATACCAATTGAAATGACATATCGGATATTGTTTAATTTGTATTCTAGATTGATTGGTATGCAATTAGTGTTAATTTATGACAATTAACATAAGTGTCTCTACGTGTATTTATTTAACCATTCAACAATCTTGCAATACGTTAAACATTATATTGAATCACCTGAATTTTTTTCGAATCACTCTAGAATTTCCTGTATTACATTTAATTTACAACAGAACCTTGAACAAAAGCTTATGTTTACACAATAAAGCAAAAGATTTGAGCTTTAAATTGTTGTTAAAAATTAAAGAGATTATGTTAATTGGAAAATTGATTTCTCGTAATCATTTTCAAACCGCATAATGAGGTGTTAATTAAGAGTATCCGCTGTTAGATATAGATATAATGATAGATACTTAAACTATTTGTTTTAAAAAAAGTGGTTACTCCCGAGTAAATTATTGTAGTTTTAGAAGTGTCTTTCGACTTGTCGACCGGTGTTTGAGATTTCTTAGAAACCACTTAACTCATGTCTTAAGTTATAGCTTGTTTTTTTTTAACTTTCAATAAAATTCTCCCTCATGAAAAAACTAACTTCTTAAAGTTTCGTTTTAGTTATATGAGACTATCTCCTAAACTGAAAGTGTTTCAAAAGTCTCTAGTATTTTACCCTTTATTTTGAACTAGAACTAACATACTTAGGAGCTGTCCATAAAATAAGTCACGCTAATCTTCGGCCACACAGACAACTCCATAACACTATCAAAATATGTTCACTTTCTTCAAAAAAAGACTGTTTGGAATAGTTGTTTACATAAATTTTACTCTTACCCTTGGAGCACAATGAACGCAACCAAGCCGGAACTAAGGACGCTTCGAACTGTCACGCAACGCAGTTCAGGAGTGGTTGAGCACAATAGAAGCGTCGCCTGTTGCGTTGTGAGACAAACACAGAAAAATTAAAAGTGAACTAAAGTAGAAAAATATATAAAAAATGGATAATTTTGAAGCGATAATTTGCTTTGTTGGTTTTTATCTTTGTTATTTGTATGTTATTGCACTAAGGCTATCAATTTTTCCTCGAACGACAGTTCCCCAACCTCACTTTATGAACTGTCAACGCAGCTTTGTTGCATTAAAGTTCAAAGTTTGGCAACTTTTGCGTCGATAGTTGCGTTCAATGAGTTCACTGTGCTCACTAAAAAGCATTTCGGTGAAATAAACTCGTAAGTGACATTTGGATGCGTGATGGTTGCGTTCATTGTGCTCCAAGGGTTACATCCAATTCAAGTTAGACTGAAAATTTAAAAAAAAATTAAGTTGTTTGCACTTACTGGAATTTCTAAAAGAATTTCTAAAAAAATTTTTTTTGAAATTAAGAAACAGTTTCCAATAGAATATTTCTTTATTGCTTTTTGGAATTTGTTTCTGTTTCTATTTTTCCCCCAATTTTTTAGCATTCTAAACGAGAAATGTTTTTTATACATGTAAATTTTAGATGATTGAACTGTTGTATAATTTTAAGAAATCATACAAAATTATTAAACTTTTACTACTGTCCTTTTAACCTTCAGACGATTTTATAGCCAAAATTTTTATTCCGAAAAAATGACTCGCACATATCTACATTTATTAAACAAGACCCAATTTTATTTAATGACTTTTAAGTTATTATGTTCTCAAAATCGATATATTTTATTACTTCACAGGTGACAGTGGTTAAAACGTTGGATTACGAAAGGATACAGCGATTCTACCTCACAATCGTCGCATCGGTAAGTGATCAAATATATTTAGACTTTAATATCAGTTTCCTTTATCTCGATTATCACCACATAAAGTGTCGCCGAGAAGATTTTTACGATTGTAATTTATATAAATTGATCGTTAAATATTATATTTATACTTTAACATAATCATTGGCGATTTATTCAACTATGACATTTTGATTACCATCACCAATTGAACGCGAAAATCATCGCCATCTTATTACCAGCGCGACTCCTGGCACATTCAGCCAACGTAATAATCATAATTATAGCAATCATAAATACTCTAATCGTAAATTTAATTGAACAATTTTTTACTATGTCCCCGGGTTTCCACCAGCAAACGTATCTCTATTACTGAAATATTTATATAATCATAGTAAATTAACTGAATAAAAGAAATGCAATTCAATATAAACGATCGTATTTACAACATAATGTACAAAATTTTGTTTTCAGTAGTGAAAATCATAAAATCCAGGAATATATAACACTTGTTAGAGATGCAATGAAATAACATTTATATCTAATGCAATGAAATAAAATTTATTAGAGACATTTAATTAAATTAATCATTTTTATTATTAATGCGAGAAATAAGGGGAATTCACTCAAAAATCAAATGCTCTAGTGATTTCTTCAACTGTTGGAAATATTTTAAATAAACAGAAAGACGAGTTAGTATCTTTCAAATAGATATGGGTCAAAATTAAGAACCAATTTCTTACCCTAAAGCCCTAAAATAACCCATTTTTTATGATCAAATAGTGCAGATTTCTAAAATAACTTAAAATATACCAAAACAAAATTGTGTATAAGAAATTTGCGCATAATTTGGTCAAATTTTGATAGAAAAAAATTATGACGCAAAATTTCACATAAACAATCATTAAAAATCAATATAAGATTCGCTCATTAATTAAGAAATCCTTGGAGGCATTTTTGGTTTTCTCCTGTTTTCACTTTGTTTTCAGGCAAGTACTTATTAAAAATCATTTCAATGGGCATAACTTAATTCGTTCATAGAGACGTAACCGGATTTTTTTTTCAACTTTCCACGTAATAATCACTTACCTTTTTATAAAGCATCGAAATTATTCCCGGCCGGTACAACGCAACGGTTTTGTTAATTTTTCAATCAACGCTACACTATTATGAAGGATTCCATAGAAAATTTTAATGCTCATAGCAAAATGAGTCAGATATTCGATTATAATATCAAGCAAGCCTCAATTGAGACTTTTCAATTTCTTTTGAATTTTCACGTGAAGATGAGTCTTGACTCCGGTACTTTTCTTAGACTCAGACAACAAAAGTGTATGATCGTTTTTGACGAGGTCAAGAGAAAGTTTTTACTATTAAATGACTAAAGATGCTGATGATGTTTAAGCATCTCATATAAGTGTCTATATCACGTTTGAATGCCATTCATCGTAGGTGGCTTTTCTCGAAGGCATCTCTAATTTCGTTTGATAGTTTTTTGTTTCAAGCCGTATATCTCAGCATGATAATAGACCTTCTTTTGTTTGAATATCTGACATATACATCCTTAGGCGATTTATACCTAAAGTCTAATGAACCGTCATTACTTTTTTTTTGTACGAATATAGAAAGCACAAAAAAACTGTTTTCAACCTGTAAGAAAATTATCTAATTCATGCATGATTTCTTTAAATTAATCAGGCACTCGGGAAGTTTAATAAAAATCTCGAAAAGTTTCATAAAAATCGGTTCAAATCAACAAGGTTTTTGTTCGTTAGAAAATTTAGAAATAGAATTTCTGTCTTTCTGTAACCTGTAATTGGTTAATTGTAAAATTGGGTATATGTTTAGTTTTCGAACACCTAGGACACCCAAGTCGATAATCCTCAGTAGTCACTTTTTTGTCCCAAAAACAATGAAATTTACTTGATTTTTCCCACAATTTTCAACAGCATCCCGATTACAGAGTTTATCACTTAAGAAACGATTTTTTCTGATTAGCGCAGTTGCCATTAGAAAATTCATTACCTCCACCTCATTATTTTATCAATAATTCTAATAGATATTTATTTATCACTATATCATTTTCTAGGCTAACGATCAGTTTCTTCGTCGCCGCGACATCTAGTAATATCATTAACCCAGGTTTCACTATCGCAATTTCTATCCAAGTTTATGCTTATAGGTGTTGTATTTGCATATTTTATGTTTCTAAAGGTGACGCATAAAAGATCCGCATCAGGTCATTCAATGTTTAATTTAGTATTTAATTAGGGTCAACGGTTATGTTATAAGTCTTAATATCTCTACTTCTAGTATTCTTTTGCAATAAAAAAAAGACTATCTCTCATGGTATATTAACAATAAATTTCAGAATTTTTCTTAAATGACCATTAATAATTAATCAGCGTGAAATATTCAAGAAAGAATTTAACCAGACTAAAAACCATTTGGCATTGATAAATGTTACCTAAGAACCTCAAAGCCCTCATTTTCTTTGTCTCCGATGGTTCTCAAAAAATGTTTTATATTCAATTAGGTTTTTATTTAAACCGAAAAGGTGAATGGTTAATTTGGGAACAGGTATTCAAGTCACTAATTCACTGACGCGATCTTTACAAATTGATGTCTGACTTTTGGCATTTTATTCAACAATTATTCACCATCAGCATATCTAATGAGTCCAACCACCTTCCTTACTGGACACATTTTTTTAAAAAAAATTCAATATTTTTTTACAGTCCAATTCAGTTTTGTTTCAATTAACCAGATTTTATTTTTCCTCTTAAAGACGCCCACCATATCATTTTTTTGTAACAAATCTAAACGAGTCCTGAAATGTTATCTTGATGTGATCTTGCTAACAACTAACTGTTGAAAAACGCATTTACTTGGCGGCGAATTTAATACATTTATTTAATGAATCAAATGCAACGAATCAGCAATTAAATTTAACAACTCGTTACTGTCTCCATATACAGACGACATAAGTCCAAAACCAAAATTGAATCTATGGCAACATTTTAGTCTTCTTTGCATGCAAAGCAACGCCTTTCCAAAAAACATGTCCGATAATCTAGCAAGTGTTAAGTGGACGCCCAATGTCGAATGCACAAAATGTATCAAGACTTATTACCAACATTTTAAGATACTCGAATTTATTTATGTACAAATCGATACATAATATTGTATATGCTATGCGTAAGTTCTTTATTATGTGCAAAAAAAATATAGGAAAAATTTATGTTTTACGGTCCGTCATTCATGTAAACCCGACTGGAATTGAATTAGAAGACATTCTTGTTGAACATTTACGAGATTTATTTGCAAATTTTATGCAAATTTTCACCATATACGCGGCGTGTTTGCTAAACTGTTAAATATTTAACTACCATTGGAAAGTATATTAAATTAAGGGAACTCCACACATTGGTAAAATACTTGAAGCAATCAGTTCGTCACCTGGATTTTATTACCTTCTCTTAAAGCCCTATCACACCTAGGGATGCCAACGATATATCGATGTTTGCGAAACATCGAGGTTTCGTTAAAAAATATCGAGTTTTAACCTCGATGTTGAACAGGTCGATATTTCGAGGTATCGATGTTGTTATCCACGATGTTGAAAAAGCCGATATATCGAAGTATCGATGTTGTCCGCGATGTTAGAACATTACTCTTCATAAAATTAGTAGAGAAACTAATTTTAGCTGATTTAATATAGCCACTCTACTTAAAGATTTGTTTCAAATTTTCTTTGCTATCAATTTTCGGTTTCATCTTTCTACAAGATTTCGCAAAAAATACCAGAGCTAGCCATGAAATTTTACAGAGAAGTTTGGTCCTGATGTGGAAATCCGTTAACCGGAAGTAACTAAAACGGCGGCTTTTTAAAAACTATGCGATTTTTTACGATTTATTCCGAAACTAACCATTTTCCAGTAGTCTTATGTATTACAAAACTTGGAGACAATAAAATTTGCTACATTTGTGTCTTTTACTAGAACTCCGTTATGAAGATATGCCGGTATTTCAAAAAAAAATAGTTTTTTGCGAATATCTCGAAAACTAACGGGTTTTTGGTGGTTCAACGTATAAGAAGAATTAAAACCGTGTTAATTCTACCGGGGTGCACTCCACCCACAGTAGAGCATCCACCAGGTGGCTAAATTATTTATTAAATGTAACTTTTACAAAACATCGGAAAAACATCGAGGTATCGATGTTTTCAGGACGATGTTTTCTGACATCGATGTCGCCTTAAAAAAAACATCGATTTTCGATATATCGATGTTGTATGAACGATGTTGCATCCCTAATCACACCTAAGATGATTTGGTCTTAAAACTGAACTTAAAAAGGTAAATGGTCATTTTCATTGAAACTAAGAAAGATATCGACCTGATTTTTTTATTTTCATTTTGGCAACACTAAAATGAAAATGAAAGAAATTCGAAATAGAAAGTTGTGGCTTCTATAGAAAGTTTGAGAAATCAAAAAAATGTGTGAAGATTTCTTCAAAACACTTACAATTAATAGAAAAACATAACAAAAGCTATAATTGCCAATCTGGCATTTATTGAAAACCCGTATGGTGATATTCATATCAAAATTCGAACAGTTGTACCAAGATTCCACTTTGAAGTCAAACTTTCCAATAAGATTTTTTAAAATTTATTCCAATCGGATTTTGATGTATGGGAGTTTTATGCAGAATCATATCCTAAATAACTTTTGTTCTTAGACTTTTTTGATAAGATGCACCGTTTTTAAGATATTCGCAAAAATCGCTATCGTTCGTATGAGGGGTACCCCCCTTTTGGCCATTAACAAACCTAGCCTTGCATTATACGAAAAAACCAATCTGCATACAATTTCAAGTCTCTAGCTCAATCCGTGCGCCTGCAATCCGCGCCACAGACAGACGGACAGACAGACAGACAGACAGACAGACAGACAGACAGACGGACGGACATGGAAAATTCAACTTTTTTTATCATTCTAAACACACTGGTGTAATTCATTTTTTTGTGTGATGACGGGATCTTGGCGTTACAAACGGTAAGGCAAATCTAATATACCTTTTGGTTTCACCATACGGGTATAAAAAACACTTGTGTAATAAAGAAAATTAATTATTTAAAAAAATCCTGTGGATAAACGAATTTAAAAAATCAAAAAAAAAACGAAAAATTTTGTCTTGAAATACAACTTGGAAATTTTATAAAGTCCAATTTCAATTTATATCGAAATAGTTTTCTTTTCCAACACAATTTTTCAACATCTAAGGGTGATTCAATGAATGCGAAAAATCGTCTTAATTGAAATTGGATACGAAAAAATCCGCAATTGAAATTGTATCGGAGAATCGTGCCTTTTGAGACTTACTAGTATGTGCCAGTTACTAGTGTCACAGCCCTAAATAAATACTACTCCATAAAAAATCTATAAAATCAGGATGACTATTTTACTTAAATATCTTTTGCTATTTTGGTATTAATTTTCCGGTAGTAGTTCTTTGCTCCCGTGTTTTGTAGGCAAAGGAATTGTCGCTTGACTATCGAAGCAAAATACACCTCTCCCATTTGTATATTTCCAGATGCTATTTACCTGTGGTGGGCGCGTGGGCCGCCCATTGCAAATATGCTCGAGATTAATATCAATGCAGGATGGCGTCGAAATTTCCCATCCATTGCAACGAAAATGCAAAAAACGTGCATAGAATTTCCAAACAAAATCGTAATATTCACGTACGAGTAATTTTACTAGCAGCTTGTTAGTCATTTGGTGGTCGTCACATGAAGTTAAATGGGATATATTTACTAGGATTTTAGGATTTTTGTTTTGTTTTTCGCATTTTTACTCAGCGAGGAGTGTCGCTGATATTAGATTGTGAATAATAAAGGACTTATTATGGAAATTAGGCAATACATAAATTGTGGAAAAGGATATACGTAGTTTTAATGTATGATACGTGGTAGTATTTTAAAAAAAATCAAAAATAGATGTATATGCCGCAATCATTTAAATTACTTCTTGATGTGCAAAAAGTTTCAATACTTTTTGCACTGTTTTAATGTTATAACATAAGGAAGTTAGGGCTTTTAGTCAAATTTCGCAAACTAAGCGTTCTATCATTTAACGCAAAAAAAAACATTGCTAAATTATCGTACATATCAAAAATCAATTTAACTAATTTTCATTGGAAAATTTGGTTAAAGGTTAAGACATTGCAATCACACGCAGCGAATCAATGATCAAACTATTCCACTATAGATCGTTTTTTTTTCACCACATATATACATATATTCGTAATTGAGGAAATCATTTCATTAAAAATAGGTAGCAATATCGATCTTAAAAGCGATCAAAATCAGCACCAATCGCGTGCTGCTACAGAAGAATGAATTTCATATCCGATTTGCTACTTGCTAACCTTTAGTGTCAAAAAAGTGAATTTTTTCAGTCTCCTGAAATTGATTAATTGATTTCATGAACGTAAACCCATGAATACGAAAATTTAATTTGAATAAAAGGCTGGTTTTATTTGTCTTGTACGTGGTTTAATTTCAAGCATTAGCACGCATTGTTTGAAGAATTTGCATTGAAAGACCGCGCTAACATAAGACATTCAATTGTAACGAAAAAAAGTGTCACATAAAATAGCATTTGTTTTGAAGGTTTCACCAATGAATAAAATTTATTTACACTTAAGATAATTCGATGCGAACTGGTTTTTTATTGAAATTTCAATAAATTTGAATGAAAAATATCGATCTAATGTGACAATTCGAATTTAATTCGACAATTTGCTACCAATTCATTAATGTTTTTATCTATTGAATGTTTTCCTTTTAGTCACCTTTGATTAATGATTAGAAAGGTAAATGATTGTTGACGGTGGTTTTTGCACGTGAGAGAGTGCATCAATAAAATCAATGTTGATGACCTTTTTATAAATTCAGTTTAAAAACCATAAGAAAGTTTTTCACCAGCGAATTTCTTATAGCGAAACAACCGTTCCGATCAATAAACGAAAATCTAAATAATTACCGCCATTAGTTTTAATTAATAAGAAATTTATCATTTTTTCTGCATCTTCTCTGTGCCAAGCCAAGCATGAATCATGACTAAAAGATTATTTTTTTGCTTTTGAATTGTTTTCGGTTTGAATCTTTGAATTGGTCTTGATTGCCTTAGAAAACTTTGGTAAAAAAAAAGTACTTTAAGACCTAAACTGGGCCTCCGTCGGTCTTATGACATTGGGGACCATTTGAGAACTAATTACATCATTTCATGTAACTTTTTAGTGGTCGTTTTGCATCCACAGTCGAATGGTTGCATCGTAAACATATCTTGGTGGCAGAACGTAGGGGAAATGACTTAACAGTAGCACCGTTTCTAATTCAGTGTTTCTGAACTGGTGTTGGTTGTGACCATAACAAGGTGTGGTCAAAACAATTGAATGGGGAGGGTGGGGGTGCGAGGGAAGGGAGGGAGGGAGGGAAGGGGGGATGTGTGCTAGGAAAAAAGTTATATCTCAGTTCGAACAAAAAAAAACGTGTGAAGTGCAAGCGCAGCAAGAGAACTTAACCGCAATGATTGTTTTTTTTTCTTAAGACTTAAGCCTTAATAACTCACGAACCAGCGGCCTTAAAAATCGGCAAAACAAATAAGTTCTTCTAACACATTTGGACATTTGCGTAAAACTTCGTGTAACACGGCCTCCTTCAAAACGGTTTCACTCTCACACGATAAGAAATCTGCTTCTACATTCATTTTCTTGTCCAAAATTCGGTTCTACCAATCACCAGCCTCCCATAGCATAAAGTCCGATTTGGACCTCCAATGCTTTGAATAAGTTCAGATTATCCCAAGACGTCTTAAAGATTTCCATTTTCATTTTCGTTGCCATTGTCATTGTTAGTTAACCTTTAAAATTTTCGTCATCAAGGGGTAGACAGACACTCTTAATGATTCCATTTGCATAGAAAAACAATTAAAAGACGATAGACCTGCTGATTGGATAAATGTTCATGAATACTAAAAACTACCGTGCAGCTACCACCTTCCAGTTAACTAGCATTCAGTCATCCATATTATTAAACAATACATACGAATGTAAACAAGTCACCGGTGAATTTTATAATTAATCAAATTTAATCAAGGCAAACAAATGCAGATGTCTTAATTTCATTTTGTCTTCTCGGTTAATCTTAATGTATTTTCCCCCTGAGTTCATTTGTATTTTTTTCGCTCAATGTTTTTCCTGTGTGATTTATGCTTGAATGAATTTTTAAGCTTGTTTTTCCGAAACAAAACTGATTTATAGAGCATTGATAAAACGCGTGGAGTTGCTGTTTTGGCGCCTATCTAACAATGATATAATATGTTAAAATATTTGCTAACATTTTGTATTTTCCAGCCTTGAATTCAGATTTCCTCATTAAAATCGAAGGTGTGTAATAAACACAATTCAAAAATTTGTGTAGGATTTTCATCGTGTTTCATCTTCTTTTTAATGTGACTATGAATTAAATTAAAATAGCTAATCGGTTGGGAATTTAAGCAAACGGAAATTCGAAACCAATTTCTGATCTAACACCATTTCCAAAAATAGCAAAAATTTGTTGGTTTCAGGATGATAAACTTAGGGAACTGGTTTTATTTATCAAAAATTAATCTGGTAATTGTTTTAATTTATGGTGACACTAATGCTTGAAAATCACATGTATCGAATTTCTTGCTTTCGTTTTTAATGAAATATACGACAGCTAATTTGTACGTATAAATTTTAACCATTTCTTTTTTAAGAAATTTGAGATAGAGCATAAATTAAAAAAAAATCAAATTGAAAATAAAATTGCATAGAAAATTCAATTTTTTAGTTTAAAAAATAGTTATACAAAACGAATATAAGATTTATGGCGCATATCAATTGCAGAAGTACGCTCTACTTTTATAAATAGAAATACAACCACATCAGGCATTTTTAAGAAAATTTATGCATAATTTGCCAACTGAAACGAAATTCCGAAAAGACGCAGATATTCTAGGTACGAGTACCATTTTATGAAAAACAAGTAATAAAGTGAATTTTACGAACGTTTTTATAAATTAAAATAAAACAAAATCTGTACAAAAGTTTATTAAGAAATGGAATAATTGTAAATTTCTGAAAAATATTGGGACAACTCTTTATAAAATCATTTAAAAACACGATTTTTGTAAAGGATTTTTTAAGAGGGTTAAAGTATTTTGTATGCGTTTTAGGCGCAGTTTATAGCCGACACTTTATTCCGCACATTTTATTCTTCGTTTACACTACGACACAAAATTCAAAAATTTATTCCTGAAACACGCCCGTACTCGAATCTTTTCATATAAAAGCGTCCGAATAAATTCAAATTTTGACAACTTTCTTTAAAAGAATTTATTCTGCGATAGATGAATATAAAACGCGGAACAAATTCTAAACAAAAATTCGCGGGGAAATACAAGAAAAAATTGCAGGTGTAAACGGGACCTTAGAAATGCTTGACAGGAGCGAAATTTCATCAAAATCGATTGAGCCGTATTAGCGAGATGTTGAAACAAAAATTCAGACAGATAGATAAATAGAAATGTGATTTTTAGCTTCCGTAACAAAATATTGTAGTAATTGAAATATTTCGAGAAAATCGAAAAATAATAAAATTACGTCCTTACGAAAATTATGATAAAAAATAACTTCCTAACCAACAACATTTCAACCGGGATTGATTGGCCACCTAAATGAGTTCCGCATTTGTGAATTTCCCTATACAACCACTAAATTGTAAAATTACTTATATGTATAAACTTTCCCTTTCAACATTATAAACCCGACCCCATTGAATTTCAATGCAAAAATATTAAATTGAATTGTTTCACGAGCTAATTTAGCTGTCATGACATGGCGTGCATCAACATATCGATTGGCAAAACTTTAAAACTCATGCAAAACCAAGGGAACGTGGCAAGTAACAACAAATTGGCATCATTTTGGAACCTTAAATTATAAGATACACATAATAATCTAATACGGTTGAAATCGAACCAATCTTTAGATTCAAAGTACTCTACGAAAGTTCATCCATGACGCAGGCAGGCAGCGACTGAATTCATCTGCAAAGTTATTAGATATTGCACTAAGACAAAAATCTTTGAAAATCAACCAAACAACCACCTTAGCATAACGTCTGAGTCCAACTTTATTTTCATACAATTTAAGATACTTAGATGTATCTATTGGTGAGATCTTTGAGGTAACCGCGATATCTAACTTTGTTGAGTTTTTGTACTCGATGCCAACTAATTTTCATCAATAATTTTTGCTTAGACAAGCAAACTAACGCCAATTTGTGGTGGCAGATTTAACCAAGAAGAAAAATGGTTTAGGCTGACGCGAAAATTTCATCTGTAATGGGTTTGTAATAACATGAATCTTAATCAAAGTGGTTTATCGCAATCAATAAATGCAGGTTGCACTCGAAAATCCTCAAATTAATGCAGTCACAGGTGGCAGGTTGTCTATCCGACTATCTTGACGTTCAATCTTTTCGAATTTTACCGTGATTTCACCTATTGGAGCACTTCACTAATTCTGCCTAACATTCCGGAACATTTTTGATTTTTGCCAATTGAATGCATGGAAATCAGTGTTGAAAGCCGAAATCACAACGAATAAGCGGTGATTAGATTTTCATGAAAATTTCCTTTTCAGTTTTCATTGATGCGTGCATTTTATCCCAGATAGACCAACTGAATCGCCTAGCGTGCGCCAGTAAATTTTGTTTTGCAACTTTGGGTAAATTTTTCTAGTCATATATACCTACATCTAGTTGAGGTAAAATAATTTACCTTAAAGCCAAATTCGTGCGGTTATCTATCAGTCGGCATAATCCACATAGTTTTACTCATTGAAGGCCTGCATACACCTATGCAGGATGAAGAGTTTCTCTACCTTAACCACCTTGGAGGCTCCTCTAAAGTGATTCGTTGCTGGACACACCAGAAATTATTCTCATGCCCCCAAAGAGCCGCATACAAAGTTAAAAGAATCGAACTTTCTATCTAATGTTGAAAAGTAAATTGTGTAGGTATTTTTATTGCAAAAATACATGCTGAAGATACCTGCTATATTAAATTAAAAGTTCAGAAGTTACTTCTGATTACTTTTATATGCACAACTCGACGGACTCGCAAACAACCTGCCTGATAAGAGCTCACTTGCAAAGAGAATTACAGGAAGTAAAAAATTAGATGAAAGAATTTTCCAATTCCAACCACACTTTGGTAAGAAATTTCCTAGAATGTGAATTTGTACAGAACTTTCAGTTGTTTAATTAAATTTTAATCACTGATAGTGATACTTTGGGTGCTGCCCACAAGTGTATGTAATTGTTGTTTTCTTGGCGTACACTAAGTTTACTTACAGTATGGGAAAATTACTGATAATCACTGCTGTTGTTTCAGGTTAACAAGCTAGAATTATTACCGGTTAAGAATTGTGCGGTTGCCATTAGAAAACTTGTAATAATTTTAATAAATCTACTTTCAGCTAAATAGATAGTCGTGCTATTACTTAGAATATAACTTACATATATAGCATACTTTATGAACTTCCCAAACGCGAAATGGGTGGCTCATACAAATACCATAAATTAATTAATCAAATAAAAATCTACTCTAGATTTTCCTGACAGAGTTATTTGATTGTAGAGTGGTTTTTTTTCGTTGTTTTTTTTATACAATATACAATTTGATATACAGTTTTTCATATTTGCAATTTAAAAATTTTAATATAAAATTTGTTTTGCAGTTTCCTGCACAAACACTTTAACAACTAACGATTTGTTTTTTTTTTTTTTTTGTTTATTTGAGGTCCATTTAAAAATAAAAATATCGGATTTGAGCAGCAAATGACTTTCTTATACAAAATATATGTTTGAGAACAATTTACTTTATAACCCGACGATTCTTTGCAATTTTCTCGAAAACGGTTATTTTTTTCAAAAAATTTATTAACACAAAAATTGTTTAGATTACCTTTTTACACCACTTTTGCATAAATCGCAATCCAATTAAAGACAATTTTTATAAATAAAATTAAATTTCATGACTCTTATATGTTAGAAACGTAAAGAAGACAACAAGTGTAATAATACAGGAAAATTAGGCAAAAAAAAGCATGAACCTCTTAAAAAATCCTAGTTAACTGGATTTTTGCACAGACCTTTATTTTGGCATAACAAACAACGTCCCAAAAGTCCATTCCAAAATTGCGCCGGCGTCGTGAGTTATTCAAGGTCAAAGGTCCAAAAAATCAGTTTTTTACGTTTATCTCACTTTGTACGGGTTGTACGTCTTTTTGAGGTTCAGATGAATTAATCACAATAAAATTCTCTACAAAAAAGGTTAAATACAATTTTCTTGTAGGACCAACAGTTTTCGAGATACAAGTCGTCAAACTATGCGTCGCACAGAGAAATTGCTATTATTCAAGGTCAAAAGTCAAATAAATCGTAAATATCTCGCTTTGTATAGCCTGTCCGCATTTTTTGTGTTCAGATGAATTGCTCCTCCGCAAATTCTCTACAAAAAGGGTTAAATAAGGTTTTTTTGTAGGGGCAATAGTTTTCGAGATAGAAGTCCAGACACTGTGAACTGTACATTCGTTTCCCGACCACCATTGAGGTAGAATACAAGGCGCGTTTTTTACATGGTTTCCCCAGTAGGCCTAATTCATATTCTTTCCACCTTCATTCATTTATTCTTCTTCTGCTTCTGCTTCTTCTTCTTCTCCTTCTTCTTGTTCTTGTTGCCCTTCATCTTCCATATAGGTATCACCTTCACTTGCATTTAATGTTGAGGTACCAATAAGATCGAGTTCATCATCGACATCGTTTAAATTGTCAAAGGATTCAGTGATATCACAAGAAGCAGGATTTAAACATGATTGACCCCGACAAAAGCTACAAACGATGGAGCACGGTAATCCAATTTTTCTGCATCCACAATTGGAACCACGACCTTTTGTGCAGTTGCAAAAAACGGAATTCAGGAGTTCTTCCGGTGCTGGTGGAAGTAATGTACTAACTGGCTGCAAGAAATTGTTGTTAAATGTCCATCCCCACTCTTGAGGGTCTAAGTATTTTCCAAGCCAAGTTTGCACCTGATAATATGGTGTTGTGCGGCTCCTATTGTGGGTGGAAGTGAAGATAATTTAACTGCCTTATTGAGTCTTGTCGAAGTATTCAAGCAAGAGAATTGCTCACGGGATATTATTGCCAGAAATGGAACACTTTTTATTTTAGCAACGTACGGAGCTCCAAAAACTGAATACTCATTCGACAGTTATCGCTACTTGAGTTTCGCTAAATCTACAAGACTGAATAAGGCAGTTAAATTATCTTCACTTCCACCCACAATAGGAGCCACACAACACCATATTATCAGGTGCAAACTTGGCTTGGAAAAGACTTAGACCCTCAACAGTGGGGATGGACATTTAATAACAATTTCTTGCAGCCACACTCTAAATGGTTTGTGTGAATTCACACTAAATTTTGTTGCAAAAAACTCATTTTTTGTAGTATTTTCACACTTCTGATGTGTGATTTCCAACATTCGCGTGAAATCTCTATTTTTGAGTGATTTCACTATAAAATTTGTGTGATTTCCAACAAGAGAATATGGAATTTGTGTGATTTCACACAATGGAAGTGAAATACGTCACAGCAGATAGTAAAATCCAACAGCAGTGTGATTTCACTACAAATTCTGAGTGAAAACCGTCGTCTTTAATAGTAAAAAAGCAGCTTTTGATCATTCTTAATTGACAGTTTTGAAGGGTAAGACCTGTTAGAATTTAAAAAACAGTAAGAAGTGTTTTTAAAAATGTTTAAGTGTCAACCTTTTCCTCAAGTTTTTCGGACAAAAACTCATTTGAGGGTTTTCGGGATCGCTGAATCATGTTCTGGAGCCAAAAAGTTCGTCAGGATATATCAAAGGCAAGGATATATTCGAAAACTAAAAAGTAAATACATAAAAAAAGTTAAAAAAAAATTTTTTAAAGAAAAGTACTAGGGAAAAAATAATCAGAAATAAAAGCGAAATAAATATTTAATTTATTTTATTTTTATGCTTTTATCTCGCTTTTATTTCTGATACACGGTGCTCAAAATATTTTTTTTTCTTTTCAGTACATTTTTTTAATAAAAGCTTTTTATAGATTTTAATAAAAGCTTTTTAGTGAAATCGCACACATTTTGTGTGAATTCACTATTCTTTTGTTGATTTTTTGTGTGAAATCACTTCATATTTTGTTGGAATTCACGCTGATTTTTGTGTGAATTCACGCTCTATTTTCCAATCGCACTTAAGTGTGAAATCACTACATTTAATGTAGGAAACCCAAATTCCTACATTAAATGTAGTGAAATCCAACAGAAATCAATTAGAGTGCAGGTAGTACATTACTTCCACCAGCACCGGAAGAACTCCTGAATTTCGTTTTTTGCAACTGCACAAAAGGTTGTGGTTCCAATTGTGGATGCAGAAAAATTGGATTACCGTGCTCCATCGTTTGTAGCTTTTGTCGGGGTCAATCATGTTTAAATCCTGCTTCTTGTGATATCACTGAATCCTTTGACAATTTAAACGATGTCGATGATGAACTCGATCTTATTGGTACCTTAACATTAAATGCAAGTGAAGGTGATACCTATATGGAAGATGAAGGGCAACAAGAACAAGAAGAAGTAGAAGAAGAATAAATGAATGAAGGTGGAAAGAATATGGATTAGGCCTACTAGGGAAACCATGTAAAAAACGCGCCTTGTATTCTACCTCAATGGTGGTCGGGAAACGAATGTACATTTCACAGTGTCTGGACTTCTATCTCGAAAACTATTGCCCCTACAAAAAAACCTTATTTAACCCTTTTTGTAGAGAATTTGCGGAGGAGCAATTCATCTGAACACAAAAAATGCGGACAGGCTATACAAAGCAAGATATTTACGATTTATTTGACTTTTGACCTTGAATAATAGCAATTTCTCTGTGCGACGCATAGTTTGACGACTTGTATCTCGAAAACTGTTTGTCCTACAAGAAAATTGTATTTAACCTTTTTTGTAGAGAATTTTATTGTGATTAATTCATCTGAACCTCAAAAAGACGTACAACCCGTACAAAGTGAGATAAACGTAAAAAACTGATTTTTTGGTCCTTTGACCTTGAATAACTCACGACGCCGGCGCAATTTTGGAATGGACTTTTGGGACGTTGTTTGTTATGCCAAAATAAAGGTCTGTGCAAAAATCCAGTTAACTAGGATTTTTTAAGAGGTTAAATCCTAATTTTCCTGGATTATAAGCAAGAAACCTCCAAAAGTTTTGTAGAATCGAAATTTTAAGAAAAAAAAAAATAAAAATTTCAATAAATTTGGTGATTTATGATTCAACTTACCCCACCCCCAAAAAATCGGAATTTTGAATTCCGTTCTCATAATTTTTGATTCGAAATATGATCCTCAATAATTAAGTTTAAAAAAAGTACTACATCTTCCAAATTCCTCTACTAATTTTCATCTGTCAGTTATGATCTTTAAATAATTTGAGGATTTCTAGAAAGTGATTCAACAAGTCCCAGTCTCACCTACTAATCTTATCCTTTACTAATCACTTCAAATAAATACTACTATTAAGCTTACCTACCCAAATTGGAGCACATCAACATTATAACATTATAACAATTTAACAACTTCAACACGTACAAGCGATACCATTTTTTAACACTCCCAGTTTATTTGCTATAATTTCGATACATAATTCCCAACAAAAATTATTTCAAAAGAAATAATAAGCAATTTAAACTATACAAATATCCCGTTATACTCGGCGTACTATAATAGCAAAAATTGCACGAATTACATAAATCAAGAATATGGTGTGTGCTCTAATTTGTAAACTAACAAAAACTTTAAAACCGATCTCTGTAACTAAATTATAACATGATGTAGTTCTAAATTAGATACACTCGACTAAATCGATTCAGATATAGGCTAAAAAGTGGAAAGAAAAAGAGTCTCAAATCTGTTTTTTTATAGTTGATTACGCAAGCATAGTCACTTTGCAATAGTTGTTAAATAATATTTATTTTGAAGCCGAAACCAAATCTTTCGGCTACATGTGAGACAAGCATAAAACAAATAAATCGAAACATAAATTACATATAACAATCATATAATTATTCAGCACTAAATTCCGCAATAGAAAAATACTCCACTTAAATTAACTCTAAGAATGTGCTCGTTATTGATGCTTAAAGTATCGTGACTATTTGTGTTTTTTTTTTTTATTTAACTTTTTTTTATTACCGCTGCAACTTTCATTGGAGATTAAATTTGAATTTGAATTTTGGGAACAGATTTTTCGTTAGGTTAGGTTAGTTCAATATGAAAGGAATTATTATCAACTAAATACGATTATGTGCATGAGGGAAACAATAAAGTTTCCATGAAACCGATCGGGTTAGGCAGGTCATGATTTGATTTCCAGGCCATCAGTAAACAGTAACCTTTTCAGCTTCAAACAATGAACATCAATTGTGAATTCACTTTTCTATGTTCACGTTGTAACCTTCGATAGTGCACAAGTTCGACAAAGATTTCTGCACAAAAATTCACTTTTAAACTACTTAACATAAAATTGAAAAACCGAAACATGATATGCAACAGCAACAAACAACAACAATCGATTGTCGATCGATTGGAGAAGAGATTTTTTCCACAAAAGTCTTGAGTTGAAATACTCAAGAAATCAGAAGCAATATAGGCAATAGATACCGGGATTCCAAAGCCAGTACCCCATAGTAGGTACCTTCTTACATACCTACATATTATTCACGAAGGATGGCATGGCACAGATAGTAATTTGTTACTTTTATGAAAGACAATTTTTATGGTCCCGATGCTCCTATAAAGTACACTCTGTTGTATCATATATACTACATAGATATCATAGATATATTATTCTAGATACACGATATTAACAAGGGAGACTTCTTTGAGACCATCTTCTTGTACCCTGTTGGCAGTACAACAGTGGAATGGGTGCACTTTAGATACAGATGCCCCCATGCGCAATGCACTTATAATTGCAAATATATAATGATCTAAGCATAAATTATAATATTTTACTACAGACTGTACTGTTTGCCTATTATGGTGGACAATTGTACAAATCCAATTCGATTTACTTCATTTTTAATATGTTTATATATCGTAGAAGAACCTTCACTTTGTTCCTTCTCCGTAGTCAATCGAAATTATCCCCTTTTTATCCACCCGTCCAAGAAATACTTAATACAAATTTACAAATATATTCACCGACATACTTACCAATGCCTGTTTAATGTATATTTTCTAAAGGTACCTAGAATAAAAAAAATACGATTTTTTGCTTTCCCCCGCACTGTGAAAAGTATTTTAATTTATTTATACATGTAGCATATAAAATTGTAAAATTTATTTGTTGAAGTTGTCATGTTGTAAGACTGTTTATTATAGTATATACTTATGAGACAAATCATAGATTTTATACACATTTAATTTATTGATCAATTTTACTCAGAATTTTCTGGCATTTTCAAGTTCTAACAGCTGCTGTTTAAAATCTCCATTCATTGATTTAAACAGAATTAATGATATTTTATTCCTCATATTATTTTCCCATAACTACTATCTACTACTACAAAAACACGCAGTTTAAAGTCATTTTCGTATGAACATTGAAATTGCAGCTATTTACACTTGGGCATTTCAGTAATGTTAAATGGGAAAATATGCGACCGAATTAATTCAACATAAATTAATAGCTCCATCTGTAAGAACATGTGCCAAACGTGTACATTTAATTCTAACAAAAAAAATGTTTTTAAATGGTAAATTTATGTTGTATAACATTTACATAAAATGTTAACAGTTTTATGGACCTTGTTATTAACATAAAATATGTACTTTTTCAAATTCAAAGTGTAAAAATGGTAAAAAAATCAAACTAAACTAAATATCACATGATTATCCTTCAGATATGCTTTATTTCCAAATCCAAAAAAAAATAATTAAGAAAAAAAAACAAAAAAAAAATTATGGCCACGAAACAGCCTCTTGTTTTTAAATCAAAAATTCCCCAAAAATTCCACAATAAACCTAAGTTTATTGCATGACACAAAAATTATTGTCGTCTTAAAATTGTAGGACAAATCATGTCAAATTCGATTTTTTTTGTGTGTGGTCAAAAAGTCAAAATATTTTGTACTTGCTTGAATCTGAAGAAAAAAAAATTAAACTTTATTTTTTCAAGTGTCATTCAATAACTTTGTAATAATGATTGGAAAACTTTAGTTCCTAAAACAAAAAGATATTTTCTTTTAAAACCTGCTCGAAGTTGACAAATCGACCACAATTGATTAAAATTCCAATCATTAAAAAATCAAACAGCACTTCATATTTCGAATAGAAAAATGACTAAAATAAATTTGTTTAAATTCATTAAACTCAATAACCAACTTATGACAATAACTTTACAATATTTATTTATGCTGCTTAGTAGCTATTGTTATAACAAACAAAGAAAGCAAATGAAATCATAAACTTATGTGCGTATTATACACAAGGACAGATTCAATTGTTTCTGGAATTCAATTTTGCGTTAAACACTTGGTTCCACGCGAAACCTAATAAGGCATTCTGCTCATTAATTAAATTATTTTAAGGAGCAGTCTTAATTGTCACGAAGGTTGCACAACATGCACACATTTACTGAAGTCAATTTAGCAAAAGAATAATTTTTGTATTTTTTTAAGAATATTTTATTGACATAGATTAGTTAAACTTCAATGCAACGGTTTTTTGTGAAGCAACAAACTCTGGAATATAATCGAGTTCCTCGCCTAAATCTTTTGTTTTGCTTCTCAAGTTGAACTCGATTGGTATTAGATAAATTAGCAGCATTAATTATAAAATTCAGTGCCTTTCTCTGTATATGTAATTTATGGATCTGGAAGAACTGATAAAATCTTTACATTAAACCTATCAGCACAACATTAGCCCTTCATTCTAGCGTTTAATTAATATGAAATACTCAGTTGAAATTCACCTTTGACCATGAAAGAAGTGAACATTGCCACCCCGATAGTGGCCATGAAAATTAGTTGCGTTCCATGCAGAAAGTAAATATTTTAATTGCACTTTTCTGGAAGGGAAAAATCGGCAATGTAAATAAATCACACTAAATCGATAGAATCCAGGAAGAACTGAGAAAATCCGTACATATTTCTCTACACCTTGAAACTAACTGATTTAATAAATTTTCTCAACTCTGGCATGCATTCTACCGTTGCTCCTTTCATTTCACTGAGGTAAATTCTACTTTCTTGGTTTTTGTTGGATGGGTGGATGGGCCTGATAGTAATTAATTTCATTTTCAATTATCCACCCATAGATTACAAATAGTCAAAGAACGAAGTTTTGTGCCATGTGGACGGAGGTGCGCAATACATATTTACCCGCATTAAATCAATGTGGAAAGATCCTATTCAAGAATGTGTTTTTAAACAATCTAAAAAATATATAAAATACAGTAGAACCTAGATTAGTTGGTTCTCACGAACCCCATTTATAGAGGTTTCCCACTTTTACGCTAATGGCTAGTTCAGTCTATACAAATATTTTATTTAAGTAGCAAGTAATTTTGTAATTAAAGTCGTGTGAACATACCGACTTAATATCTATTTAGTCAAGTCGTTTAGTTAATCGACTAAGTGCCGTTTGCAGCAACAAAACTTAGCAACTTATGTACAACTTAAAAAATTTAAGTCGAAGAATGTCTACGGTTTAAGTAGGCTAACCACAACTTATTTTTTTAAGAATAATACGCGCAAACGGGCCTTAATAAACTAAATCCATTTGGTTCTAATTTTTCAGTCAAGTAGCTGCCCCCATTTTGTTTGACAGGTCGCTTTGTTGGAGCGAAGTTTCGTTGGAATACTAACGTACTTATATCTCAATTTTACCCAAAAAAAATATATCAATTTTGGCCAAAAAAAACGCAAAATAATTCAAACCGTAGGATCAAAGGACCCAAACCCAACTCAATCCGTATTTTATTTTTACTTCTAAATATATTAAATTTTTATTAAAGTTATTCGGCGCAATATTTTTCCCCTAATATGTATTTTGTATTATACCAAGTTCCAAATTGTGTTTAGAAACGCTCGGACCCAACAATCCATCCCAGTTATAGACGTTTGTCAGTTCTCAATTATCCATGTTTGACTGTATGATCAAAAAACTAATTTAGATTTTCTATGCGATCAAATAAAGGAATTATTCTAGGGCAATGTCTTTAATTTTTCTTTCTCGACGCCTATAGGAATAATTCACTGATCGGCAACTAGAACAAATTTTTTTTTTCTAATTTCATGGTAGAAGTAAATTCCATTTCGTGCTATCGAAATTCACTTAAAACGAATATGCTACTCCTTTGACTATAAGACACGCAATACTTATGCTACCACATATGTTGCTGTCAATGGCCGAGCTGGTGCTGCATGTGAATAATGTGTTTAAAATCGGGCAATTGAAATCAAATCGGTTAATTGATTTGACCATTAATTGCTATTCGAATTGGTCGAATGTTATGCAAAAGAATGCTAATAATCCTCGAATCGACTTAAACATGCTCCAACATAACATTCAAATGACAATATTCCCAGCCCCCTAATAGTATGTATATCCAATCCAAGCGTATGCAACCAGAAATGTTAGTTTGTAATTCTCTGTATATGCATTGCATTTCTTAAACTGTGCATAATCCTTGTAAAATGCATGTTTAACTCGTCATTTATAGAAAGTTATGTTTGTTTGATATGCGGTGGTCGGATTGCCCAATAATTCGATCAATTCAAGATCTTATTTAATGATCACCGTCTAAATGGGAGAGGAAACATACCGAGAGTACTTCATCCAGCATCTTAGATATTAGCATACCAGTATAAATATTAAATCAAAGCTTCCAGGTCTACATTAATTTTATGCATAACCTGCCCGCTGCAATGATATCGATCGATTATATTGAAAATTGGTTTTCCATTTTCCAAACAATATGACAGTTAGAGCATGCTGAATTTTTCACTACATATCAAATACGTTGTTTATTCGTTTGCAATTTTAACCTGCAACTCATAAAGAAATCCATTTTCTAATGGTTCGCAAAATCGAAGGTATTCAAGTGATTTTTTATGCTTTTAATTTTGTGACTTTATGCCCATTGTCGTGTCTTAATTAATATAAAACTTGAGATATACGAGCATTTCGATGGAATTGTTGCGAAAATTTAAATCTTGTTTACTTAAGGAATTATGAAGTTTATTTATTGAATTTATGCCAACAGTTTTATGACTTTGAGGAGAAGACAATCACGACTATTTTTTATAATAAATTTAACTTCTTAGTAGTAAAATTTACTATTTTGTTGTTAACACGTTGGCTACCATGTGAGTCACCGGTGTACACAAACTATTGTCATTACCGTCAGTTTCTCAAGTTCCATGGTTGAGTGCAGTCGCTCGTGCGGTACAAAGGGGGTTTTTTTTGTCCGTTATATTTTATTCGATTCGTTCGTTTTTGTCTGTATTGATCTTGTGTTCACTGGTGACTCACAAAGTACAGAAATGATTTTTGCGTTTTTTCCCAGTGTATACTAGCGGAGTAAGCGTTTTTTTGGCTGGTAGCCAACGTGTTAAATTGACTATTTTTGTAATTGAAATCAACTATTTTAGTTGTATTCCCAATTTCCTGTTATAAAATAGTTAGACTTATTATTTTTTTTCTATACGTACATATATGGCGCATTTTTTTCATTAAAAAAATTGCATGCGGCGCATTTCTCTCTGTTTACTTTTGTTTGCAAAACCTATTTTCATTTAGAAAATTGTATCATACGCAAAAAAAACCAAAGCAAAAAAAAAGGAATAACAAAAGATGTCCTTTTTTGCGTCTGTATAGTAAAATAAAAGGTTTTAGCCTACCTCGATACAGTTAATATTAGTTTGATTTCATTACTAGTCTTGTTTGATTTTTTTTTTGTGAGACTGAAAAAAATCTGCTAGATATAAATATTATTTCAACACTAGATTAGTTCGCAATAAACTACGGCGAATTTTCATGCAAATTTCCATACTAGTGTCGTAATTTTATCAAAGTTACAGAAATCACACTCGAATTGTTTGTAAAATCTTTTTCCCACAGTTTTTGACGTGGTTTTATGAACCAAAAAAGTTACAGGTTTGATGTATTTACAAATTATCTTAACCCACAAACTTAATTGGAACATTAGTCATATAAGGAAAATACGAAAAATACCGAAAATAATGATTATGTAAATTTTTACAACTGTAAAGTTTGCAAAATATTTCCTGATTTCAATTCAAATAAATAGTTGATGGGTATCATATTTCTTGTTGAAAAATATTTGAATTGTATTTGATCGAAACAGACGTAAACAAAAGAGTTGAAAGTGAATAAGAAAACAAAGAGCTGAAAATCTGACAGATATTACACTATCACAGTTTATGACATTAAAATGCTTAAACCTGAAAATTCATAAATTTATGCAACAATTCAAATGATTTTTATTATTATTAGCGATCTCATCTCAACTCGATTTGAAAAGATGGTGCTATGCCGCTTCTGATGGCATCTCTTCTTCATGACAAAACTGAAGATGCTGTCTCCATATTCAATAATAATTCAGTTCACGAGGACCGGGATTTCTTACCGAAAGACCCCAAAGTCTACTTGTCTGTCTATCTGTCTGCGGTTTCACCTCTCATTCGAATGCTTGACCTGTCTCCATTGAGATTTAATACGATGAATAAATGCAAAAGCTGAAAACGTTGAAAAAATCATGAAAATTTTATTTTGATCATTTGTTTTTGAAGACTTCATCTCAATGGACCACTCACTTAGCTGGACTTAACAAATCTGAGCTTGACTTGATCCAATTGCTCGAAGCGCCCGTTTTAAGTAAGTTTTATTGAAATCCAATCTTAAAACGCACGAAGGCGATCACCTGCAGCAGAGAATTTTCCTGGGGATCGTGATGCATTTGGTTGAACACTTTGTGCCATTCAATGATGACAAGTTGACTAATTTGAATAATTGAGACGATATAAACATAAATGTAATTTCAATGGACACATAACACAGTAGGTGTAGCACTTACTTTTTCAATATTGCGCATAATAATACGATATACGATTATATTTATTACATTAAGCCAATATACCCATTTGAACCTGTTCGTAAATTAATATTAGATGTCAAATTGATTCTGGTTGAATCGAATTGAAAGGGAAATATTCAAATTCGATTGGATTTTTTTAAATTTCAATTGTTGGTTCGGAAACGTGATTTTTTTTCATTTTTGAACTGCATAGATTAAATCAGACTTTAGACCCCTTTGTCCCTCCTCTTCCACACAAAAAAAAACTTTTTTTTATCATATGGAAATTTTTTTTAAAAAAATTTTAAAGAAAAAAAAGTTTCTTACCGAGAAATTCGTTTGGATTTTCAAGGAAATTTTCAAAAACTGAATCAATCAACAGAACACCGAGTTTAATATAATTTTGTTTGTTTCTACAGTCGCGTTCTCAAATTTCTTACTTTACCATTCGATATAAAACTTTTTTCCTAATCTAAACTTTCACCTCAGATTTTTCCCAGTGATATCAAAAATTTTACATTTAAATAGAACAGTAAGGAAATTTTCTTTTTCGAGTCAAATATCATTTAACGATCAATTAATAAATGATTCATTGCGCCAACATTGCTCCAAAGTAATTTCCTTCTATGGACATTGCATCAAAAACATCGATCTAAAAAAATTACACAGCATTTGACGTATTTTATAAGATAAAATATCAAACTGGTGCAGTAGAATCCGATCGGAGAAAACATAAATAACCACTGATGCCAGAAGCGATCAATTTAATTGACTCAAGTCGTATTTATGTATAACTCTTGTAATATTACGACGATCCGGCGGACGGACGTTGGCCAATAGTGCAATGGGCTGACTGATCGATAAATGCATAATCTCGACGTAGTTTTAAGAAAAGTACTCCTGCAATCTGTAGAGAAAGTTCCTCCAAAATGTTTGAAAATATATCCGATAATCTCTATGAGTACCTCCTCTGTGTGGCTCAAGGAATGGCACAGAAAATTCTTATCTGATAGAAAACCTTAAAATTATGCAATATCTGGTTATAATAACTCAGATGGCACATAGCGACATAATAAAGTAATTAAAGAAATCACGAATCGAGATAGAGGAGCCTTAAGAATCTAACTATGTGCCAATCTATCTAATAATAACACAAAGATATCTTTTAAATATCTATTCTCCTACTTCCAATAGACTGTTAACTGCAAAGTATTCTAATAAATTATAATAATTTGTTTGCTATTTTAGGATCGAGCACGGAATTCATCCGAGCGACTGTCATCTACAACTACTCTGACCGTGAATATCGCAGATTCAGATGACCTGGATCCGTCATTTATCTACCGAGGATGCGTTCTTCTGGACGGAGCCTGTATCAATCCCGAGTATTCAGCATCGGTTCCCGCGGGCTCTCTTCAAGGTGTGCTCACCGTTTCTCCGGAACGAATTCAGGCTGTCGATCTGGACACGATCAGTTCGCCGATCAAGTACTCCTTCTTAAATGGAATGCCAGGCAACTACGGTGATTACTTTGAGATCGACGATCAGACGGGTGTTCTGAAGCAAATCAAAGCAGTCGATACTTCTACTGCCAAGAAATATGATATCATCGTTAAGGCCGAAGAGATATCAGAATCGAAACGTTTTACGACCGCAAAATTAGCGATCACCGTCAAGCCTGTCGATGCCAATCCACCCATCATTTCCGCATCAGATATCGAAGGCTATGTTGACGAGAATTCACCTGTCGGAACTAAGGTGTTAGATGAATTAGGCAAACCTATTGTCTTTCAAACGACCGATGCTGACCTCACAGAAGACGATCCGAAACCAGTTTATATCTACGAATTAACAACACCATCATTTAGTGTAACAAAAGATGGTGTTTTGGTAGTGAACGAGGAAGCTCTAGATCGTGATCCGCCGAGCCCCGGAAAGTTCACCTTTCAGGTAGTGGCCAGGGAAGGAAACACGAATGCCGCCAGTGCACCATTATCGGTCACTGTTCATCTCAAGGATGTTAACGATAATGCGCCCAAATTGCCTATGTTGCCGCCGATTTCGATAACAGCCGGTGATGGCCGAAGACCGGTCACCAAAGTTACTGCTGTCGATAACGACGAAGGTGAGAATGCTGTTGTCACCTACACAATTTACCACGTGTCGAATAACGGCGCAAATAAATTCAGTATTGATGAACGGACAGGTGAAATCGAAACAAGATCTAGGCTCTTGCCAAGTGAACAATACAGCATTACTGTTCAAGCATCAGATATTGGTGGACTTTATTCCCAAGCAATTGTTGAGGTTTCTGTCACACCTGGACCCAATACCAAACCACCGCGATTCTTGAAGCCCGTTTACGAAGTTCAGGTGAGTGAAGGAGCGGAAATCAATTCCACCGTCAATGTTGTAAAGGCCGAGGATCCAGAGAGTGATCCTGTCACGTATTCCATAATTTCCGGTAACGATCTTCGACAATTTTCGGTTGGCCAGGAAACGGGAGTTATCAGCGTGATTAGGAAATTAGACCGTGAGAGTTTAACGCGATACCAATTGCTTATAAAAGCAGAGGACAACGGGGGACTGTCGAGTAGCTCCACAGTTAATATCAAAGTCACCGATATTAACGATAAAAATCCAGAATTCGATGAATCCACACTGCCTTACGTTTTCAACGTAGACGAGGGCCTAGAGGACGCTTTCGTCGGAGTGGTCCATGCTACTGATGCTGATGAGGGAATCAATGCACAAATCACATACTCAATACCCATCGATATTCCGTTCAAAATTAATCCAGAATCTGGGGAAATTCGAACCAAAGTGAAGCTTGATTACGAACGACAAACCGAGTACAAATTTGTGGTCACTGCCAAAGATGGTGCTCCGGATGCGAGACTCGGAACCGCCAGTGTTACTGTCCAAGTGCGAGATTTACCCGATGAGGTCCCAAAGTTTACAGACTCGCGAATTGATGTTCGAATTCCAGAAAATGTTCCTGATCTGCTTGTTGCGACCGTTAATGCCACTGATCCTGACACTTTTAAACAGGTGAGCTGATTTTTCAAAAAATTTAAATTAAGACAATGGTTTTTATATTCTCATGCCTAGTCAGATTTTTAATAAAATTATGAACGAAAAATCAAAAGATTCCATGGGCTAATTTATTGATTGAAACCAAACTTTCACTGTGAGCACTAAATTTTGTTTGCCAGAACCAATTAGACCTGAAAATATGTCTGTTCGCGTATATCTTGAGAATCACTGGACCGATTCAGACAAAACTTTCAGGGGAGCTTACTAGCATTTAGGAGCAAGCCATAGATTAATCCAACGTCCCCTTTATTGGTTACTGCCTTTTCTGCTCCATTTTGAACTGTTAAAGTGATTTTTAAAGTTATGTCGAGGCCGTGGGCCGAGTAGTTTCCAGGGCTGAAAACCTTAGGAGAGGCGGACTGGAAAGCTGAAGCTAATGGTATCGCCATTACTATCAGATATAAAGGGGCGGGTTTAGTACTGAACTTACTTTTGATTTCATGAGCTCTAATTTTTGAAGCCCAAGTTTTTTTTCCAAGAAACATTTTTGTGACATCTCATAAGCCTTTCATGAAAAACACTATATTTTTTCTATTTCACAGATCACTTATGTGTTAAGAAAAGGTCCGGGAGATCTCTTCAAAGTTGACCCAAAAACTGGACAACTGAAAACCATTCGAGGCTTAGATTACGAAAAAGAGAAGCAATACGAATTGGTGATTGGAACAATCGAGAACGATGGCGATGGACCAGGAGACAACATTAAGATTATTGTGGAAGTGGACGACAGAAACGATATCCCACCGGTTTTCGTCTCGGTACCAGAACCAGTCACAGTGAACGACGACCAACCGATAGGAACCATGATTGGAGCAATGCCAGCAATCGATGCAGACGGAACTTCTCCTGGAAACGTGGTACGCTATGAAATGGTTGGCCGCGGAAAGGCTCTGAAATACTTCCAGGTGGATCCGGACACCGGAGCAATCCGGATTCGGGATGAACTACGGAAAGAGGACGACACCGAATATCAAATTGATGTTAGAGCCTATGATATGGGAGAACCACAATTGAGTTCGGTGGCCACGTTGCCTGTTTTTGTTAGACATTTGCTAACGGATCCAAATGAAGCTATCATGGAAGCTAAAATGGATGGTGGTGTCATTACAAACCCTGAATCTCTGGGACTCGCCTTCAGCGATGATAGCTACACCACTGGAGTACCAGAAACAACTGGGATAAATGCCACTATAAAACTTATCCAAATTATCAATTCGAAAAAGGCAACAAAAACGAATGCTGGATTTAAATGTGAAATCACCAAAGGAAATGACGATGGGTTATTTTCTGTTTCCTTGGAGGATCACGCCTGCGGAATTAGTTTGGTCAAACATTTGGACTTTGAAATGAAAACGTCTCATGATTTGGAAATCAAATTGGTTTCATACAAATATTTCGTGAATCCTCAGAAAAGCACAGCAAAAGTGAAAATTATTGTTCAGGATGAAAACGATAACGTACCGGAATTTGTGTTCAAACCAAGTTGGAGTCAACTGAAGAAAAATACGTTCTATGCTATTGTGAATCCTGATGCCGAAATCGACACTCCAGTACTCCAGGTAAAAGCTGTCGATAAGGATTCAGGAAAATTCGGAATGATCAAGTATAAAATCTTTGATGAAGAGGATAACAGTTTAGGCGATGAAGATCTGGTGAGTTCTTTGAAATACTTTCTTTATTCGTTAAAAAGTTATATAAAATTTACTTGCAATTTCAGCCGACATCTTACTTCTCCATGTCTGAAGATAGTGGAACCCTAAAAACCCAACGAGTCCTGCGAGACGTTAGGGAGTTCCCGTTGAAATTCTACGTGGAAGCCAGGGACAATAATGGAGAAGAGGAAAACTCGCAAAGAACACGAGCTAGAGTTGTTGTTAATCAAATTACAGATTCGAACAGATTAACTCTAGTATTCTCCGATTCATCACCAAACGAAATCCGTAGCCATTCGAACGAGTTGGAAGATCTCCTTTGGGAGAAGACCAACGGTCTGATAACTGGCATTGAGAGATTTAGCAACCGGAAGTCTTTAAATGAAAATGGAACTGTTGTCGAGAATCCTCAAGCCACGGATGTTTGGTTTTATGTTATTAGTCCGAATACTGAAACTATACTAACACGAAATGATAGTGAAATTAACACGAATCTTCTGGAACCAGCTGCTCAGTCAGAGATAAATTTTGCAGCTTCCGGAATAGCGAGGGCGACTGCTCAAGGAATTTTTGGTCCTGTGGAGCCAAGGCATCAAATTCAGAAGGTGAGTTAAATTAAAATAAATCCTTATTTAGGCCCGCGTTGCAAGTGACAAGAGTATCAGAATTGGGGTCAGAAATTTGGGTTCGAAAATAATTTTGCTCCGCTTACAAATTCTATTTCTCCTTTTCCTTCCCCCTTCCCCTCCCTCTGCCCTTCCTCCTTCCCCTTCCCTTCGTCCTTCCCTTCCCCCTATCTCCTCGCCCTTCTCTCTTCCGTTATTAAATAACCGTTTTTTTGTAATCAAATTTTCGGAAAAATATTCTATTTAAAATGCCGTTTTATATTTATTTTTTTCAGGTGAAAGCCGCTGTTGCCGTAAATGATGAAGTATTCCCTTACGCCCTGATCGCCATATCTGTGATAATCTTAGTCCTGGGAACAATTGGAATTATTTACATTTGCGTTTCGTGGTCAAAGTAATTTTTAACCACAATTTTTTTTTTCAAACAAACACTGAACAACTTTTTAAATTCAGGTACAAGAACTTTAAGCAACGCATGAGGCAATATTCAGCGCCATCGAGTCCAACCCGTTATGATCCCGTTATCATCGGATCCCAAAATGGCGACACCGCAGCGAACCTCAAGGAATATGAAACACAAGTTCTGGCAATGGCGGTACCTCCAGATGGTGATGATGAGCTCCGATTAGATTTTAGTGCAAAGAATCACGCTTTTAGTTTAGATAATGTCAGCTATATTACCCACAAGGAAAATGGCGGAAATTCCAGTCCAGCGAATTCAGAGGCGACAACCGCTACCACAGCAACTTTGCGACGGAACAACAACAATAATAATATTAACAACAATTCAAATAACAGTAATCGACAAAATACATTTAATCGGACATTAGAAATGAATCGCAATAATAATACCAACCCATTAGCTTATGGAAGTAACGGGACGTTACCAGGAACTTTAACTCTCGGTAGACTGAAGCAAAATTCAAATCACTATCAAAATGGCGGCTATAAATTGGACAGCATTGGTAGGAATTCTATGCAGACACAGGTCCCGAATAATGCCTACAGCACGCTAGGACGACGTGGAAATACTTTCAACCATAATCATGCAGCAAATGAATTGGTTACCAACACTTTGGGACGTAATAATCGATTTAATGATACACCAATCACCAATCCACTTTTTCAACGGTATTTATTTTGACTTTTTAGCAAAAAGAACTGGTGAATTTAATTAGAAAGTTTCGAATTTTTTTTTTTGTTTAGATCAAATGGAGATTTAAATCACGTCAGTGCAACTAATGAAAATGTAACATTTAGTAAGCGAGATTACGCCCAATTAGGATTTTCATATCTCAATGATTTGGACCGATCGGAGGTGGAAACAACAACGGAACTGTAAACTACAAGAAATATCTGTAGCACATTGTTCATTGGATAAATAAAAATATTTAGTCATTTTGCATTATAATTCGAAAAAACAGATGACTGTTTTGAAATTGTAATTTGTAGGACATAAGAAAAATTTAATTCCTAATTGACAGTATTGTGAATTTACCATTACAGTTATATCATACCAAATGCGTTTGCATGCCCAAGTGCTCAACGTTTGACCCTTTCGTGCGATCTTTTAAACTATTGCAAGAAAACTTTTTTTTAAGATTTTTTCAGGCGGTCAATTTTTGTGTGATATATTACACAAATTCGGCGAAAGGGTTAAAGACAATCAAACAAATTTAATCATTTTTTGTTTCTCTAAAGGTGCATTCTAATCTTTATTTTTCGTTATTTGTTTGGTTATGCAAATATAAACCTTTTTTACTAGGCAAAACGTCTAAATTTGTTTGGCTGTCTTTAAAAATTGGGCTATGCGAAAACGCAACGCAGTTGATTTGCCATGGCTCTAACTTTGTTAAATTGATTAGTAAAATTACTACTTTGGCAAAAAAAATGTAAAAAGTTTCAATTATTTTTTTCTGAATTCCAATGGTGTCAATTGGAGTTAATGCTGGACACATACTCATATTTGTGTTAATTTCAACATGTGTCAGGATGTATTACGATATGTGAAATTCAACACTACGAAATCTGAACATCCAGGAAAATGTGTCTTAATTATAGAAAATGTTTGTGTAAAAAATTTCCAGTACTGCCATCTTAGGCGCTTATGTAATATGTATATTAATTATTAATTTTTATTGTACTTATTTTTTTTTTAGTTTTTATCATATAATTTCTTAGTGGTTAATAAAAGCGTACACCATTTATTTTTAATTTAAAAAGTCAGCATTTACTGTAATTCAAATTGAAATTTTTTTTTGCACAAAAATCGCCATTTTTGTTAAACAGGGCACCAATCATGTAGTCCGACGCGTCTCTGTCTTTCGACTTCGACGCAGCTTTTAACTCTTGACTTCGCCATATCTGCAGCTTGAAATTTCGCGGAATCGTCACTATGAATCGAAACGTGATTCTGACCGTCATTCTAGGAAATTTGAAGCTGCTGATATGGCGAAGTCAAGAGTTAAAAGCTGCGTCGAAGTCGAAAGACAGAGACGCGTCGGAATACATGATTGGCGCCCAGTTCATATTATATATTCCAAGAAAATGTTGAAAACCCTAGAAAAGTGTTGAAGAGTTCGAAAAAAAAATTGAAAAATAATTGATGGAAAGGGAGATTTTTTTGTGCAAAAAAAAAAAAAAAAAAACAAAATCTAAACTTCGCTTTTATAGCTCATAACGTTTCCAAAAGTTTATGATTTGGATAAAATTTCGAGGTTTTCGCTAACTGTAATTAAACAGATGACAACAATCACAGATTTTCAAGGAAATATAATTACTAGATTAATTCTATGACAAAATTTTCGTTTTTGTTTTACATGGAGGTACGTGAATATAAATGTTACTATTATTACGCCATTAATATATCGAAAACACTTTGTTATGACTCGAAAAATTAAATTGTTTTATTATTAAGTATCGACTTTAATAGCATTTCGTATTAAAATCATATTAATATTATATATAGAGCAATATCCATTAAAACGTGTAAATAAAAACCAATATTTAAGTCATTAGATAAATAAGTTTGTGTGTTTAAAATGAATGATTAATTTTGAAGAACTAGAATCTTTTTTAATGTTGAAACTGAAAATATAAAATTTGCTGGCTATGGCAATTTTCCCCAGAAATAGTGATAACAAGATTTATTTGAAATTAAAATAATAAGAAACTGTAAATCTGCATTTTAAAATTAGATGCATTCGTCAGTAGTAACTTTATATAGCAATTAATAGGAAAGAAACACTATTAGACACAACGAAATAATTAATTTTAGCATTTAATGTAAATTTTGTTAAGTAGGATTTTTTTATGATATATTATATTTTTTTACATTGTTCTGAAATAAGCAATTGTTATGTAAAATTATTGTCTTTTAAAATTTTTTTATTATAAATTTTTAGTACTGAAGACAAAAAATAAAGAATGTTTTTGTATATTTATTTCAAAATAAAAAAACCAAAAATAAAAACCAGTTGTTTTTTATAAAAATTGGAAAAAAATAAATTCATGACCAGAACCCATGTTGCCCGTCAAACCGGGACAAATCTTTATATCGAAGAAGATAGCGCAGATACTAAACACGAACGCAGGAAAAATGAAAATAAATAAATCTTTAATGTCGAAAAGGTTAATCAGCTTTTATTTAACTTGCTTTTTATTGTGTTTGTCTGTTAAGCAGGGTTTATACACGGCAAGTAACTCGCGGTAAGTAAAGAGAGGCAAGTAGTTTGCTTAGTTTACACGTTTCAAGTAAATCATTTCAAGTAGAATGACAGCCGAAGGAAAACATAACCTAAAATTTTCTGAGAAAAAATATTACGACTCTTTTTTGTAGAAAAATTTGCGAATTTCGACCTAAAACTGTTTGTTGCCGACGAGTTTTTTATACCCGTGTCGATTTTTCCTTAAAATGTTACAACGTTCTCTGGCAAAACAGCAAATATAAAATGAACCGAAACACACACACATAAAACCACCTCTTGTGTACACGGTTCCATGTTCTTGCATTGGTTTTTACTTGCCACAAAAATAGAATGGCTTTCTATTATTTTCGAGAGAGCGTCAAGTATTCTCACACATATGCGAGCGTCGCACACTAGGTCAAATCGCGTGTATTTACGTCTACTTGCCGCAAGTTACTTGTCTCGTCTAAACCGAGCTTTACGGTCAAATCTTGTAATTTAACGCTAAACCACTTCGGGTCATCCGATTGGCTTGAAATCTTTACAATACAGGGTAAGGTGCGGATAGATGCCCCGAACCGGGAATCTGGTAAACTAAACTATCTAGAGCGGATGCTAATTACTGAATATAAAACCCACACCGATCCTAGTACAAAATTCAAACAAGAAGAATGCCGATGAACTTTATGATAGCTTTTTATACCCGTATGGTGAAACCATATTAACATATATTAACTTTGCCTTACCGTTTGTAACGCCAAGATCCCAGTGTGTTTAGAATGATAAAAAAAAGTTGAATTTAGCATGTCCGTCCGTCCGTCCGTCTGTCCGTCTGTCCGTCTGTGCGTCTGTGGCGCGGATTGCGGGCGCACGGATTGAGCTAGAGACTTGAAATTTTGCGCAGATTGGTTTTTCGCAAAATGCAAGGCTACTTTCGTTAATGGGCAAAAATGGACCATCAGGGGGGCCCCCATACGAATGAAAACGATCTTTGCAAATATCTCAAAAACGGTGCATCTTATCAAAAAAGGCCAAGAACAAAAGTTATTTAGGATATGATTCTACACAAATCTCCCAAACATTAAAATCCGATTGGAATAAATTTTAAAAAATCTTATTGGAAAGTTTGACTTTAAAGTGGAATTTTGATACGAATATCACCATACGGGTCTCTAATGATTGCCAGATTGGCAATTATAGCTTTTGTTATGTTTATAAAATTAAATTGTTGTTGCTACAATTTAATTTTATAATAGTTGAATATGTTTCGCGCTGTAAAAAAAATTTATGTGATAACTAATTTTAAGAGTAATTTCCATTTCTTGGTTTTGCTTACGTTAAATAAATAGTAACTGAGTTAATCTAATTGTCGGTTTAAATAGTTGTGAAGTGGGATTAAAAAAATCTAAAATTTTGGGTACGAATAGTTGCTCATTTAGTTTTAATTTTAATATAGATGGATATCATATAGAAATTGGAATAATATAATAAATTCTTTGCTAAAATATAACATTTTACTGACCGCCATTCGCAGTTTGGATAGATAAAACCGCGAAAGTGGCTGCGGACGAAGTAGAGTCTAAGATGATGGAGTCAAGAAATAGCTTAAGCATTCGGTCGTCTATTTTCCACACCATTCAATTTGTTGTGCTGTGTTCATTCTAATATTCTTGAATTATGTTGAGAGATTTAATTTTCAAAAAATCTCAATAAATCTGTGGCAATAAGTCATAGGAGCATTTGGGAAGTCGATTTTGGGATCAAGATAAAAAGATCTGTATTTACTTTAATAGACAGAGCAACTAGGCTTAGCCAAAAAACAGACTTAGGCCCCTATGACTTGTTGCCACAGAAATAATGCTCATTTTTATACCCAAGGCATCTATTCGTACTTACTGGCAGTGTTGGGGCCAGATAATTATTTTTTTATCTAGATAAAGATAAAGATAACATTTTTTTTATCTAGATGATTATCTAGATAATTATTATCTAGATAACCCCAACACTGCTTACTGGGGCAACTAAAAATCGATCATTTTCATTTTCCCCATTGTTTTTTCACTCCAGGGTTCTAAAATTTGGCGGGAATATAATTAAACGATGAAACCATCTTCTAAATTTAAAATTTTATAGGTATTTGGAAAAATGAGAATTTCATTACCTTTTCCGAAAAAATCCGTAAAATAAAATTTAAGTAATTTGTTTGCTGGACCCTTTTTTCAATTTCAAAAGATCTGAAACTTTTTTTACGGAAAAATGCGGTATTTCCAAGTCAAACGTTACATTTTTGTATAAACCAAGTCTGGTTTGAGTCTTGGAAAAAAAGAAAAAAAAAACAATTTGCTGTCAAAAAATTTCAGAAGTGAAGTTTTTTTAGTCTTCTCCCCGGTAAGTGTTGCTTTTATTTTATCCACGAGTCTTATTATCTTGATTACGTTTCTAATTGATTAAACAAAAACATAAACAAGCTGATTAGCTTTGACTAAAACTAGCAACATTTCCCGGTGAATCGTCAGAATTATTGATTTTGCAAAACGTGATCAGCGGAAAATTTTTATTCCAGTATTTTTTTGAATAACTTAATTATTTGCTGATTTTGAACGTTAGTTTTAGTTAAACATTACAGTTCCTTAACTTCGGGTTTAAAATACATTAAAATCTTATCATAAATAAATAAAAGATTCATTAGTAAAAAAAAGGTTTTTCTAGACAAAAAAAAAATCTCCCTGAAAATGGCTAAACTGGATGAGAAAATTGGCTTCATAGCTGGAGGCAACATGGCTTTTGCGATTGGTTCTGGCCTCATAAATCGAGGAATAGTTAAGGCTGGTCAAGTAATGGTGTCCGGGCCGAATGTTGAGAACTTGGAACGTTGGAGGGTCCTTGGCGCCTCCGTTACAGAAGAAAACTCTGAGGTAAACAACTTACATAACAATGCAGTTCTCGTGTAATCAAACTGATATCAAAATAATCTTTTAGGTCGTGGAGAAGTCAGACATAATTTTCATTTGCGTAAAACCCCACATTCTGGAACCATGTTCCGAGCAATTGAAGGCGAACTACGTGCCATCGTCTAGGGATAAAGACAAGTTATTTGTCTCGGTTTTGGCTGGAGTGAATTTGGAGAAGTTGGAAAAGGTAAATGACATGATTTCGTTGAAATTTCCATCATAAATATGTCTTTTGTAGGCCTTTAGTTTTATAAAGAGCTTAAAAATGATTAGGACGATGCCAAACACATCGATGCAAATTGGAGAAGGCTGCACCGTTTACACTCCCGGGTCGTACATTACTCAACAGGACCTCGAAAAGATTCATTTGATGTTGAACACTTTGGGAATAGCTCAACAGGTAATAATATTTTCCGGTTTATCCAAACAATCATAAAATTCTTGGAAGAAACTAAACTTAAATAACCAACACACCTTCAAAAAGGTCCCTGAGACAATGATCGATGGCATCTCTGCAATAGCCGGATGTGGTCCAGCTTATGTTTATACAATTATTGAGGCACTGGCAGATGGAGGAGTCAAACAGGGCATCCCGCGACAAATGGCGATTCAATTCGCCGCACAGACTTTACTTGGAGCAGCTAAAACGGTTTTGTTGACAGGAAAGCATCCAGCTGTGCTAAGGGATGAGGTAAGTATCGTAAATTGCTTGTTTCGTGCTAAAAGTATTGAAATTCCCTTTGTTAAGGTTTGCTCTCCGGGCGGATCGACAATATGTGGAGTACATGAATTGGAAAAGGGTGGTTTGAGGTAAATTCACATTCAGCCGACTGTGATTTTCCTCTATTGAATTTATTCTATTCTTTATTTCCAGGGCAACATTAATAAACGCAGTGGAAAAGGCAGCTCAACGTTCCAGTGAGTTAGGCAAGAAGTAATTGACAATTTTTTTTAAATAAATTTTGAACCAACAAAAAATTTTCTCTTAATTTGTAATAATAAATACTTAAAAGCATTCTTAAAACAATTTTTTTTTATCATTTTCTTCGAATGCATTGAAAACTAATTTTCAAGATAACTGAAATCAATTGGAAATCAAGTAAAAACCAAAAACAAAAGAACCACAATCGCCAGGAACAATCAAAACCACTGTATGATAATTTCAGGCCGAATTTTGATAGAAACTTTTCCATTTTTAAGGGGGAAGGGGAGTATAAATGCTCCGATTGAATTTTGATGTATGGAAAAGTTATGTAAAATCATATTCTAATCAGTTTTTATCTCTATAACTTTTTTTTTGATTTCACGCACCTTTTCCAAGAAAATCACAAACAATCTTTCAGTTTTATGGCGCTTCCCTTATCAAGCAAATTCGTAGCTAAATAATTGGCTTAATGGTGGAGATTCAGGAAATTCTTCCCAGCCTTTCTTTAGTTGACTGGTAACAAACAAACAAACCAGAATTGAAATTTTAATAAATGTGATCTTTAAACATAAAAAAAAATCATTTGAATATACATATAGACATAAGTAACTGTTATTAAAAATAATCACTTAAAATGTGATAATTTTATTGCTCATCCTTCTTGCTAACATATTCAACACATCTCGATGGATCCGTTGGGAAATATTCCTGGCATTTCGTCATCAGCCGCTTTAATCCCTGAATGTATTTCCGCTGGGTTTCATCGTTCATCACATGCGCCACATTCTTCGAAAAGATCTTTTCACGTCCGGTACGCGCATGAATACCAACCATAGTGACCCCAATGGGCCATGGAGCGTTGCCGATTGCCATCTCCAAATACGCATCACTGGCCGCTATGTAATTTCTATTCAACAAATGCTTTGTGATGTCCCTCAGACTATCTAGAATATCCTCGGGCAATGTTTTATGCTTTAATTTCCGAAACAGTGGCTTCATGTACTCTTTTGTCTGAGTGAATATCACACGCGCCATCTTCACTTTTGTTGTCATTTTCTCATCTGCTGAGTACGACTTAACCTGATCCTGCCACAGTTTCAGAATGAATTGCAGTAACGTGGTTATGGTTTGCATATCGTTATCTTTGTTGCCTCTGCCGATATTCTGAGCCATTTCTTGTATGGTGTCGTACGTCACGGAATCATCTACTGTGAATTCTTCACGTTTCTTTTCAGGGTTCTTGTTGGGAGTCACCGAGGACAGGATTTCGTTTAAGTAGGCTTGATCCACCTGTTCCAGAGCCTGTTGGAAGTCATTCCGGAAACCGCGATTACTTTCTGGTTGTGAAATCTCGCACAGGCGGAGCCGACGGAAGGCTACGTTTTCAGATTCACCGAAGAGCAAAATTGGCTCGCCTCGTTCGCGTAGTCTCCGAATTACTTCTTGGCGGGGTAGACTCGATTGCTCGTCATTGTCGATTTCTGATGATTTCTCTGTAATTTCATTCAAACATTTCATGAATTCCGTCAATTTGGACATTTTCAATACTCCCTTACCTGTTGGATTTGCCACTGCAGCCTTTTGTGTTTCAACGATTTTGTGGCCAAATTTTTTCAAAACTTCCGCATTTTGTTGGGCAATTAGTTCTCCTCGTTTGAAGTATTTCTTCTTTGCGTCCTGTAATTAAAAAGTGTTTTAGCATTCTAGGAGAAACATTAATTAATAGCAAAGCGTTGGTCCGAATAAAAAAATAAAACCAAAAATAAAAGAGCATAGGAAGCGAGCAGCTGATTGCTTGTGCCACAACTGAGTGTTGCTGTCTGAACACAGTGAGAAAAGCATAGCCCTTGATTCAGGTCTCTTGTTATATTTTTAAAATCTTTGTTAATACACACCACTAAGTTCCTTTCCTCCAAAAGTTTCCGTTTTCTAGCGATTTCTGCCCTCAGGATGTCCATTTTTGTTACGAATGCGAATGTCAAAATAAAGAAATGTCAAAAACGAGGCATGTCAGATGTGCGAGAATTTCCTGAATTAATTAAAGTGATAAAAGAATTTATTTCTTATGTGTAGCATGTTAGTGGTTTTCGTATAATGTGGGAAACCAGAATTTCAAAAAAATTAAAGGGTATAGAAGATTTATTTAGCTATTATTTACTACCCATTATCAATTCAGTGATTTAAAAATGCAATTCAATATTTTTTTTGTCTGGCAATGCTATTTTATTCTGTTTTGCTTCACTCTAAGGACGTACCTAGATGATCAATCCTTTTAAAAATCTTGTCAAAGATCTTTGACATAATTTTAATAAAAAAATTTGATGGCCAAAAAGACATCTAGTTTCGCTTTCTGCCTACGATTAGTGACCGGTCCAGAGTCACAACTCGGTCACAAGAGCGAGGTTAATCACAACTCGTGACTTTTTGGTATTCTGAACGTTCAGTCACAATTATTGTCAAAGTTCTGACCGTCTCATGAGCAAATCACAATAGAAAAACAACAAATAAATACTCTTTCATTCACTATTTAATTGAATAAGGTATTCTGAAAGTACGACGGAGACAATTTTTGGTCATTTGACTATTTGACGACGATTTTTTGTCATTTGACTAATTAAATATTCCTATTTGACATATATGCCGAAATTCTTCAAAAAATTTATACAAATTTTGTCAAATTTAATTGAATTGGGCATTGACTAGTAAAATTAATTAGTAAATTAAATTTGAATAGTAAATTAAAGCATCTAAACGCTGCCTTACACGATTTGAGAAGGTGTCATTTGATTCTCTTAATCGTCGCCTTTAGCGCTAGTAGCTACGACTTTTATAAATTATTTGGGTGATTTTATAATTCCGAATTTTTCTTCAAACATACTCCAAAACAACCAGGTAAGAACGAAACATTAAACCTAGCAAATTAATTAATTTGCCATTTCATTTGAAGAACTGAAAAGATGCCTAAGAAAATGGGAGAGAACACCAAGTCTATGGAAGCCCGAGAACGCAAACAGGCGGTAAAGAAGGCGGCCCACGAAAAGGCAGAAAAAGAAAAGCAAGACCAACTTTGGGCAGACGACGACAAATCCCTGGCAAAGAAGAAGACTCGCAAGGAGGAAGAGGAACGCAAAAAGGTTGAACAGGCCCGCCGGAAAGCCGAGTCAAAGGCGTTGCTGGACCAAGAGATGTCCTCAATAAAAACCGGTGCCAAACCATCCATTCAAAAAGTCACTCGACAGCAAATCCAGCAGGAGGTCGAGAAACGCAACAAAAACATTGAGGCGATCAACACGCCCAAGTTGCCACCCAAGGTTGTCCAGCAGGATCCATTGGAAGAAAATCTTAATCGCGCAATGGCTGATACGATTGTCGCTACCAACGTGGATGAAGCTTTGGCTGCATTAAAGTACGTTTAAATTAATCACATTATTAATGAAATATACCAAAAATATCTGAACTTTCTTCCAGGGTCGATGATGCAGACGACAAACATCCTGAAAGACGAATGAGAGCCGCCTTCAAGGCGTTTGAAACGGAAAACCTGCCTCGAATCAAAGCCGAGAATCCAACGCTGCGAATGTCGCAATGGAAGCAAATACTAACGAAAGAATGGAATAAATCGCCGGAGAATCCAATGAATAATCGCGTATGAGAAACAATTTGGCTGTGATAAGCGCGAGAGCATCAAGACCAAGTCTTCAACGTAACAAGAAAAACATCAAATATCAAAGTCAAATAATTGTAAATCAATTGATTTAAGATTTTTTTTAAATGATTTTTTATTTAAATTATTGTAACTAGGGCATTTTTATGCAATAAATTTTTTGTTTTACGCAAATCAATTTTTAATATATTCAAATATAATAAAAACTACGATTATCAGGCAGTCGTCAAATATTGTATATGTCGTGATTCTAAAATATCAAATAAACTAATTTTGATCAAAATCGTCTAACTAAACTTTTTAAAACTGGTTCCTCAAAATTTTAATGTATGAAACACTTATGCGAAATTGTTTTTTCACATACGATCTTGTTTTTATAACTCACGTTTTAAGATATATCAGTTGACAGTTTTAAAATCTTAGAAAAATGTGATTGGTGAATGTTTATATTTAATTCGTGAGTTAAAAGTTTAAAATACCGTTTAAAATAACGAACAAAAGAGAAATTTTACCACGTTATATTTTACTGAGATCTTAAAACTGCACCGGTGAAATATTTTAAAATGTGGTTATCAAGTTTTGGTAAATTTCCACTGAACTTTTTCGATACCATGTACCGTTTTCGAGAAAATGACAGAAAACTCCTTGATATCTTTGGGGAAGTGGGAAGGAGTAATCTGATTGAATATATGAGTAAGTTTTGTAAAATTTAATTGTGAATACTTTTGTCTCAGCGATTTTTTCAGAATGAGTTGCCGTTTTCGAGAAAATCGCAAAAACGGTTTCGTTTGTATGAGGGAGGGAAAAGACGTTGTCCGATTCTGTCCGCTTACGAACTCGACAATAAACAGGAAGTGGATAGGGGGTTAGTTTTTTAAAACATTGACTTTTTCCATGAAGTCTGCCCGTTAGTAAGAAATGTCACTCTGGGGGTAGGTGATCACGAATCTGGTGTTAGAATTTCAAAATGCAAAACGACAGGTTCTGTAACAATAACGAAAATATCCTTTTTCTCATTATAGCTGGAATGGAAATACTGAAGGAAAAAAGTTTTTTTTCTAAAGTTTTTAAACTATTTCTGGTTTTTTTTTTGTGCAAAAAACTTTAACCCGGCAACAACGGGTATGCAAGCTAGTAGGTTGGCACTCGAGTATATTTCCCTGTAAAACAACTTTTAATAAAATAAAAGAATCCAGCAACTTTACACGACATGATAATGTATTTAAATAAATAAATTACATGAATTTCAAATGAGAGCTAAAAATTAAAATAATATTGCCTTACTATCTAAGTATTTATTATTATGATATTTTCACACGGGTGCATATATACGTATAATGCCATTCACGGCTAATACACTAAAATATCTTAAACATTAAAAATAATAAAACATAAAAAAACAATTTCAATTTTATGCATGCATAAAAACTTCAGTGATTCAAGAGTCTACTGTGAAAAAGTCTGTTGATCACAAAATTTCCCTTATTGTGCTTCAGTCGAATTAGTTTTTCAAATTAGACTCCCAAAAACTGTTCAATCTTATAATTAAAATTACGTAAATCTTAAAATGCTCTAAATTTTTATTGGATTTTTTCTGTTTTTTCAATAAAAATTATTAACTTTTGCTAACTGTTGGTTCATCGTCGTCCTCGAAGTCTTCGTCATCACCGAATAGAAGCGATTCTATGCTAGCTTCCAGTCTTGACTTGGTCCTTTTTGGCTTTTCAGTAGACGTTGTTGTCGTAGTTGAAATAGTGGTTGCGGTTTTCGAAGGACTAAGAGTTGATGGTGCTAGCGAGGTTGAATTGAAAGGATTCGCAGTAGTCGTCGAAGGAGGCGTTGCTGTGGTAATGCTCAGGTCAGAGTATCGATCTTCCCCGGATCCTGCGGTTTTATAATCTGGTGGATAGATCGGTTTGAATCCGCCCTGCAAATCCGGGGTGAACCTATCGGATTCGAATTTCTTCGTGCTGGACTCGTGAGACTCCTCCAGATTTTGGGTTTCCTTGGTATCAGCACGGTTGATGCTGTTCTTCTCGAATACGGTTTGCTCCGTAGATGAAGGAATCACTGCCCAACCATTTTGAGCGCTGGTTATTCCCGATAGACTCATGCTGGGATAAAATGGTGCCATGAAGTCCTTCTCGTAGTATTGCCCTCGTGAATCTGAAGACTCATCATTGAAGCTCGATTCTGTTTGAGTTCCGCGAATCTCCGAAATTACGGCGTTTGCCACATTGGGCTTTGAGTATTGTCCATCTGAATGGTAAGCGGCGTAGTAAGGACTCGGTTCCGTTGGAGTGTAGGCAATCGCAATCGGAATATCGGTCTTTCGGTCGACATCGTCACTGCTATAGATGTTACCCCTGTTCACAACTCTTGGAGAAAGGTTCATAATTTCCTGATCGTAACGGTTAATATCATGCTGCTTGCTTAGTTCAGCGAAAGTTGGATCTGGTTTTTCTAACGGGTATGGGAAATTCGCTTTCGGTGGGCTTTGGGGTTTGTTGCGGACCATTAGAATTGGTTCCTGGGGCTGATCTCTCACAACGGAGAAGGGTGTGTTCTGATAGTCTGCAGTAGCAGCCATTGAGTTGATGTCCGCTGGTGGTACTGGAGGCTGTTCGCCTCGTTGTCCAATTACCACAGATTCGTCTAAATCTAGAGGGCCTCCAACGTCCATTTGCATTGGGGAGGACTTTACCGGGTATACAACGTAGACAGGAGATTGTCCAGGGGCTGGAAGTAAAAGAAAGTTAATTGGTTTTTTGACACGACAAAATATTTCGAATCTTAAAAAAACGTATCCTGATTATATGAAGTGGTCTCTTGAAGGATTCATTTTAAAATTTCCCCACGAAATGACGCTTGGTTTCACTGGCCAAAGTTTTTGTTTGGAGGCATTCTGCCTTTCAGTGAACACCAGATCAAAATTACTACAACGATTCAAGAGATAACACGAGAAGGGTTCAATTTGAAGCACCCAATTTTATACAACAGACACATAAAAAAGCTACAGGATCCACAAAAAATCCTTTCGACTTTACAAACGTGAGGAATGATTTTTTTTTTAAAGCAGATCCTTACCAATTTGCTGCGAAGTCAGCGGCGGGGGCGGGACATCAACTATATTCGGTTGATTGTTAGGAATTGCTAATGGTTTCTTCTGACTCTGAAGCATCTGCAGGGTTACAACTGGCTCGAGTTTGTTCGGTTCTGATTCCTGATTGAGCATCAATTTTGGAGGTGTGTTAACAACGAAATCGTCCTCTTCGAAGGCGGGTAATCTTTCTGGCTGAACCTCCAAATCAGGCATTTGGAACGCTTCCACATTCTGAGCAGAATTCACATGTCGTTCCGAGGAGAAGTTCTCAACGAAGCGACCAGGCGGAGGTTGGTTGACCAAATGTACCGCAAGTTGTTGGGGATGCTGTTGGGAAAGCTGTTGGGGATGTTGGGAAAGCTGTTGGGGATGTTGCTGCTTTAGATACATTCTTTCGAAAATCTGTGGTGGAGGTCCGGGGGGCAAGCCGTGAATTGATGGAGGAGGCACTTTGTACACGCGTCGGTTGTTTTCCATTGGTTCGGGGTATTTCTTGTACCGATGTCCAATCGGAGTGCGTCTATGTTGGAATGGGGGTGGCATAGGCGGTCGATTGTGGTACGGGCCATTCGGGTGGTTCATTCTAATGTTCCCCGGTTCCTTGTTGAATGCTGGGTGGCCACTGGAAACTTTTGCGTTCGGTCGGAATTGCGGAAGGATGTTTGGAAGTGGCCTATCTGAAGGTAGTCGATGTGGTCCTGGGTGAGGTTTACGCGTTAGTTCGTTATGTAGGTGGTGCGATGGTGGTCTCGGCGGAAGTGGTGGAGTCAAGTCTTCAGGAAGCTGTGGGAAGTTCTGCGAATAATAAAATATAGAAAATTAAAATTAATCCTTTTTTTTAAATCAATTTGGGTTGGTACTCACAACTTTATTTTGCAGTTGTTGCTGATTCAACGTCAGAACCTCCTGTTTTTGCCCCAAGTTTTCTTCGGGTCTCGGCTCCGCCATAAAAACGACTTTATTGAAGTTTTCTTTCATCACTGGCTGTTTATCCCCGTAATCGTTCTTTGGGAATGACACGCTCTGCATTTGAATGTGTGGCAGAGCAACGGGTGCTGAATGACCGTTAACGGGACTTCCCTGTTCATTTACAAAGTCCTCACTCGGGAATCTTATATTGCTGGATACATAAAGCTCCTGCGTCTGCTGTTCACTGCTACTTGGGATAAATGTCTGTTGCTGGAAGTTTGGTGGATGTTCTGCACTAGAATCCACACCAGGTGGCCTTTGGGGTTGCCCTACCGATGAAATTGCCTCATTGATAACGGTTCCATATTGGATCCTTTGGCCATTACCGAATGCCGGCACTTGTTCCTTTACCGCAGTTCCAACATATTGACCGGTGCCGACTGTTTGTTGACTACCTAATACAAAAGTAGCCGAACTCTGTTCCGGTGAGATGACGACGTTGTTCATACTGGGAACTGGCCCGTAACCCATGACATTCATATTTGGCTGCTGAACTTCATAGCGGACGTATTCGTTGGCGTACTGTTGCGGAACTACCGGGGGTGGTGCTTCGCTGGTAGGACCGAAGTTTAGTAGTTGGGGTTGCCATGTAGATGTCGGTATATTTGCAAAACTTGGGGCAGTTGGAGGTCCTTCTTTTAATGGAGCTTCAGGTTTTCTGAGGGAAAATGGCGCTGGTTGCGAGGGAAGGATCGGCTGCATGAGATCTCCTTGGGAAGTAAATCCTTGCTCGCCCGATGCATAAGACATGTCTTCTTCGGATAGAGAATTAAAGATCTCCGCCAGTGACATCGAGTTGGGGTCCTTTTTCTGTCCCACGGTGTTATAAACGTCTGCAGGATCCATTATGGAAACTGGAGAGTTTGGTCTAGCGACTGGCGCTTGGGTTACTACAGTTGGGAAGAATTGTGGGGTGGTTGAAGTAAATGCGGTAGGAGATGATGGCCTAAATGTTGTTGTTGTTGGTGGAGGCTTAGTTGTAGTTGTTGTAGTTGTGGTGGTAGTTGAACTGGTAGCTGGTAGTCGCGTAGTTGATCTTGCAGTGGTAGTTAATGGAAGAACCGAAGTTAAAATTGGGGGTGGTTTTGTCGTTGGGACCAGTTTAACAGTCGTAGTTGTCCTTTGCGTGGTAGTTGGAGTTATTTTTTTAGTCGAACTGAATTTCTGCTTGGTGACTTTGTCATCAAATTCAAATCCAAGTGGTTTCGAGGATGTAACGATGGCCAATGAAGGTTTCGGGGTAACTTCACCCCCGATTTTTCCAACATTTGATTTATGGCTCGTAACGTAGAATGATGAGCCCGTAGTTGCAGTTGAAAAGTTCTTATGATTCGACATGAAATTTTTATTATTTCCCTGGTATTTCAAGTTGGCATATGAACTAGAAACGAGTGGATACACGAATTTTGAAGAGGAATATTTCACTGGAAGATTAAGGAAATCATGGAAATTTGGTTGAACGCTGTTTAGGACGAGATTCTTTTCCTTTTGATCGATAACTTCATTCACTTCCGGCTCAATCCCAGCTGGTTTCTTCGAACTAAAATCCAATTGTCCAGAAACGGGATCCTTGTCGAGATAAAATGGCTTTCCTTCGTTGAAAATTTGTTTCGGTAGAACATAATTGCCGGGGAAAAAATCATCTTCACCCGATGCCGATGATGATAATGAGCTTTCTTCGGGTAAATCACCATATTTACTTTCACTAGAAACTGCAGCAGCCGACGACAAACCGATGGTGGCGATGATCAAAAGGCCACCGAGTGTTAAATGTTTTATTCGAAGACTGGACATTTTCTTTATCTACAATTAAAAAAAATTAATCTTTTAGTATCTATCGGTTTTTTTTGTTTATTATTATTTCTCTTTTATTTAAAATTCTAATTAATAATTATAAACCCGAAAGAAGCTTGTCTGCCATTCATAAATTGAATAAATTTTATAGTTTTCTAGGTCATACTTTCTTAACGATGACAAATTATATTTGAATAAGAAATTTTTTAAATATTTTCTCATTTGGCATTTTGCTTATTTAAAAAATAATTCACAGTTCAAGTCCGTAAGTATATAGAAAGAAATACTTTTTGGGGCAATGGACACATTGTGTTCGGTTGATAAGTAAACTCGGTGAACGCCTACTAAAAAGTGGTTACTTTGGTATGAGACCCAATTACTCCATTTTTTCTCTCTTATAACTGCTGCGGTCGAGGTCGTAATAACTGATTTATGACTTCAAGTTCTAAACGTGTTAATTGTTTTACTTTTCATCATTTTTGGGTTACATTTAATTTGTTCAGCTAACGATATATGCGATGCGAAATGCTTTGCCACAATATAAATTTTTATGCAGTAACCACAATCAGTTACGAAGATTATACAAGAGAAAGTTTTAAGCAAAGATCTACGGATAGGAAGTTGAATATTGTGGTATGTATTATGCCGGTTAGTTTATTACTAGCGATATGATGTGGTTTCTGATAAGAATGATGGTAATTAGGTATGTAAAATCTCCACTTTACATATTTTGGCCGTTTGAGGGAATTGTGGAGTAGACAAAACGGTATGAAATTGCGTCATTTGCTTAGATTTGAAGATGAGAAGAATAATGAAAAATGTTATGTTAGATTTTTTTTTACCACCACATCGTGATAATTACACTTTACACAGCAGGTGAGAAAATTGTAAATACAAGCAATTCATCAAACTAGACAGAATTAATTGGAATTTTCGCATATTGAATAATATGTTATGTGAAAGAACTTCATTTGTTTTTCTTTTCAAGTTTTATGTAGGTTTTTGTAAATTTTTTTCTAGAACTTTGTGTGCATATATTTTTTTTTAAATCGTCAAATCACCAAAAATCAATTTTTTTTGCCGAAATTCGCAAAAAGCAAAGTTTTGTAGTAAAAAATACTCTTGAAAATATACTACGATGACATTCATCTGCAATATTTAAAGTTACGGAAAAAGCATAAGAAAAGCTACAATTGCCAGAGGCCAATCGTCAAATACTGTGCATGATAACAGACAAAATTTTTTTTTAAATCCATTTGTGTGGAAGACGGGGAAAGGAGTGGTCCGATTGGATTTTTATGTATGGATGAGTTATGTAAAATCCTATTCGAAATACATTTTACCTTTATAAATTTCTCAATATCACTCACCGTTTTCGGGAAAATTGTAAAAAACTGTTTCGTTTGTAGGGGGGAGGGGGGAAAGAATGATCCAATTTTGCCTATTCAAGAACTTAGCTTTGCTATTTACGAGAAACGTAACTGTACAAAATTTCCGATTTCTAGCTCAATCCTTTCGATAGTTGTGGTGTTCACGGACGGACAGACAGACAGCCGGACAGACAGACAGACGGACGAACATGCGAAAATCAAAATCTTTTGTCATTCTGAACACCCTAGTGTAGTTCATTTTTGTGTCCGATGATTGGTTTGATGCGTTACAAACCTTATACTAATTCTAATACTCCTATATGATAAAAAATTTAAAAGGGTCAAGAAATTCAAATAATCGCAGAAACTTCAATTATGAGGAATAGCAGCGGGAGAATTTGACGAAACCCGGGCACCAATCATGTATTCCGACGCGTCTCTGTCTTTCGACTTTGACGCAACTTTTAACTTTTGACTTCGCCATATCTGGAGATTCAAATATCCTGGAGTGACAATCAGAATCACGTTTCGATTCATAGTGACGATTCCGCGAAATTTCAAGCTGCAGATATGGCGAAGTCAAGAGTTAAAAGCTGCGTCGAAGTCGAAAGACAGAGACGCGTCGGAATACATGATTGCTGCCCCGGTTAATGTTATTACAAGTCTAAGATCAGTCTAAAAACAAAATCTAAGTTCAGTGGCGAAATTTTTATATATATATAATCAGGGTGGCCATATATTTTCGAGTTCGAATCCGGGACAAAAAAGTACGAAACAAAACAAAGTGACGTGTGCCGAAAAACTAATGTTATACGTCTTATTATTACTAATGTTATACGTCCTAATTTTTTTCTAAAGTAAGAAAGTAAGTGAATTTTTCGTATCTCTTTCGGTGGGATTTATTTTTATAAAACACAACAGAAGTTGCGTCTCAGGCAAAATTTTTAGAGAGAACGAAATCAGAGAATAAATTTTATAATAAACTGCGCCGCAGGCAATTTTTGTTTCTAAACAAATACACGATGGAAGTCAAAAGTTTTGAAAAAACTGCACTGTGGGCGAAAATTCTTGCATTTAAGACTAAATCGAATAATTTGGGACAAAAATTTAGATTCCGGGACAACATGCGGCTAAAGCTCCCAGTAAACCCCCCAGAAAAAGTTTCATACAAAGTTTAGGGACCCCTGGAGGGGGCAAGGGGGCGAGCGACGGCTAAAAATACCAATTTTAGATAGGGGGTTGGTTCTCTCTACCCCTCCCTATACACGAAAAATCTGTAGCGCCATTGTAGCTAAACTGAACTCTTGCCCAACATGCCTACGTCCGGGACCGTCCCGCCGAATCCGGGACGTATGTTCACCCTATATAAAATAAATTTTATCAGTTATATTTTCAGCTAATAAAAGAAAATTATTCAATTGGACTAGCGCGAAATTCCCGTTGGCGAGAAACTCCAATTATTATGTATTCACAGCACGTTTATTTACCAACTTATGGAATTTCGCTACAACATTGAAAGGGTCTTGAAAGAAATTTTTCTACAGATCATCTCCGGTCAATGGCCTTGGCGTACAATGCAAACTTTTCACCAGTGCAATCGCCAAAAAACAGTTTCATATTTTTCTTATTTACAATATTGTGTAGTCGCTATGTGAAATCCTAAAATTAATCTAAGAGAAAAGTGCCCAAAAAACACCGAATTTTGAATAATGAAAGAATCTTCTTTAAATTGGAACTTTCATTTTTGTTTATCTTTGCTAAATTCCAACAAAAAAGCGACACTAAACATCACATTAAAATAAGCTTTCCATTCCATTCGCAAAAATAAAGAAAAATAATGAAATAAACACCGGTCCCCATTATCCGAAATGGTTTAGAAATCTTGGCGGAGGTCTCCAAAGTCATCGCCTAGAAATGGAAAGTTCTTTACAAAAACCCCATTAACAGTAGACTGGAGGCACACACCAAAACGACCGACCACGCAGCATAAGAAAATTCGCGGTTGGTTAAACTTTAACATTGATTAACCATCTTCACTTCACCATTTAACCATATATCCACCGAGTTTATGGCCATTAGATGAAAAATACCACTTGGGATATTTTTTTTGTAAAAAAAACCACTTGAAGAAGAAAGAGACACAAAATACCCGCTATTAGATTTTACTCTTTGCGAATTTTTGTGAAAATCAAACAGAAAGACTGTTAAACAAGCAGATTATAGGTAATTTAACGAGGTAACAAATAATGATCTTAAATGAAAAGAAAATCACTAATGTTGATTTTTTTTGTAGTTCGAATTCCACGCCCGACATAATCCATGCCATAGTATTATTGTATTATTTTTTCATAAGTGTATAAACGCAAAACCATGTTTAAAGTGAATACAGTTGAGTTATTAGAGTACCTAGTTTGCGCCTAACAGACTGTTAAAGTTGTTCAAATTAACACGTCCCATAATCCGAAATAAGAATTTACGAATAAATCAACAACACCGGAAATCCACCAAACCAAAGTGATAACAAGATATTTGAAAATAGAGGCATTATGAAAAAAAAATTCTGGTGACACACTTCTGTTTCTGTGTGACACTTCAAATTCACAAATTATGAGGCAGCGACCTGAGCAGTGAACGTATTTAAAAAAAAGTATTTAATATCTGTCGAATAAACAGAAAGAAATGTGTGGAACGATATTCATATGAGACAACATTTGTTTAACGTTGCTGGCAAATCCAAGAAATAAACGATGGAAAACTCGAAACCTTTTTTTTTTAAAAAAGAGCGACTTTCGAGCAAAAGTTATTCCGGAAATCGTGTCAACAGAACAAAGTCGCGAATTATAGTAAATTGAATGAATGTTGATTCTATCTAGTGATCTTAATTTTTGTCAAAATATAAATCTAGTCATGAAATCTAGTTCTGGATCGACGAGTCAAGAAATGGTGAAAGTTTACGATTTGCAGACAGTAATTTTTTTTATGTGTTATGCAAATTATTTCAAGTACCTACGTCGACTTTTTCATAAATTAGCTTCTTTTTAATGAATTTTGGATGGTTTAATAGTGTCAGGGTAGAGTAAATACGCGAGTAACTCTCAAAAACTCGCAGGTTACTCGCAGGATGTTGTCCATTTGAGAGTTAATTTCGATTTTTCTCTTTTCAAGACCAATATCTTGATTTTTTTGACATTTTGCTTTGGCGAGTTCTCGAGAGCTACTAGCGAAATTCAAACGCCGTTCGTATCTGGCGAGCAACTCCCCGAGAATTCAGTGGGTGCGTGTCGACTAGAGAGTAGAATCACTTTTGACAGCTCGCAGAAATTAGCTCGCGAGTTTTTGCGAGTTTCTGCGAGCGACTCTCAGAGACGTGTCCATTTGCGAATAGCTGCTATCGAGAGGTTCTCGCCGGCATTTACTCTCATGTGGACCGGCACCTTAAGAAAACTGCGACACACGATAAAATTTTTGGGTTTCGAGGTCATTTTTTTAGTGATTAAAAAAATTGCAACAGTAGATTGCATAATTCTAGGACAAAAGTTAAATTCCCTGGATACGTGACTGTCCCGGCAATTCCGGGACTGATGGTCACCCTATCTATAGCCCCAAAATTGTTTATGAAATTTTATTCAAAAAAAAATTACCCTAATGAAGTTTTATTCAAACAATCAGTTTAAGTTAGCCTTAATAAAAAAATACTTCTAAAAGATGGTCTGGTTTTATAATAAAAGCATCTATTTTAATTTAAACAAAAACATAATAGAAATCTTTTTGCCTAAAGTTATTGTTTTTCTTGTCAAAGTGTCAATTCAAAATATTTCAACAGCGAAATATTTGTCTGAAATATTTGTCTGAAATGTGTTAAGAAATTTCGCTGTTGAATATTGTGGTCCAAAACCGGCAAAAAATCACACTTAAGATCACAACAACAACAACAACAACAAAAAAAAATGACCCAACATGGTGTCAGGAATGTAGGAGGACAACTTTCTTCGAAATTCTTGAGACGATCGGTTGGGGTTTGTTGTTGTTGTTGTTGTTGTCTTGTTCGATGTCACTATCTCTTGTTTACTATACCATCGACCAATATGGCAACGGCAACTTTTGACGCTGTTGCTTATAACATCAACAAGATTATCTTAAGATGCTGCATGGCTTCGATTTATTAATCGCTTATAATCGAAAGCATCGCGGTGTGGCACACCGACCTCTGGTGATCTTGAACGAGGTCAAAATGTTAATTGATAAGTCACGATCGGTTCAAGATCGAGGTGAATTCAAAAATCAGAATTATCGTAGATAAACAACGGAGCTGGCAATCGATCTTTTTTGTGGATATCCGTAATTAGTGGATATCTACCCACACCCTAACAGTTGCTCAGATTTTTGCCTTTAGGTGAAGTAAGGAAAGTTTCTTTCCGAAATATGGGTCAAGGTGTTCCGCTTATTTCGAATGAACAGAGAGAGGAAAGTCTTGAGATCTTCAATTTTCGTTGAGGAATAAAATTTTGATCGAGTTTTTTTTAAATTCTTTAGTTTGTGGGAAGAAATGTGATATTTCTGGTTGAAGAGTTATTCACTTATTATAAAATGGCAGGTTTCAAAGGGATTTCCTTCAGTCAACAAGAAATTATATTACGAAAAACTGACTCCTTAAATAAAATTGACCCCTCTTCTAATTATTTGCTTTTAGTTGCAATTTAGAGCGAGTAGACAAAATTTGAACAAATTCTGTTTATTATTTTATTGAAAAATTGTTTCCGCAAAATACGTCACGCTAATTTTCGCCTTTTAACCCCCCTCTCTCTCTCCCTCACCCACCATCGTATAGTTTTTTCCATAATTTTTTGTGTGAGCGGTAATGCCCATAGATATACTCGATTTGCTCGATTTGCTGTCTCAAATGGTCCCATTTCAATACAGTTCAGTGGATCAAAACGAGTCAAGTAAGAGCGAGATAACCGTATGAAAATAAATATAGTCCTCTCGTTTAAACCGTGAGCTGTCAAAGGAAAATAGACTTTCGGAATGGTGTTGGCGCCTAAAGTTATTTGTTTGCGCCTAAAGTTAGTCTCAAACTTGTGACATTTGAATTTCGCGGCAGACGAAATTTGAATTTCGCGACCTTATACAGTTCAGTGAATGCGTTCAAGTAAGATAAAGAGGGAAATACTTTTGGGACCATTTTTCAGCAGAGCTTTGTATGGTGATAGTTGTTCTATGTTATATAGTTCTGTGGTAATGCCACAGTCACATTACTGCAAAACCCCGCCTTCCTCTAAATTCGTGATGTACTAAAAATGTTCCGCAGTCGAAAAAGGCGCCGTTTACACTTGCGATTTTTTCTTGAATTTCTCCGTGAATTTTATTTATCTACCGCAAAATAAACTCATTTAGTAAAATTAGTCAAAATTTAAATTAATGGACTTCTGGATAAAAATTTCACCAGTGGGAATTTTGGTGCCCTTTGAAGGTTGCGCACTGGACCGCCGCTCTCCTACACTTTTCGATATGGCACTAATTCCCTGAATATTTTTTTTTTTATTATTTTAAAATAAATAAAATATAAATATGGTAAGTAACACATGAGGCCAGAAAGTGCTCGTCGCGCCTTTAACTCTTACCAATTTTGTAAATTTGTAGTCTCAGTCAATCAAAATTTGCTGAAGAGATATTTTTTTCCGCGATATTTTTCTAAGCAAATGTATTTTTCTTTAGTTTTCAACAAAAGCAACAAACTTACTATTTATCACATTTCTTCGATAAATACTAAAATATTAAAAGAAATAATGCTATGAGAAAATTTAAAAAAAACCAAAACAATCCATAAATATCTACAAGCCTCAAATGCTACGAATTCCAATAAAACTTTCTAAAGTCAAATTATGGAATAAATTCTAATATCTGCCAATGCTGATTACTTTCAATAATAAAAATTGTAAGGATTGGTCAGTGAAATTAGCTGAGATTTTACTTTTATCTAAAAAGAAAAAGTACAATGATTTGAGAAAAAATACCAACGTTTGAAATGGTAGCTAATTGAGAAGATTACTGGAAAATATAAAGAATTTCAGTGAACCTTCACTTAATAACACAAAATTATCGTCAACCTATCGAAACAATTCAACAATATAAAGTCATCATAAGGCATTTTTTTTCCTTTCAGATTCTTGTAGCCATCATTATTACGACTTTCTTCTCTGGGCAATCAGCAACTTCCTCTCGATGTTTATTGCACTGGGTGGAATTGTTGTTAAATTCATATACCAACATAATAATATACACATTTGTATGAAGATATTTTAAACAATTTTCCAAGAATTCCCATCACATGCCGATTTTCTCAGCCTCAGCCATGATTGGCTTTAAGTTGGTTTTAAGCCGAGTTTCGAACTCTATTAAACTCATGTTGCCCCGAAGCTGGCGGCGGCTGATCTTGAAGGATGTGCGTCGTCGTTCCGCGTTCGTGACACTGAAAGTCACTTTTAAACCTCATGACCCACAAAATTAACATTTTCTGACTCACACGCCAACAGGGCACGTTTAGAAAATACTGAAAAGGGGCTCGGTACGAATTCGACCACCACCATTCCTGGCGGCAAGTTGGGTGGTAGCCAAATGCTGCACGACACCTTTGTGGGGCCACCTATGATACATATGTGTAAAAGACGTTCAAAGAGCCCCAAGTAAGATTAATTCAACAAGCCCGACTTTCAGCATTTCACGTCACGCGTGCGACTTTGTGCAGAGACCAAAAATGGTTAAAGAAATTTTAATGTTGCACTCGGCTTAATGTCGTATTTTATGATATCTTAATTGTTGATTGCAAGAAGCAAGATTCTTACGACGCCACTGAATTCAATAAAAAGCGAAATTTATTTAAAAAAGTCTAAAAGCATACCCGAATTTGCACGTCTGCATACGTCGTTTTTGGGGAAAGCTCTTACACTTAACTCGTGAATTTCCATTTCACTTGGACAAATTACACTTCATGAATGAACATTTATTTCTTTTAACATGACGAAAACATTTTCTGGGGAAATTTTCGTAAGTCATAGACAGGATTTTTTAAATCATTGAGAAATTTTGCAGATATTTAAAAAGAATTGAACCAGACTGTCTAAGAAAAATTAATTAGTAAATAAAAAAAAAACTTTTTTTAAGGATATTTTATATTTCTGTTTTAGTCGGTTTTTTTCAGAATCCGTTAAAAAGATATTTTGCTAAAAATTTACACGAAAAATACACGAAAAATACACAAATAAGAAGTGTTGAAAAATTCTCAATTTAATCCCTGTTACTATTGATTTGTTTTTACTTTCCTCTATTACAGAGGGAAAGTATTGTATTCACGACGGAAACCGTCTCGAGATATAAACTTTCTAACAGGGAAGATATAAACTTTCTAACAGTACGAAATCCGTTTCAGGCACAATTATGAGGATATCCGAGCATCGGTCGGTCCGTTTCACGTATCTTAAATAACTCGAGAACGCGTTGAGCTAGCGACTTAAAATTTTAACAACTTTTGGAAAAGTATCGGAAAAGTACCGTTATAGGGTATCTCCCACAGAATTTTTTGGAAAAATATCAGTGGGCAGATTCGGGTGAAAAAATGAGAATGAAGAAGTTTTTGACAAAACTTTTCATAACCGACTATCACCGTGAGAATACTGAAATAAAATGAGATTATTTTGACAGTGTTTATCATTTTTAGAAGAATTTTTCATTTCAGTTCGACACCCATCGACACTCAGGTTTTAGAAATGTCGACACCCAGGTTTTAGAAATGTCAATTTTCTATAGAACAATGAAGATAATTTTTTTCTGAATTAAATAGGAATTCTAATTAATGTATCAATGGATCTAGAATTGAAATAATTGATTTTTTCTGACTTTTTTTTCAAAAATCCCAATTAAGTTCTTGATTGGACAAAATCGGACAATTCTTTCTCCCCTTTTCCATACAAATGGAAATCAATTCAATAAACATTTGGTCGATTTTCATATAGAGTATTTGACGATTTCTCCCCGGGAATAGCAGCTTTTCTTATGTTATAGTAGGCTTCGATGTAGTTTTCACACTAACATAACTAATTTTCATCACAAAAATTTCTCCAATACAGTCCGGTAAAGGACTAAGCTTCGTCTGAAGAAAGTCGGAGGCTTCTAACTTAAAATTTGAAAATTTCGCTTGAACTCTCTATTCGCGGAAGCCTCTTGGACTTTAAAACGTTTAAATTCAGCAATAGTTTTTCCCAATTTTTGAAATCTTCTTCAATTTTTCTTGCAATTTTTTTTACCGACGAAAGTGGATTCCATTGCTAGGACCTGCATATTCATTGCGCCTATCGTAAATTTCATCACTGTCGATCGTGATGTGTTTCCCCAATGTCATTGATCATCAAATCGCCATCATTGATCATTCACCGGCTGAAGCTCTTTTGAAGAAATGTCGTGGAAGACATCGACAGAATGGATGATGATTTGATCACGACATGATATGCCTGTCGATCGCTTGATATTCGTCTGTCATATGATGCAGCCGAATAGAAACGGCTAAATTGCAACTGTTGGGCTTTGGTCTTATCATATGGGATTTGGAAAACAAGTTGGAAGTACCAGTTGTCCGATTATGGTCAGAAAACGGTCAAACGAAATGATCTTGGCAAAAATCTCCCATTGGGAAGTTATAGTAGAAGCCTCTAGACCTGTTTCACGATCGAACCGGTTGCTTTGATGCATGAATCCGTGGTGCGAATTGTACAGATCTACGATTATATCTTGGTATCTGCATCAACACAATTCACATTTTATCCGCTGCAACTGCAGCGATATCTACGATTCATTCGTGATTCCATCGAAGATCAGTTATGCTATTATTAACTCCATAAAGAAAAAAAGTTTCTTTATTTACCACTAGATTTATCTGAAATATAAAATTTTCTATGTTGTCATTTGGCTGATGCACTCTCTACTTCCACTATGACCATCATTGGATATCGATTGGTGGTTTCTATTTCGAAAACGTAATTAAGCAAAGGTGTGAAGTGCTAAAAACTTCAAACGATCAAATGATTTAAAAGAGATATGATATCGCAGGGTAAAAGTTTTTGTTTCTTCATGTGTGATTGATTGATTGACTTCCATGGAACGAATGCCTAATGTCGGATGAAACGAAAGATCATGGTCAGTGTAAATTATAAATAAATGATAAAAATAAAGTAATTTCACTGCCATTCATCTTTCCGGCACACTTTTCCACAGAAAATAGAAATATTATTTTTATACTATCGCTTCTGTGTTGGTTTATTCATTTCTTCATTTTTTTTTTAAATCTCTTTTAAAGAAAAAAAAACACCTGAGAAAATTGAAATATAACGTGCTCACATAAATTACTGTAATTTTTATTAATTAATATTTATTATAGGTTTTATATTTTAAAGAGATGCTCGCGGAGGAAACTGTGAATTTCCGACATTTATAATGAAACCAATTAATTGCAATAGAAAATTTATGTAAAAAAATTAGTTGTGATCAGCACAAAACTTTCCTCTGCGATATTCAGTTTCGGAAAAAAATATGTGAAAAACAATATTTTTTCAAATGTCTTGAGAACCGCTAAAGATACGTAAAACGTAAAACCGTTAAAACAAAAACTGTAGAGAATTTTATATCCTTTAAATTTTGTTATGTTAATTTTTTTTCCAAAGGCGCATAGTTTTTGAGAAATTTTCACAAAAAATTCAAAAAATATTGTATGGGTAAAATACCAAAAACAAGTAGAGGGAACTATTATTTATTTTAATGTATTTTTTGCATATCATCATAAGAAACTCGTTAATTTTCAATAAAAACGGCAAAAACTAAATTTTTAGAAATAACGGTAAATCTCGATAACGGTTCGAGATATGGAGTTCTTGTCAATAGCAAAAATATGGCAAATATTAATATCTTCAATTTCTTTCATACGAACCACTATCGAAAAACGCTTAGTTTCGGAGTAAAACGCAAAAAACTACATCTAGTTTTTTTTTGCAAATCCAATTTTCGTTTTTCGTGGTACAACATTTTGAAAACGAAATTTTTGAAAATCTCATTATTCTCAAAATATTGCAGCGACGAAAATCTGTTGCCATAAATTAGTTTCAGAATTAATAATTTTACAAAAAAAATAAAAAAAAGTTGCCCCTTATACGAACAATTTATTCGCAATTTTCCCTCAAAGTTTAAAAGAGGATTATCTCAAAACTACGTTTTGGCTTTGGGTACAAGAGAAGAGTCAAGCAGCATATTACCAAAATATACCTAAAATCTTCCACATATGAGATTTTTCTTCTTTAAATAAAAAAAAGCATCTCTAAAAAATGTGTAATTTAATAACATATCGCCAACAGGGTTGTGTTGTTACGCATGGTCATCATATAAAGAAAAAAAAACGATGTGAAGCCTAAGAGCCCCGATCAAAAATAATAACAACAACAACAAAGGAGTAAAAATGTCGAAAACCAGTTCCCTAAAAGTGGCCCCATTCCCTAGATCTGGAAGATTAGTCGACGAAGAAGCAATTGAGTGAATTCGATAGCCTCTTCAAACGGGCGTCCCAAGAAACAATTTATAACCGTGGTTACAAAAAAACCTTCAATTTAGGTTACATTTTGGTTACATTTTAGATGGTTTCCGAATAAACCCGCCAAAAACGGTTATTGTGAAACCAGCTTCTAAATAGGGTTTCTGAAACGTTTCTGAAAGGTTACAGAAACCAAATGTGAAACTTTTGAGTTTTGTTACCATGGTTTGAAATACGTTTCTTAACCGGAATGTAACTTCAAATTGTTACTTGGGGTCCCATATGAATTTCTATGTATTTTATTTAGACCCAAATCGATCTCTTTAATCAAAAAATCTTATAGTGTCTTCCGCCTTGATTTAATTTGGAAGATATCATCTTTTTGGCTCCCTGAATTCGATCTCCTTACATAATTCAATGACTAGAAAATGTTCCAATCGTCTTTCCCAAATCGTCGCACCTCCCAAAAGATCTCACCACGAATATCTCTTAGATAAATTTCAGTACAAGTCGATAGGTGTTAATCCAAGAACTCAAATAGATTTACTTAGAGAAATGTTGTTCATTTAGTTGCAGCGTTTTTCAGTTCATTTCGCGGTTCAAGGCACCACCGGCACCGTAGCGAAGCAAACACAACTCAAAGTGTCTGCAGTTCACCTCAACTTCAAGCTTCAACGATGAAACACCTCTGCTTCAGGTATATACAATTCAGTAGTAACGGTATGTGATGTTGGTGAAAATGTAGTTCAAGGTTAACGGGTGGTGTTTCAACTCTGAAAACTTTTCAGGAAGTAGCCATTCTCGGATTAATTCTTTGCTGTCGGATGGATTGTGGAAAACGATCGTTCAAAATTGTCGAGAATTCATTTCTTTATTATTTTTGAAGTGGATTCTTGGCCAATTTCTTAAATGGAAGTAGACATGTTAAATACACCTCGGACGGCTCAATCAATCAATTTTTGGACGGCAGACGTTCGACTAGCTGCGATCACATAATTTAATTCTGTGCTCATAATTTACTTTTTAATTGCATTAATTTATAGAATAACAGCTTTTTTAATGGGTTATAAATCAAATTGGTTGCAGCTGCTGGTTAACAATTTTATGGATGAGTTTTACGTTCCTATAGAGATTTACAGAAAAATTTAGTTACAATTAAGCATTGGCAATTTTATATTTGTGAGTGGTCTTTCTGTCTAAAACTACTCAAGCAATTTTCTCGAAATTTGAGATATAAAATGGCTATCAAATTTTTTTTGTCAAATAAAATAACTGACCCACATCTGTCGAATTTCTAATATGGCTTTACGTCGCATTTGTGGTAAAGGGTAATTTTTAAGAGCGTCAGAACTTTTTTATGAGTAAAACACTTAAAAATAAAATAATTCCTAATTGAATTTATCATATCATTTCGGGCAAATGTTGCATTCCCGTAACTTTTGAACACCTTAACGGAGAAAATTTAACCACATTGAGTTAGATTGCTTGGGATGGCGCGGATGTTTTTAGGGCGGTTTGAAGCAGGAATTCCCCTCACCTGTGACCCCTCACCGGATCTCTCGGAAACCAGCCAAGGAATTTTCATGGAGTTTCTCCATTAGATAGAGGACTCTTAAGAGAGTACATCACATAAGAAAATTTACCACATTCCTCCTTATAACCCCCAGTCCTGCTTATATATGAACCCAGTGAACCACTTTTTAAAGGAGTTTTCGTTATTACAGGGAGATTATTACAAGGGATATATACACACTTAAAAAATATGCTGCTTTCCTTTCTAATTGCCCCTTCCATAAATACAAAAAATATAAACCTTTGAATAAAAATGTTTTCCAGTCAAAACTCTGACATTTCTGTGAAAAATCACGAGAAAGTTCGTTAACCCCACACCATACCCTTGCAATCCGGTGGCTGTTGACGCCATATATGCATGAAACTAGAGACTGTGCCCTTTCCAAAAAGTCCTCAACCAAAGTGAAAACTACACGGGTTCAAAAGTTAACCCAGAGGCACGAAAAACGCTATCTCTTGCGTGGTTCTTTCTGGAATACGATTATATTTTGGCTTGATACCTCTATCTATTATAAAACAACGTATAGTGACCACACATTGTTATAGAAAATGAAATTGTTGTTTTATACTCTGAAATTGTTACATTGCCCCCTAATTTAATTGATTTATGTTGGTTGTACGGTACCTCAAGAAATATATTCAAAATGGAGAGTAAAACGATAAATTTCATCACTAGAACAATACCCCCGAGTCCAAACAACAATAATCTGTTATCTTATTAGCAAAACAAAATAAATTTACTAGAATATCGTATGAATATCAACTGAAAATTCATTGCGACATTCAATGAATTTTACGGCGATCGCTCTAATGGTTGGACGGCTAGCCGGGCGATGTCCATTGTTGACGTATGGAAACATTCTTTTGTCCATAATTCACACAGGTATTTCGCTACCAGTGACTGACGACCATCATGTTCTACCTTTCGAGACTGTCGTTATAGTAAATGTTATAGACTTTGGAATATACATAAAAACGCGGTGTAGTACTGACATCTTTTGTTATATCATTCGAATAACTTTTGTGTGGCCTATAAAATCGACTTGTGGACTTTTTACCACTAAATTCTGTAACGGTAAACAAAGCATATAAATATATACTTCTATCTACATACGATACGAGACATACCGCTGGTGCATAAAAAGTAACAGACCTTGCGAACCATCATCATATCGAGAAATAAACCAACGACGATACTGACTGTACAAAATGGGTATAAGACTTTAGTCGATTCTATACGGTAAAGTCATGCAATTATAAATCTATATCTATACCTATGAATCCAGTTTGGAATTATGTTTATCAAAAGTTATGTGGGGGAAAATGCCGCTTAAAACTTTGAATATCGTCTAAAAGGCGTGTTTTTAATCGTTACAGTAGAAATTAATGGAAAATCAAAATATTCCTCTGCAATTGGCATTTGGTCCAGATAAAAGACTGTTATTACGAGTTTTCCACAAGTTTTGTATTTGAGGAAAACCTCCAATGAAAATTTCAAAGGTTGTATCTCGGTTACTACCAGTAAATCTTGATATACCTGGACACGTGGGAATAGAATCGCACGTTGCGACTAATTACATTCGATGTGCACGAAGAACCAATGTTACGGCTAATTGGACAAACCATCAACACCGCCTCGGACAGAACTGAAAAAAAATATTTTCATTGCGTCTTGGAAGTCTTCCAGATGTTAGAAATGCTGCTCTGCATTGCCAGTGCTGAACAGACAGAAATCCCAGAGCACAAACACGGATCAATTGACTCGGATAATGGCATCATAGTCTGGTCAATGTTGTCGATAGCTGGTTGCCATACCTTTCTTAAACCAATCTCGGCTCCCTAATTAGCTATCCGTGGATTTCGCTTCGAGATTTTCAATTTCTTTAATTTTCTTATTGCAAAAGCGAACATATTTTCTACCGGCATCAGATTCTAATTCACCCGGAAAGATTCATCCCATCACATTCGGTTAAACAGGTAACGGAATTTATTAATTGAATTGGCCAATTGCCTCCTCAACAGCTCAACTGCCATGAAATTATCTCCTCTTTTATTCACGAGTATTTATTCAACATTTTTGACGCCAATCTTTGGTAAACTTTTTGTTCAGTTTCCATTCATTGATGGATATCTTGTTAATAATAGGCCGGTAAGTGTGTTTTTGGGGACAAATTCGCACGTCGATTGGAATCTATGTTGTCGTGCTGCATAATTATTTATCTTCTGTCAGAGAAAAATTTACCCGGAACTTATGGCATCGTGAAATTGAATCATTCGGTGAGTCGAGATTTAAGTGAAAGTTTTCACTTAACAAGAATTGCCGTCAAATGACGTCAAACAAGAAATTTTATTTTTACGAATTGGAAAATCCAAAGAAATATATATCATTTACGATTATTTAAAATTTACTTAACGTGTATAAAATTATTTAACTGTAATAACGATGATTAATATTACAAGTTGATATTATGTTAAATTAATTAATTAAAGGTAAATAATTTTCATTGCATGAATTTCTGTTTTATTTACATATACGAGAAATAATTAAGCTTGATTTCCTGTTTTTGCTTAAATGCATGAATAAATTCGTTTTACAGTTAAAAAATTGTAATAAAGGTTACTGACCAGTACGAATGAGATAACTTTTGAATATGTATTTTCAAGTGAGAAGTTATATTTGGCAAAAATTTTAAAAAAATGTTGGGAGTAGGAAATGAGGCGTTAAAAGCTAGAGTGGACCAACCCACATGTCGAAATCGTGAATTTTTTTGTGTTTGAATCACTATTGCGAGTAAGTTTTTAGATAAAAATGTTTGGATGCACAAAAGAACATTTCAACATTGAGTAATAAAGTCCACAGAAATCTTTTTTTCCAAAAATTTACAGTCAATAATAGTACAGAGTGGAAAAGCTTCAAAAACTCGATTATGTGGCTTGGTCCACTCTAGCTTTTAACGCCTCAAATATGGAACATCAAAGACTGCGACTTAAATACAAGAAAATTTAAAAAAAAATACAATATTTAATTTAAAAAAATTAATTTGTCACTTTTTAAAAGCTTTCATTTAGCTTACTTTTGGGTTTGTTCGTCTGTCTGTCAGGGTCAAATCTTGTAATCTAATTTTGAAATCTTGTTATCTAAATAGACTTGAAATTTTTCACACTTACATAACTCTGACGACAATACAATATGTGTGTATGCATGTACGACAGAAAACAAAATGGCGGCCGGCAGACATCATTTTGTTTAAATAGTACAAATCGTGAAACCACCATGTCGGGTTTTAAATTAAAAGGCTTGGAATTATTGGTCCATATATCGATTTCGAGAGAAAAAAAACAAAATGGCTGACGCGTCACGCATTTTTTTCGTCATCAGATAAACGAGGCAAACATCGTGTGAGGCCTTAAATGAATATGTTTATTATATAGAAAGAGAGACGTCATTTTTTTTATTTTTAGTCTTATTAATCAAATACGAAATGTTAAAAAAATAAAAAAATATTTTTTAGAAAAGCTTTTATTAAAAAAGAAGTACTAAAATTAAAATAATAGTTTTTGGGGCACTGTGTATCAAATAGAAATATACAAGACAGTGGACTCTTCTGCAATGATTCCCACAAAATTGGGAATTACAGTAATCCCTCCAACTGCGCGGTTTCTAACTGCGCGGTTTCGCAACTGCGCGGTTAAGTTTTTAATACCAAAATTTCGCAGCTGCACGGTTTTTTTTATAATTTTCGTTTAAAAAACATGTTCCTAGCCCCAAAATTTCATACAAAGTAGGGTTCACAGTGCGCGGTTTCGGTTTGCGCGCTTTTTTTGTGGAACGTATCTACCGCGCAGTTGGAGAGATTACTGTATTCTAAAATGGTGGGAAACTTTCTAATTTTTTGGCATGAGTTCCTCTTTTGTTTGAGAGGCATTGCCAAAAAAATTCACGGTCTCGTATATTCCTATTTTTAGTAGGAATCTATGTATTTCTCTCCGTGTACACAGCGCCCAAAAGCATTTTTTAGTAGGTTTTTTTAAATAAAAGTTTTTTTTTAAACGTTTATTTTTACTGTCTTCTGCTATAAAGGGAAAGTATTGTATTTATGACGGAGAGGTACTCGAAAACGCGGGGAGACAGAAAATTTCTGATCAGTACGAAATCCGTTTCAGGCAGGATTATGAGGATGTCGGTGCATCTGTCTGTCGGTCTGTCCGTTTCACTTATCTTAAATAACTCGAGAATGCGTTGAGAGCTAGCGACTTAAAGTTTTTCATGAATTGGCTTCACGAAATTCATAGTTTTCTATCAACTTTTGGAAAAATACCGTTATCTATAACAGGTACCTCCGTTCTAGAATTTTCGTGTTACCGGACAGACTAACGAAAATCGGTGCCTCCGAAGAATGGTATACTAAAAAATGTCAGTCTCTCAAAAAATGGAAAAATTAGTTTTTAATTTTTAAAGTGGCATAACCATTTCTTGTAAGGATATTTGCGGGAAAATTGTAAACTTACAGTCGAACCTGGATAAGTGGGAACTCTAACGACCGTTTCACAGATCACACTTAAAGAGGTTTCCCACTTACGCATACCCCGGTTATCCAGGTTTGACTGTATTTCAGTTTTGGGACCCAGCAACCAATTTTTGCGAGAAAACTTAAATTTTTCTTCAAAAAATTTCGTGATTTCTTTTGTATTTTGGGGAGGAGGTGGTTTTTGGATGGTAAAAATGCCTACTCATTTTTATGTTATTTTATTTTCTGCCTGATCAAATATAGTTCTCACCGGTTTTTCTGCAAAACCATCTCCTCTTAACAGTAATTTATGTATTGTACAACTATCCATTTTCAATTTTGTTTAATTTGTCAATAACATGCCTAAGAAAAATAAACTGGAAGTAAAGAAACTCAACTCAATTATAGACATTATGGGGAAATAGAAAAAGCATTTATACTTTTATGGGGAGTAACAAAAGAAGTGGCAAAAGTGATACCGATCAGTTTCCGTACTGCCAGAAAGAATTAAAAATAAAACGCCTTATTGACCGTGTGTGTATTTAAATGTAAATCAGGAAATTCAGTAAAAAACTTTAACAACAAAAAAAACTTTGCTTTTAGCAAAAATGCTTTCAATCCACCGAGTTTTTTGCTCTTCTTGAAAAATTGCTTTCCTTAATTGCAGGAAAACAGAAATTTCCCAGTTTAATTCGTTGGAATCCTAACAAAGAGTCATAAAAACGAAATCACACAAAAATCGATAATGATAATAATTTCACATTGCCCCATTTACAGCATATGAAATTCCTTACAATTAAATAAGAAATTCCTCGCAAAATAAATTACGAAAATAAGAAACAAAAGACTTAAGCGACGAACCTGTTGAAATCACACACGCTGCCGGACGATGAATGATTCTGTGACCTTAATTACTTAGCGTTTGCCGACTCCTGCACTTTCTGCTGCTGCCAAACACGAATATATCCACAATTTCACTTGAACACCGACCAGCTGATCACCTCTAAACTCCAAATCGGTCTTTATTTCCACCTTCCAAAGAGGTCTACTGCAATTTCTTCAATCGCAGATTTCGTTCAATGTTCAAACTTTCCAACACCAAAATATTATTATCAATTAGTTATGTTCGTTTTGCACGAAGAATCGAAAAATCTATAAAACTCTTTACCGAAAAAAAAATACTTTTTCCGTGATTTTTTTAATTTCTTAAATTACAAAATTGAAAATTTGTCGTTAGACGATTGTAACATGATTAAATTTCCCGTATTTAACGATGAAGGAAATTCTATATGTTTCGTTTAGTCAATTCGAGATGAATTTTCCTTGCAAATTTCTCTTTGTCGTTTTCTTTTGAAAAGAAACTTTTTTTGTTTTGAATTTTCTTGGAGCGTATGTTGCGAACACTTGCGTATACTTTGCACACCTGAAGCTAAAACGACAAGTGCGCCTCGAGATGTCTTTCACTCACTCTTGTTCCGTCTTTGTACAAACGGTGTTAGGGACCATACACGAACACACCACTGTCTTTTATTATTCTTATATTTTTTTTTATTAATTTCTTTCTGCCGATGACATCCGTTGGACCATCAGCCAAAGACACGGAAGAGAACACTAAAAAAAATTTATTTCGAGAACGGCACACGACCAATCGGTCCAAGAGCTCCACACTGAATGAATCGAAGTTACTTCTGAAAATTACTGGATTGATAGCGGATGGTTTCTTGCATGGGGCTTGCAGCCTTGCTTTTGCAGATGGCCTAGTGCCAATAAGCCAAGATCAAGTTTATCCAGCAACGTAACCCAACCCAACATTGTAGCGTCGTAGATGGGCAAGAAGAGGTTGGATAAACGGCGTGTGACAAGTTCCTCTGTTCTCGCAAGCATTTTGGGGGGAAATAATAATTTTTTGGATTCAATATGATGTGTCTACGAATGTGAAATTGCTCCATCTAAAATTGGTAAACAACAGAGGTGTAGTCGGATAGGATCGTAAAATCGGATAATTGTTGGGCGCTTGAATGGAATTATTTCTGGGTGACTAACAGCGAACTTTCTTTTTCAAATAAGCAATGATTCCTTTGTTTGGTGACTAACGGTATTTATCATAGCATATCATAATCCTTTCTTATTACATAAAATAATGAAAAATATATTTACCTACCTTAGGCGTCGTTTACATCTGACACTTTATTGCGCGAATTTTATTCTTGGACATTAAATGAATGTTGCACAACCGTTTACACAACGACACAAAATTCATAAATTTATTCCTGAAACAGCCCTCCTTTCCCCTCCGAATTTTTCCGTATAAACCATCCGAATAAATTCAAATTTTGACAATTTTTGCTAAATGATTTTATTCTGCGATAGATGAATAAAATTTGCGGCAAAAATTCTGAATAAAATATAGTGGCAGGTAAATGCCATACACCAAAAATATTAGTATTGATTATCGAATATTTTTTGTATTGTCACCACTGGCGGATTTCTGCCTAGGCACTCGCCCAGGACTTCCGATTTGGGAGAAAAATGCATATTTTTTCTATACTTCGTAAGAAAAATGTGGAATTTACAATTTTAATAGGTCCTTAATTGGACTACTGGGGCCCCCTCTGGCTTTTAGAGCTACCATCCATCTGTTGTGGCTTCTATCTGGACGTTGAGGCCTCGAAATCAAGAATTTTAATATATTTTAAAAAATCCTTTACAAAATGAATAAAAATCAAGTAGTCAGCAGAGTCGTCTGCACCAACGAAATTTAGCAACCTATTCTGAACTTAATAAAAAAAAGTTGCATCCTCCTTTCGTTGTTTTTGAAAATCTAATTTCACAATTTTATTACTTCGGATTAACATTTTAAAGCCTTTATTGAACATTAATTTTAATTACACCAAGTTTCAGCGAAATCTATTTTTTGAAAAAAATCGCAAAAAACGATGGACTAACCACTGCAATTTTTGGCGTTTTTTCAAAAAAAAATTTTCTCTCTGATCGGGCTGAAACTTAAACTTTAGGGGTTTTGGGCGACGAAAAATCGAAATTTGTTGTCCTTTTTGAGCTAGGACAATTTTTTGAGGCGACCCTAGGCGCCCTGGCCAAACCGTGAGAGCTATCGAAAAACGGACAACGGATTCGTGATCAGCGATGCCCCATTACCCTTTTTTAAAGAAATGATCCGAAAATGTTGGGCAATTTCGAGCCTTAAAATATCAAATTTTTTCTGCGTTTGCCCAAGGCATGTACCAATAAATAAAATATTAATCTGTTTAATTTGACACATATGACAAAATTGTACTGCCATCGGAAGTGATTTAAAATTTATAAAAACTAAATTTAAAACAAAACAACTAAAATTCTGTCAGAAACGACTATATCTTAATAAATTTACGCCTCAAAATATGCAATTTTTTAAAGTTTCTAACCCACAAATTCTCACAACTAAGATAGAGTACCTGTACATTGAAAAGTGTATTATTATTTCAAATATTCGATTTTTCTTGTGATTTTTCTTGTGAAGTGTTGATTTTTTTCTTTTCTTAAAAGGTTGGCAAATGCATTTTTGGACAGATTGTGTTTTAGTTTATAATTTTTTTTTGCTGCAAGAATTTTAGGCATTCCCCATCTGTGATATCTCAATTGCAGTCGAAAAAAATAAATTAAAAAAAATTGCTGATAGAAAACGTGTGGATTTTTTCACTAGTTCTTCAGATATGAAGGAAAAAAGAAGCTGTCGTTTTTCAGATATGAAGGAAAAAAGAATTGTTGATTTCCAGATTACAAATATTTAAACCAATTTATGAATTACCCACCATATTGGAAAAAAGTAGAGTTGGTACAGCTAAACTACTGCCAAATTCGATTTCAACAACACCAAATTACCCAGAAAAGACTTTTAAATCGTGTAACCTGGGCACCAATCATGTATTCCGACGCGTCTCTGTCTTTCGACTTCGACGCAACTTTTAACTCCTGACTTCGCCATATCAGCAGCTTCAAATTTCTTGGAATTACAGTCAGAATCACTTTTCGATTCATAGTGACGATTCCGCGAAATTTCAAGCTGCAGATATGGCGAAGTCAAGAGTTAAAAGCTGCGTCGAAGTCGAAATACAGAGACGCGTCGGAATACATGATTGGTGCTCAGAATAATTATCGCCCTGTTTAATAAATTTTGGTCGAAAAAAGATTTCCTTCGACTGGTTAGTCGAACGAAAATAAGTTGAAGCCACCCCAGCACTTTTTGATGTTTATCCTAGTATTAAAATACTTTCCACATGCCCTTTACTAGTCTTGTATCAGAAACAAACCCAAAAACCAGAACCAAATTTTAGGAACCAAAACCAAAAATCTTCTGCGGTAGGTTATTAACAACAAGGCGACCCAACCTCAGATGGCAAGACGGCGTTGACCAGGACGCGAAGAGAATTGGGATGCAAAAACGGAGGACATCGGCACGTGACCGGGACCTCTGGCTAGAGACATTGCGGCAGACCAAGACCGGAAACTGGCTGTAGTCCCGAGAGAGACAGAGAAAACCAAGAATCAGAAATCCAAATCAACACTCTCAAAAAACTCTTGATTTGCTTTCCTCTGGATTTAATAAACCACCATTTACATATCAAAAACACGAACTGAACCAGCCACACCACTGCCAGATTTCGACCGCCGCCAAATCACCTAAAAATAACTGTAATATCGTGTTCACAACTAAGTCCATTTCTTCGCCATGTGCAATCAATTCAATTACCACAAAAATTCAATAAAAAACACAGTTATAAATATAATTTTTATTTATTTACACAATTGTTTAACAATTCTTCTTAAATAATCATTTAATATAACTTTACTTGAATTATTGTAACTAAAATTTCCAATTTTTTGTATAGTTTATATTTATTAAATAATTAATAAAAATTTCATATTATTGTTTTTTTCAAATATACACAATTTAATAAAAATTAAAATGTAATTTTAAAACATTCACTAAACTAAGCAATTAAAATTAATAATAATTAAATATACAATAATCATTATAAATCTTTAATAAATTTACTTAAATTCTTTCTTATTTCTGTTCTTTCTTAATATTGTTTAAACAATTTTATGGGAGACAAAAAAAAATATTACGGGAAATTATCATCGAAAAAAATTTGGCATTTGGAGACATAAAGTCTGATTAAACGGCGATTTTTTGTTGTTGATTACTTTTTTTACTTTCTTTTCCACTTTTTAACTTACAGTTTGGCGTTTTAAGATTTTTCTAAATAAATTTCTTTAATATTACTGATTGTTCGTTTCAAAAAAATGGTTTTCCTTATTTATTTTTATATTTTTTTGTGTACGTGGTTGTGAGTTTCTCCTGCTTTAATATTAAAAAAAAATGTATGGTTAAAATGAAAACAAATTCAATATTTCTGTTATAATCATAGCAATAATTTAACTTAATTATTAAAAATAAAGAAATACAATTATGTAGTAAAACGAGTGTAATTGTAAATTAATTAATGATAGAGTTGATTAAACTTAAATTATAATATTGCATATTTGCCCATTTTAACAGGTGACAAGAGATGAAAAAAAAAATTATGCTTTCCATTTCGGTTACGAAATGTTTTATGAGTTGAATTGTGTGTTATTTAATAATGAAGACAAAGTTGCCTATAGGATTTTATTTATGGAAGAATTTAATTTGATTATAACTTTTAATTGATATGATTAACTCCCAGATTTACAATTACGTACTTACTAGCTTTAAAATTCACCATTTTGTGAAATCACAATTGTTTTAAAGTAGTTTAAATGAAAAGTTGTAAGAAAATCTGGGTCAAAGAAGCAGTAAATTTTTTTTAAAGTTATTTTGGCATCATTACTTTGAAAACATTTTACAAAAAAAACGTCCTACTAGCATTTCTTCTGTTAATAGTTTTTCTTTTCTTCCAAAACTTTGCTTCTAAATTTAAATTATTATTAGCAAATATGTTTTATATTAAAATACGCTTCTGGCTTTGATGTAAATATTGTGCGGTACAGTAAGGTTTTCCGATAAACAGAAAATAATAAAACAAGTTCAAAGGGACGACAATAAAAAAAATTCTTGTCCTCGTTTATCATGTGGCCAAATATTAAACAGAAAAAAAAAATCATTTTGATTTAGAATTGAAGATAGAAACGCATTGAATTCTCTCGAATTGTTCCAATTGACAATTATGTTATTTTATTTAAATTTCAATTATTATTCATTTTATTTTCTGCGACTTGATAGTAATTCAATACTATAATTCAATATTAATTTACAGTTTTTTTTTCTTTAAATGGAAGATATGTTGCTAACCACTAAAATTTACACATTTTCGGTTGACATTGTATTATAAATGAGCAACCAATATTATTTTTATTTCATGATATATGTCTTACAATAAAGCTATATAAATTTCGTGTTGTAGTCTTCGCACAAAATTGAATTGAAATTAAAAAAAAAACTAAATATTTGAAAGAGCTCGTTTCTATTTTATGACGATTTCAGTTATAGGAAAAAAAATACTGCATTTATTAGAGGAATTTTGATTATCCACTGCCGAATGGCAGACAAATTAATTAATCACGGAACGTTAGTTTTATTCTCATGATGTCTCTTCCACACAATGCAAAGATTAGGCTTTTTTTTTTATTACATTTTCAATGAAAAAATTCATTTTTCTGTACAAAGTTTCATTTAGTGTGGAAGAACTGCAGATTTTTTTCCCAAAAATAAAAACATGTTTAGTTACTGAGGTGTTATAGTAAATCACACCTAAATTTCGAGTTTATGTGTTTAATTTAATTCCGTTAACACAAAAATGTGATAAAAATTAACATTTATTTATTTATTTTATGCACCTGAATTTTACCTTAATATCAAATGATTTATCTTTAATTCACAGTTCACAAAAATACATGCTCTAATAGAGTTATTGGAATTAATGAATTTTCATAAATATGAAGTTTCGAGCAAAATTGGAGGACATCGGCACGTGACCGGGACATCTGGCGAGAGACATTGCGGCAGATCAAGACCGGAAACCGGTTGTAGCGGCGAGAGAGAAAGAGAGAGAAGTTTCGATTTTCATGAAGTTTCGGGTTTTTCGTTTTCAATATCTGGATTTTGTATCATCTGGCAACGCTATGCCTTTTCTAGCATCTGTAGTCTGGCAACGCTATGCGTTTTTCAGAATCTGTAGTGACATAAATACTAGTAAGCTTTACCGTGTCATCATGGAAAGATACACACTTTAACAACAGGTAGGAATTATTCAACGCTTTTTTTGAAAATTGGCCTTCTGTAATTCTTACGTATCGCTGGTTACGTGGAAATGTTGGTATGTAAACAATAGTAAACAAATAAAATTTCGTTATATGGGGTGAAAACAATCCACAAGAGATCTGCATCTGAAACCCGAAATATAAATTGCATCCGAAATAATCCTAGTTGGATGCGGATTATGGGCTGGTGGGGCCGACTTCTTCGAGAACAGTGAAGGATCAGCATTAACAGTGAAGGATCAGCATTAACAGTGAAGGATCAGCATTAACCGGCGATGATTAACAATTTTTTGTGGCCATGTTTTATTGATATGGATGTCCAAGATAATTTTTTCCGACACGATGGCGCTACGTGCCAGACAAATCGCGAAACAATCGTTCCATTGTATGAAAAGTTCCCTGGACACAACATTTCACAAAACATCATCATTTTTGATGCTACAACTCTTGGAAACCTGGGCCAAAAATTATGTATTATAATTTTCATTTTTTTCTAACAACTCAAATTAGTGCAAAACCGAAGTTCAAAATAATCCCCCATCAAGACGTAAGAGCTGCCGACGGTAGTACACACGAGCAACCGTGGTGATCGCCTATACATGTTGCTGCTTTATCCTTTGTTAAAACTAAGTTTTATTCTCGTTGAATTCTTATGCATGCATATCTGGTACTTTTGGGGGATTATTTTTCAAGTTTAGAGTTGTTAGAAAAAAACAGTCTTCTTATAACTTGTTTATGCCTGGGCCTCTTCAATTAAGATTTCATCACAATTTTCTTCCCTGCTTCGCACCTACAGTTTTACATAGATTGCGATCTATGGGTTGTAAGGACAACACATGAAAAATTTTGAAGACCGGCAAGTTTCAATGTTCGTATCGGATGGTATCTACACGTGCTACGCCGCAATAATTGACATACGTTATGCTATTTTAAAAATTCCCCTTTCTTTTTACCCCTTTTTCCTCATATTTCTTGGACTACTGAAGGGATTTGGATCTGATTTCCATCATAAGAAACGTCATTCCTTAATGAAATTTTTCCCAAATTTCAATCTGCCCCTCACTTTATTTTTCAGAGATATTGAACTTGTTACCACCATTAACCCATTTCTTGACACAATTTGTATTCCATAATAGCAACTTTGACTCCTATGTGGTAACAAAAAGGCTCAAAGTTGGTCAAAATTACTGGTGCAAAAATGCACCATTGGCAAGAAATGGGTTAAGATGCCGGTCAACATGAGAGTAAATGCCGGCGAGAACCTCTCGAGATTTCTAGATAGCAGCTACTTGCAAATGGACACGCCTCTGAGAGTCGCTCGCAGAAACTCGCGAGCTAGTTTCTGCGAGCTGTCAAAAGTGATTCTACTCTCTAGTGGACACGCACCCACTGAACTCTCGGAGAGTTGCTCGCCAGATACGAACGACGTTTGAATTTCGCTAGTAGCTCCCGAGAACTCGCCAAAGCAAGATGTCAAAAAAATCAAGATATTGGTCTTGAAAAGAGAAAAATCGCCGAAATTAATACTCAAATGGGCAACCTCCTGCGAGTAACTCTCGAGAGTTTTTGAGAGTTACTCGCGTATTTACTCTAATGTGAAGCGGCACCTTTAGAGAATTATGATTTAACCAGTAATTAAACAAAACCAGGCATTCCCGATAGTAGCGTGTTTGAAGCATTCCAACCGATGTGGTCATAATTTCAAAATTGCAGCTGCTTAAAAAAATATTGGCTTTAGAAAAAAATTAGCAAGAATTCCAATAACATTTAAAAAAAATCCATAGAACTGCGTTTTTTTTTTTAAATAAATCACTCAATCTTCTTAAGTGTTTTTTTTTCTTCAAGTTAATATTGTGTTTGTTTAAAATTACATCTTCATATAAAATACTGTATTTTGGACGATTCAAATTTCGTAATAATTTCATTCAATACTAGAAATTACTTGAATTTTAATTACAAGTGACACATTATTATTATTATTCATTTTTTTCAAATATTTTTAATGCTCATTAATTTATAGTTTTTGAAAGTGTCAAATTTTGTTTAATGTACATAATTTTTGTGTTTTTTTTTTCAAATTTTCAATAATTATTATCTTAAAAATATTTTATTTATTTCTTACTTCTTGCATCTGTAAAATATTTTACTAAAAAATTTTCTACAAATAATTTCTTGTTTAGTTTTTTTTTCTCTAATTTTACTTTTGTTTGATTAAAATTCAATCATAATATTTTTTTTTCGATTTTTTTTGTCTTTTTTTTATATTAAGTTTATGTAAATTAAATAATAATAATAATATTACAAATATATAAGGCCATTTTATTTCAATGATTTACTTTTTTTATGATTCACTATTTTCTTGTTTATTTATTTTTTTGTTCTTTATATTCATAATTATTGCGATTATTATTAGATAATGTAACTGTAGTAGAAGTACTTGAAGTTTGGCTTGTTGTTACAATTATTATTATTATTATTAGTTATGTTATGAAAAATATAATCATTCAATAATGTTTCAAACACAAAATATTAAAGTGAAAATTAGTTGTGGATCAATGAGTTTTATGAAATGTGCTTGAGTTTTTTATTCAAAAATGGTTTCAAAGAATTTTCTTCGTATGTGTTTTATATTTATTTCAAATTTAAAAAGAAAAACTTATTACAAAAACGAAATAACAACTTGATTATGACTAGAAAAATATTTTTTTATAGAAGGGACGTTGATAGTTGACATTAATTAACAAGTGTTGAGAGAGACTTAACAAATATCATAGAATTAGGTAAGGACTGATGTCTCATAATGATGTGCATTGCTTTCTTGTTTCAGTTTTTGTTTTATTTTGCTTCGCAGAGAGGGCAACATTGGAAGTTTGATTTATTTTGGCAATTTTCAGTGTAAGCGATTAAACGATAAATTAATTCAGAACCTGTTTAAACTTTTACTATTTTTTTGACATTTTCAAATTCAAATTTACGCCATCACTCTGGCGTTGTGACCGGCCGCAAGTGACAATCTGTTGTGACCATCGATTGTGATGTTTGCCTTGTGACTTTTTTGTGAATGAGCAGCCATTTGGTATTCTTGATGATGGTCACAAGCACTGGCGTCGGCAAGGGAGCGGAGAGAGGGGGCGTGCTTCGCCATGCCCATGGAATTAGCGGAAATAAATTTTAAAAAACGGTTAGGTCAATTTAAGCGTGTATTTGACCTGGTTCAACCCTCTAACCGGAATATTTTTGTTTGAGCATTCACCAAAATATGACTTTCAACTTGCGACAGACCGTAACCAAGACAACGTACAGGGCTAAATTTTTTCCAACATGTAAAGCGATAACTTACAAAAGTCAGTGTAACACGTTCCGGCGATTTCTGGCGATTAAAATTGTTACCTGTTATAAACAAGCGAATTCCCTGAAGCCCGCTTTTTGTCAGACATTTCGGCTAGAGGGTTAAAGCTTCTTGCCTGCGGCGCAATTTCTTTTCAAAATTACTGTATATATCGCTCATTCCCGACAACAGTAGCTGTTTTTTTAAAGATCCGATCAGAGATCCTGATTAATTTTAATACAAATTTGTAAACCAAGCTTTATTGGGATCATGATTTAATTTGATTTTTGAATTACTGGAAAATAAATAAAAAACCCTCGGTAAGTGTTTCAGCTTCTGCCTTAGCTTTCATAGATGTATGGATGTTGAATACTATTTCCATCACATTAGGGTTAGTCTCCGAAAAAATAGCGGCGCTTCTACCTCCGTTCTATATGGGTTACTTTCTTATAGGTTTTTGTGATTTTCAAAATTATTGCCACAACATACGGGTTACAACATACCCTAGAAACAAATTTAAACCCACAAGAAACTTCCATACGTTTTTTAATGATCCATATAGCTCTCTTAATCGGATCATTAAAAGAAAAAGCTGATATCAGAACTTAAAAAATGCGTAAAAATGCGAGTCAAAATACCGTTTAATCGCTTATTTGAAAGAAAAAAAAATCTGCAATAAGAATACTTGATAAATAAAATTAAAATCATTTACAAATTGGAAGATTTACGTTTCACAATTTGGAAGGAATCAAATTCGATTTAACGACGTTTTTAAAATTGAAATTTTTGCCAAACTAATTTCAACAAAATTAGTTGTTTTTTTTATGTTCATATCAATTTTTAAATATTTTTTCTTAAAAAACAATAGAAATATTCCAAAACTCTACAATATAGCAGAATATTCCGTTAGTAAATTTCATTTAATTTCCACAATATTAAAACGCCAACATCAACCTAGAGTGATGTGACGAACAAATAGGTTTTTTTTTTCAAAAATGTTTACTTTTAAATGTTCACAAATTGCATTTAATCATAATAATTTATATTAATTTTAGTTAAACTCCTATAAAAAGGGAGGAAATTTCTAAAAATTTGAAATCTCATACAAATACTTCAAAAATATAATTTTTTTTCTTTAAACTCTGTGTGGATTTAAATTTAAAGGTTTGTTTTTTTCTTCTTAATTTCATTTATGTTTGTTTTATCTCTTAATTTAAATTTTAATACATAATTTGCCATTTGTTTTGTTTTTGTATGTTTTTTTTGCTAAATATTTTTATGTAAATAGCTTGATAGAGAATAAATACAGTTAAATATATCATTTATATAATATATGAATGAATTGATGCAAAAATTTAATTTATTTAAAGTGATTTGTGTATAATTTCTCATAAAGATATTTAAATTTTGGTTTTGTTTTCACATACATGATTATGATAAATGGATTTTCGTTTAATTGGTAGATGACGAAAGTAATTTTTCGACAGAATTGAAAGGTTTTAGAGAGAAATTTCTTTTACGTACATATCATAAGATGAATGAATTATAGTTGAAGAATTTGTGTTCGTAATTGTAATCAGGCTGTTATTATTATTCCTTTTGGCCGCCTTGTTTCATTTTATCGAAAATCTGCAACTTCGATTTGACAGCACCTTCGCAGACCATAAGCCGCTGCTGCGTCGGTTTCTTATCGAAATCCAAACAGAACGCTTCATACTCTGCAGCGGCAGCAGTCTGTGACCGTTTGAATTCATTAAACCGCCTAACACTTGCCTCCCCAAATGGGATGCCCGCATACTCAGTGGATCGGAATCCAGGATTAAAACACTCTGGAAAACCCGCCGACGACGATGAAGTGACGGCCGCGGCGGCAGCTGCAGCGGCTGTCGTACTACTACTAACATGATGATAGCTAGATGATGACGATGCTGAGGAGGAGCATCGGAGTCCAGATGGGCCCGTAACACCGTTCGTCCCGGGCATAACTGGACCACCGTGCGCTGATGATTTGAATGTGTCAGGTACTTGAAACGTCTTCAATGTCTGTCCCTTGCGCTCAAAGTACTCGACGATCTTGGCGATTTGAGCCGATCGTGTGTTTGGTATCGAACTGAACGACCGATCGTCCCACAATAGCGAATCCGAACCCGCCAAACTGCTAATATCGTCCGAACTATCCGTATAGATCGACGACGTGCGATTCTTGCAGTACAGCAGCTGATGAGCGAATTGACTCTTCTGAATTAATGAATTGATCTCGGAGTCGAGGGCCAAACGATTGATTAGACCCATGTCGATTGAGGTAGCGTCGATATTGCTGAGCAGGTGATGGTGGCAAGTGTAGCGTTTCTTCGAATCCGACAGCTCCAGATCGTCCAAACTTCGCAGCGAACTGACATTCGTCGAGCCCGGATGGTTATCGTCCATCAGAAGTACACTCGACGAATCGTTGAGGGTTTGATTAGAGGACAAAGGATTTGAGCTGGAATTGTAGTAACAGCAGCGGCACAGACTCGCCAATTTTTCGCTGGACGTCTCCATATTCAGATGTGTTTTGATTTTGTCGATGCAGCTACAAGTATTATTCGTTTTGTATGTGACGGTGTCGGAGTCTTCGTTGAAACACGAGAAGAAGCCACTTTCGATAGAATCGCGTCTGGTCAGTGGTTTGGGATTGTCCAGGCAGACAGTTTCGTTGCAGTCTGTCTTTGATTTCTCATCGATTTCGTTCTCATAGTCTTCAGCTGCTGATACCAAAGTTTCGTTGTTGCCAGCGGTGCTGCTGCTGCTGCTGCCAGCGTCGTCACCGCCATTTACGGTGACTAAAAGAAGATAAAAAAAAAGATTTGTTAGTTTAAGAGAATTAAAACGTCACGAATTCGGTTGGTAGAGAGATTGGCTGTGGTGTGATGGCATTATGCGATTACCAGAGTAAGGGAGGGAAGAGGGTGGTCTGAAAAAACAAAAATTGTCATGATTTAGGGACATCTCACAACCGGAAATTACAAAACCTGATTTAAAACTTGGACGAACATACCGTAACTTATTTCCGTGACTACGGTAATCTCTACACTCGAATTAACTCGAGCGCAAAATACTGGCAAAACGGATCACGCTCGAGATAACTCGAGCATCATTTTTTTAATTTCATACTCGAACTAGCAGTTTTGCCACTGACCGCTTTACGAACCAAAACCCAGCAACGAGCCGGTATATGACTCCCCCGTGTCGCCAGGTGACTTGGGGCTTATTGTTCAAAGGTTCTTACTAAAATCTACCCCACAATTTTTTCTACACAACTTGCAGGAAGATTTATGGGGTAGATTTTAGTTGAAAAATGTTTTTATCCAAGTCACTTTAGAGGTTCAAAAGATATCAGGAGAGGAGGTAAAAACAAAAGGAGAATTTTAAAAATGAGCATAGCTTAGTTCACTCTCCATGACAGTCTGAACCTAACTGTAAAGTTTAATTAAAATCGGTCCGGTTCAGTCATTCCACAGACTAAAAAACCGAGTTTTTGCAGGAAAAAACCCCTAGCGAAAAGAATTTAACAAAAAATAAAAAACTAAAAAATTGATCACCTTACCTCCATTGCAGCCGTTCTGCAAATTAACATTGATCTCATCATTTTTGACGTTTTTGAACAGCCGATGGGTAAACAGCGAATTCGCTTTGTACTTCTTGACGGTTCCCGTCCCTTTCAACGACTCAAAATCAATTTTCGACGAGCAATTATTAACTGTCGCTACGGAATCCTCGCTAATTGATTCAGTTTCGCCACCAACAAAACCACCTCCACCTACGGTGCCATTCACTTTCTGATAGTTGCCAGCGTCCATGTTTTGGATATTTTTCGCTGCCGATACGACATTTAAATCGGGAGCGTATTTCCTGGTTGTGGTCGGTGAACTGGGCAGACTTTTAGGCTCGTTACTTGATTTTGTACTTTTTTGCAAGGCCGCCAACTCCCGAAAGAACGGAGACGACATCTCAAAGCATGAACTGAAGAGATCTCCAACACCGGCCGCATACGTTCGTGGATTCGCACCGAGGATCTTCTTAACACCGCGCAATTGAGCCAATGCCGTGAATGGATTCGATTTGACGCCATTCTGATCGCTACGTGGTGGCTTATAGTGCTGATCCTTCAGGCACATAGTCTCGGCCACCTTCCTCAATGTTAGATTCGTTGAGATCGGCGATTCAGGCGTTGGAGTGTTGGAAGATTTCTGTCTATTCATTTGGTGGCAACGGGCCTTATCACTTGGTGTCGTATGCAACGGAAATAGAATGATATTCTCGCTAAGTGATCGTCTATGCTGCATATCTGGGTCATTATTCTTGTTGATCTTCTTAACACGATTCTTGACACGATCACTATCACAGTCATCGTTATTCTTTCCGTTTGTCAGTTGAATGCATGTCACATCAACCGAATATCGCTTACTAACACTTACTGGTGTATTATGATTTTGGAATACTGGACTATTATTATTATTATTATTATTGTTACTATTACAATTATTGTTATTAATGCTTCCGTTCAGATTTGATGTTGATTTCTTGGATGGCTGCAGTGGTAACGATTCCGAATCACTACCATTCGGACTGCCGTTCATCTCGAGTGAACTCATCGAATTCGCGTCTTCGTAAACTTTATCGGATAAAAAGTTTAATTTCTTAACTATATCGTTGAATGTCGGTCGACTTTTAGGATCATACTGGAATTTAATGAAAATGATTTTTACAATAAAAATTCAAATCGTATTTGCTATAAACTTACGATACAACAATAAAACGCCAGTCTTAAAAATACAGGAGGTGTGTCCGCTGGACAAAGTTCAGCGAATGCTAAATAATCTAAGCCAAATGAATCTAAACGTGGTAATAGATCTGGATCTGCTTCTATTCTAGCTATTATCTCACATAAAATTATCCCATACGAGAATACATCGCTCATCTGATCGTACCATTGGCCCTTTAGGCATTCCGGGCTCATCCAATATGGTGATCCAACTGTATCTAATCGTGTCTTTCCACTATTTGTAATAAAAAGATATTATTTTTTAGTCTTTTAGAATTTTACGATCTAAATATATAACAAATTTCATACCATTTTCTAGGAATTTTCGCAGCTAATCCGAAATCACCAACGACCGCATCCAAAAGTCCATCACATAATCGTCGAATTAACACGTTCTGAAAAAGATCCAAAGGAAAATTTCATTCAAGTTATTGCAATATTTTACAAAATGAAATTAACTACAGATTTTTAAACACTTTAAATTTTCCAGTACAATTTAAAATAGCATTTCGAGCAGGGGCGGTCCAGGGTGTAACCAGCAATCTTGCGACTCACCCGCAAAAAAGTTTTATGAACTCCTGGGGCGTTAAAACCCTTGCTTCATTATTCTTTCGACAATCAACATTTTGAAGATCTTATACATATATAAGAACCACACACACATGAGCGATCGCTTGTTGTACACAAGTTTTTCCTACTAAAAAGTGAAGAAGCGTGTACGTCGGAAAGGCATTTTGAGGAATAAAAGTCGCCGCGACGGGATGATAAATGTACGTCGGCATTAAGAGGCACGTCTTATGCTCAGAGTCACATTTTGTTTTCAAAATTCAATATGATCACTCTTTATCCTCTCTTTCATATAAATGGAAAATATTTTTGCGATTATCTCGAAAACGGTTGATTTTGTCCAGAATAAGAGCTTTTGAATGCAAAAACCGCGTCGAAATCGGTTAAGATTTATTGACAGAAGTCGATATTAAGGTGCCGCTCCACATGAGAGTAAATACGCGAGTAACTCTCAAAAACTCACGAGAGGTACTCGCCGGAGGTTGTCCATTTGAGAGTTAATTTCGGCGATTTTTCTCTTTTCAAGACCAATATCTTGATTTTTTTGACATCTTGTTTTGGCGAATTCTCGAGAGCTACTAGCGAAATGCAAACGCCGTTCGTATCTGGCGAGCAACTCCCCGAGAGTTCAGTGGGTGTGTGTCGACTAGAGAATAGAATCACTTTTGACAGCTCGCAGAAACCACGGCATACAGACAGACAAGGTATGCTGTAAACTCAAATCTGACGTTTCTTTGCAACGTCACTTGTGCCGATTAGTTCGTCAAGTTCAGAAGGAATTTTGTTTTGTGGATGGTTATTTAAATTTTTGTGCGATCTAAATAAGATATTTGTAAATTAGTGGACTGATTGCATTAAATAGTGATCAATAAACACAAAAATTAATTAAAAAAAGTCGGCACAAATGACGTCACACCTGACTATCAAAAGTTTACAGCATACCTTGTCTGTCTGTATGCCGTGGCAGAAACTAGCTCGCGAGTTTTTGCGAGTTTCTGCGAGCGACTCTCAGAGACGTGTCCATTTGCGAGTAGCTGCTATCGAGAGGTTCTCGCCGGCATTTACTCTCATGTGGAGCGGTACCTTTACAAATTTTATTACACACATTGATACGAACGAACACACACAGACACATACAGATAAATTGCGGACTCATCGAACTGAGTCGATGGTATATCACCCCGATTGCGAGTGTCGTGTCGTTTTCGACAAGAGTCGTTTTACGTGTTGTTGTTGGTAGAAAAACACTAACAACAACACGTGAAACGACTCTTGTCGAAAACGACACGACACTCGCAATCGGGGTGAATGTTCCAAGGACGTGAGGATGATTTGGGGTTTTGGAGTGATTTTAATACCTTGTTTAATTTTTAAGCTATTTTCTGATTGTTGCAGTACTCACTTTGCTTGTTAGATCGCGATGAAAAACACCAGCATCGTGAACATATTGCATGCCTCTTGCAATTCCTAGGGCCAGTCTTATTTTTAGGGCAGGAGTTAAAATCTCATCGTTATTGGCTAAAAGTTGTTCCAATGAGCCACCATTTATATATTCCGTTAAAGCATGCAGTTGGCCTTCTTGTACACAAACTCCACAAAACCTAAAAACATAAAAAAAAAATCGAGTGTTAAATAAGTTGATAACTAAAATTTGTTTCCAATTTTATACACCATCTGAGGAAGCATTTATGCGTAGAAGAGGAGTTTTATATAATTTTTCTCAAAATGTTTTTATTTTGAACTTCAAATTTTTGCGTGTTGTAATTTTTTTTTCTAAAATTCATTTTTTGATCCAAATTTTTGAAAATTTTCAACACAATTTCTATTAGGTATATATTGTACTTAAATATTTTTAATATAGAAAATTAGCCTGACGTATTTTGTAGACAGCCACATACATTTTTTTTACGATTTTTCTGGTTCAAAATCTTACCAGAAAACAAAAAAAGGGTACGTTTTTAGCAAGAATATTATCTTCCTGATCTTATCTAAATGCCATATAAAATGTGTTCATAAACAGAATAATATTCGGTTTCTTAGTACAAGTACATTGTTTATATATAATTTAAAAAATCAATAAATCCCCTATTATTACACGTCTTTTAATCGTCTCGTAATACTTTTGACCGTATTTCTTATCTCAGAAAGCTTTGTCTTAATCTCTTCGTCTCGAAGAAATGTGCATCGAGTGTCGAATGTTCACCTAATTTCTAAAAACCCTTTTGCACTATGAAACTCTTTTCGTTTCTTTGTTGCCGTCAACTAGCAAACATTTAGAATCCTTGAGACAGACATAAAATGTGCATCATGACTTCTTCTCGGTATCATAGAAGGATTTCTTGGAAATCAATGAAGACGAAATCTATTTTCAAGCATATAAAAAGATTTTGAACTACTTTCCACGAGTTTAATAGTCGACGACGACGATGGCGAGTATATAAAGTTGCAACAAAGTTGCATCTTTTAAAAAATAATTTTGAAATTCGGTCGCGCATAGTCATCATAAATTGAAAGAGGAAACTAATGCAATGCAATTGGTCGAACATGGAAACAACATAATCTTTTCGATTGCGGCAATGTACCACTCAATCCCATCATCTTAACCTCATCCCGAAGAAAAAGTAACAATAATAAATATGAAACGATGAAAGACTTTAGCAAACTTGTCGACCCCATCTTCTCATATTTGGTTAATGGCTGTTGAATATTTTCTGTTGCATTCGCGTTTATTTACATGTCGTCCAGTTCGGTTCGATGTAACTTCCTGTTTTGTAATCAGTGAACCAAAGAAAATAAGAATCGCGTTATTGACACGTCTGCACGTTTTCCCTGTAAATCCATTAAGCTTGGCTACTGTGAATTGACCCAACGACGTTGGGCCGAGACCCTTTACCAGCTATAGAACTAGACTTGTTCGTCTGAGGTATATAAATTTGTATAGAAAAATATGTGACCATATTTAAAGGTTTAAAAGATTTCGAAAATTGATTCAAATATACTGCTTCCCTTCGACGGTACCATTTATTCAATTTAAATGCCGCACAAATTGAAATTTTGTAACGTTAAAGTGAGGAAATCTATTTTCAAATAAGGCTTTTCCTTGACAATTTTCAGTTGATGCGGATTTAAACATATTAAAGACGTTTACGGGTTTTAGTAAACGGTGGGGAAACCGATGGAGATTGAATTTATAGCGCCATGAACAGCTAATCAAGGTTTATTCGTTTGTTGGTCGTTTTTGGGAGAAAATTTCATTGCAAAATTATCATAAAATTATATGTTTGTATTTAATTTTTCGTCTGACGATTTTCTAAGACAAATTTATAACACGGGGCTAGATCAGGAGAGTAGGTTCCTTGCAGGAGAGTAACTTCAAGTTTTAAAACCGCTCCGATTTTTTTTTACTTTATTTTACGTAGTCTAATAAAGTATTGTATTCATGAAAAACTTGGATCTCTTAATTTTGCCTAAAAACATTTCCCGAGCACTCCTGAGTCGATTGGAGAGTTATTGCAAAAATGTCTTTCTGTATGTTAAGCCCCATTCAGACTAACGATTGCGATTACGATTGAGGCTTCTCGACCAATGAGATCAAAGTTTTCAACGATAGAGGCATGAAAGCTTTGATCTCATTGGTCGAAGAAGCTCAATCGTAATCGTTAGTCTGAATTGCGCTTTAGTCTGTCAGTCTGTGTACAATATTTCTCAAAAACTACTACCCCTGAATTAATATAGTTTGGAGTGGGACAGAGAGAGAGAGAGAGAGAGAGAGAGATAGAGATAGAGAGAGATAGAGAGAGAGAGAGAGAGCGAGAGAGAGCGAGAGAGACTCGAAAATTTCGCCAAGTAACGTAATCGATCTTTAAAGTAGGGGTGGCGTGGCGCCTTAAATTCTCCAAAGTTTTCTAAATTTGTGTCCACTTTTCCGTCTCTTGTTTTACTAGGGGTGCTACGCCAATAAAATACTAGATTGACTCAAAAGCATGAAATACAAAATATCGTATCACGAATCCTGAAATTTTTTCTCGAAAGTATTTTATTTGCAATCGATGATGAATAATGAATTTTTGTCGAAATTTCAAAGTTTAAAAAATGAAAAAGAAAAACACATTTTAAACTCGAACAAAATATAAGACATTTCACATATTTTATTTTCGATGGACCCCTATATGTTTCAACTTGCTAATTGTTTAGCGATTTCACTGTTTATTTCAAAATTTTGCAGCATTGATGAAAATTTGCATAGTATTCACATGCGGGATTAACGGACGGCGTCGGCTGCGCCAATTTCGAACATATATGTGGGGTCCCGTCGATCAGGTGCTCCATTACACCTTGCTATAATTGCGACTACCTGGGCATCACATACTCGATTCGTATATGGCAAGTGATGGGCATTCATTGTTTATACTCAGTCGTGTAGAAAAGCGCCAGATTTAACAACGATTACTGTCGGATGTTGCAACCTTCATTTGAAAGTTAACACTTTTGTCAATGGGACGACACGATGTTTATCAATGTCGAAACTTCCGAGAGCTTTTATGCTTTTCTGATTGGATTCCAAAATAATTGGTTTGCCGATGCCGGTGCGAAGAAAAAATTAAATAAATAATACCTCATTGTAAAATTAATGTACTGACGTTAACGGAATATTGTTTAGATTTGTTTGGTAATCGATCGGGAAAGTTACTCATTTTATTTCACACGATTATTTTTTTAACGTTTGATGCGACTCGGAAGGTCGTCTGCGAATGAGTTTGATGTCTTTTTAATTCTGATTTACAGACTGCTTATAATTTTTTTACAATTACGAGTGATAAATCACGAGATTGGTTTATAAATTAATCTTCAGTCATTTTATTAAAACAATTGGAAAAAAAAACTTTGGAAAAAAGAACAAACTATCTGGTTGTTTCAATAGAGGGAAAGCACACGAATTTGCGAAAAGATACAACAAAGCTCAACATTATTTTCCTGCGGCACATAGCAGGGATGAAAAATTGTTGCGAAAATGTCAACTGAGAGCCCTGAACGAAAAAAACATCTGGTCTAAAGCGGGACTTTGCGAACTTTATGTATGGACCATAGACATTAGATTAATAGACTGGCAAAGTAATATAAATTCGCGGCCGCACATTTGCATATTTGGTTCTCAGAGTTCTAGAAGCAATCCCCCTCCCCCCTCCGTCCGAAAAGAAGTCCTAGCTAAGGGTTTCTGATAGATCAAGGGATCTCCGAAGAGGGGTCGAAATTTGGTACCCTAAATTTCGGACAAAAGGATGCGAAAGAAAAAAGTTTTCGAGCCGATGGGTGATGTGAATAAAAAAAGCTTTTGCTAAAACTGATGTTTTTTAGCTAACGCAGACTGCATAAAGACTGCATTAGCTAAAAAACATCAGTTTTAGCAAAAGCTACTTTTTTATTCACATCACCCAATATTTTAATACAATTTTCAGGGATACAAAATTTTGCGGAAAAGTCTCCGGGAAGAAGTAGGGTTGATTTCAGTGAGCGAAAAGTTTTTTTTTTGGAGACAACTGATATTACAGTGAATACCAGATCAAAATTTCTTCAAGGATTCAGAAGATAAAAGGTGAGACGGTAAAACGCAGAGCAAAGTCGTGGTCATAGATAAAAATTGTAAATGCTTTAATAAAAAATTGAATATGTAACAGTAAATTGGATAAATTATTTTAATTTTTTTATACCACTTGCATTTTTTCGTTTTTTCCCAATCGAGAAAATTCCTAAAGCAACATGTCGTTCATCGGCGAAACTCTCCATATATCACTTCTCCTCATGAGGTGATAAACACATCCAATTAGCAATTTTATCCCTGGACCATACGGGCAAATAACCTCCATGGGATATTTATCTCCGATAAACACAATTTAATGTTGAAATTACCCAATTATCGCCGGCAATTTCACTCTCGTCTGAATCTTAAGCCAATTTGATGAAAATACATTTCGACATCGCATATCTGCATCTAGACGATTCTCAACAAAATTAACTTCGCCCGACAAAATAAAATCGAAATGAAAAAAAATAATATATTTTAAAGAAATAATAAGTTGACAGGAAAATAATATTCGAATCATTTCAGTTTCATTTGTGTAAAAGAGACCAACAAATAAAGACTCGATAACAGCCAGCACAAAAGCCAATTTGGTTGATTGCCAAAAGAAATTTGCTTTTTACAAAAAAAACATGAAAAAATTAAGGCAGTTTCAGTATTTCACCGAAATGTGTTTCTTTTCAATATAATTTTTAAGGAATGGCTACCAGTAGAAATTAAGTGCATGGCACACATAAATATGCCGAGCATAACCGACTAGAGTACCTGAGATGCTAAAAAAAATTACTCTCGGATTCACACTTTAAAATCGATTGTGAAAAAAAACTGTCGCTACTTCGAGTTTTGGCTTCACGACGGCGTATGTACGAGTAGACAACAATATGCCAAAATGTGCAGAAAGCAATAATTTGAATAAATTAAGCACTTCTTCACGGCTAATAAATTCCAAGATATTTGAATATGGCGTTCTTTATTTTGCACTTTGCGCAACATTGAAATGAAATCCGTCGAATGTTGTTGCTGCTTTTTTTCGTGTGTGATTATGGGTAGGAGCCGAACCAACCTGTGACATAATTTAAACATATGATTATTTCAATTTTTTATCGGTGGCTTTCCAAAGTAAGTCAGTCACGTAACGTTAAGTGCATGTAGTTACGTACATATCGACGGCTTTGTGTGGATTTTTTATTTATTTTTTTATAAGATAAAAATTTCTTCCTGGTTTGTCAATCAATTTCGAAGAGATTTTTCGTCCTTTCTGGGAGTTTATGATTTTCATAAAAATTTTCGTTAAGAATATTTTGATGGAATTCAATTTTAAAACGATTTTCCAGGTAACAATCTTAAATAAAACTTGAGGAAAATGTCCTTGATTGCAAAAATATCAGCTGTGATCAACACATTTACAGCCTTATTCTAGCTACGGTCACTAGTCACAACTCGGTCACAAGAGCCTCAAATTCTATGGACTTGTGACTTAAGTATCACAACGCCAGAATACGGCTGTTAGTTTCGGAAAAAATATGTAAAAAATATGTTTTTTAGAGATATATCGAGAACCGTCAAAGATACCTACAAACTGTTAAAGGAAAAATACAGGAAATTTTATTTTCTTTGAATTTGCTTATCCGAGAAATTTTCAAAAAGACCTAACTTTTTTGAAATATGTTGAGAAATGTTAGAGATAAATAAAAACCATTAAAGCAAAAAACGTAGAAATTTTTATATCCTTTAAATTTTATCATACAGTGTAACTTCGTTAGTGCGGATCAATTAAAACCAAGGTAATCCATACTATCGAAATATCCGGATTATCGAAGAATTTCATTATATTGCTGTAAAAGTTACGAACAGATTCCCAGTACACACAAGAAATATATTTTATTGTTGAAGATGAGATATTATAAAGAAACAAAATTATTGATTGAAACAATCAGTATTATAAAACAAATAAAACGAGTGCAGACTCCTTTAACACGTTGGCTACCAGCCAAAAAAACGCTTACTCCGCTAGTATACACTAGGAAAAAACGCAAAAATCATTTCTGTACTTTGTGAGTCACCAGTGAACACAAGATCAATACAGACAAAAACGAACGAATCGAATAAAATATAACGGACAAAAAAAACCCCTTTGTACCGCACGAGCGACTGCACTCAACCATGGAACTTGAGAAACTGACGGTAATGACAATAGTGTGTGTACACCGGTGACTCACATGGTAGCCAACGTGTTAATCTCCTTAGAGCAAGGATGTCTTGTAATGCCACTTGATTTTCTTCCGCCCATTGTAGACATACACTGTAGATGTTGGTGGCGTCTCCACTTAGCTGAAATCTATAGCTGACTCGTCAGCGTTGTAAATTTGATTGACCGTCCATTTTAGATCTTTGATCTTAGCTTCTAAAATTTCCAGATAATGGATCAATAGCATCTTGATTATTGGATATTATTTAACCACAAATTTTTAGTGACCAAATTCGTTAAAATCTTAAACATAATTATATTCATGGTGAACGAATTTTGTTTGGGGAAAACAAAATTTTGAATATTTATATCAAACAAAATATGTTGACAGTAATTACAATACATTACGATGGCTGCATCAAAAATTATTTCTTTCCGTGCACTTACTTGGAATATCTACGGTTTAGTGGACCATATTTCCGAAAAGCCCTTCAGGAGTTACAACCGTAATAGTTCTTTTCCGATTTGAGATAAAATTCTTTAACGAATCAATTAGAATAGAAAGAATCAAACATCGAAAATACTCGAAAAAAATTGTATGAAACAAATCCCAGAGCATATTACTGGCCCTATCAAAATATCCAACCTAACACCCAACATTCAATCCCCAAAAGAAAAATCCAAATTCCCTCGACAGAGGGTTAAGAATACACACAAAAAAAATGTAGAAGGAAGTAATTTAAAAATTCCAGATGTTGGCGGAAAAATAAACAAAAATTTAAATGTTGTTTTAAACATTCGAATCACGATTTACTTTCGCTATTTTTATCTCTAATTTTGGCAAACATTTAAAATCAAAATAAATATGTATGATTTTTTTTCACCCGCCTTAGACGAGAGAAGGGTCGTTGACGTTTCTGTCACCCGTCGCCGGTTGTTTAATTTCCATCCGCCACTGAAAAAAACATTAATGGCAAACTTCCGCACTTGTACCATCCGCACAAGCGTCTTGTCCCCCGGTCACCCGTTCCAGAAAAAAAATAAATAAAAATTCACTTTCATTTTCATTTTACACAAACGGCTTTGAATTCGTGATCTGAGTACCAAAAATTCTGTAATTAGCAGAAATATTTCACTGGGGCTAACGCTCTAACGATTTGAATTTTATTATGAGTGAGAAAATATAGAAATCTGACACCAGGAAGCTGGAAAATTTCAGGAATTTTTCCCTCAGAACTCATAGCAAAGTCAAATTCTGTAGATTTTTTAGAATATAAATTTCTTTGCTATCTGCTTTACCTTGGAAAAGTTCTCCCCCTCTCTGTACGTTTTCATATCGAAGATGACTTCATATTTGTTCCGATTCAAGGTAAAAGTAGGAAAATGCATTTTCCCAAGTGCTAATTATTATTAACGCTTGTGAATTTATCATTCTCCATGGAATGCGGATAGTTTAAGTCTATGTCGCGACTAATTGTCTTGAATCACTCAAGCGAAATAATTCCATTAAGTCGTCGTCTCGAGAATCGCATCGCATCGTATCGTATTGTGTTGTGGAATTTATGAAGGGAACTGATTTCAGAATTTCCACGATTTTCTAAATGCTCATTGTGACGATAATGTCGGGCAATTAATACATTTATTTGCAGCATAATTAATAAAATCAGTAACACTTTCTAGACACGATCGAGGACGATGTCTTCTTATGCGCTTTCAGTTTCCCCATTCGAAATTAAGTAATTTCCATAATTTTTTTATCTGATACAAATTGATTATGATTGACGGGCCTTTATTGATGTCAACCAGTTTAATTAATGGGTGAGCCTCACTAATTCATATTTTTTTTTTGGTAGCCCTAAATATTTGTTCTAAAATTCTCGAAGGCGCCCAAAAATTTGTAATGCAATTAAATCTCAGCAGATAAAATTAAAGTTGAAAAGTTGACGACCATTTAAATATTGTACAAATCTTAGATTGATGAAATTGTAAATAAAAAGTTACGGTTTTTTAAAACACTTGGTATATTTTGAAAAGTTTCGACATTTCTAGAAAATATGAAAAAAATCTTTTTTTGGGGTTTTCTCAAAAACTAGAGCCAATCTAGCCAAACCACTTGCAAATTCGAAATTAGCGACGTCATATTATTCTGAAAAGATTGTAAAATCTTTGGTTTTTCGTCGGGTAGTGTAATCCTTGCTTTTGGGATATCTTTAAGGAGTTTTTGACTTCAGAATCGGATTCCCCAATAACCCCGAGTTGAGATTTTTTTGCGGAAAATTTAAGGAAAACGGTAATCACTTTATCCTTACAATACCTTCCGCTACCCTTACTGACTTCTTAACATCGGAATCGGACTCAACGACCGTCCGTTTGAGAACACGATAATTTTCGAATGTATTCAGCAAGAAAACTGAAATTTCGTAGTATGACTTCATACAAAAGAATCTTGAAAAATCTAGACGAAGAGAAGGCCAAAAATTGGAGGACATATTTTGATAATTTGTGTACATTTCAATATTTCCATAAAGAAAAACAGCGGAAAAGTTGAAAAGATATCAATTTGAATTTCCTGAATGACATAACTAAACGCCACATCCAAAGGCTATAATTTTCCAAAATTGAAAACCTTGCGATTAAAGCAAGAAAAACCTACAATTCCCGCCTGTAACTGACCAAAGACCATTGAATTGAAAACTGACTGATCGAAAAGGAAAATTTTATTCCGATGCGAGATGAGAGATGGGAAATTTATTTATCATGACCAGCTTAAGGCTTTGTTTCTTGACGGTTGGACGATTGCGTCGTGCTTTTAATGCATTTTTGTTTATGGTAAGACATCTGGAATGCCATAATTAGAATAACAATTTCTTTTCACTTTTAACTCTTGGAGGCATGTAATCTCCCCAGCATTAAACTGTGATTATTTTTCTAATGCAATGTAAGCACATCGATTGCATTTAATCATTCCGCTCGGATCGAGGGGAACAGCACGGAGAGGCAATAGTTGTCAGTAAGCTAAGTCGTCAATCCCGACAGACCATAAGATTCGGCCAACATAAATAAAAGCAGTCGCATAAGAAACAATTTCTGTTTAATTTTCTATGTGAATACTTTTTCTTTTAATGCTCTACTGGCTTAATGTACTGTTGCCAAGCTTGATCTGTTGATCAATTGGAGAAAAATTAATTTCGTGCACAAACCAAAACAACACACGCACATAGCGAAACATTTTTCCACGAAATATCAATAAAATACGATACTTGAACTCAGATAACACGAGATCGAATCGGGATAAACACCTTTAGTTGAATGCTATTCGCATTTCTTATGTTCAGTGATCGATCTTCACATCCGAATTAGTGCTACTATGGAAAGTGAAACTTGTATAAAAAAAATCACTTTTCCTTTTTTATGGAGACATCAAAGAAGTGCACGTAAGTTTATTGGACGAAGAGAAAAACAGAATGGAAAAATCGGTAAAGAATTAAAATATTGTCAAATGTGTAGTAAAATTGAAACTAGGGGAGCATCAAAATGCAGTGGAGTTTTATTACGAAAAACGCAAACAGGAAATATCGATTGATATTCCCTGTTTTATACTCTATATGAGAATCTTAACGTATCGAACCAATCCTTGAATACAAAAATGAACTACACCAGGGTGTTTGGTATGATAAAAGATTTTGATTTCCGTATGTCCTGTCTGTCCGTCCGTCCTTGAGCACCATAACTTTCGAAAGCATTGAGATAGAGACTTAAAATCTTTTGCAGTTGCGTTTCTCGTATATAGCAAAGCTAAGTTCTTGACGAGCAAAATCAGACCACTCCTTCCTTCCTCTCCGCTACAAACGAAACCGGTTTTTAAATTTTCAATTTCCTGATGATTTAACTATTAAACGTCGATTTCCGGTTTTGTTAAAAAAGTTTTTTGAACAAGAATCAGGACCGATATTTTTTTTTATGTTGGCAAGATAAAAATTTGCTCTCACAAGAACCGAAATTACATTAAATGTTTGCAGAGGTTCCAGAATGGTTGGTCTATAAAACTTTTTAAGGCAAATAAAATATCGGAACAAAAAAAAGTTTTTTTTAAGCAAAACATGGCAGCAATCATGTATTCCGACGCGTCTCTGTTTTTCGATTTCGACGCAGCTTTTAACTCTTGACTTCGCCATATCAGCAACTTCAAATTTCCTGGAGTGACGGTCAGAATCACGTTTCGATTCATAGTGACGATTCCGCGAAATTTCAAGCGGCAGATATGGCGAAGTCAAGAGTTAAAAGCTGCGTCGAAGTCAAAAGACAGAGACGCGTCGAAATACATGATTGGTGCCCAGGCCCTGCAAATAAAAATAAAAAAAATGCACCGCAGGTAATTTCCTTTTAAAGACATGGGCTAGAATTTCATGAGGAAATACGTCGTAGGCAAAAATTTTGACAGTTTGACGTCAAGAAGTAATTCCATTCAGCGAACTTATATATTTAATCAAAATTCCCCGGACGAGGGCAGATTGCAACCCCATCTTCGGGGCATCCAAAGTTTCCAAACCTCAAACCTTTCCTCAAAAATTGCGGGGTTTTGAACAAAACATTTCGCACATTTTTGTTTCTAATTGATATTTAATTGTCTTACTTTTTGGTATTGCCAAATCCATTCAATATTTTCAGTTCGATAGAATTTTTTGTTTCTTAACGTTTATTTAATAAAAAAGAATTCATGCAAATGTGATGAAATTTTAGCATTTCGATTATATTTCAATTCAAGGCTGGTAAATGGAAAAAAAGCATATTTTTTTCTCTCAAAATTCTTATCAACAAACCAAGTTGAATGCAATTTAATGGGCATTTGAATATCTTTTATTCACTTTGCAACGGAAGCTCCAATCAAAAAAACTCACCAAGTGGCCACAAAACGTTTTCTAACCCGCAAATTTAGCAACCGTCAAATTCGTAGAAAAAAAAAAAGAATCCACCCAGAGGTCATTGGGCAGTTCGGTTATGATTATCTGTGTTTATGATGTGTGCATAACTAAGAAACTTCCTTTACATAACCGAATCTTGCCATTGATTCTTATTGCGGCAAACAAGACCATCAATTAGGCACTTTATCCGGTTAATGACTGTCAATTTGAGGATATTTATAGCAAATGATAGACTTTGGCCACGACCATCGATGTGCATAAATCCGATATTATAATGAAATAAAGAAATTTTTGGCCTTTTAATGGTTTGTGATTTCAAATTGAACAGATAGCAAAATAAATGATGAGTTGCAACTGACATCCTGAAGTTTATTACGTTTGTCTTTAGACTGATTTCTGTAATTTTTTATTTTGTTTCTTTTCTTCGTTTTTTGTTACAATGACCAACAGAGTGATTTACCTGGCGGCAAAGATAATGATGGGATACGTGGATATTGGAAGACCCGTTCAATTAATCATCCTCAAAAGAACAAGTGAGTGATGAAGGTAGCTATGGATTTCCTATGGTAAAAACCAAAATAATGAATATGTATCGAAGTTTAACTTAAAATGTTTATAAGTTGGTAGCTATTTTGGGCATTTTAAAAGTGACCTAATGCTAAAATTGTAATTTATCATTAAGTCTAAAGAATTCCGGTTACATAACATTTTTGCTGGTGGTGAGTTTCGTTTTTATCGTCATTTCATGACAAAATTTTAAATTATCGTAATTAAATGGGTGCGGTATTAATTTGATCGTAAAACTAGATTATGTCTTGTTATGCAGTTAAAAAATATAAGACGAGATCGTAATCGGAGTAAGAAGTTGTTTGTGGGAGAGATTTTTTCAAGTTGTGTAAAAAATTGAAACTCTGGGGCAAAAAGTTATTAAATTGTAATTTAAAGTAGTGGTGGTTTTTGAATTTCTTTAATTTTGAGAAAAAATATTTTCATATTAATCGGATTTATTTTCTTATTATTCGGATTTTAAAAAAAAGTTTCAGAAATAACCAAATATCGATTACTTTGCCTTTTGCCGACTGTGGTAAAGCCAAAAAGGAGGGTAATGTGTTTGCCAGGTTTTTGGTAAATCTTGTTTGTCCTTAGATTTTGTCCATATTTGAAATTTATGATCCATGCATCTTAGTTATCATGATCATACGTTTTTTTCATTTTAAAGGAGACTCCCAGATGTGTCTATTTTCTTATATCGCGATAGTTCCTTTTATTAAAAGCTTGCTTTTATGTCTGTTTATCTGTCAGGATCAAATTTTGTAATCTACACTCAGAAAAATGGAGGCTAACTCGACGACCTACATACGGCGTAATTGGCCTCGGGCAGGCGCGCGTTCGCCTGCATGTGGGCAAGTAAAACTGAGTTGACCTGTGGTCGGAGAAATTCTGAAATTAAGCCACCAGCAGGTGAAGTAGGGTATTGGGAGCTGCACGAGTACACCTTAGATAGGTTAACTCTGACCGCTAGCTGGCTTACAGACACCTCTGTAAGGTCAGAGTTAACCTGACAAAAAGTTGACCTGGACATTTTTCTGAGTGTAATTTTGACCCACTTTCACTCATCCGATCGACTTGTGATTTCGCACATATAGGTAACCCCGATGACAAAAAAAAGTTCTTGTAAGGACAACGGAGGGTCCTGTAAGGATAACATGATTATACTTTTACTCAAACATTCCGGAAAGAAATCTCATCTGGTGGTTCTCGGGGTCGCTGAATCCGATTCTGAAGTCAAAAAGTCCGCGAGGATAACTCAAAGGCAAAATAAAATTTTTAAAAAATTTACTTAAAGAACATTTTTTGGGCGCTGTGTATCAGAAATAAAAGCGACATAAAAGCATAAGAAATAAAATAAATATTTATCTCACTTTCATTTTTGATATACAGCGCCCGATTTTTTTTTTCTTTTTAATACATATTTTTTATTCCTGGGTTTCGATATTTTATTCCTGGGTTTGTCATTTAAAGAGTTCCCCGAGAAGTCTGAATTATGTCTAAATTATATTCGATCGCATGCTTTGTTTTTGTCGATGGAGGCCCTTTGTTGAGTCACGCTGATAAAAATGTCCCTTGGAACAATTTTGATTTTTATAAAGCCTTATTATCAGACCCAAAATTGATAAAGATTTTATCAGATTGATCGCTATTTTTATCAGATTGATAAAAAATTTCGCTCGATGTGCTTATCAAATTAATGAATGCTGTTTAAAGCCGATTTGAAAAATTGCCAACAATTAAAACCAACATACGGATATATCAAAGCTTTTAGATGTGTGCCGATTGAAAATGGTTTTCATAAATCGGCAAAGTTTATAGTCAAACGACAGCTTTATGTGCGATTTCACTATAATAGCCAGATTTATATGACAAATATTAAAAGATGCGAACATAATTATTAAAATCTTAACAAGTTTTATTTTACACGCTAATACGATTAACGGAGTCTAGTCGGCTTTTGTCAAAACATTGGCTACCAATCTTCCTGAAAATTCCGCAATTCTATTTACCATCGTCGGTTAACTATCGCTAATACGTGAACCTGAACATTGCGCAGTTCAAGAGCAATAAGGAAATTAATTTAAACTTGTGTTCGCATACCAGGCAGCCAAGTATCGACAATAATGTGAACCGGTAGTGGAAGCCGCAAAATCTAGGATAGAAATTTTCTTCCTATCAGATACAATCTTAAAAAGAAAATCACAGAGAATACAAATTGCATTAAATTTACTGCTAGACGACGAGGTAGAATCTAATCACACCAGAGTATACGCAACTCATACGTGTATCAGTCGAAAGATACTTTGTGAATAGATAGTTTAGCTAAAGGGCAAATCCCAACGAACCTACCGGGAAGATTATGCTAAATCTGGATCTAGTCAACAACTTCCACTTCGATTAAGTTCGATTATCTTGCTAAGGTGTGACGTGGTTTGGAGTATTTCCCAGATTATATCTTAGAAAATTGAACGATGAAGTAATGTTTGCGTCGTCGATACAAGATACGATAGGTGGAATAAACATTCGCATATACAAAGTTATAGAAGCTGTATATCTGGGCATAGTATCTATTAGATATAGTCTATTGGTTGGATTAGCATCCGCACGCGTAGCCAAGTTGAGATTATTGGTCCATGATTGCACACAGGTGCGAATATGCCTGCAGGCTGGGAACGAAACAATTTCAAGGCTACCATTTTAAAATATGAAATGTTGTAGCGAATAAATTGAAATGTTTGGTACTTAAATGGGAGAAACTTTTTTGGGTGGCGAGATATCCAACAGATCCCGAGGGCCAAAAGGGATGAACGTTACTATTCAACGCAAATACCGTGAAACGAAAGGTTTTTCACAATTGAAAGCTGGCGTAATAAAAACGAAGTGGAAAATCTTGCTCAATTCAATGGTGGTGAATTTTACTGTCGAAGGAAAATGTACGAGGGATTTTTTTCTAAGGGAGTTAATGTAAGAAAGAAAAGTAGAATTTATCGAGGAAATTTTGTAGTGAGAAACCACCAAGCAAAATTTATTAATTCTTTGTCTGCCAGCAAAATTTGTTTTGTAGTTTAGACGCCATCTTAATGCCTTATATTTGTGACCTACTCATTTTTAAATAACGAAGTCCATGCTCCAGTGTTACAAATACCTATCGCAGGTCGTAGGGTAGAGAACGGGATACATTATAGTGAGGGAAAAATTGACTTAAGGGACGACATATCTTATGGTATAATCCGGATCAAAATCCATTAAGATCTTGAGAAAGTAGTGGGAAAGGGGTTTAAAAAGAGGGGGGGGGGGGGGGGGGGTGTAGTCCTTGGGTTAATATAAAAAACTTTTTCGAGAAATTTTTAAACAAATCGATTATATATGAGTTTTAAAATGATGATACGTACACCTGTTGCCGCTTGGGATAGTAATTAAGAAAGTTTCAAAGTCGGTAGGCGATGATAATGCGTTGTTGTGAAATTTATTGATTTTCGTCTTAAAAAATAGCAAAAAATATGAAAAATATTTCAGAAACTTCTGGTTGCCACGGATTATTTCTGCTGAAATATGGGTATTTATAAAATATTTCTTGGAAATGTATTCAAAATAATGAAATAATATAATAGATCTGATGCTTATTCCACTGGAAGATCTTTCCCCCAAAGCAAATGAATGAAAATAACATTTCTATGGGGTAAATACATGTAGATATTAATGACAAAATATACTATATAATGATAATAGGATTAATTATTAATTAAGGATATTTAATAACAATGTCTAATTGAAATTCTTGGAGATTTTCAAAATACTCCATCAAGTGAACAACATTCCCCATTAGTCAGGTGTTTAACAAAAACTAAAAGTTCATTCAACTTGAGCTTTGTGGGCAAAACCTTCCAAAATAAGTAACCCTAAAGGATAATAGAAAGACACGCAATGTCGAAATGATTCCCTTGTCAATATATGTCCTTATCCTTGACAGTGGGAAATTTGAATGTTACTCAAGGTGTTATTCATAGCAGTGAAAAGGATGGGCGTGTTAATGAAAACATTTTAGCGTAGAATTCTGTTATTGATATAAATGTCGAGCATTTCTGTGGGGAAAAAATTAATCGCGTTGTTTTTTTGGGTCACGCGAATGAATAGCAGAATTACCGAGATTTCTGTTTAGCTTGAGGGATTTTATGTCGTAAAAAACTAAAAACGACTCTGACATGTAATGCGACATATGACAACGAAAAAGGGTCTGATTTTGTCCTTCATGAACTATTTTTGTGAAAAAATGTGCTCTACACAATTTCAAGTCTTTATCAACTTTTTTACACATTCTTCTCTTGAAAATCAAGAAAATCGTTAAAAAATATTAATTTTCAAGAAAAATTGACTGGATACAAAAAAAAAGAAAAGAAAAGAAATCAAATATCTTACCCAAAAGTTGAGCCTTGATCTCCTACAATTTTCAAAAGCTCGAACTACCCATTAAATTGAAATTAAGTGACACTTTCGGGCTCAAAAGCTCGAACTATGCATTAAATTGAAATTAAGTGGCAATTTCTTGTTATTATTAGGAATTTTGTACTCAGTTTTAGTTTTTTGTGCTCCTTTTTACTTCCCTCTTCTATAGAAAGAAAGTACACTCAGAAAAATGTCCAGGTCAACTTTTTGTCAGGTTAACTCTGACCTTACAGAGGTGTCTGTAAGCCAGCTAGCGGTCAGAGTTAACCTATCTAAGGTCAACTCGTGCAGCTCCCAATGCCCTACTTCACCTGCTGGTGGCTTAATTTCAGAATTTCTCCGACCACAGGTCAACTCAGTTTTACTTGCCCACATGCAGGAGAACGCGCGCCTGCCCGAGGCCAATTACGCCGTATGTAGGTCGTCGAGTTAGCCTCCATTTTTCTGAGTGTATTGTATTCTTGACGGAAATTCACTTGAGAATGGGGGCAGATTGAAACCTTCTGATCCGTAAAAAATTCGGTTCAGACAGAATTATAAGGATACATCTGTCTGTCGCTCTGTCGCTCTGTCGGTCCGTCCGCTGTACATATCTTTAATAACCCAAGAACGCGTTAACTTACCGACTTGAAATTTTTTTTAAAATAAGTTTTACGGAAATCGTAGTTTTCTATCAACTTTTGGAAAAGTAACGGCAGCATAATTTTCTATCAACTTTTGGAAAAGTAGCGGCAGCATAATTTTCTATCAACTTTTGGAAGAGTAACAACAGGTGTCTCCCATACAATTTTTTGAAAAAATACAGTGTTTTTTAAAATTTTTCGAAAAGTATGAGCTTTTGGGATAAAATAAATATAACAAAATGTAAAGGATATGATATTTACGACATTTTTTGCTTTAATGGCTTTTTTGTACCTGAAACGGTGTCCTAGATATTTAAAAAAAATTTTTTTTACATATTTTTCCGAAACTTGAAGGTTTTGTGACGATCAGAATTGATTTTTTTATCCATTATTCTCTTAAAATTCTTTGAAAAAAATGTTGAGTACCAAGGAAATGTTTTTTGGACAACTACAAGATTAGATTAAAGAATTTATTAAATCATCTTTGAATAAAAAATCTGTCAACTGTTAATAAATCATCATACTAATATATAAAATGAGTTGGTGTCTGTCTGTCTGTCTGTTCCCCTTTCACGCAAAAACGGCTGAACCGATTGACTTGAAATTTGGCATGGGTGTCTCTGCTAGTTCTGGTTCCAACATAGGCATACGGAAAAGTAGCGTGAGTGGTGGGGGGAGTAAGGGGAGGAGGTAAAGTCACCTTGAAACTTAGTTTTCCCTCTATGTTACTCTTTCGCGGGGAAACTACTAAACCGATTGGCCTGAAATTTTGCATAGATGTTCGTCGGGGTCCAGCCCCAACATAGACTCATTAAAAAGTAGCCCGAGAGTTGGGGGGGGGGGGGGTAAGGGAAGGGGGTAAAGTAATCTCGAAACTTAGTTTTCCCACTATGTTACCGTTTCGCGGGGAAACTACCGAGCCGATTGGCCTGAAGTTTAGGTCCAACATAGACCATCAAACAAAAAAAAAATTGAAAAAACTTAACCTGGCAACGGCGGGTATGCAAGCTAGTACTTTTATAATCGAAGGACGATTCGAATCATGTACATTGCGACCGATCCATTTTTATTGGAATTGTGCGAACTTCATGCAGAAATTTCACGAAAAAATTATTGTTTTTGATAAATAAGCACTTAAGTTTAATAATATTATGTAAAAATGTTTGAAACTTCTTACAGTTAATGTACATTTCAATTCTGACCTCTTAGCTTCAAAACGTCGATTCGAATTTTCCACACTTACCTTATATCTTTATTTGTGGTTATGTTAATTTTTATTCGAAATATATTTTATTAATATTTAATACTATTTTCATCATTTTAATATTCGGTTGAAATTGTTACAATACTCACTATTTATATTTGGAATTTAAAAGAGATCATAATGTAGGATATTTACCTGAAAAAAAAGAAACAAATCGTTAATAATTGCTAATATCATAAATAATACCGTAGACGTCAAAATTTTTCTTTTTAAATAAAAGTAAATGTTAACAGAATTTACATCAACTTGAAACAAATTTTACTTCTTAATCGATTAATCAAAGAGCAACACCTAAGAACGTATCTCCAAAAAGCTATGACCCAATAATATTTATTTGTTAACTTTTTTATGCTCATATTTTGAAATTTTTTTACTTTTGCCTTCAAAAATCAGTTGTCACATTTCCCGAAACTCATAAGAAATGTCTTATAAGATCTTCCTATCAATAAGAAAATCTCGCCAGAATTGCCCAAGTCATTGTGCCCATTAATCAATTAGTTATCGCATAAACTTATTAACATTTAATTATAGTACCTCGATGATGTGAAACACAGGCAGCCACCCCATTAATCTTTCTCTTGTGGACAAAGAAATTTTTTTTATGTTATACTATAAGAAATTATCAACAAATTAGCTGCCCTCAAGTACATTTAGATGGAACAATTTTATCAATGGGAACAAATTTTCAAGTCCCACTCAACTCCTGTAGACAGACGCCAACATTTCAATCCACGCTGAGTGATGACAAATGAAGGAAAAATCTTACATAAAAAGAAAATATTTGGGCTGCTCCATGTCTACTCGAACACTCACTCTTTATACATTTCCAGATGGAGTTTTATTGATTGTGGCATAAATTAGAGTTGAGTTTTCCCTTTTTTCATACTTCGCAGTGCACAAGGTTCAATATCTGGGAAACATTGGTATTCAAATGACTTTATCATGTCTTTAAAGTTCAGATGAGACGGTTGTGAAGATGATTTTTTTTTTCTTTTTTTGTAAAGAGGACTGTTTGAAAAGATCTAGGATTTTTCTATGAATGACAAACATTTATAGCGCCAGACCACCCACTTACAATCTATTCAGAAGATGAAAAAATCATTTCATCATAATTTTCCTTTCGTAAAGAGGGCGTTTCGCACTATGTACTCTTCATTTCTGTGACTTTGTGGTCGCGACGACCAATTTTCGACCTTCTTTGTTGATTTACGCTTTTTTCTCTTTACATTTCAGAAGTAATATGCAAATCATACTAATATATAAAAATGAGTTGGTGTCTGTTTGTCTGTTCCTCTTTCACGCAAAAACGGCTGAACCGATTGACTTGAAATTTGGCATGAGTGTCTGTGGTAGTTCTGGTTCCAACATAGGTATACGGAAAAGTAGCGCGAGGGGTAGGGGGAGTAAGGGGAGGGGGTAAAGTGATCTCGAAATTTAGCTCTTCCTCTATGTTACCCTTTCGCGGGGAAACTACCGAGCCGATTGGCCTGAAGTTTTGCTCCAACATTTTCGCAGGGAAACGACCGACCCGATTGGCCTGAAGTTTAGCTCCAACATAGACCATAAAAAAAATTGAAAAAACTTAACCCGGCAACGACGGGTATGCAAGCTAGTAACTCATAATTTTTCAACCTAGCTCACACCAATAGGACAATAGCCTTATAAGTAGCCGTCCAGAAAAATAGCTTAAATTTAGAAATGTGAAAAGTTTTTATACGATATTCACTAAAATACTTGTAATATTCAATTAACATTTGAAACAGCCCTCAAACATCTTAACCATTAGAAAATGTAAAAAAAAATGCTCAAGATCACGGACGCGGTTTGCTGAAGAAAATCCGTGGGACTTGGTTTTTGTGGTGTCGTCGTATGGAATAAATAAATAAAGTGTCGTCAGTTAAATTTCTAACATTGGTAAACCACAAAATATCGAAAGGAATCTCTAGATATGTCTGTATCAATTTGTGTTAAAGGTGATATCTACCGGCAAGTTGGTTTTGATGATGGGTTGTTTGATGGAAATGTTTGAAATTCGCTAAGTGAAAAAAAAATCTCCATATTTAATGTCAAGATGAAATGAAATCGAAACTCGAATTGCATACGATGAAAATGAAATCTGAAATTTTACCAGATTGACGCGTTTCAATTGCATTCTGCAGCAAAATGCAAGAAAGTCTATAATGACTGAAGCATTAAAAATCAGATACAGAAGCAAGATTTCAATTGAAATGATGAGCAAGAGTCAATTATATTTAGAGAGCTTCACCATACTCCAACCACCAACGATATTTCAGATATATTCACACACATTTCATATTTGTTAAACCATATATGAAAATCGCATGTGGTTCTGGTTCTGGTAACCACTTTTTTTTTCAAATAAAACTCACGTAATGAGTGCCACACTAGATAGGATTAGATTTTATGGCAGAAATTATCAGGTAATAATTAGGTCGAAATCGCAGAAGCAAAAGTCTTTGGGAGATTTCTTCTAAACTAGCTTGGTGTTATCTTGTTTTTGTTTATTACCTCGTTTCTAATACTTGGCGGAAAATTCAAGATTTTAAACAACAAACTCGTTAAGACGATATTTACAATCACATCACATAAAGGACAGGTGACTTTTTAGTTGATCAAGTGGAAAATTTCATTATTTTCCAAGTAATTCTTTTTTTGCAACTTACATTCATTTGCAAAAACGTCTTCATTAACACGATGATTGCCATGTAAATTTAAAAAAAAAACGTTCGGAAAAATTGTTGCTTCCTCAAAAGTGTTGATACACCGAATTCAACAAAAAAACGTATCTAAACTCCCAATAGACAGATTAAATTTGATGTAACGAACAATTAAACATTATTTACATTTTCATCGGCAAAAGTTTAATGACACTAATGACATAAAGTTGTGTTGCGTTCACCTTGTCGAACGATGACGACCAAGAAGGTCGTGAACTTTATTTTTACTTTCGATTTCACCGCATAATAAACGACTAAATAAACATCAATTGTTGCAACATTATATGATTTTCGACAAAACATCGATCGTGAGGAGTTTAGTTTTTGCCTCTTCCGTTTTGATGATAATTATTATCATTTGGAATTACGGCATTAATGTATCTTATAGATTGTTGTTATTCGCTAACCAAATTACTCTGCCGATCAGTCATTAAAATGATTTAACTTTGAAGAGTTTCTGCTATATTATTATTTTTTATGGGTATTTGATTGGTGGTAGGAGGATTTTTGATCAGTTATTTAATTAATAGACTGGTTTACACATAACTTGTATCAATAATTTGTTTAAAAGTAATTCTGAGGCTTCTGAAGGTGTGCTTAATTTTGATTGAATTTTGGCTAATGGGCAATAGTTGTTAATTTCTAATTAATTAAAAACAAAAACAGTATTCATTTTTGTTTTTAATTATATTTTTGTGGCCCGTTCTTAAACGTACACTCAGAAAAAATTATAAAGCTGATCCAAGTCAAGTTTTCAACTCTGGCCTGTATCCTTTACATGAAATTACATCCTCGAAATACCTATCTCAGGTCAACCCATCTTATGCCCTACTTTACTTGCTGCAGATTAAAATTTTGAATTTCTACCACCACAGGTTGATACATTGTTACTTTTCCTAACAAAGGTGAACGCGTGCTATGCCAAATTTTCCAATCACGCCGTACGCAAGTTGACGACTTTTACTCAATTTTTAAAAGCTTTTATTTAGCTTGCCTTCGTATCTGTCTGTCGGCTTGTTTGTCAGGGTCAAATTTTGCAATCTAATTTTGACCCATTTCCTCTCATCCGATTGACTTGAAATTTTACAATCTAATTTCCCATTTCCTCTCATGTGATTGACTTGAAATTTTGCACATATACGTAAGTCCGTTAACGATACAATATTTTCACTACGTCCGTGTAGGGATAAGGAAGAGATCTGTAAGGATAACATGATTATCCTTTTTCTCAAATTTTTCGAAAAAAAAAATCTCTTTTGTGGGTTTTTGGGGTCGCAGAATCCGATTCTGACATTAAGAAATCTGTAAGGATCATTGAAGGACCCTTTCAACAAATATGGCCAATTTAATCACGAAATAGTAAATTTTACTACTAAGTAGTTAAATCATACTAATATATAAAAAAAAATTTTCTAAAAAAAATAAAACCGACTTTAAAAAAAACTGAAAAGAGAAAAAAGCACTAAAAAGAAAAAAATAATTTCAAACTATGTCCATTAATAGCGTATTTGAAATTTGGCTTTTTTGAAGTGGCGTTAAATTTACACTAAATAAAATCGTTGTAAAATTTCTATTGTAAGAGCCGTGTCTATAGTTAATCTGTTTGACAACAAAATTTTTGGAGTCGATCTTAGTTCTTAGTTAGCCTTAAGGGTTAGAAAGTATGTAAACGATTAGCCTTAAGGGTTAGAAAGTATGTAATTTATTTTAGTTGCAAATTTAACGCCACTTCAAAAAAGCCAAATTTCAAATACGCTATTAATGGACATAGTTTGAAATTATTTTTTTCTTTTTAGTGCTTTTTTCTCTTTTCAGTTTTTTTTAAAGTCGGTTTTATTTTTTTTAGAAAATTTTTTTTTATTTCGAACGTTTTTAGTTTCAATTTTTAATATAGGCAAAAATACAAAGGGTTTGAGGGGATAAGTCCGCAGATGAGAAATATATAAAAGAATCTTCCAAATATTGTACTGAACACAATACAAAGAATTTTACTCGATATCCCAAGCAGGGAGGGGTTTGAAGGGGTAGGTTAACACGGGGGAAATATATAAAAGAACCTTCCTTGTGTTGTACTGAACACAAGGCCCAATTAACCATAGGGCTAATTGGGCTACAGACCAGGGGCGCCATCGATCTGAGGCGATGAAATTTTGATTGCTTTTTTTTTAATTTTCTTTATATTTAGCGTATCTGTAATTTAAGTTAGTACTGTGTTTTGAATTAAAGAATATTTTAAAAAATGAAATTGCATTTTTACAATAAAACTATGTAAGGGTGCAAAATTTTATTTAGCCCAGGGCGCTCAAACTTGTTAATACGGCTCTGACTGAACACAACGTAAAAACATAACAAAAGCCATAATTCCCAATCTGGCAATTATTGAAAACCCGTATGGTGATATTCTTATCAAAATTCGAACAGTTGTACCAAAATTCCACTTTGAAGTCGAACTTTCCAATCAGATTTTTTAAAATTTATTCCAATCGGATTTTGATGTATGGGAGTTTTATGTAGAATCATATTCTAAATAACTTTAATTCTTAGACTTTTTTGATAAGATGCACCGTTTTTGAGAAATTCGGAAAAAACGTTTTCGTTTGTATGGGGGGTACCCCCCCTAATGGTCCATTTTTGCCCATGAATGAACCAGGGTCCAACCAGGAACTTTCTCTACAACTTTCTCTTTGGGATGACCAAAATCGGTCCACCCAGTAAAAAGTTAAGCGTGAACATACATTAAAAAAAAAATATATATATTCAGGTGGAATTGAGAACCTTTTCCTTTTTGGAAGTCGGTTAAAAATGAGTTGGTGTCTGTCTGTCTGTCTATCTGTCTGTCTGTTCCTCTTTCACGCAAAAACGGCTGAACCGATTGACTTGAAATTTGGCATGAGTATCTGTGGTAGTTCTGGTTCCAACATAGGCATACGGAAAAGTAGCGCGAGGGGTGGGGGGAGTAAGGGGAGGGGGTAAAGTGATTTCGAAACTTAGTTTTTGCGCTATGTTACTCTTTCTGGGGGAATCTACTGAACCGATTGGCCTGAAGTTTAGCTCCAAACTAGACTATCAAAAAAAAATTTGAAAAAACTTAACCCGGCAACGACGGGTATGCAAGCTAGTTTATTACAAAAAAAAACCGATTTTGACAATTTTGACAATTTTTGTAATTAAAAGTAACTATTTTAATTAAAGTCTCGATTCCAAATTATAAAAAAGTTAGATTCACTATTTTTTTCTGTGTGTACGCGGGGCTAGAGCAATTATGTATGATGGACGTTGCACCAAAAGAGTTTTTTGGTTTATCTCTTCTATAAAACTGATGGAAAACAAGAAAAACTCATATACAATGCATTTCTCCTCTGAAATTAGTTGCCAATTGAAGTAATCTGCAAACGATTTGTTACTAATATTGTTTATGTTGGCTTCCTGACATCCACTGCCATAAACTAAAACTGGATCCAGAGCTCAAAAACGGTAAGTTGCTACAATCACATTTTTTTCGCCGATAAATTGCAGTTCTTCGCATTTTACGATTTTTCTTCGGAATTGACTTTTATGAGTCCAAAAGTCTCGGAAGTTATGGCATCGCGGAAAAGCCGCTATTGAGGAAGAGGCATCCGCTGGCAGACCAATGGTCGCTTTTGAGTGAGTTTTCAATGGATGAATTCAACAGGGAAATCTTTTAAGATCTGAACTCACATTTTTTTTTCACTTGATAATCCGTAATGCTGTTTGCTATTAAAAAATCGCATAATTTATGATTCAAGTGAAATTTTAAAGTGTGGAATTTGCGTGATTACGCAGAGTTATGCTCGCAAGGCTCAAGAGATTATTGTAGTGAATGTAAACAAAACTTAGAGTAAATGCCCCGTCAATAAATTCACGTTTTATGATTGCATTTCAGAAAAAAAAATCTGTAATAAAAACTGACTGGAGTTTATGATCCACATCCACCATAAAACCAAAGCATATCTTCATCAGACAAAAAGTGTAACAGCAAGCACTGGAACTGCACATGCGGTGTACGAGATTCTTTTTGGTTTTGAATTTTCGTTTTAAATGCAGGTGGAAATGGTCATGTTACCTAATTTAATAAAATTCATAAAATTTCATTTTTGACAGTTTATGATTTGTTGGCACTAAATTTAAAGAATTAAGTTTGATTGGTGGCTAATTTACTTTCGCTGATTTTGATATTATTTGTGGAATAATATTTAGTTGGCAGTAATTTGGGTGTTATCACGTACAATTGTACCAATTATCTTGAAAAACACAATCTTTTTTTCTGTATTTTAATTTAATGGAAATGTTTAAATTATGATATATCAACTAAAAAATTTAAAATTGCTAGCAACTGCAAGTTTGTAATAAAAAATAAATAAAAAATGGAAATATCTCAAAACTTTCAACTAATTCAAGAAAAAAATTAAATATATATTGTATAAAACGATGTCAATATTTTCCAAGATTAAAAAACAACCCTCTATTTGATTTCAGCAATCGTAGAATATTTTAGCCGTCACATCTTTTCTGCATTTAAGAAAAACCTCAAAGTCATTTCAAAATATAATTTAAAAACAAAAGTAATTTTAAAAACATAGAAGAAAAGCTACATTGGCCAGGGGCCAATCGTCAAAAACTCTATATAAAGACAGACAAAATTTTCATTAAAATAATTTGTGTGGGGGACGGGGAAAAAGTATGTCGTTTGGATTTTGATGTATGAACCGCTTATGTAAAATCATGTTTTAAACACATTTCGTCTCTATAAATTTTCCGGTACTATGCACCGTTTTCGAGAAAATAGAAAAAAAGTATTCAATTTGTGTGGGGAAGCGAGAGGGGAGGAGTGGTTCGATTGCATTTTGATGTATGGATGAGTTATTTAAAATCCTATTCTAACCATATTTTACCTTTGTAAATTTTTCTATACGACTCACCGTTTTCGAGAAAATTGCAAAAAACTATTTCGTTTGTATGTGGGGAAGGATGGGTCTGATTTTGCACGTTCAAGAACTTAGCCTTGCCATTTACGAGAAACGCAACTATACAAAATTTCAACTCTCTAACTCAATCCTTTCGAAAGGTTTGGTGTTTACAAACAGATGGTCTGATGGACAGGACGGACATGCGGAAATCAAAATCTTTTGTCATCTCATACACCCTGGTCTAGTTCATTTTTGTGTCCGATGATTGGTTTGATTCGTTACAAATGGTATACTAAATCTAATATATTCCTATATGATTCTCATATAGAGTATAAAAACCATTCCCTCCAGACCACTTTAAATAAATGGGTTACCAATAAGTGAAAAAAACGAGGTGTTAGTTACTTTATAGCATGTGTAACACCGTCTCATAAACATGTAACCATAATGAAATTGCAAGAAAATTTTTATTACTCAAATGCAATTTATGTGAAAAAGGAAAAACTTTAGTTATTTGTCGACAAGTCCACAATGTCAAGAGTGCCAATACAAACCACAAACAATCATAAAGATAAGAATGTTATGATTTCTGAACTGCATAAATTAAACAATAAAAAAAAAACCTCAAGACTTTCGTTGTCTGACTGTCTGTCGATTTGTCTGGCAGTTTTCTGATACAAAAAAACGTAAAAATCTTGAATTTTGGTTGTCTTAGTTATGCGAAATCACGTTGGCCACAAGCCATTCTGAAAGATAGAAATGTATCTATGATAAATGACATTATGGACAGGGAAATATATTTATGTGCAGCATTTGCTTGAGGGCAATTTCGATATGAATTTATTTCTTATACAAACTATCTTTCTATCTCAATCGAAATGGGATTTTTTTAGTTTCATTTTAAGAGCTATGACTTTGAGGAAAATTTATGAAAATTTACGTATCGCACATAGGAAAAATTTTAAATTTCCATGGCGCAATCGTGAAATACTTTCTATGAGAATTTAAGACCGAATTTCGATACAAAAATCTCGAATTTCCAGGGCTCTATAGTCAAATAATCTCTATGAGAGCTTAAGACCGAATTTCGATACGAAATTTTCATTTTGTATGGTGGAAGCAGAAGGCCTGGTCCGATAAAATTTTGGTGTATGGAACAATTATGTAGTCATATTCTAAAGATTCTGAGTCTTAATAAATATTTCGATATAACGCGTAGTTTTCAAGAAATTCGAAGAAGAAAAAAATTGCACAACAGGCTTTTAGGAAAGGGCTCAATCCTAAAATGAAAGTATTGGATTTGTTGATCGCAGTGCATTTCAATGTAATATTGTCAGATTTTTGGCCGTATATCGAATCAATGTGCAAAGTATTTCAAAACTGAGACGCAATTCAACAAGCGGAGGGCCGTAAAACGAGAAGCCATTTTTCTAGGTATGGGTGTGTCGTATTTTGACACAAACATGATGACAAAACAGATCTGTAGTCCGACCCTTACTTTATCCCTTTCCGGGATGGATAAAACGAATTTAAGGTCGGGAAAATTTCTTTTACCAAATACTACCAAAAAAACGCTGAAAAGTTTTCCAAAACGACACAAAAAGAGAATGCAAAATTGGCGAAAAAATTAGTCTATGCTTGTATGATTTATTGTTTTTCACCAACCGATGATACAAAACTGGCTCCAATTGAATTCAGTGAAAAAAAACTTAAAACATTATAACAGGAGGGAAATAACTCAGGGAGAATAATAAAATTACTGAAACATTAAGAACTTTAAGTTAAATAATTTAACATAGCTGAACAATTACCGACGATATCCTGTGAAGTTTCTATTAATTGAGTTCAGTGCTTAAAAGTCTTTTTATCTGAAAAGTTTTCCATTATTTTGCGGTATTTTTGCAACGAATTTTCATCGATTTTCCGCTTCAAAGCATGCAGTTTCAATGCAAGGCCACCGGCTCTCCAAAAAAATCGATTTTGTCTGGACAGAATAAAAACACAAAGTTTTTCCGAGCCGCAGACGTAAATTGATAGAAAAAACAGAAATTTTTTTCGACCAACGACGGTTTAATTTTCCAATCCTAATATCATTAATATTAAAGTTCAATTAAAACAAACAGTTGAAAGGGTTATTCATTAATTCCTCGAAAAAAAAACATTAAATCAATGAAAAAAAGTCTACAAAAAACTCTGTAGAAGGTTCAATATATTCTATTTGTAAATAAAATCAAAATAAGTGAAATTCATTATAAATGATCGAAACATTTATCACAAAAGTGAAATCGAAAGATATTTTCGTAGATACGAGAATATAAAAATAAATTTTCGGTTCATTTTTCTTTGCTCTTCAAGATTAATATCGTCTAGTGGCGTGGATTAATTTGTGAAACAATAATTCAGTATCTGTTGAGTCTTCTTCACGAAAATTATTTCCGGTCATTGATATAATAAATGAAATAATCATAGATTATGACTGAATATCATAGATTTTTTGGACATTACGATTAATGTTATGCACTTTACGTTTCCTTTTTATAGAAATCAAGACATCTGTATATAAAAAAAAATTATTTGTTTCTATCTAGTCGTATTTGTTTTAAATGAAAATTAATAAAAATGTTTTTTGTTAATTTATTTCAAAGGTTTTTCACTTATCCAGGTCCCGCTTATCCAGGCCCGACTGTATTTCAGTTTTCGGAGTCCGCTAAAGTCCATGTTTTACCGATTTTTCCGTATACTACAACCATATCAAAAACGAAGTTTTTAACTTTTTTTTTTAAACAGGAAAAAAACATTTTTTATAACAGGAAATTTTTCCATTGGAAATAAAAACATATTTTTGGCGATGAATTGCCACAAAACTGAAATATTCCGAAACGATTTCCTTAACATATCCAAGGGGTATGAAAACAACATGAATGTCTATTATTACTACCAATTTGTCAAATTAAAACATATTTTTTGTAATAAACACTTCTGTTGATGAGTTTGTGTTTATTTGTTTTACCAATTATTTTTTTAGCAATTGATTAATAATATCAAAACTTATTATCTAAATATGATTGTTTACTGATTTTATTAAGCTATTAATATAATTAAATCGGAGTGCTTCATATGGCGATTCTATGGCTTAGAAAGCATTTATTACTAGTGATCGAAACTTTTTTGACCCTGACAGATAAAATGAAATTTAAAATCGTTAGATATTTTCTTTTGATGAATTATTTAATAATGAAAATATTCGGTTTAGCGGCGTTTAATATTAATAGAAAAAACTATAGATTAAAAACTTCCGATTCTTCCATAATTTTTACTATTCTTACAGTTTCAATAATACTAGTTTGTCATTTAATTGTAAATTACATGTTTTTTATTGAAAATTTTAAATTAACATATATTAAAGTTGCATTTCTTTTAACTCTTTTGTATCGAATATTAAATATCGCATATTTAATATTTCCAATTCGACATTGGTTTTATCGGGACGAAATCGTATCACATATGAATTATTATGTAAAGTTTCTTAAAACAATGTCCAAGAAGGAAATTGACATTGCAATCGATAATGAATTTGTTTGTATTCTTATATTAAAAAGCGTATTATTAATGCATATATTGTCACCATGTTGTCTAACAAGTAATTCAACATGGCATAATAATGTTGATTTACTAGGACTTATATTACAAATTTATGTAAATTCGTTTGATCAAATTCTTTTAAACTATGTTGTTTTACTGGTCATGTTACTAAAAGTTTTGTGTAAAATATTAAATAACAGAAATCTGTTAACGGTTCAGAATTTCGTGAAAATTTCTAGAAAAAATGCCAAAAAACAATTCAGATTAGGGATATTGCATAATTTAATAGAAGACATGGAAAGGCAACATAAAAATGCACAAAAAATTACAATAAATATTAACAAACTTTTTGAATTTGAGATTTTTATGTATTATCTAGTAGCTTTATTAAACCTTTCAGTTGTTAGTTATGGTTTATACTTTTATACTGAAAATGCACGTGAAATTCGAATAAGAGATGTAATTTACTACATCTGTGACTTAAGTAGCAAAATAATAAACGTTTTTATCTTAACTCATCAAATCGAACAAGTTTATTGTGAATTTTACAAAACTAGGGAAATAATTGAATTAATACTCCATTACGCTTACATATCCAAACGGTTGATGAAAAGTGTAAAAATGTTTTTAAATAAAAATTGATTAATAATAAAATATTAATAATTTTATAGGCTGAAAATCTATTTTATCAGAAGTTAAACGAGGAAATTCGGATCAACGTTTATGGATTATTCACACTGGATAAAATTATTCTATTTTCAGGATGTACAAGTGTCGTATTATATTTTATATTTTTTGTACAATTTGATATTGCAGAGAAATCAATAAATTTTAATTAAATAATAATAAAATTAACAATTCTGTGTATCTTGTTTATTTATTACTTGAAATCCAGTGAGATTTGTGAAGGATGTTCACAAACCGAAACGCCTGCCCATGACCTGAAATTTGGCTTACAAACTAAAATATTCTTAATGAACCGAGGCATAATGAACCGAGGCTAAAAAAGAGGCTTCACAAACCGAAACGTTCACCAAACGAAACTTTTATGACCCGAAGTTCCATTGTATTCACTTACATACTAAAGGATATTTCATTTCAAGTCTTTAGGGCAGACGCGCACCCTCACCTATATGTAGAACTGCGCTAAATTGACATTTGAAGTTTTTGAAACTTGTGAAAACCAGTATGACAGAAATCTACTCATACTTACTTCAACTACAGTCAGTGGATGAAAACTGCTACATTGAAACCTAAACTGAACTCTCGATAAACCGCACTCAGAAAAATGTCCAGGTCAACTTTTTGTCAGGTTAACTCTGACCTTACAGAGGTGTCTGTAAGCCAGCTAGCGGTCAGAGTTAACCTATCTAAGGTCAACTTGTGCAGCTCCCAATGCCCTACTTCACCTGCTGGTGGCTTAATTTCAGAATTTCTCCGACCACAGGTCAACTCAGTTTTACTTGCCCACTTGCAGGCGAACGCGCGCCTGCCCGAGGCTAATTACGCCGTATGTAGGTGGTCGAGTTAGCCTCCATTTTTCTGAGTGCGGTCTAAGCCGAACACGTTGCAAAGTTCCATGAATTTGCCGCAAAACCAAATCAATCTGTGCAAGCCTTAAACCTTTACAAGCCGTAGAAATATCCTGGTCACGTGCGAGTCTGGCTTAAACAGAGTTTACAGATTTTTGTGTATTTTAAAAACTCCAACTTCCACTCTAGAGCAATTCGAGACGTTTACTATAGTAGTGTGCTCCTGGACTTAGATTTGTTATCCTATGAAGTCTAACCAAATTCCATTGCATGCATAATTAATAAAAAAAAGGTTTCCCTAACCCACAACGCCTTATTTTTAACACATTTCGAATCACTTTCATTAACTCACCTATCAATCTTAATTAATTCAAAATTAAAATGAATTTTCACAAAATTCAAACAAACACCATCGAAGGAATCCCACGCAAAAAATCCCTCATATCCAAAGTTGATATAATTTAGTGGTTTTAAATTTGATATTTCTGGAATGAGTCAGCATTCGCCGGTCGATTGTATATAAAAACTACCATGCGAGGTCGAGTAACATAAATTATGCAAAAATTTAAAGTGTAATTTATTTAAACGATGTCATGCAATCTGTTACGTCAAAGATGGGCCAAGAGGCCGGGTCTCATGTCTCATGTTGTGTCGCAAAAACCGACGAGTAAAAACCTTTTGATTTGATGGAATCTCATCTCTAGAGGATAAAACGAATGGTCTGACATGTCGCTGGCAACTAAGAACAACAAAACGAATGCCAAGACTGTCAGATAAGTTGACATGAACAATCCGAATCTATGACCAATAGGTGTGCCATGCACGCACTTAAGCACGAGATCTTATTTTTCGTTTAATTCTATAGTAAAACGTGCCAAGAAAGGTATTGTGGCGATAAAAAGAAATGATTTGTGGTGAAAGGATCCACGGCCGAACAAATTAAAAAAAAGACTTGTTTCCTTGGCAAAGGCTGACAACAGAAGAGATCGTTCGATCGGTTTATTAACCAGAAGTCATCATTTTACATTGTACTGATTTACAGCTTATTTCATTTGAAATGATGGCTTTGTTCAAATAATTTAGCCTACAGATTGTTAGTTCTTATTTTAGTAAAGAAAATGTAAAAGTTGTGATAAATTTTAAATATTGGAAATTTTTTATTTGGTTTGTTCACAAAATTGAACAAACCAAATAAAAAATGTCCAATATTTAAAATTTAGCACAACTGAGGAAAAAAAAATTGAGGAAACATAACTTTTCCGATTGTATGGGCTAAGGCTGAATAAAGTTTGCAGCAGCTTGCCACTATTTCCCGCTCCTTATTGTTATAATCCCGATTCCCGGGATTTCACATATTAAAACCCGGGATTTAATAAAATATGAAATGTTTGCATCACTGACGTTGCGTGCTCAAATCCTTGCGATATGTAAAACTTTCTATACAACGCACGGTAAAATCCGTTGACAGAAATGTGCCGCAGGCAAACATTTTCAACGTTCACAGTGACAATGAATGAAAATTCATTGAACGTATGGTTTCGTCCTTAATTCTTTGAGGACACACATTTCTTAGAAAGCTCGAATCGCATGAAAATCCGTATACGGAGGTTTTTGGGGTCTCTGATTCCGAATCTGAGGTCCAAATTCCAAAATTAATTATCAAACTTAATTTTGGAATTACGAATCTGGGGGCTGGAAAAAGTTTTTGAATTTGAACCTCAGGTTCGTAATCAGAGGCCCCAAAAACCCAACAATACCATCTTGAATTTCGGAAATCTGATAACGGATTCGTAATCAGCGACCCCAAAAATTTCCAAATCTTGATTTGATTTTGAGGAAAATGATTTTTTTCTGTGAAAACGCGTATTTTTCACAATTTATTTACAATAAATGAACATGCATTTAATCAGTATTTCGTTTAAAGTTTGTAACTAAATATTTTGTAAGAAAAAATTAATCCGATCAACGCTTTTAGTACCATTATGTAAGTATTTTCGTCGCCTTCTACCAAACTTCCTCATTGACAATGACCGAGCCCGAGTCATCGAGATCGAGTGTAAGCGTAAACATTTCGTTTTTTTTCACCCATTGTCATTTTGACAGTTCATTGCCATAAATTTATTAATTTAACCACATTTTTATTACATGGAACAATATGACACAAACGAGCCTACCTTTGTTGATTAATCTGCAGTGCGGACATAACCAAGGATGTTTTATTATCTGTTTTTATTCTTAAAACTTAGGTACGTGATCAATAAATTTTTCTCTCTTACAACTGTCTGAGACATTATTTAAATGTCACAAAATGCAACAGTTTTAAACAAATTTCCTATTCTTATCTCAGAATTAAAACCAAATTTTTCCATCTTAAGATATTTTGTTACTAGTCTGCTGTGCAAAACATCAAATTTGAGTGTCATAATTTAAGAAAGTCAAGTGTGACAAGTATAAAAACATATGACTCACTGGGATGTGATGATTTTCGGATGTATATTGTAGGAATTTATTATGGAAAGATTTGCTATAATTGCCCCGCAAATATTTCACTTTTGTTTATTTCATTCTTAATATTGTTATTTTCGGTTAAAAAAATTTAATTTCATTGGAAATTTCAGGGTTCTTTTTAATAGGGTCAGACTGGAGTCTTGAACGCATTGAATAGATTCAATTACTCTCAAAAGTACAGACAGTCTCATTGTTATATGCAAACTAGGTCTATAAATTTTCTTTATTTTGTGAATAACAATCGTAAGTCTAGTTAATTTTTATTTACGGTTCGTCCTTCACTTAAAAGGTAACCTTTTCAAGTTGCTCCTCGAAAATCATATAATAACTATTGATTTCTTTTATTTGAAGAATTGAAGGAGTTAATTTCGTAATAAAAATAAGACCAAATATATGCAAAATTTGCAAAGGTATTAAAAAATATTATAAAATGAGCTTCCCTATTTTACTCCATGTTTTTTTATCTCGATAACTCGAAGGTAACTCTTGATAAGTAGGAGTTTTGTAAGTATTAACGAACCTCGTAATCTCAAAATCCTTGATAACTAGAAGTTTCGTCTGTTCCCGTCAACTTCGACTTTTCGAAGTTTCACTGTACACTAAAACCTAGATTTGCGTCGTTAATTGGGACCAAAAAAGGACGACACAAACCGAAATATTGCCGACGCAACTTTGAAACCACGAACATTTTTGAACGATGCAACTTCGGAACAACACAAATCGAGTTTTTGTTGTATTTAACAAATTATTAATTGGAAAGTAATAAGAAAATCCTCTATTTTCTTATAAATTACTAGGGGCTGCGCCCCAAACCGCTTCGCGGTTCACCCCCCACATACAGGTCGACCTTCGGCCTCCCCCAGCTCCTCGGCCTTCGGCCTCGAATCTGAGTAACATATAGGGAAAACTAAGTTTCGAGATGACTTTACCCCCTCCCCTTACTCCACCACCTTTCAAGCTACTTTTTAATGGGTCTATGTTGGGGTTGGACCACCGACGAACATCTATGCCAAATTTCAGGCCAATCGGTTCAGTAGTTTCCCCGCGAAAGAGTAACATAGCGCAAAAACTAAGTTTCGTTATAAAATGTGCAACAAAGTGTTTTAAGTTGGGTGTTTTAAAAGTGGGTTAAACCCACAAAAATAACCCAGATTTACATTTTTTGCCACATAAAGATTTTATTGGGTACAGGATACACATTTCATATATTCAAATCATCTTAAATTTATTCTCCAAAAGTCGGGTGGAAAGGGCTAAATTTGTACAGTGAACCGAACACCTCGGTTTTTGAACGATATTTAGGTTCCAGTGTTTACATTATTTTACCCGTGAAATGCTTAGAAATTTTCCTCAACGTTTAGAATAAATTTTTGAAAGCATTTTTAATTCAATTTTTTATTATAATTCAATTTTTTGAGGAGTTTTTACCAATTTTGAATTACAACAAATTGTTCGCGATACGCTGAGAAAGTTCAGTAGTTTTTATCTACTTTCATGGTATGATTTGTTATCTTTTCCTAGAAACTTTAAATCTAAAATAAGAAATCTGCAATCACGTAATTCTAATAAAGTTGATAGCCGTCTTAAAAAAATGTAGAACGCCACTTTATTTTTTACTTTTCGAAATTGATCGATTTGTTCAGTTTTATTATTCTATTCGGTTTAAAAACTGGGGTAATGACTCTTTGATGTTATAAAAATTATAAATCGACCGAGTTCTACTCAAATAAATGCATTTTAAAAATCTTATAATAGCAAAATTACGATAAAATTAAATAATTTGATTAGATCAATCAGATTTATTGAGTAAATTGAAGACCATTGAGCATTTATTCCTTGCAAAAAAAAAAAAGATATAAAAAGAAATACGACTTTAAGCACTTGTTTTGCAGTCATATGTGGGCCGACAACATCATCAAATTAACCTTATCAAATCAAAGTTCCATTGAGCAAACTAACAAAATTACATAATAATTAGTCATTGCTGATTTAAACTGATTCATGCATTTTACTATGCTTCCATTCAACATACTCATGTTAGATTTTAATTTATGCAATTTGATTGGATTTTATTTATTTTCGTACGTGTCCACGATCAAATACGATCAATTCCACGTTATATGTGAAAGGCTGAAAGTAATGCATTTGAAAGGCGCATTTTTCTGTTATTTGTGCTTTTTTTTATTTGAATTTCGGTTTAATTTATGTTGCTTGGACGAGTGCATTGATCTAGAGCATGCATAATTGTGACAGTTCGAGGAAAGATCAAAGTGATCATATAGCAGTGAAATTAAATCGCTATCAGGCAGACACAAGGCAGTCTGAAAATGATAAATGCCTTTGAGCATTTTGTGACTAATCGGACGTCATCTTCATCTACATAAAGTTAGTCAGATACATCTATCAGATACGATTTGATCATGAGATTCATCTCGTCTGAGCAAATTATCTTCACAAGAAGAATCGAAACGATCAAATCTGGTAATGGAGGACTTTTTGGTCATCAATGCACTTGTGTCAAGCAGTCAATGTCTTGTTATGACCCTAAAAGGCAATTTTGTGACTTGTCAAGTGACAATTGAAGTATGTTTCAGAGTTCACTTGACCCAAATGGCCTCATTTAGTTTAAAATTGGACATGAGCTATACTAAGCATTAATTTTAATTCTGACTAAGATAAACAACCTTAGATCGTTAGAAATTTAATGATTTTCCCATAAACCGAACTGGTTTTTTTGTTAATTAATTCGTAAAAAAATCGGATGTACGCATCCCATCATGTGACTTTTTTTTTGTTTGGTTGGCCAACTTCGATAATGTTCAAATTTACAAAAGATCGAAAAAGAAATTACTGTACAAAAATTGCAAGGTAGGTCAATTTGTCGCAAAAAAAAATACACAAAACGGTCTTAAGAAGCTTAAAATTCTGTAGCGCTTTAAAAAAAAGCGCTTTCAAAAAATAGCACTTTCCAAATCTAAAAAAAATTCTAGGTGTGAAATGTCTTTCCTGTAAGAAAAATATTTTAGAATAAATAGAAACCATTTTCTTAATCTGACAAGAATCACGGAAAAATCTCTGATCTGTTTTAAAGGCCCCTTTTTACAGAAGATTTTTTTATAATTTTTCAAAAACATTTTTTCACATCGGGAAGTTTTTATGATTTTTCAAGAGCATTTTTTATCCTTTTTACATCGGAAACCTTTCAAAACGGAAGGTCCTGAAGGCAGAACAAAAGTTTTTAAATTATTTCTTGGTTTTTTGACGCAAGAAAAAAATTTGCAAAAAACTTTTTAAATTTTCAAGAGCATTGCATACCCGTCTATAAAATTTCTTACTAGGAAAATTTAAAATTTTGTTGCAATAAAAATTTACGAATTCTCTGTACAAAAACATCAAACAGCAATATCACCTCTAACGTAACTCAACTAAAAAATGGTTGACAAAAAACCATAATTTTAGCTGTGGATGAGTAAGAAAAGAATGTTTTTTTCATGTCGTTTTACGTAGAAATATGCAATTAGTGCCAGATTACATGAAAAATATTCGCTTTGAAATTATATTAGTTGAGGTCTTTCTTTAAAAAAAATTATTTTTGGCTCACATCATAGGAAAATTTCTGTTCTTTCATTGTAAATAACGCTGTTTGATCTCATTTGAAAAAAAAAAATCTTGAACTAAAGTGATAATTGGTCCATTAAAACATCAACACCGAATGTTATTGCAATTTGAATTATTTGGTTAGTGGTCTAGTTTTCAAATAGATGTTGAAAATGTAGAAAAACTGTTTCTAGATAAAATTTAAGGTCAATTTAAAGCGGATTGTTATAAAACATTAAATTAATGAACATTGAGTTCTAAACAAAGTACAAGACATTAATTAAAATACGTTGATGATGCAATAAAGAAAACTAAAAATTATACTACCATAAAAAAAAATCTAGTATTCACTTATCAAAACAAATTTTATCACATTTGGTTATCAAATAGCAATTTCAACTGATAATTGACCGATAAAAAAAAATTAAGTATGAAAACGTGCCAATCGAACAACAACCACATAAAATATACGCCGAAAACATCAAGCGAATCATTATTCAAATCGCAAACAAATTAACTTTTTATAGACAAACGAAAAACTAAAATGGATCTTCCTGTAAATAAAAAATAAAAAGTTCTATAGATAAACACAATTTAATAATATGCAAAATTTTTATAATTCCTGTATCAAAAATAAATTTTCGCTTTAAATTTTATGTGAATTTTATTTACAAATATAAATACGAGTAACAAACATATAAAAAAAATATGGATAGCATAAAACCATGTTCACTTGATTATGAATCAATAAAAACTCTATTAGACTTGGGTAAAATGGCAAATTGCAAAGCAATCAAAATGTTATGTTCTTGCATCAACAATTCAATAATATCGAGTTTATTTTGATAGTTATTGACGGATCACGTTTTTACTGTCAAGCAGCGGCAAATATAAAAATATCGTTCTTTTATTAGATTGAATTTGTCATGACAGGGAAGTAATTTAAGTAAAATTTTCCACATCTTTTTGTGCTTTATTCAATTTAAAAACAATCGAAAAAAATACATAGTTCACGTTTTGCTTGTAGAGTAAAAAACTAAAATTTAAGTGTTAAAAGAGAAGTTTTTCAAATTTTATATAGGACAGGGTGGGACAATTTTATACAGTTTAAATTATTCTCTAAACACATCTTATTTTGAACCTATTTTAAACAATCGAGGGAAAACATGCATTATCCCTATTAGCATTTTTGGTGTATGATACGTATCTGTCACTATATTAGGTACACTTTCTGTCGTAGATACGTCTCATATACCAGAAATACTAGAACAGATTATTTACAGGATATCTTCAAATAAATTTACTTGAAATTTTTATAAAGGGTGTTTTTTTAAGCCCGATAGAACTTCAAATTTTAAAAAGTAACACAAAAAGTTAAATTTTAATTAAATTTTTTTATTTATTCGAACGATCAATACATGGCATTAACATTTGAAAATGATTTCGGACATATGGCCAACGCTACTGTTCTTGACGAACCGCATTCTGGACGTCCAATTTTGGGCCACTTTTTTGAACCGTATGTCACGAATAACACGAACAATGTTGGCCTCCAAGGCGTCAATTGTTGCTGGTTTATCAGCATAAACCAGTGACTTCACGTAGCCCCACAGGAAAAAATTGAGAGGTGTCAAATGGCACGACCTTGGAGGCCAATTGACAGGTCCATTTCTCGAAATCAAGTTATCGCCAAATTTTGATTTCAATAAGTCGATGGTTGCGGTCGCCGTATGGCCCGTAGCGCCATCCTGTTGAAATTACATCTCGTCCGGATCAATGTCATCCATATTTTCAAACAAAAAATCATTGATCATGGTGCGGTAACGATCTCCATTGACCGTAACGCGAGCTCCGGCCTCATTTTTGAAGAAATAAGGTCCGATGATGCCACCAGCGTGTAAACCGCACCAAACGGTGCATTTTTCTGGATGTAATAGAGTCTGTAGGGTCTCTTGTGGATTGGTCTCACTCCATATGCGGCAATTTCGCAAAAATTAGCTTCATCGCTGAACAAAATTTTGCTAAAAAAACGTCGCTTATAAGTGGCGCGAATATACGACTACTTTTCAAAGTAAATTTGGATAATTTGGCAGCGTTGTTCAAGCGTGAGTCTATTCATGATGATTTGCCAGAGTATACTGATAATGAATGTCAAAAAGTAAGCGCAGTATCACAGCTCGTTTGACAGTCAACCCTTTCGTAAGTTCTATCTAAGCAAAAAAACACCCTTTATTTTCCTGCACTCAAAAAAATGTCCAGGTCAACTTTTTGTCAGGTTAACTCTGACGTCACAGAGGTTTCTGTAAGTCAGCTAGCGGTCAGAATTAACCTATCTAAGGTCAACTCGTGCAGCTCCCAATGCCCTACTTCACCTGCTGGTGGCTTAATTTCAGAATTTCTCAGACCACAGGTCAACTCAGTTTTACTTGCCCACATGCAGGCGAACGCGCGCCTGCCCTAGGCCAATTACTCCGTATGTAGGTCGTCGAGTTAAGGAGCCGCTCCATTACCATGACTTTTTACCATGACAAAAAAAATGAGACACATTTATGTGAAGATGCCCTGGCGAGAAAGGGAGATAAGAATCAACTGCAAAAATTTGTCGCCAAATGCAAAAATAATTTCCCCTCTTTTGTTATGGCGATTTTATGGCGATTTCTACTACACCCACACATTGTCCCTGTAAGTGAATAGTAAGCACGGGCACATACGAAAGGTTATTATAGCGTGATGTCATTTTAAAAGCTTTTTCTCCTTCGCATGCATAGTCAAAAGCTTTGTTACCATGCCAATTTGAACATTATATTCATAGCATAAGGTTTGATATGATTGCTATAAAATTGTAAAACTGGAAGGGATAGCGTTTAACTTGTATTCAGTCATTCCTATTTAGATCTACATAAGTCTATCTTGCTCTAGTTTCCTGCATTTTTTTGTCATGGTAAAAAGTCATGGTAATGGAGCGGCTCCTTTAGCCTCCATTTTTCTGAGTGTGTTGCAGTGGAAACCAAACTCTCAACTATAACACTGCACAACAGTAATTTTGCTGCCAAAGATTTTACAATCTATTTAGAATTTGACGTCGCCGATCCCGAATCTGCAAGCGGCTCTAGTTTTTGAAAAAAGATTTTTTTAATCCAAAAAACTCCATATGAAAAATTTTGTTTTTTATTTTTGTTATTGCAATCATTTTAAGGTAGCTTACCACTATTTCAATCCAACGCTGAATCCGAAACTGGAAAAAGTTTGGCTAAACTCGTTCCAAACATATTTTGTGCCACTTTTGTATTTTGGGGGTCAGTGATCTCCCAACCCCACACTACTGGAATGCATTTTTTTGAGATCCAAGACTCATTAAATGTACGTCTAATTGTTCTGAAACATGTTTCGTAATGCCTCCGAATGAGGAAAAGACCGGAAAATCGTTATTTGGTTTCATTATTGCAAAAAATAAAATTAAATAAAAATTTAATACAATATTGAAATACCCTAACGACCCATATTAAAAATACTTTCGTGGAATTTTCATTTTTATGACAATTTCTATGCTTCAATTGGGTTATAAATGCTTAACAAACAACAAACACCCTCAGAAATTTTTTTGTTAAACTCGTCGGAAAATAACACATTTGGGTGAAATATGAGATGTGAATATGTGGAATAATCCTCTTAAAATATGTACCGATGTCATAATCCAGAAACGTATGTATTTTTGTTGGAAAATTTAATCATATCAAATGCTGGATGATCCCTTTTTTTGTAAAACAATAAAAAAATCAAGGGATTAGAAGCAATAAAAAGCTTTTTAATGCCTGAGATTTCATATGGTTTTATCTTGTTTCGAAGGATCTTATGTGATTTTCATAAGAATTGAACTGTACAAAATTTTATCTGCGTCTGTTGATTTCGTTTGATTGTGTTGTTTTTCGCAAAAAAAGAACATGAAAGAAATAATTTTTAATGCCGAAATTAATGGACATGAAGATATAATCCAAGTAAAGTGATGTTAAAGTGATGTTATTAACTTGAAATTTTCTAGGGAAAATATATGCCTAAAGTGATTATGGTTAATGTGTGTATTTTTTCCCAAGATAAATTGACGACCTTGTAAACATACGTTTGAAAAAAATGGGATTATTCGGGGAAAATGGTTTGCAAAGGATATAAAGAATGTGTGTAACTTGTGTTAGACACTATGAAAAATTATACATAAATTTTTTTGCTGGGTTTGAAGTAAATTTGGAAGAGAATATAAGGCTGATTTCCCCTTCAAATTTAACAATGAGTTAATTTCTGTAATTCCCTTAAAAGCATTACAAACCGGTTGGACATTTTTCTAACAAATAAATAATTCATGCATTGATGAGGGTTTCTCTCGATTAAAATTTTCCCAACACTTCTGAATTTTAATTGTCCTAAGAATTTTATTATTTATTGTGGAAATTTTATAATTCATCATATTTTATTTTCAAAAAAAAATATTCCCGTAAAAACCGCAAATTTTGCATAACACCGGACTAAAGTAATCTCAATCCACACGTGCAAACAAAATAAATAATCAAAATCACGATATTATTTACTCTTAGATGTGGGGAAATTTGCTCAATTAAATTAATCGCTCCGAATCGACTAAACATCAATTTGGATGCTGACGGATTAAAATATTTGCCCGAGGTCTATCTTAATAGACTCACCTAAAATCAACTGAAGTTCACTTTTACGGCACTCTATCTGAGGTACAGGTAAATGAAAGATAAATTTGATTCAAATATAATGAAGAGATCTCTTCATTATCTAACGAAACCATCAGATGGTAATTCTCTACTTAACCATAATCTTCCATTTAGCCGAAAAAAAAACATTAATTTTCCATTTGCCATTTTGCCGATTAATTTTATATTATAATCAATTTATTTCCTTTTGGATCTCATTTTTATTTATCTTCTATATCAGACCTGGACTAATTGAAAGATAAAACCTTGAAGTAAATTCGATCCCGAATTGAATTCCAACATTATTACAAGTCCATTGTATGCAAATGCTGAGAGGCTTCGGTTTAGATGTTGAAATTATTTATTAATGGCAACCACCCACTTGCAAAAACTTACTTTTCTATAGTAGCAAAGCAATAGAAACGGACTGTGATAGTAGGAAAATAGACTTAAAAATAAATGGTGACTTAGAAATGCCAGTCATTGATGTGCAGAATTTTCTTTGGGGTTATATTTTTTAACGGTTTTTGACGAAATATCAAAACTTCAATGGTTATAATAGATGACAAAAATCATATCAAAAAGATGTTCAACGGAAGAATAAAAGGAAATAAAACCCGTCGGAAAATCAAGCAAATTGTGAAAAGAGTCTATTGATGCGAACAATGCTGGCAAAATATGAAATTTTTGGGATTATTCGTCATCTGGAATATTTTTGTTCTCTCAGAACCATTTAAATTTAAGTACCAGATTTCTCATGACGAACTATTGAATAAAGCTAAAGTAATTTTTAATCGTAACTGACAGAAAGCAGAATTCAATGTTGAACCTCATCTGGTAATAGGTAAATCTACAGAAAAGGATAGAAACTGGAATTGGAAGTGAGATGAGAGCAAGAGAGGAAGTTCGACAGACTGAGGGGGTGAATTAGAGTTCTCTCTAGTGAAGAAGCGAATTGGAGAGAGTAGCGAGTAAGAGAGTAAGTGAGAGAGAGAGAGAGAGAGTTAAAGAAAATGAGTGATGGTGCTCTCTGCACGTGAGAGAGAGATTTCACGAGAGTGCGTGAGAGTCAGAGAGAAAGCAAGAGACAGTGCTAAACAAAACATCGAGAAAGTTAGAAAAACAGCGAGAGAGTTGGAGTGACAGCGAGAGTTGGAGAGAGAGCGAGAGAGTTAGTAAACGAGGATTAGAGAACAGTAGAGTAAGTGAAAGAGATTAAAAGAAACCCTTTTTCGAAATAAAAATTACAGGGTTGCTTGAAATGGGTAGAGGAATCACGTAATTTATTTTAAAACATTTTCCTTCCTTGAGACTTTTTCGATTTTTTTCCACTGGCTCGAAAGCCAAAAGTTTTCTAGAAAATCATGAACCACTGATTCGTTTCTTTAGAGAGGAAAGAAAAGAGTTAGCTATGATTTCTTATCTGTAATTTTTACAAGCTTTTATTTAGTTTCACTTGTTAGTTCGTTTGTTAGGGTCAAATCTTGTAATCTAATTTTGACTCACTTCTACTCATCCGATTGGAATGAAATTTTGCACACATGTGTAACTCCAATGACAATGGAATATGTGTGTGTATGTGTGTGCATGTGCGAGGAAAAAGAAAGTTGCGGGCGACCAAATCGAACAAACGAAGTTCCATCGTGTGGGATGATCAAGAAATAAGAAATTCGAAAGACTAAAAAGGATAAAATAAACCCAATATTTTTTTTTCTTGAAAACGAAATGTTAAAGTGTACTAAACATAGTAATAAAAAAAATATGACGAGATTTTGGCTCAAAAATAAAAGTTAATACGCAAAAGCTATCATCGCTTTTATCTTGCTGTTATTTTTGAGGCCAAATTCCTGTGTAATTGTTTTAGTACACTTTAAAAGCTTGTTTTTTTAAAGAAAAATGTTTGTAGATTATTTTTTTTCTTTTATTAAAAAAAACTTTTTTTTTTTTGCAAAAATCTAATTGATATAAAATTGCATTCCAACCCTAAACTTTACAATTCAAAAGTCGTAAGATGACCACATCGTTTTTTTCCCTTCAGTTAAAGTGATTAAAAGTCGTTGATCTTTAAGAAGCAAGCGATTTTTTTCCTTCTGTCCTTCATTTCAAGATTTTAGATTTCAACTAAACCCACAAACACTAAAGTACTTAAAGTTCCATTAAAATTCCAAAGGATTACATGTAGATATTCCTCTTTGGCTCTACTTGAAAAAAAAAAAAACACTGTCTCCATGGGAACAAACGGTCGTATGTGGGCGATTTTAAAAAGGCAACACCTTATCCAATTTTATTGTGTCGAACAATATCTTTGATGGATCCCATACACAGTTCGACATAATTTCTAGCAAATAGTACCTACGCCTTCAACTGCAATCCAATAGAGATACATATTTTCTACCTCCCAGGTAACAAACAAGTTTAATTTAAAATTTCAACAATAATGTCGGGAACAATATTAAGTGAAAAATATTGGAAAATTCCTTTATGACAAAGACGTTGAGTGAATTATGGATAATTGTTTTTTTGTCATCTAAGACAAAAATATATGACTGAGATTTTCGCAACCAGTCTTAGCACTTTGGAATTTCTTGTCTCTGTTAAATTTTTTAAGTAACTTTGAATCACAGACTTGTACAACTGACAGACTGATAGACTCACTTGAGCTTAAAACGAAACATCTCGGTAGACAGAGTATGTATATGGAAGGCTAAAGGTAACATACGACGACTATATTCAGACCTGACAACAAAATAATAATTTATAATTCTTATGAGTTTCTCCAGTTTATTGTATTGTCAAGGAGATTTTCAGATCATGTTAGATATTTATTTATTTATTTATTTTTCAAGTTGAAGACATGCGGATATATTTCAGCTTCCAGCATTGAATTTTAAAAAAATAATTGATATTTATATGTCTCTGGTTTGGCGGATTTTTGACATATTTTACTTGTCAACTAATTCAAAATTTCCAGTTCTTCTGATAACTTTATCGTATATTGAAATTTAATATTTTTTCACATAAAGAATTTTTATAGGTAAAAAATGTCTAAATATTTATCATAAATTATGTTTCTTATGACGTTTTTAACCGTCAGTTAATTTCGATTGGCTTTTAAATCAACCCCAATGGGAAGAATCTCAAGCACTTCTTGCAGAAGTACGTTTTAAGCGCTTTTTACTCACTTTCGGAAGAAGCTATTGGGGGCACACAATTTTCCAAGAGAATTTCGCAACCGATTAGGTTAGGTTAGGTTAAGAAGACCGCGCGCGCCCAGGCGTGAGCACAGCGCCACACTCGGAGGCCTACAGGAATAGAATTCGCGGAGAAATTCAAGAAATCACAAATGTAAACGAGGCCTAAAATGTATAAAAATGTTTTCGGTAAATTGAATAAAATTTAGGAGAACGTTAATTTTTTCCACAAAATTTGCCTGGATTTTACAAGTCCGAAAGCTTTCTTGATATTAAACAGAGACAAGGATGAAAACCAGATCCAAACAGTTTCTATAATTCAAAAGATACCAGAAAAGGGGTTCAATGATTGAAAATATAGTTGTTACGTCTTTATATTACATGACACAAAAAAGGAAAACTAAACCAAGATATTTTTACAATTTCAAATTAATTTATCAATGTCTTCCTAAAAGATCTTCTACTAGAATTCCTTTAAAAAAATAAAAAAATATTGAATTTAGAAATAAAAACTTCACACGTTTCAAGTGAAAAATGACAAATCTGTCATCGGATTTTCCATATTACTCTGACGACAGTCTCAAGAAAATATAAGCATCTAAAATATTATCAAGTACCTACCAATATTATAGCAAATTGATTTTTTTATCCGAAGAAGAATCTCTGCCGGCATTAAGTTTAACGAATCTTTTACAGACTCTTAAATTCTTAACAGAATCAAAGGCAAATTCTGTTATGGGAAATCAAAAGTGAAAGTAAAACAGCTGCTCCAAATGAATAATTCGATCGGCCAGAATAAACAATTTTCCAACACGATTTTCTTTCTCTCGGAAGTAAATCGCGGATGGAAGTTTCTTAACAACCAGACAAAAACAAGGGGCAGGTGGTGCTGGGGTATCTGTTCTAACAATATGCCTTTCGTGTCTAAAACACCCACTCAAGATGTTCGGTTAGTGCCAAAAAAATGACATCATAAACATCAAAAAGATATTTGGATCTGACGGAGACACACTTCCCCCATTAGACACAAATGCTTTTGTTTTTCCAATAAAGAAGTTTATGAAGATTTTTCCAACGGAAATTAAGGAAAAACAATAAAAAAAATTTAATGTGAATCAGTTTTTCTATCATGGCATGATTGAAAAGAGATGGATCTACATTATAAAATATTCAAATGTCGTAACTTTAAAGCCCTATAAAGGCATTTTTGATGCGTTGACATTTTTCAAAAATTTCCCAGAGTAAATCAATAGATAGTTAAAAAAAAGTGTATCAATCGTGAATTCTGGAGGAGGGTTATAACTTTTAAATTGACACGATGCTCATAAAACGTGTAGTAAACGTCTAAAGAAAATCATTCCTGGGACATTTGGCACATCTGATGAAAATGTTTTGCAAATATGTACTCCCACATATTTAACCCAAATACCTTTCGTTGACATTTTCATGGGGTCTAAAATTAGGGTGGATCGGAAAATGTGACGGTATTCTTACACGAAATTGTTAAAAAGGCAATGCTTGAAAAAATTTCTAGAAAAGTTTTTAGTCAAAATGTTTCTGGAATCCAAACTGGGGCGTAACTTTAAATTTTACGCCCTTCCACCTCCGCTTGACATATTTTTATGGGGTCACTAACATTTCATTATTTTTTTGAATTTTCTTTGCAAAACAGAAATCTTAAGGACTTTTTTGGAAACTGAAAATCATAGAATTTTTTTGGGAGCCAAAATTCGGGACCCTCCTCTCCATAGGAATTTCGAAAATTCACAAAAAAAAAATCTAAATACCTTCATAAAGATGTTACCTATAATTTGATATCAAAATGCCTAACAGCACAAAAAAGCGTAAGTAAAATGCATCAAAAATAGTTGAAAATTGGAGAAAAAGATATCTCGTGTAAAAGCGTGTTTGACGGGAAAAAAGCAAAATTTTGTTACAAAAAAACTTTTAAAAAACAAATTTCACAAAATAAAGAAAAAAAAAGAATTTTCTGGTGACAAAAGACATTTTTTTCGCTCTACGAATCAAAATCCGGTGATTTTTGGTGTCGCACTCTAATCCGCACACACACGTTCTCTATATTCAAAATGAGTCTAAGGAAAATTTAATGATTTTCAGATTAATTCTTAAAAATAGTGGCAAATAGGAAAATGCGGTTACAAAATTTGCTGAGAATTTGAACTTTGGGATGTCGTCTGTGGAATTTATCACTCATCAGATGGTGTGCCAACGTGTCTCGTGTGCCTGTCACAAGCCACCGTCACAATTTCAATATTTTCGTGAAAATCAAACAGTCACTTGATGAGGCCATTTCCCGGGTTTATTTAATTAGTTTTCTCAACAGAAGAAAAAGTTTTTTGATCATGTGATGAATAACTTGTGCGGTTTCGCATACGAAAAACCATATAAACGTACACAAATGTATTTCGGGAGAAAAGGTAATGTGAAATACCATCAAACGATCAATTTGCAAGTTTGTTGCCAAACAACTACGCGACTATTGATTGGTGTAAAAGTTGAATATATAAAATTTCATGGGTGTCCCCAACATAAGATATATCGAACAAAATGAATAATTAATCGATTAAGAGTTTGTAATTTGCCAATTGAGATTAATGTCGAACGAAAAACAACTACATTTTACTCTCATGTGGTTTTTTTTTTCTTCTTTTTTTAATTAATTATTGAAAATATACTACCATACTAACCTTAATATATTTGGATGCGATAATTTATTAAGCAGTTGTACTTCACGTAGCATATTTGGCCGATTTGAACGTAGTTGATTCATTTTTAGTACCATTACTTGTCCGGTCGTTCTGTGTGTCACCTGGAAAAAAAAAGTTCTTTGTTATTTTCTCATATACGTTTTAGTTTCAATTTTGCTAAAATTGTCTAATAAAAAAGTTTATTATTTGTTTTTTCTTTGAAAACATTAAACATAAAGGTAAACTTGTTCTATGATTTCATTAAAAAAAAATCATCCTGTAGAATAACAACGCAATGCGAAGAAAACAGACCTTGCAACTGCTATGTTTGCTGTAATAAATGATGGTCTTATTTGGCGTTTACTGGGACAAAGTAATTAATTAATTAAGAATTGGTCAATGTATTATCCGGTCATGGTTTTGAAAACAAGAAAGTGTTGTTCTATTAATTATAATCGGATCGGCTGTAGATCATATGAAAGTTAATCGATAAATTACGTAGGAAACTTTGTCGGATTGTGGTTGTTTAGAAAAGTTGAAATATTAATGCGATGCGAAAAAAAGAGCTGTTGTGATCAACATAAAACTTTTCTCTGCAAGACATCTTACATTATGTAAAAAATAATATTTTGACAAATACCTCAAGAACCGTTAAATCAAGAGATAAAATGCAGCCAATTTTATTTAATTTTTTTAGCTTTTCATAAAAGGACATAGTTTTCGAAAAATTTTCAAAAGACCATTTTTTTTAAATATGCTGAATACCGTCAGAGATATGTTAAAACCGTTAAAGCAAAAAAATTCAAAAATTTTTTAAATTTTGTTATATTTGTTTTTTCCCACAAGTGCATACTTTTCGAGATATTTTCAAAACAGTTTGAAATACTGAAAACAGTTTTTTCTTTAAAACAGTTTGAGATACTGAGTTCTAGTAAAAGACGAAAGTCTAGAAAATTTCATTTCCTCCAACTTTTGTTATACAGAACACTACTGAAAAATGCGTAGTTTCGGAGTAAAAAACGAAAAAAGAAGTGGCCAAATCATTTTGGTTACTTTCAGACCAAGGTACGGTACCCAGGTACGGTATCAAGGTTCGGTACCAAGGTTTCAGGTAACAGATTTCCATCAAAAGTTAATAGGATCGTCCAATTCCAGGACCAAATATTCCTGTGAAATTTCATAGCTCTAGCTCCAGTAGTTTTTGAGAAATCTTGTAAACAGACTGACAGACAGAAAGACATTTTTGCTACAATTCTACAATCGACTGGGGGTGATCGGAAAATGTTTTTAGGGGAAATTAAGAGGTCGAAATTTTCCATCACTATTTACAATAATTTATTATATTTCTTATAAGAAAATCAAAATTAAACCCCCATGACTAATAAAACTCCAACTTACTTTGTAAGCTGTGCGAAAAAATTAATCTATTTATAGAAAATGCGTTTTAATAAACAGGAAATTATGTGAACAGATGGTCAAAGACCTAAAATAAAATTTGCAAATTAACAACCTGCTTTTAGTTTCTCGTTAAATGAATCCAATTAATTAATAAATTTAACATTATGTTGGCCTAATTTCCATTTCTATGCCCAAATGTTGTTCAAACAACGATCTAAGTATAATATCTAATAATCATATTTAATAGCAGCCTCTGCAAAACACAGAAACGACTTTAGCCGGAAAGAAAGACTTGAGAAGCAGAAAAAGATATCAAAATCGTCAGGGGTGTCGTGTATTTTGGTCAAGTTCTAAATGGAATTCGTATATCCTGTCATATATTATGAATAATTCATGATGAAATGAAAATTGCATAGATAAGAAAAGGTATGTTAAACATATGCTCACAACGAGGAAAACACAAATTGAACCTGAAACTCACTTCTAACTTTTTATCACAGCCAAAAAAAACATTTTTTTGTGAGAAGTTTTTTTTTTCGTTTAATATTCCAGCATATCCGCATCACACATGGCTCAATTGGATTTAATTGGTTTGCCAAAAAAAAAAACTCTTTAGCCGCAGAATCTATTGACCCTATGATAAGTCGTAAACATTCAACTTGTTTGTAGAACATTTTCTAAATATTTATTATTATAACATAAGTAGTTCGTTTTTGTACAAGTGAGTAGCAAGTGAGGTCTGCAATGTATATTTTGGTATATTTAATACCGTGTTCTCATTTTCATTCATGAAAATTAATGAGGAAAAACTTGTTGTAATTAGAAGTCTCAAAAAACATCTTTTAACAAATCCATAAGATTTGTTGACATGCTGTTGAAAGAAAAATGTTTATATTTATTTTTAATTACTTCCGGCCGGTAAGCATTATATGTGTTACATTAGTTTCAGTTTGTAAAACCACAACCCCTAACAAATTCTTCTAGATTTAAAAACTCAAATATTTCAACATATTTTTTTTTTGCTTAAAAAACAAGCTTATAAAGTGTACTAAAAATAAAAATATTATTTCCATTCAAAAATATTACCCTATATCGAGGGGATACGATATTAATAAACGCTTACTAATTGAATATAAAACAAAAAACCGACAGTCAACATGTTAATATTTGAAGTACCCGCCATTGAACTTCAATTATATACTTTTTTTGCCTCAAATTCAAACATCAAATGCTCAAACATATTTCGAATAAACTAGAAAAGCTAAATAGATAGCGATCGATATCACACCCCATGTTGTCTCACCTGAGCAGAGTTATTGTTTGAAATCGTGATCTATTGAAAAAAAATTAAAATAAAGACATTAAAATATATCAACTACCTTTTACCATTTTTACAGCACAGCAACAGAAAAACCGCAATAGAACAGTACGATAAAATCACGATCCGAGATATTCCTTCTGGCTACTATTGAAGCATATTAAATACAATAATTCAAAAATTTTCTATAAGTTTTAATAAAAATTCAAGACGTTTTGTCGGTTGTTCGAGAATCTGACGTAAGCGATTTCAAATTAAGAGGGAATCACATTGAATGGAAATTTAATTTCGTGACAAACACAACCGCAAATTAATTACATGTGTTCAATAAAAAAATGAGATTTTTTCTCATATCAAATTGAAAATGTACAAGGTGTACTTGTGGCTTCTTCGAAATCATAACTGTTTACTAGAAGTATCTTATTTTTATCATAATAATGGAAGAATATCTATCGTTTTTCAAATAGTTAACTGGAATTTCTGTCTATGAGGTAATGTTAAAACATTTTAATGGGTGTAAAATTTAGCATTAGTCAATTTCTAGTCAGTTTTTGAAATTAGGTGTTTCATATATTAGAATATTTTTCCCTAGACTTTAAAGTTTTATGCGTATCCAATTTTTTTCGAAAACAAATTTTAAAAAATCGAAAAATCGCATTGAGGAAAAATATTTTTTTTTATTTCTAAAAATGTCAGTCCTAAATTAAAATTTCATCCTTTTATTGGACCATCCGTGTGGTAGTATTTTTTCTTGGTAAATATTTTCTTAAGGTGTATTAGCAAATTGTTGCCGTGGTAAAGTACTTTTTGGCAAAGATTTTTTTCGCCCCCCAAAATAAACCCAAAATTTTTTTAAAAACTTTTAACACTTCAGGAATTTTCGTCACGGATTTTGAAATTCTAACACTGGGGGTAGAATAAGGCAAAGGTGGTAGAATCAGGATTTTTCCACGGAACTATCCTCTTTGAAGGGTCCTATATCCAATGATGAAAACCGCATAAAAATCCGTTGACTGGTTTACGAAATATCAGGAGAGGGGAAGTCCAACGTATTTTTGCCAGAAGAAAGGAGAAGTCCAACGTATTTTTTCCAATATCATCCGTTGTGTAGTTCAAATGATACACGGGAACATTCCCATATAATTTCGAACACATAACACAAAATATTTCAATTTGCAATTCTCATATAGACTATTTTAAAATTGCCCCCTAGCAATTATATCTTTTCTCATGTTTTTATACTCGTAACATGACTATCAAAGTTATCTATAAAAAAAAACCTATCGCCGGAATTTTCCTGTTTGCACCTCCACTGATAACAAATTTGAAGTGAAAATTCGCAATGAAATTAGAAATTTGTGAACATTTCACTTTTCAATTCTAATGAATGTTTACAAATAATCAACTTTTATGATTGTTGAATGCAATCAAGTGCTTTAACCAAACATACATGTAAAAGAATTTTGGTTAATTCCAAAATAGTCGCTTTCGTTTGCACTTGTGATTTATTTTCGTGTGCACTGATGAAGATATGAATAATTCAAAATATTCCAATAGGGGGGCTGCCCATAAAATATGTCACGCTTAATTTACCTCTTTTAGAATCCGCTTCCTCTGGCACCAGGGGCAAATTAAGACTTCGGGGGGCCCTGGGAAAATTTGAATTCAGCGGCCCTTGTAGATAATTCATATTTTCTTGAAGCCAACTCAAAAAATATCAGTTGTGATCAACACAAAACTTTCCTCTGCAATATTAAGTTTCGGAAAATATATGTCAAAAACGAAAAATATTTTTTCAAATATCTCGAAAACCGTTAAAGATAGGTAAAAATCGTTAAAGAAAAAAATGTGGAAAATTTCATTTCCTATAAATTTGGATATATGCATTTTTTCATAAAAGTGCATAGTTTTCGAGAGATTTTCAAAAGAAAAATTTTTATTTCAAATATTTTGGGAACTGTTAAAATTCCGTAAAAACCATTAAAGGAAAAAAATGTGGAAAATTTTATATCATTTAAATTTTGTTCTCCGGATTTACGGGCATCCAGGGTATTTTTGTTATTTTTGAATACGCAAAATACAGCCTGGAAAAGCAATGGCCCGGACACTTTAGAAAAATCCCATGGGTTGCCTTAAATAGAGCACAATGTATGGGAAAAAGAAGATAGAAAGCTAACCCTACCTTAAATTGACTTAACAATTTGCTAGAGAAGCGCAACTCTATGTTTTGTCGTTGTGAGGTCCGAATTTGACCGTCTAGTGGCGATTTTCCCCCTTCCCCCTTCCCCTACCCCCCTTCCACACTTCCTTCCGCTTTCCCTTCTTCGACACCGTGCTGCCATCACATTACATACAGCCCCTTAAATGTATGACGTAATTCATTTTTTTTTTTAATTTTTCACCCGTAATATATGTGAAAAGTTTGTTCAATTTAGTTACAAAAAAAAACTTTCTATGCTCCTTGAGGAATTTCATTAGTGGCGTATTTCTAAAGAATGATTTCCTTTCGGATCTCTAAAAATTCCACGATCAACTAATTGTACACTCTCTGCATTTGGCAGTCTTCATTGACCCAATATCCGTAGCAATCAAATCTGTTTTCGCTAATTAAGAAAACTTGAAGAAATTACCATGTTTTTTTTTGTATTCCATAAAGTCTTAAGTGAAGTGTAACACTTGGCTATTTTTAGTACGAGACACTAAATCAGTGACATCTGATACAAATTGAAATTGAAGATTGCTCCCAAATTGGAAGCAAAGAAAATTATCTTTAATTAAACTGAAACATGTTGGAAATTGATCCAAAAACCGAAAGAAGAAACGCTGAATTACTCTACATATCCAATCCAACAATGAATTAAAGTTGATTAATTTTGTCAAGAAATCAACTATAAGAAACGCCAACAGAAAACGGAGAGAATTGTTTAACTAACCTTGACACTGTTCGAATATAAATAGTGAGTAGTTGAAGTGCATTAACCCTTAGCGGACAACCAAGAAAATTCCACAAATTTCTCATCGTTGAATGTCGTTTTTCACTCTCATTCATCAGGTTTTTTTTTTTTCGTTTCGCAGTTTTATTTTTTCTCTTTTTGGGGTTATATCGTGATATTGGACTTGACAAATTATGCAAAATAAAAAGTTTATTATTATAGAAATTTCTGTTAGTAAACTTTAATAAAAAAAAAACCTGTTGAAGGTCGACTTGGTAGCTGACAACGTTGATTTGTTGTCAGTTTTTTTTTTCTTTAATTTTTTGAGTAAATTTGATAAACTACAGCCGGCGCCGGGTGTAAACACAACCTTCACACAGATATTGATGCGTAAATAGCGTAGAAATTGAAATTACGGGCGTGCGCTCAATTCTACTGATATGAGAGGACAATGTTTACGTTTTATGACCATATCGACTTTGCATATTTAATTAGAAAATCAAATTGATTAATAAAATTGTTTTTACCAGAAACTTTTTGCGGTTTACATTTCTTTTTGTTACGAATTTGATTAAAACCGTGGAATATTGTTGTGTCAAGTGCAAAAGTAATTCGCAATGGAAAAAATTACAGCGTAGTAAAAACTTTTGTGAAAATATCTTGAGAATTACAATGAGATAATTTCAAGAAAGTATAATAAACGTTTTCCACCAACAAAATAATCCCTCGGAATAATCCTTAACAGAAATCGGGGTAATATGCAGTTCCCCTTTCCCCTAAGCCCCTCTCCCGCTGTCTCCTGAACCGTTAAGGTAATTTTGACTCGGTAAACAGATTTACGGCCAAGCCGCGTCTATGATAAGACGTCAGGTTCAAGGACGAGATATGCGAAAGACCGCAGGTAGTTTTATCAGCGGAGGACTCGTTAAACAATCAGAGCTAGGTCTGTGAATCAAACAGAGGTGAAATCTCTAGTGATATAAAAAAGGACAAGAAAAAGAGGCCCACAATGGCTCCGAAGAACGGTGACTTTGTTAGGTCCAAAACATTTTAGAAAAAAGGACCTTGCTAATTGGTGGATTATGACTCCCTGAAGGGTCGTCTAATATTTTTAAGTAACTGCGATAAGCGACAAAAAAAAATAAAAAAAAAATTTAAAAAAAATTAAAAAAAAACTAAAAAAAATTTGAAAAAAAATTTAAAAAAATAAGAAAAAAACTCGACCATAACCTTATGACGAATGCCGAAAAAGAGGTCGCCGATTTCTTCACAACTCTAAATTTCTAAAAAAGGGGGTCGCTAGAGAAAAATTTTGGGAACCACTGTTTTAAATAACAGGTTATAAGTTAGAGTCGCGGTAACGTTAACAGTCAAATTTCAAATATTTCTAGCTCCAAGCCCTATAACTTGGGCAAATTTTTCAAATTTTGTGCGTAAATTTAGCAGGAATGCTCTCCAAGAGATGAAACTTTGCCACCCTGCGTAGTTCCGAAAACAATACAATATTTTTATATTTTGGCCCTTGTAAATATCATTTGGAGGTTTTTGGGATCACTGAATTCGATTCTGACGTTAAGAAGTCTGTAAAGATAATGAGATTATCCTTTTCCTCAAACTTACCGAATAACAATCTCGTGTGGGGGTTTTTGGGGTCGCTAGATCCGATTATGAAGTCAAAAAATCGATAAGGAAGGGAAGGATACATATTCGAAGACTATAAAATATGAAATAAAAAAATAAAAAACAATTTAAAAAACAAATTTTCTAATATTATACTCTTTCAAAATGCACTAAAACGTATAAAACAAGTTTTTCCACCAATTGTTTCGGATTTCAAGAAAAATGTTTTTTGAAATTGTATATTTTGATAAAAAATAGAAAGTATGTGCAGTTGGAACAGTGCGAAACTGCATCGTATTACATAAGGATATTGCAGTAGGTGTCTGATTAAAAAAGTATCTGTACTGAATCTAAAGAGTAAATGCAACGCCACACAATATATTTTTATCAAAATACACAATTTTAAAGGACATTTCTCTTGAAATGCTAAAACAGCATTTGTCAGATTTTTTTTTGATATCTTACGCAAAGATGTTCGAAAAACTATGTCTGAAACTGCCATTTTAATGACTGACAAAGAAAAAATCGTGATTTATGTCTAATTGAGACCTAAAATAAAAATTACATTTTAAAAAGTGTTAAAAAAGTATTAATCATGATTTTCCGATCCAGAAATGCGATAACAAACTGACAACAAATAATTTCCGTAAATTATTGTCGGGGAATAAATTTGCACAAATTGTCACGTAACGACATAAAAATCAAATTTCCATTTCGATTTGATTATAACAACATCTGCCTTGGCAACATTCTCGCTGACAAACTCATTAACAAAATGTGTTAATATTAGATTCGTGTCATGTGAGTAGAGAAAATTCAAGTAAAATGTATGGAAATTTCAACAAATTCTAATATTTTCATTGTTTTTACGTTTGCAATTGTAAATAATTTCGCAACTGACTATGGTGAAATTAATTAAGTTTTGTTCTTCAGATATCGATGGTTTTGTCACAATTCTTATCTTGATGTTTCTTTATTCAGTGTTAAAAAAAACTACTAGCTACGGGGTGAAATAATCATTTTAAATTTCTTACATAAGAAATTATCATTGCAATTGATAAAAAAAAAACATTAAACGCTTTATTTACATATGATATTGGTTGCGTAATTGATAAACCTATTTTTAAATATCAGATTTACTATTTTGTAGTACAATATTTTTACACTTTTTGAGATAGTGAAAATATGATAAATAATATATCAGTTTGTATAGTAAAAGTTTTATCTGAAGACGTTGTATTTTTATTTTTGAAACTATGCTGAAGGAAATAACGTTTACAAATTCGAAAAAAAATTGTAAATTTACCAAAAATAATTTCAATTTTTTAATCCAAATCTCCACATAGAAAGTCTCCACGAAATTTTCTTTATCTGACAGTTTATAAAAAATCGTCTAACCTTGAAAAATATTAAACAATTTTTATCGTTAATCAACGAAACTCATCTCTTTATCTTATTTATGTTCATAAGATTACGAGAGTCTGAAAGAAAGACAAATTTCGCAAATTAATAGCGTGATAACGTATTTTCTTAGTAATGTCGGCGCACGGCTATATGGCACATGATATCGTTTCGCTCGATTAAATTTTAAAGTTTTTTTTTAGTTGAGAATTTGTGGTAATCGGTAATGATTATAAACTAGAAAGAAACTCAGGTGCGAACTGGTTGAGATAATCTCTCATCCGTCACAAGCACATCACATCTCAATTGTTCCAGATTACTCAACATGGTTTTAAAATACCTGAGATTATTGTTGCCACAGGTCGATAAATTGTATTTTCAATTCGTTGAAAAACAGCTTTTTTGATTGCACATAACCTCAACCTGTCGGAATTGATGGGAATGATTTATAATAACAAACATGTATATCCCGGTATTCGAATTTTGCGCCATTTATTTTCGGTTTTCAAGGAGTGATTTTCCAGTGGATTCTAAAAACATTGACACAATGAGTTCAACGCTTTAACACCTAACAGGTAAAATGTGAGGTAGATTAACCCGTAATGTCAAACTGTATTTAAGTTTTTATTGGGGTTAAAATGTCTTTCTTACAGAGAAAGAAATTGTACAACAATATGGCGAAAAATACCATCTTTTATTGATTTGTAAGATGAGTAATTATTTTAACTTTTGGATTTTCCCACCTTTTTTTTCAATAAAAAATTGATGTATTTTATTGTACTGAAGCTCAAAACAACCTTTTTAAAATTTCTTGCCTGTTATTCGATTTAGCTCAATTGAAAAATTTGTGGCTAAATAAAAGCTTTTAAAAACCAAGCCGTTTTCTCAACGGATTTAGATAAAATTTTGTAAACGCGTTGAATTACTAGCAGAATAAAAAAGATAGCTTATATTTACTCTTTCCCCCTTGTTTGATACTTCTCTCCCAATAACTTTGGAACTGTTTGACCGATTGGGATGCGATTACCTGTGATTCTGCAGCCTACTATCTGCCGTAATACCCCTCATCTGACCGTTAACTCCTTTTTCAGTTATCTTGTATATCGCTGATGGTATTTTGATCGGTGTTTCATCATTTAATAGATTGTGCCTTAAACAAATTTTCTGCATACTTTAATCTACCCCTCCGTCTCCTGTAACCCCTCCCCCGCTATCCACGGAACTGTCGAAGCGATTTTGATCAAATTTTTAATAGAAATGTTTACTACGCAAGGCCTGGGCTAAAATTTTTGTAAGCCCAAGTTTTTAGACCTGAATAAATTCAACGAAACTTCAATCAAAAATTCTATTTTCTTTTTTCAAAAGTGTACAACAATTTCTCTTTCCCAAAAAAATCTCACATTCTTAAGGCATATTTTTCACCATTGAAACCGCATTTTGTCGTTTATCTCGTCGGTTGCGCCGAAGCCGTAGAGGTGAACAGGTGATTAAGAAGCTAAAGTTGCGGTTATCAGTTCTTGAAGTACGGTTGCGTTAATTGCTTCTGGTACAGCAGTCGTCCCGGCTACCGTCCCTGCACTGGTTGTTGACTTAGATATATTTACCAACACTCGGCCCAGAAACCATCAGACGATGGCATTGGCAACGCTGATCTAAACCGTGTTCTACCTCTGCACTATCATTAGATAAATATTTTATTAATAAATTATTTTTTGTGCACTTGGTCGCTTATACTGAAAACAAAGTGAAACGTTTTACTGCCTGACAGAATGGATAGCATGTGAAGTCATCTGGAAAGGCGTTCACAGCTTCGCGGCAAACTTCTTCCATCATATTCTATCGCTAAAGATTCTTTCAGTGGATTTGTGGTTAGACAATATAATAAATAAAGTTTATCGCGTTCCTATAGAAAAAAATATTCCAAGAATGTTGAACATTGTTGCAATGCCCGAACGCCTGGCTAGATCAGTTTTTCTATACATTGTTTACTTTTCGAAAAGAGAACAAGACAGATTTTTTTTTTATGTTTTTCAAGTCCAAACACCGGCAGATGAAGTTGAGTCATTTAGCGAGACATGTTTCGTTTATTCGAACGTGAGGTCGGTATAAACGTGAAAAATGTGTCGTTGAGGAAGCACAATATCTTGAAATTGTGGAAATCATAAAAAATCGGCTACTTTATTGAACTGTCAACATATTTGATGTAGGGCTGAAAATTCTACAGTGCAATATTCATAAAATACGTCACACTTCGAATGGGAAGGGCTTAAGTAAGCCCGAAAGTTGCCGTGTGTAATACCGCGCATACTCTAACGACGGCACTAAACTGCATACAAACAAATCCCAAAAATTGTGTGTCGGTGAAGGTAGGAGCGGAAGGCGAGGGGGGGGGGGGGGGGAGCTCCGAAATACTAGACAGGTTTTATAGATAGCACCTAAAAACATAAAATAAAACTTGATCTTACATGACCAAATGTCTCCCAAGATTTTGTGGTTGCAATATAATTCGCATATCCAAAAATTTCGTGAATTTTAATATTTGTGTGAAGATTTTCGAATAAAGATGTCTTAAAAACACATCTTTACATTGCTTCAAAGCTACCTTATGGCTTAGACACAGTTAAAGCCCCCATAAGCGGGCAATCAGGGGACCAAGATTTTTGTCCGGTTATGGAAGGTGTCCGTTTATCAGAACACTTTTAATATTGGAATTACGAATTTTGTCATGGGAAATGTGTCCGTTTAAAGGAGTTTTCCGCTTATGGCAGGTGTCCGATAATGGAGCTTTCACTGTATAATCTCGAACTGTAAATTAAGAGTTATTTATTTATACTCGATTAAACTGACATTGACTAACTAACAGAACGAATCAATCTTAATACGTATCTTATTGTTAGTCCAAAAAATTCCTGACATACTTTCTGAAATAATCAATTTCCATTGAATAATACGTTCAAATTGCAAATTTAGTAAAAATATTTGTGAATTCTTTCGGCCCGCCCACCTTAAATGCTGTCCCACCTCAGCTCTTTTTATTGAATCCACTATTAAACAATTTACCACGCCGATAAATCTGTAAATCGATTTTCTTCATTGCCATTGGAACAATATGAACAATATCAAAGTAATAACAATAATCATAAAAAAATACAAATTTAAATTGCAATTCTTATCGAACCAAAACGTCAAAGATTGTTATTGACGTAAGCATAAAAGAAGTAATTCTTGAGGATTCGTTGCGCTCCACTTTTAATGAAAATTGCATAGCACTGCGAAAAAACAAAAATAGAATTTTAAATCATAATAAAAAACCATAATAATAATAAAATTGCAATATCCGTGCGAACATTTATGATTTTTATGGACTCGACAAGTCAATAATAACAATTTAAAAAGAATCAGATCCATGTTAATAATGGAAGATACAAACAAGATATATAAGATCTGATCTTCTGTTATCGCGATCTAGCCGTGGTAATTGCGCATTGATTCCGATTGAATGATATCTAATTGAGCTACAAAACGTTTCACGAATCGATCATTCAAGGTCGGAATCAGTAGAGCGCGAGCATCAATATTAAAATGGCAATATATAAAATTATATCATTTATACTATAAATAATGTATGCTTGCTATTTGTATTGAACGACATGTTCTCAAAAATCGAATATACGGGTCGTGGAATCAAAGATTGGCAAAAAGATTGGTGGTGAGTAGAAAAATCAGATCAGATCAAATGTACCGACTATCGACAGTTGGACAGGATCACTAGAAAATCTAGTATCTATAGATTCTAGAACATAAACTATGTGTGTATCGCGATCTGGAACAATGTCAAACAGTCAACGGTGATCGAATCAATTGTGAGAAAGTTCAATGGAGCATAAAAACACGTCCACATATCGTCGGCAGATGACATTGTCATCATGACGATCGATCAAATATATAATGATTTAACGGGTACTGGTCTTTAGATGTGGCGTGCATGTGAATGTCGAAAAATGCGATCAGTTGCAACTGACAAAGATTTACACTGAAAAAAAATATCAGGAGTTTTGACTCCCCCTCACAATCACTTCGATTTCTGTAAGAGTAATAAGCAAACCTCATTTGACACATCACATTGATTGATTCATAAATCAAATCCATTTTTTACATATAAAATTCATCAAGAAAAATATTGGCTATCCGAACAGGCGAAAATTAGCATAACATATTTTATGGACAGTCCATACTGTTGAAACGTCTAAAAAATTGGCTTTATTCTATCTTATTGTAACAGAGCTTCTCAAGCTACGGTTTTAAGACATGATTTTACATAGAAATAAAAAGTGCTTGCAATATAATTCGCATATCGGAAAATTGCTTCTCAAGCTATGGTTTTTAGACATGATTTTACATAGAAATAAAAAGTTCTTGCAACATAATTCGCATATCAGATAATTTCGCTTTGACGCTGTCCATAAAATACGTCATAACTTTAAAGGGAGGGGGGTCTCCGGTAATATGATGGTGGTATTAAGGTATATGCAAGAAAAACTGGGACAAGCGGTAGAGGGGATTCGAAAATTCCAAAATATCCGTGCTGTATTTTATAAATTCCGAAATATCCAAATATCCAGTTGCACCCATAATGAATTTACAAAAAATCGGACTTTTTTTTATAGCGAAAGATGTTCTCAGTGTACGAATGTAGATTCCTCCACTGCGTTAGCATAATTGAGTAACTGTCATACAACAATGTAGATCAGTGTGACGATCGTTTGCTTGTTAGCCCATTGGTTCCATAACTTATTTATTTACTTATTGGAACCATACAAAATCTCAAGGTGAAATGATTTCCCTCCAATCTCCCCGAAAAATTTCCAAAACCCCGCCAAAAGCCAGAGCAGACAATGCTGAACCGAAAGTAGATCACTAAAAATTCAGATTGCGTACCATTTCGTTCAGGTGATTGGCAATTGACGAACGATGGTGATGATGATGGAATTTCTTCTGATTTTCGGTGAAAAGAAAATCCCATCTTCTAAGACGGTCAATCTACTGTTGAGCATATTTCAGTGGAATGGATTACTGAATGAATGAATGAACAACAGCACCTAGCGCACCTGGCTTTCTTTTTCAACCGCTTCAGCGGTGCATTTCAAATTTTTGCAATAAATAAACACAAACCCGAGCAAAAAAAAAACATTCAAAACAAAATTCGCAAAACAGAGGCTTCTGTGTGAAAATTGAAAAGCAAAAAAAAAATGGTGAAACTTTGCTAAAACAAAACACCGCAGAAATTAATTGAAGTTTTTTTATTTACTTCTTTGAAATTCTTTCACTCACTTTGTATGTAATAATGTAATAAATTCACCTGCATTAATAACAATTAATAAATTTTCCACAAAACATAAATACGAACATGTGTTTTTTTGAAAAAAGTTTTCTTTTCTTTTTTTTTGCGGCCTCCCACCGAACAAGGTCATTGTAGTCTCGCCGAGATGTGTGGCTTTTCATATATGAGTTGGATTGATTTCAAATGCGGTGAACAATAGTAAAATGTTCTCATTTGTAAAACTGTTACTTTTTTTTTGTAAGAAGGTGAAAATGTACACCACATAAGCGAAAAACCCACTTATTATTAATTGATAATCAAATACCACTTTAATAAAACGCTATAATTTAAACTAATTAAATAATAGAAATATTGATCATGCCGGCGACGATTGTTTATTAATGATAATAATTCAATTTATTACTTTAAAAACGACTTATTAATTGCAGGTCGTTAAGAATTTTCCTTCCTTATCGATTTTCATCAGTTTTACACACGCAAGAAAATTTCTCGCACCAGTGTCACTTCCGGATTTTCAATCATTTACATTTGTTTTGAATTAATGACATTTGGATGGAAATACATTATGTATTATACATATGATATTAAACACAAAAGTCGGCACTATTTATTTATGTTTGATTAACTGGAAAAAATTAACCTATTAACAGCACAGACCGCCGCCGCCATGTCTGGTCAAATTTTGGTGAAGAAACTACGCGTTACTTTGAGCGCAAAAAAAAACCTTAAATTTTTTTTCAAATTTGTAGTTAGACTAATTTTTGTCAGCGTAAGTTTTGCAAATTTTTATGAAAATTCAAGTAGTAGTTTAAAGGTCCATAAAAATTAACAAACATAGACATTGATTTTTTTTTCATAAAAAAAAAATAATTGACTACGGAAGTGTTTTTTCTGGCGAAACCGCCATTTTTACAAGGCGTCAACTTATTAGAATGCAAACATTACACCGTGAACTAAATCTAAACATAAAAAAAACCTATCAAAAAATGCATTAACGTTTCACTTTCTAATGCAGCGTAAAAAATTCATTTTTCATACCAATTTCCTCGTAAATTTCCTGTGTTGAGAATAAATTCATTACGGATATATAAAAAAAAATTGTTAAGACATTTTTTTTCTCTTATGTATATAAATCTGAGCAAGCATTTCCGATACGATCTCTAGGTCAAAAACTGTAGCAGGAGAAACATTAATAAAACGTCAAAAAGAGAAATGTTTATGGCGCTGTTTTGTTAGATAATCGCCGAAAAAAAAACTATAAAAAACATGAAAAAATTCAATAAAATTCATTTTGGCGACATCATAAAACTGACTTCATTCAAATTAGGCACTCGGCGTGAATGCCACTGTGATCGACATTAGTCAAACAAGAGAAAACTTGAGATTTATTGCACTTCGTAAAAGCGATTTTTGACCACTTTGAGTCCATATGAAGTTAATTTTGTCTGACGGCTTCTTATAGACATTTCCCCGAAAAACACGAGCGAATAAAGACATAAACTCAAATTTAAATGGAGAAGAAGCGCCTTTTATGAATTAAGAGAAAACACATACCTAAAAACGTAAACCTGAAAAAATACAAAATATGCAAAGTGCCATTATGAAAATAGTTTTGAACTCGTTTTGGTAGACAAATTCCGTGCTTTTTTTGGGCAAAATGCCGCAATATGGTTAAAAAATTGGAACAGAAACAGCGAGGTTTTTGGCAATTGTCGTTTAGCTGTCAATCTGAAAGTGAATGAAGTTTATTAAGTTAGTAAAACGCTTAATAGGGACTTTAAGATTTTGTCCACTATTTTAAAAGTTTTCCGAGTATTCTTTTTTTTTGTCGAAAACGACACGACTATCAGAATCGAGTGATAGTTTTTCCGAGCATTTTTGCCCAAGATATCACAAAAATTCTGACAAATGCTGTCTTCACAAGACATTTTAATGGCATGCCACAAAAATAAGCGCTATTTATGTCTAATTGAGACGAAGTCTATAATTTTGTGGGACTATTGGTGTAAATTTTCTACCCTATTTAATTGTCGGAGTATTTAACTGGAAAATATTTTTATTCAAAAGTGATATATTTTTTGTAGTTATGGGAAGGGTAATCAGAAAGGAAAATACTGTATATTTTTAACAACATATATCTCTCAGAATATTCTCTATCCGATACTGAAAACCCCATTAAAATTCGTTAACTGGCTTCAGATATAGCAGTACAGGGGGTCAGAAGGGAAGGAAGATGGTGAATTGTTTTTTGGTGCTATATGCTCTCTAAAGAATCCTTTACCCAATGGAAAAAGTCCCATAAAAATTCGGTCATTGATTTACAAATTTAGCGGGTGAGGGGCTTGAGGGGAACTCCTCCTGTAACTATGACTAAAACATTTGCGCCATCTCAAGTAATCCAACGCAATGTGGTTCAATGTTCACCGTTTAGGGGTTCAAAAGTTACAGGAGAACATCCATCTTTGATAGCTGACCGAACGAATACTTATACTCTTTTTTTTTTGGGAAATCCCATAAAAAGTATAAAAGTTGTCCGATCTGAAAAGCGTCTGATAAAAATCTGGACTCGTAGATTGTAAAACCACCTTAAACAAATCAGAAAATACATTCCGACATGAATAATGTTCTTAAATAATTGGAGGGAAATATGGCAAGAAAAACGATTTTCAAAACCTCAGAAAAATTGGTACACCTGGAGAGATAAAGTTGAATTACTGCGACAAATGCGGAAATTGTTTGCATTTTAGAAAATCGAATTGATCGAATTCACAGAGTATTCATGGCAGCTGAAAGTAGCCAAAATACTGGTACAACAACGTCCGGCTTCAATTGAGACACCTGAGTCGTAAAAAAATCACCTTCGGTTTTGTAGTTTCGTCTGCAGCACGTTTGGCCACAAGTCTGGCCCATCTCCATTGAAGCTCCAATTTCTCATTTCTTTTTTTTTCATCGTTTTTTCATTGTATTTTTATTTATACGTTTTTCAAAGCTTTCGACGTACGACAGGTGATTTTACTGTATCGAATACGGTATGTGATGGAATTTCTAGGCGGGGTGCCATGTTTAACATAAAAACAAACATAAAACAGCATAAACAACATTTTGGCCAACATTACGAGCAACAGCAGCAGCAACAACAACATTGAGACCAACTTTCATGCTCAACTTATAAAACTAACAATTTTAGCAAGACACTAAAATTAACCGCGAATATTGCACAAACTTTTGCTCTATTTATCTATTATAATGAATTTAGTGCTAAATGCCTCGGAACTCGCCAGAATTTCATAATGTGCACCTCGTTCACCTATTTCTATGTCGACCCGCATCATCTCCTTGCCCGTTCCACCCAATTTTCAGTTTATTTATATAATTATGAAATGAGGAATGAATAATAAAAAAAACGAAAATTCAAATATTGCGCCAACATTTCGAGAGCAGTCTATAAGAGATATTCCAAATGGATTAGATACAAATGTCACCCTGGTATGCATGCCGTGGGATCAGCAGAATTCATCATAGGCACCGCCAAGTGATCCTTTCTTTTTGGCATAGATCAGATTTTAATTTATTCTCATATAGATTGCATTATAATTCGTGACAAATTCAGTTCGCAGATGATTCTTCAATGGTTTGAGTGCAAAAGCGACACTAATTTCGAAAATCTTGGCAACATGTTGAGGCATTCGTCTTGGTCAAGTTGCTGTGGCTTGAATTTGAACTCAAAGTTGCAGAGTTCAGCGTTTTATCTTTGACAATTATGAAAAAAGCATCATTTCCCGTTCACTTCCGCCATACAAAACTTCAAAGAGGGTCTGGCCTACTACTGGACTGAGTGATCAACTTTAATCACATAATTTCATTGTGTGTAATATTTATTACAGTCAATCTAAAATTTTGTTAATAGTTATGATTGTGGTGTCACAATTTGCGCGCATATCGCGTGAAGCTGATTAATTTTATGCTAGATTTGAGGTAATTTCAATTTCATAATTGAAAATGTGGCTTAACAGATGATTCTAAAGCAGTTCCGGGTCTACTTTCAATCAATATTCATTTATTTTTTCGAAAAAAAATCTGACTTCAACAAAATTCATAAATTTGACAAAAAATAGAAATCATAAATTTGACAAAAAATATAGCTCGGAATATGAAAATCATTCTGCTTTCAGCTGTATGTTCTATAAATTCATCAACACTTTTTTTCAATTTTTGAAAACCGTTTTTGTACCAATTTTTTAGTGTTTTTTACACATTTTACAATTTTTAAACAGATTTCTTGCAAAAAAAAGTGTTTTTTTGAAAACATGTTTTGGCTTGATCGTTTTTTTCTAACATTTTTCTAGTAGATTTTTTTTTATCGAATTTTCTTGATCTGACAGAGATATCTACAAAAAATTGTTTACAAAAATGTCATTTTGTGATACGTAGAAGTCAATCTATGTGCACTTTTTGAATAATTTAATGTGACTACTGCAAAAAAGAATAAATTTCCAAGATGTTTACAATCGTTATTGTCAAAACACTAAAAGTGCAAAAACAACTCAATTGAAGAGGGAAAAAACCCAAGCGGAATGTACAAATCAAGTCCATGAATGCAGGCTGTGCGGGTTTGCATAGCCAGGAACATAAATTGTCACAAATAGGGAGGGGTGAAAATCTGTTCGTAAACAGAAAGGGGACTAACTAAGGAAGGCCAGACGTCATAAACTACAACTTTGACTCGACAGCATCTGACTATGCCCTGATTTCCCGAATAATCTCGTGGTGAATATTTCTTAGTCGCTGGGGAAGTCACCCAATGACCATCAAACCTAAGCATCGCCATTTTTACGCACAATGGGCGCAATTTAGCCTTGGGGGCTACGTGATCGCCGTAGGGTGCAAATTGGTTGCCTGGAACGATGAAACGAGACCAGGGTGACTTGCTGAGTGTTTATCCGACACAAACAATTCGGAGCCACCTACCTATCCTCCACAAGTGGTCAGAGTTGTTTGATGTTTGACGGCTGATGTCCATGCATGCATCCGCGTTGATGGTTGAACATCATGTCGTCAAAATAAACACTTTTCGTCGTTTCAAATTGAAGTACATTCAGTTACCATTGTTACAATTTCGCTTCCATTTCAGCAAATCCGTACACTTGGCATTTGATGCTTCTCACTTCAGTGACCATCAGCCGCTTTGAAGTGATTGCAAATTGAAATAAATTGAACATTGATGAGGCATGCGTGGGCCTTCATAAGGGGGATTCCAACGTCAAATACTAACAAATAATGTCAAAAATTGTGGTAAAATGTATAACACCAGCACCACATAGCAATTTTAATATTGCTAACAAGAGAGCACTGCTGAGATTCAAGGGACGTGCAAACAATGGAGATGACTTTTGACGGTGAAATTTGCTTCGTGGTTCGTGTTAAATTGTTGCAAGGTCTTCTCGCCTGCGGTCTTAAATGAAAACGACTTTCAATTTCAATTTCGGGTTCTTTTATTGATATCAAAAAGTTAATTTCGACAACGGATAGTAGAGCAAAACGGTTGGTGGGAAAACATGCATCAATTGAAAATGTTTTATTAAATTTGGTTTGTTTTGGAGGATAAAACTGCCGAACATTTTATTAAATCGTTTGTGGTAGAAACAAATTAATAAAATGGTTTCTTTGAAAACAAGCCCCCAGTGGTCAAATTGTATCAATGCTCCCTAGAAAAACGTCTTATTGGGTAGAGCAAAACGCTGTTCAAATAACTAGAAAATTTGGCGCGTATTCGTAGTCGTTTTTAAACACAGGTTTTGTTAAACATGAGTTTCAACAGACAAAAAACCATAGTCAGTCATATTTAAAAAACCTGTATTTAAAAGTAATTATGAATACGCGCCTTTATGTTTACAAAACTTCACTAAATTGCAGTTAAGAACCCTTCCACAACCACCATATTCACAAGATTTGTCATCTCGAATTTTCATTTATCTCCCAAAACAAATACAGTAATCCCTCCAACTGCGCGGTAGATACGTTCCACAAAAAGAGCGCGCAAACCGAAACCGCGCACTGTGAACCCTACTTTGAATGAAATTTTGGGGTTAGGAACATGTTTTTTTTTAAAGCGAAATTTTTACCGCGCAGTTCGAAATGTTGGTATTAAAAACTTAACCGCGCAGTTGCGAAACCGCGCAGTTGAAGGGCTTACTGTATTTTCTCTCCAAAAAGATTTTTAGCAAAATTGTGACAAAATATCTATTAACTTTCAAGTCAATATGTTTTAATTGCAGCGTGTAAACGAGCAAAAAACAAATTCATAAATTACAAAAAAAAAATAATCAATTCTCGTTAATTAAGTGAAACTTTAAATTGATGACGTTTTTGTTCAATAAATCTTTAAAGAAAGCATATAAGAAACGCAAAACTCGTAACATAAATAACAAATATTGGATAATAATTTAAATTTTGGAAGGAAACCCTTTAAACTCATCACGCATCCAACAACATCCCACCTTTTCAAATTCAAACGAATTGAGCGCGTATGGAGGCGTTTTCCATGACAACTGATTATCCACAAATCACACTTTGGGGAGCCCATAAAAAACTCTTCAAAGAAGTTAGTAAACAATACAAAGCTTGGTTTCATTTCCCTGTAAATGAATACATTGAAACGTCAGGTAATGATGACAATGCTAATAAGATTATTTTTTGAAAAAGTACAGAATTCGTTTTTGAAAAGGGTTAGTTACCCATCAAGTGACCATAAATTTTGAATATGAGGTGCACATAGCACGCGATTGCAATCAGAATTACGTTGGAGTGATAGGAAAGTAATCATCAATATTAGCATCAAATTTAAAGATTGGATTTTGTTATAAATTTTCTCATATCTACTCAACAAATTTTGAAGGGACCTTGCTGTTGGATTTACTTTGAGCTGTACAGTAGAGATATACACTTTTGACTGTGATTTAATAAAAAGTTGTCCGTAAAATATGTCCGCTAATTTTCGTATTTTATGACCTATTTCAGAATCAAACAGGACCGGGCCTACAAAATGTTGAAAAGCATTGGGCGCATTCATAAAATGGCGCCGAATAATTATTTAGGAAAACTACAATTGCCAGGTGCCAATCGTCAAATACTCGATATGAAAAGAAATGGAAAAAGTATTTCATTTTGATGCAACTGGATTTTGATGTATGAATGAGTTATGTAAAATCCTTTTTTAAGCACATTTTCCCTTTAGAAATTTTTCAATAGGACCCACCATTTTCGAGAAAATTGCAAAAAACTGTTTCACTTATATGCGGGAGCGGGGGAAAGAATGGACCGATTTGGCCCGTTCAAGAATTTCGCCTTGTCATTTACGAGAAACGCAACTATACAACATTTCAAGTCTCTAGCTCAATCCTTTCGAAAGTAAACCTGTTTACGTTGTTTGTACCAAACACTCTTATTTTTTTGCATCAAATCTCGTTTGGGACGAATATTTCTTTTTTTCCAGTGTACGCAAATAATTTGCCAAGAGTGTGAACGTAGCATTAAGGGGTAGAAAAAAAGACATTACTCACCACACGTCTTAAAATTCCACCGAATTTAGCTCTTAAATCTTCTTCAATCAGCTGCCAAGTCATTGTCGGCACCTGTGTTTGTTTACAATAGAATTTGATGGTACCTGGTAGGATTATTCTTTGAGCATAAGAACGCACTATTTGTGTAACAAAAAAACAAGAAGAAGAAGTGCACGCGGCCTTCTATGATGTGATTATCGCGACTGCACATAACAGGTTAGTGACCCTATTTCTTTAGCTCATCCGTCTTGAGATTTCATCGTTTGTTATGATTTCGAATTCAAAGCGACAGTAAAACGTGATGACGAGCAACTACTCAAAGAAATTCTTTCCAAAACGAAATGATAATTATATACATTGATGTGCCATAGATAGAGCAAAGTTTATGTAACCAAAAGGCATGGAAATTCTTTTAAATCACAGCGATGTGCGGGTGTTGACCCTTTTTATATATATCCAAAAAATAAAATAAAAATACGAAAAATCAGAAAAGAATTTCCTGAACGATAAAAAAGCCTATATAGTATGTGTACTAATTTTCTATGCGGCTCATATGCTGCGCAGCATAAAATCCAGCAGTAAAAGCCATCATTGCGGTTGTCACTCAAATTGAAAAAGTTCGCGTGTGAAAGTCCCGCTGATTGAGACCTCTATGGCATCTTATGCATGAAAATACGCTATCCATGAACCGGAATTTTATCATACAAGAAAAAAAAACCATAAGCTATCCAATTGCATGACAAGTTTACTATTTTTGAAAAAAAAAAAACAAATGAAAAAAAAACTCAATAAAAACAGAACTCGTTCAATTAATTGAGGAGCACTGTTACGCAATTAGCAAAATCAGTTTTTAAGACTAAATCTTAACGAAATAATGATTCAAGTCTCCTTACCTGGCATTAATTAAATTAAAAAAGTTTATGCGAAACTTTACTGGAATGGTCACATACCATTACCATTACTGGTCAATGCGTTCTGGTCATCTAAAGAAGCAAAACTTGTCAAGGCAGGTGAATATATTTTGACCACCTGAGAGATAAGCAAATCAAATCAACCAGAAAATCTCAAGCTGCTCTCTATATGCCACATACTCTCATGTCTTCAATGTGCTACCATTTAAAGCAATTCAAACCGCATGCCAAGACATAAAATTTAGCAACCTGGAAAATATAAAGATATCCATGTACATATCTAGTGGAGTTTCACATTCTGTAGAAGCGAAAGTGGAATTTTTGATGAGATTTTTGCGATAAAGATGTGTTTTACTAAGTAGCCGCTTATTTTGCACTGTTAATGGGTTTGAAAGACTTGCAAGAAAACTAAAAGAATCACCTAAAAGGTCTACTAATTAATCTAAAATTACTTCAATTTGTGCTAAAATTCAAATTGTCTGACTATAAAAAATTCTGCTTATCCTTCCCTTTCCCCTCGGATACCTAGCCCTTCGCCTGCTATCTCGTAAAGTCCTAGACCGAATTTAATCACGGTTGTTGCATTATTTAAACATTGTAAAAACTAAAATTGTTTTAAAAAGTTTCCTCCCCCTTCCCCTGTTACATTACCCCTCGTTCAATATTTTTCGAAATTCTGCAAGACCTTTATAATGGGTTTTCACGAGTTTTTATTTTAATCGCATTCAAAAACATGATCAAAAAATTTAATCCGTCTAAGTGAGACATAAAACTCACTAAAACCCACCGCCGATAAAAATTTAGAAACACGTTGCCTCCATCAAAATACTTTGACCACTTTGAGATAAACTCGTTCAAAAATACGAACGTTAGTAAACATCTTGTCATGCATGACGTGCGTGTGCCAGGTACCATAGAAGACAGCTTATCAAGCTCTTCAAATCAAAGACAATTCACCTGAACGATCAGCGGATTCGGTTCGATAGTAAAACATCAAAACTTGGACATTAATGATGTCGGGAGTTTACAGTTTTTCAATGAAAATCGAAATTTCATATCTAATTAGGTTTCTTTTTTTTAATTCTACATATTTTCACTAATTAGATATGATTTATACAATTAAGATAAGATTTTATGTTGATTAATATCGAAAGAAAATATTTATTACTTTTGATTAAATTAGATCAAGTAACTGCATTTTGTAGTAACCAGTCATCTTTTTATGGATTTATGAGTTAATAATAAATAGAGAGAAAAAGTGTGAAAATGTCAGTATTATAAAGATGATATGTTTTTTTTATTATATATTTTATTAAAAGAGAGTTTTGTAGTTAATCATAAGAAAAATTTTTGTGAGGTCCGCAATCGCCCCGAATGTAGGCGAATCACAATCTCAGCTGTCGTATGAGGCGATTTTCTTTTTGTGAATTTCAACTATTTATCCGACTTAAAATTTCTGTTTACGATATAAAATATGGAAAATAAAAGATATTTACAATATCGTAAACCAGAATTTTAAGCCGGATCAATGATTATTCAATTTGATTCGCTTAGGTTTGGGGAGAGTGTGGAGCAATCATTAAATATTTGTTCTGGCGAGAGACATTCTGACGAGAGACATTGCGGCAGGCCAAGACCGGAAACCGGAAACTCTCGGAGAGAGGGAGAGAGAGAGAGAGAGAGAGAGAGAGAGAGAGAGAGAGAGAGAGAGAGAGAGAGAGAGAGAGAGAGAGAGAGAGAAAGGGTTAGCATGTTTAGGATGTGTATATGTAGGTATGTCTGATGCTTTATTACCTCGTGCAGCCTAAACGGCTTGACCGATTGTCGTTAGATTCGTGTTGGTTTCTCCTCTAAAAAAATCAAAATGGCGAATACCAGGCGCCAATTTGTCTGAGGTAAACAAAATAAATACGGAAGTTACCACTAATATTTCGTTTTCTCCTCACGAGGGTCACTGTAACAAAATGGGACTAATGTCAAACCTGGACAAGTGGGAAACCTCTATAACAGAGAAGGGAGTATTCGGTCCTTTAAGTGCCGTTCGCACCAACACAACTTAGCAACTTATGTACAACTTAAATTATTTAGTTTGTTGAATTATTTAGGTCCCAGAATTTTTACGGTTTAATTAGGTTAACCGCAACTTAATTTTTCAAGAGTAGTATGTGCAAACGGGCCTAAATAGGATCCGTGGGGCCGCACCGCGACATTACACGACTGTATTTATTCCCCCTCTCTGAAACAAATAAAAAAAAAGGTTGTGATTTCCATAAAATCAGTGTTTCGAATCGAGGGGGGTTCGTATAATGCGAATCAAGATGGGGTTTGTAAGTGGTTTGAGTAGGCGAACTTTTTCCCTGACAGACGACCTGCCCAGCACTAAAAACCGTTTCTAAATCCATTTAGTCGTTTGGGAGATAGCAGTACAGGGGGTTTGTGTCATGTGGGGGAGGTGAGGAAGAGCCAAAAATGTTTGTTTCGAGTAAAAAAAAAACTAAAAAGTTTAAAACAGAAAATATTAATAAAAAAATAAAAAAACAGAAAAAACGAAAATTAAAAAGAAACAAACAAGCTCTAAAACTAAAAGTATCTTAAGGTATTCCCGCCTGTGTAACAACTCAAGAGGTTTAAAGTTTATTTGTTTATTCTTTGTTTTTTTTTTTATTTTTCTAAACAATACTTTAAATCCTGAAACAAGGCTTTTCTTGCGATATTATGTACTAAAATCGGTTCTTCTTTTTTTCGCATTCCAACAAAACAATCACTTCTGAGCATAATTACGATTAACCCCTAAACACGAACGCCTATTAGTTCAAAAATCATACATAATCACATTTTGAAATTGAACTATTAATTTGCATGAAAGGCGAGGCAATTGAGTAAACAGATTAGATCAAAAAAGAAATATTCCGATTTGAAATAGCGCCATTAACGCCCCAGTTCAGATATCATTAGATATCGCACGAAATTTCAACAATCATTTGTGATTTCGTACTAATTTCCATAATGCTATAATTTTCGAGTATAGGAACGACATAAACCTATAATTTATCCCAGATTTTCTTAGCAAATTAAAAACGATCTAAAATTTTGTAACTCAACTCCTTCAGTCTGGAACAGCGCAGATTTGAACTGTGAATACGAGTACAATGGGAGTGCCATTTGAAGCACATGTGCCACAAGGTTAAGCTACTGGACCTCACCTCTTTAAATAATCTCAAATTATAGCGCATGCGATGATATTGCTATTAGGAAATGTGACGACGTTTCCAATAAATCCGTTGTGAATTTCAAAAATTGCAGCAGTCAAACATAACCTTTTTTATTAAAAAAATGTGGGTGAACCCAATAATTAGAATGTGTTTTTTCCATTTTATTACTCTATTTTATAGTCTCGCAGTCCATTAAATTGAAAATTATTTAAATTTTTAAGTAACAAAACGCCTTAGCATAGATCCGAATTCCCGAAACCTTCGCTAGATGCGCAACACCCATGCATATCGGGACTCGTGGAACAAGATTTCCTAACCTTCGACCCTAAAAATGCTATTGCGATACCATCACCGCCTCTTGAAATTGTACACGCGCATAAATTTGCCATAAAAGATTTTTCTTGAAATAAAATACTAACCCAGGTATAGATAATTCGTGGCACAGAATTCAGAAATCGTCCATTAATCCGTTCACATCCTCCACAATTCCACCTTCACTTTGACTCATTTAAAAGCTTGCGTTGCGGCGCCATTTCACGTGGACGCAAGCATTTCTTTATGCAAATACTTTTAAATGCTGCATCATGAACAGCATAAATGACTACTACCTGGCTTATTACATCGCCCGCGGGTGCACTTATTCCGTTCACCTCGCTCGCGCAATCGGGGCAATTTGATCGGAGGCAACATCGTTGCGTTTGCATATTCAGATGGAAATGCTGAGATGTTACTTACAGGAAACTGGCGCATATTATGCTAAGCGAATTCTTTAATCAACCTCCCACCCGCCTATCATGGGTCAGCGTCAATCTCACCTGGAAATACAACTCCTACAGTTAGTGAACGCATATACTCGTATTCATTTAATTAAATTGTTTCATTTCACTTCAGTGGCTGTCTAGAGCGAAACTTTCCATATACCAGTCATAATTTACAAAAATTCGTAAAAATTCACTGCCCCAAGGTGCTGAACTCAAGTAAATTTTCAAGATTAGGGGCATTAGACACAAGAGGTGGACAGACCTTTAATGTACAGTCAGTTTTTCAAGACGTTTCTCAACCGTCCGTAGCATTGTTAGCAAAAATCAAACTCCAAATTCTTTCAATTCTCTTGCCCCACCCCTTCCCCCTTCACACAACAAACAATGATAAAGACGTAGGCAAAAAAAGCCCACTTAAAAATGCATCAAAGGTACAAAGTACACCTCATGTGCGGCCAAATTTTTCATCGTGTATAAAAATCCAGGTGGGAGTTGCTGTGGGAACGCCAATTTATGGGACGTGCAGCGTGAATACCGCTTACACGACGCGTCGCAACATAAACAACAAACGGCAAACAGCTGTATGTTGTCTTACACGATTTTATGAATGCAACTTGACGTGGACAATATTTGGGCCACAGCCACCCAGGAATTTTTGACCAGAATTCAAAGCGAAAGGAAAAAACATAAATATTTATACGGGGAACTGCTGAAAAGTGGCACATTGTGTATTATAAATTTCTGCCGCCCTCTTTGATGCAAAAACACCAGCTAAAAGCATTAAAATTAGGGTTTCACGCAATAATTTGATACAATTAGAAATTATTTGAGGTGCCTGACTGAATCTGAGTGGTGGAAAAAGACAAGTGGAAAAAGACCCTAAGTGTTTTTAGTAGCAGGAAGAGCCCGATATAGTCTAAAAACATAACAAAAGCTATAATTGCCAATCTGGCAATCATTGGAGACCCGTATGGTGATATTCGTATCAAAATTCGAACAGTTGTACCAAAATTCCACTTTGAAGTCAAACTTTCCAACAAGATTTTTTAAAATTTGTTCCAATCGGATTTTGATGTATGGGAGTTTTATGTAGAATCATATCCTAAATAACTTTTGTTCTTGCACTTTTTTGATAAGATGTACCGTTTTTGAGATATTCGCAAAAATCGTTTTCGTTCGTATGGGGGGTACCCCCCCTAATGGTCCATTTTTGCCCATTAACGAACTTAGCCTCGCATTTTACGAAAAACGGATCTGTGCAAAAATTCAAGCCTCTAGCTCAATCCGTGCGCCCGCAATCCGCGCCACAGACAGACGGACAGACGGACAGACAGACAGACGGACAGACAGACGGACAGACGGACGGACATGCAGAAATTAATTATTTTTATCATTCTAAACACACTGGTGTAATTCATTTTTGTGTGTGATGACGGGATCTTGGCGTTACAAACGGTAAGGCAAAGTTAATATACCCTTTGGTTTCACCATACGGGTATAAATATCAGTTGTGGTCAACACAAAACTTTCTTCTACAAAATCTACGACCCTGTCGCGTTGTCAACCTAAGACGACCTCCCAATAAATTGTTGGTTCATCCAAAAATATCAAAAACGTACAAAATTTGAGATAACTTGAGAACTGTAAAAGATATCAATTTACGGTAAATGACAGAAATGTAGAAAATGTTAACATCTTTAATTATTCTTTTAACTGATTTGTCGAAAAACCGTTAGTTTGCAAATTATTCGCAAACATATGATTTTTTACATATTAATGAAAATATCTCAATAACGGTAAAAGATAACGGATAACGGTAAGAAACAAAATTGTGCAGAATGCCATTCTCATTAATTCACTTCATACATTCAGTCAGCAAAAACCCGTTAGTTTTCGAGATAATCGCAAAAAACTGTTTTTTTTTGGAAATAACGGTTTATCTCGATAACAGGTGGAGATATCGAGTTATAGCTAAAGACAAAAGTGTGGGAAATTTTATTTTCTCCAAGTTTTGTCATACTTAAGGCCACTAAAAAACGCGTAGTTTGGGAGTAAATCGAGAAAAACGAAATTGCGATTTTTGAAAAACCGCCATTTTGGATACTTCCGGTTAACGGATTTCCACCAAAAGTTGATAGGATCGTCCCATTTCAGGGCCCAACATGCCTATAAAATTTCATGGCGCTAGCTCTATTAGTTTTTGAGAAATCTTGTACACAGACTGACAGACAGACTGACAGACTGACAGACTGACAGACTGACAGACTGACAGACTGACAGACTGACAGACTGACAGACTGACAGACTGACAGACTGACAGACTGACAGACTGACAGACTGACAGACTGACAGACTGACAGACTGACAGACTGACAGACTGACAGACTGACAGACTGACAGACTGACAGACTGACAGACTGACAGACTGACAGACTGACAGACTGACAGACTGACAGACTGACAGACTGACAGACTGACAGACTGACAGACTGACAGACTGACAGACTGACAGACTGACAGACTGACAGACTGACAGACTGACAGACTGACAGACTGACAGACTGACAGACTGACAGACTGACAGACTGACAGACTGACAGACTGACAGACTGACAGACTGACAGACAGACTGACAGACTGACTGACAGACTGACAGACAGACTGACAGACAGACTGACAGACAGACTGACAGACAGATTGACAGACAGACTGACAGACAGACTGACAGACTGACAGACTGACAGACAGACTGACAGACAGACTGACAGACAGACTGACAGACAGACTGACAGACAGAAAGACATTTTTTAAATATGACTCCAATCGACTCAGGAGTGATTGGGAAATGTTTTTCAGGCAAAATTAAGAGGTCGAAATTTTTCATGAATACAATACTTTATTATACTCCGTAGAAGAAAGTAAAAAAAACAGTGTCACTGTAAAATTGACTCACCTATAATAAAACATAATCAAATTTGTTTGTTAATTATTTTTTTGTTGTGCATTTACCGTCACTATAGTTAACTAATGAGCTCTAAATGCTCTACTTGTTAAATTTAGATTCAAAATTCGATTTATTGACTCAAATTACACCACACCAAGAGAAAATTGTCCTAACTATAATCCATATCAAAAGCTGGGGGGAAAAACTATGAGGAATGTGACTTTAAATCCAGTTTTATGCTTAATGCTTGTACTTTTGATATGCGACTTGACCTGATGAAAAAATGTACGTACTTTATGCATATATGACTCAAAAGAAATTCCATATTAAATCATTCTGATCGAATGCAAAAGAATTTTATTGAAATTATTATTCTGTTTTTACACAGAGCTGAAAAGCAGCACAGCAGATGTTTATTCTCTACTATACACATGACAATAATTCAGTCAATCAACCAATAGAAACTTGTGAAAAATACAAATAAAAAGTGATGGTATTTATCAATAATTTCACAATTGTTATTTAAACAAATGGATTCATTAATAAAACAATAGTATTTGCTGAGAAATGTCACACCAGATGGTTTTCTTAATTTGAATTTATTTTCCCTTTTAATAAATGGAGAATTTTAACATTTTCTTTGATAAGGGAAAACCCAAAATATTTTTCTAAGGAAATTAATTATTGGAAGTATTAAAAATTTATTGAATTTGAATATTGCGGCTTACACGCAAAGAAAAAAATAGGTAATCTAAAGGTGTCGGTCCACATGAGAGTAAATACGCGAGTAACTCTCAAAAACTCTCGAGAGTTACTCGCAGGAGGTTGTCCATTTGAGAGTTAATTTCCGCAGATTCTTCTATCGCTACTAGCGAAATCGAGCTTCTAGCTTCTAGCGTTTTCGAGAGCTACTAGCGAAATTCAAACGCTGTTTGTATCTGGCGAGCTACTCTCCGAGAGTTCAGTGGAGGCCTGTCCACTAGAGAGTAGAATCACTTTTGACAGCTCGCGAGTTTCTGCGAGCGACTCTCAGAGACGTGTCCATTTGCGAGTAGCTGCTATCGAGAGGTTCTCGCCGGCATTTACTCTCATGTGGAGCGGCACCTTAACTATTTTATTATGGGGAATCGTGACTTTTACTAAAATAGCTAATTTCAATTGCAAAATAGTTAATTTCAATCACCAAAATAGTCTATTTAACCACAAACTAGTAAACTTTACTACTGAGTAGTTAAATGGATTATAAAAATATGCGATTTTGACTATTTTTGTAATTGAATTTAATTATTTTAGTAATAGTCAGGCTTCCCCATTATATAATAGTTAGATTTACTATTATTTCTCTGTGGGTAGTAGCGTATTAAAAAAAGGGGGTACACATTTATTGTACACAAATCGTGGTCAAACCCATCAAGAACCCAAATTCTCATCTTTAACCCAAGGCAACATATTTTATCTTTGACAAAAAAAATGTTCACAAAAAAATGCGCAACATTAACATTTAAAGAATATTATGCATAAAGTTCAATTAAAAACCCTTTAGCGAATAAAAAATAAAATTAAACGTAAATACCGCTGGTTAATGTGAATTTAAATGGGTGTGTAAGAGAATTTATTGCCGGATTTTTTGTAGTCGCCAAGATATTTAAATTTTGATTGCATAACAAGAAAATTGAGGTATTTATTAAACCGCAATTTTCTTATGCGATGAAACCTTGCAAGTTTAACAGGGAAAAAATCACATGACAAAAAAATTGGCGCCAACAAGTAAGATGTTTATGGAAATTTCAAAAAAAAAAAAAAAAATAAATCGATTGAAAATATTTTTTTTAAAGTATTTTCGTTTTATTCATTTTACATTCATTTCGTTTGTGTTTTCACCTTTTTATGCTCTTTCAGTTATTTTTCTTTCGTCAATTGCATAGCATAACTGTAAGTCTGCCTACATATTATTTGAATGCGCACTTGTAGAATGAATTTATGTTAGTTAAACAAACAATTGAAGTGTCACTATATGGAACAGCATAAAATCATAAAATCTTCTAAATACAACTCGACGTGCATACATCCTCATCACTCTCTTTTACAGTCGCTTATTTTATTTTTATTTGACTTTTTTTTCATGTTTTCTGTTTTGTTAACAGAATAGAAACCTCTCAACTGTATCTACGCGATACTGGGAAAAAACACGGTTGTGCACAAAAAGAACTACAATTTTGTACTATGTTTTAGCTAAAACTGACATTGCAATGGGTGGATCTACGAATCTACAATAACCTAATTTTTACAGGTAGCTAACACCTAACATTTTTTAATTTATGGATGTGTAATTTTCTAAGCACCGCAGTATTTTTTACAAACAATATTATGCGACAGTTACTCATATTACATTTCAATAATTATACCCTTCTGTAGATAACGTCAATTTTGTCACACATGTTGATTTATGGGAACTCTAGAATTTTATAGAAAAAAAATGTTCTGCAAAATCTATTTCCAGTAGCTTTTAAAGCTCGTGAAACGTGAATTTTGAAAAAATTTTATGAGGCTTACATACAGCGGAAAGATACCATCGACTATGGTTGTGAGAACCATATTTTATATCCCAAATGATTGTAGCAACCATCTGTATGGTGGAGCCAACAATAAATTATGATTCTCTATACATAAAATTCGTGAAACATCCAGGAGATATTCAAACCGAAGAGGAGTCTTAAACCTTGTGAATCTAACACTGACTGAACTGTAGTTTTCAGACTTTTCGGTCCAAAATATTAAGGGCTCGAAACTTTTTTTCGTAATAAGAAGTTGAACGTGGGGAATCAGCAGAATGCGGTCGCGTCATTGTAGGGGAGGGAGGCGGGGTCCACGGTAGTGTGACTGCGATATAAAAACTTATACAACAAATCGCGAAAAAGCTTAATGAAAAAATAGGTGGGATTTGAAAATACCAAAATTATCGTGACGTATTTTAAGGATTAAGTCTAGAAAATTTATCTCGAATTTTCGCCCAGTAAATTTTAATAAGAATTTTAAAGCCATATTCCCTCATCATCATTCATTCAACATCTGTCAATGACCATCTTGAACGCATTTTATGCATACTAGAGTTAATAAATCACTTGCGAGTTGTACAAAATTGGATATTTCTCAGGAGATTCTGTCAATCACAAAACTGCAATCCAACCGAGATTCCCAATGACATAAATCAGGCAAATGTTATTAGAAGACCATGCGATTGCCATTTTTTTTTAACCGATTTGGCACGAGACCGAAAGACGGAAGCCCACTGAACATAATTTATGTAGTTTAGAGAGGCAAACGATCAAAATGATTGATTATGTTGTTTGTATTTTGTTCGCATTTCGATGAACTCTCATAAATGAACCGCAATCCAGCCTCAAAACTTTTTGATTATCTACGAAGTGACGGACGTGGAGAAAGCACTTCTTTAATGGACAACAGCCGATACGAAAATTTGCTACATATGCCATTAATTGACATGAGATTGAGGGGTCAGGTAAAAATGTGGAATCAGGTGAGTGAATTATTTTTGTACCTCAAGTTTGCGATCATGATTTGAAGACGACTCAATCATAGAATGAGTGAAATGAAAACGAACACATTTGAAGCATAAAAGCTAACATGATATTTGCGGAAAGTTTTACTTTCTAATAGCAAGGAATACAGAAGATAACGTTGTTATGTTAAGAAAATCAAATCTTGAACCGTTAGTGACTTTTCTGTTCTTTGATTGGAAATGGAATTTTAATATTTCTGGAGAAATCTCATTAGCAGATTGAAAGTTAATACCAGATAATAATTTTATCTTTAGAATTTGAGAGGTTGGAAGATTTCTGGTTTTCTTTGGCAAATCAAAAAAAAAAACTTAAAAAAACGCTTTTCCTAAGGCACCGTGTTTACACCTGATACTTTATTCCGAGAACTTTATTCTTCAACACTAAATTCGTGTTTTACAACCATTTGTAAATGGTACGACACAAAACACAAAATTCAGAAATTTCTTTCTGAAAAACGCCCAAACTCGAATTTTTCATATAAAACCGTCCGAGTAAATTCAAATTTTGACAAATTTTGCAAAGTGAATTTATTCAGCGACAGATAAATAAAATTCGCGGAACAAATTCTAATTAAAATTCGCGCAGAAATTCAAGAAAAAATCGCAAGTGTAAACGAGACCTAAGACTATAAAAAAAAAGTTCTGAATGCCCGAAATTCTTAATGAGAAATTTGGTTACTTCCATTTTTCGGGGATGAAAATTCGATTGCTCCCATCTTCGGGAAAATTCGTTAAGGTCCTGTAAGCATATCGCAAATATCCTTTTTCTTATTTCTCTCGGAAAAACTTTCATTAAACGGTTTTTGAGGTCGCTGATCCCGAATCTGATGAAGCAATCTCAAAGTTCTAAACGGAATGTCCTGTAAGGACAACGTGAATATCGTTTTTAGCATTTTTGCTCGAGAAAATATCATTGAGGGGTCTTTGGGACTGCCAATTCGAATCTTAAGAAAAGTTGTGTAAGGATGATGCGAAAATCCTGTTTTCCATGTTTGCGAGTAAATTAACACGGTCGTGACATTTTCTTTTTCAACTTTTTTTAATTTGGACATCGTGTACCACGGGTGGTACACTAGCGATTTGTTTTCTGGCGGTTGTGCGCCATCGGTGGTACACGGTGCGTGTTTATACCCGTATGGTGAAACCAAAGGGTATATTAACTTTGCCTTACCGTTTGTAACGCCAAGATCCCGTCATCGCACAAAAAAATGAATTACACCAGTGTGTTTAGAATGATAAAAAAAGTTGAATTTAGCATGTCCGTCCGTCTGTCTGTCCGTCCGTCTGTCTGTCTGTCTGTCCGTCTGTCTGTCCGTCCGTCTGTCTGTGGCGCGGATTGCGGGCGCACGGATTGAGCTACAGACTTTAAATTTGGTACAGGTCCGTTTTTCGTAAAATGCGAGGCTAAGTTCGTTAATGGGCAAAAATGGACCATTAGGGGGGGTACCCCCCATACGAACGAAATCGTTTTTTGTGAATATCCCGAAAACGGTGCATCTTATCAAAAAAGTCCAAGAACAAAAGTTATTTAGGATATAATTCTACATAAAACTCCCATACATCAAAATCCAATTGGAATAAATTTTAAAAAATCTTATTGGAAAGTTTAACTTCAAAGTGGAATTTTGGTACAACTGTTCAAATTTTGATACGAATATCACCATACGGGTCTCCAATGATTGCCAGATAGGCAATTATAGCTTTTGTTATGTTTTTATATTACTTTCACAAGAAAACTATCGCACTATTTACTCGCGCGGTTTTAAAAAATTGTACATGTACCACCAGTGGTACACGACGTGTTAACATCAATGGGTTTTACTAGGTCGCTAATCTTGAATCTTATGGTGGAATTTACAAAATTCGAAACGATAGATCCTGGGGGGGATAACAAAAATATATTTTCTCGAGGATATTACCAGTGGTTTTTGGATCAGGGATTTCAAACCTATGGAGAGGTACTTGAGAGATAACGTGAATCTATTTTCCCTCTAAAAAATCAGTAAAAAGAGGATTTTGAGGTCGCCGAGAATTAGCTCGGTCTTCCTGGCACTAAAAATGGTATACCGGATTTTTTTCGACATTTTAAACAGATTAGCCTGGAATTCGATTGATAATATCACACTTTATTTGGAGAAATCAAATCATATTTTCAATATAGCACAATTTGCTGTCATTTTATTGGAACGATTCCACAATAGAAAACATATAAAATGACCACATAAGATTTTTAACCGATTATCATAGAAAACCGAAAAAATTGCTTCTGTTTTTTATCGCAGATCAAATTAATTTGATGCTCATTTAAATTTATCGATTTTTGTCACTATTGTGCGATCGAGAGTGGATAAAATGTACAATTAAGCGGACATCAAAAGAGTATTTTCATGCGAGATTTTTTTTTGTGTATCATCTACCCGGGCACAATAAAAAGTAATATTATTGATACATCAAAGATTTCTCTACCTTTCTCTATTTGGCTTTTTGCTGTCAAAACTGTAAATGCACGGCAATGATAATATAACCATACATCTGGTAAATTGTTCATATATTCAATAGCTGACCATCGGTAATTCGATTTCACATTCATATTGAACTTAATTTTATTAACACCAAAGAAATATGGAATCGATGATGAAGAAAACAAAATAATAATATGAATATTTTTTCCCATTCTATCTTCAATTGATATCGATTTCTGATTTGCAAAGAACTAGATTAGAGAAAAATCTTTTATTATAGACTTCCGATGAGTGAAAATACTTTTCGCTTTTTATCAATACCGTCTGAATTGCGATTTGATTGAGTTCGATTTTTGAGAGATTTCACTATGGATGTTGATTGTTGGCAATTGATTTGATGTGTTTGATTAGGGAATGCGCTTTGATCAACTTTGATGGAAAAATGCTATCAAATTATAAGGAATTTTTAACAGAAAATTCGAAAAGTGTGTAATTTTGAACCAAAATCCATATAGCTTTTAACAAGGAATCCGTAAGTTATATTTTGATATTTTATTAAGAAATATCAGTTGTGGTCATCACAAAACTTTCTTCTACAAAATCTACGACCCTGCGCAATTTACGCTAGAGCCCTGTCGCATTGTCAACCTAAGACGACCTCCCAATAAATTCTTGGTTTATTCAAAAATATCAAAAATGTACAAAATTTGAGATAACTTGAGAACGGTAAAAGATATCAATTTACGGGAAAATGCAAAAATGTAAAAAATTTTAACATCTCCAATTCTTCCTTAAATTAATTTGTCGAGAACCCGTTAGTTTGCAAGTAATTTGCAAAAATATATTTTTTTATATTTTAATCTAAATATCTCAATAACGGTAAAAGATAACGGATAACGGTAAGAAACAAAATTGTGCAGAATGCCATTCTCATTAATTTACTTCATACATTCAGTCAGCAAAAACCCGCTAGTTTTCGAGTTAATCGCAAAAAACTGTGTTTTTGGAAATAACGGTTTATCTCGATAACAGGTTGAGATATCGAGTTATAGTTAAAGACAAAAGTGTGGGAAATTTTATTTTCTCCAAGTTTTGTCATACTTAAGGCCACTAAAAAACGCGTAGTTTGGGAGTAAATCGAGAAAAACGAAATTGCGATTTTTGAAAAACCGCCATTTTGGATACTTCCAGTTAACGGATTTCCACCAAAAGTTGATAGGATCGTCCCATTTCAGGACCCAACATGCCTATAAAATTTCATGGCGCTAGCTCTATTAGTTTTTGAGAAATCTTGTACACAGACTGACAGACTGACAGACAGACTGACAGACAGACTGACAGACAGAAAGACATTTTTTAAATATGACTCCAATCGACTCAGGAGTGATCGGGAAATGTTTTTTAGGCAAAATTAAGAGGTCGAAATTTTTCATGAATACAATACTTTATTATACTCCGTAGAAGAAAGTAAAAAATCAGTGAAATTTTTCCGTGCGGTTCAAAACTCTGCTATTGTTTAATACATTATTAATTAAATTTTCCATGAAAACTTATTAATGAATCGGTGGAAACAAAAGTTTTGCCTGTACGAAAAACAGAGGCAGAAATATCATCCAATAATCACGAAAACGATGCGGGGAGGAGAGGGGAATCGGGTGGTAGCATGCTGCATCTTATACACCACCCTGACTACCATCTGGTATTTGCATTCCGGTTGAAGATACAACAAGCCAACACAGAAAATTTGGTATTTTGGGGTTTGAAATATGTGAGGCATTGCCGATAAAATACGTCAGACTTTTAGAAGGTAAATGGGGGAGGGGAATTTATGGTACTGTGATTAGGGATGCAACATCGTTCATAAAACCTCGATATATCGAAAATCGATGTTTTTTTTCATCGTCCTGAAAACATCGATACCTCGATGTTTTTCCGATGTCTTGAAAAAGTTAAATTTAATAAATAATTTAGCCACCTGGCGGATGCTCTACTGTGGGTTGAGTGCACCCAGGTAGAATTAACACGGTTTTAATTCTCCTTATACGTTTAACCACCAAAAACCCGTTAGTTTTCGAGATATTCGCAAAAAAATATTTTTTTTTGAAATACCGGCATATCTTCGTTGTCTCCAAGTTTAAGACTACTGGAAAATGGTTAGCTTCGGAATAAATTGCAAAAAAACGAAATCGTAGTTTTTAAAAAGCCGCCGTTTTAGTTACTTCCGGTTAACGGATTTCCACATCAGGACTTCTCTGTAAAATTTCTTGGCTAGCTCTGGTATTTTTGCGAAATCTTGTAGAAAGATGAAACCGAAAATTGATACCAAAGAAAATTTAAACAAATCTTTAAGTAGATATATTAAATCTATCTAAAAACTATTCCCTCTAGTCCTAAAATTAGTTTCTCTACTAATTTTATGAAGAGTAAAGTTCTAACATCGTGGATAACAACATCGATACCTCGATATATCGGCATGTTCAACATCGAGGTCAAAACTCGATATTTTTCAACGATACCTTGATGTTTTGCAAACATCGAGGTATCGTTGGCATCCCTAACTGTGATGGTGCTATTTAACTAAATACAAAAAAATCGTAAAAGAGTGTGACGAGGAGGTCGGGAGTCCCGAAAATCTAAAACTAGCGTGACGTACTTTATGGACAGCCCTTAACTAGCAGCGAGCCTTGAAATCGGAAAACCGATTTTTCTGCATGAAATTTTTTCAGAAATTCGTAACTCATTTTGAACGCTTAGAAGTGGATACGAAATGTTCAAAATCTCGTGACTTTTAAGCCGGGTTTCAAGAAGATATTCAAACCGAAGAGGAACCTTAAGCCTTGTGAATCTGAATACTGACTGAACTGTAGTTTTCACACTTTTCGGGCCAAAATATTCAGGGCTCGAAACTTTTTTTCGTAACAAGAAATTGAACGTGGGGAAGCAGCAGAATGCGATCGCGTCATCGTAGGGTCGCAACATAATTTCCTCTATTACGACTTTTGGAGCGAAACCTCTCTAAACAAAGACTATTTCTTGTTTGGTACTTGAATATTTTTTAAACAGTTTCATTCTTAAATAAAAGATTCTTACAAAAAAATCGAAAAAATCTTCTATACCCCATTAGTTACTGTGCCTGCTTAGCAACAAGTTTGTTAGTTTTCGAAATTAAAGTCATTTCCTCAAAAATTTCATCATTTTACCAAATTAATCACATATGCATACGCAAGAAACGTAATTAGGGGAGTGCTGCACCCTAAGACAATCTAACTTAAAAACTAGAACCCGAAAAAAAATCTTATTTTGGTTTCGTTACCAAAACAAGATTTTTTTTTTGTTTCTTAACACCGTCGAACCCGACCAAATTAAGGAATACCCCCAAAAAACACAACTAAACTGATAGAATTATTGTTTAAAAAAAGACAATCTTTGTTTATTAAAAGAAATACGCAAAGACGAAAAACTAACAGTCTGTGAGCCAAGCCCATATCAAAAAAAAAAACGTAATAAAATTCGAAGGCGCCCAGTCACCATGACCGTACCAAATTTTTCCATTTCAAAATCGAAAGGAAATTACCATCAAAACAGAAGCAGACACCAACCATAACACAGAAAGAGGAAATTGTTTCACATTAAGACGATCCAAAGTCATCGTCGGCCGCCGCAATTTGGGGAAGTTCTCCATTAAAAACTGAAATTCTTAAAGAAAACGTGCCCGAATCGATTTCGAATTTATTGACAGCAACACCAAGAAAAATTGAAATTATAACCGCAGTAAAATATTAAGAAAAAAAAACCCCCCAGCCGAAAAGCGTTGAAAATCTCTTTTAGACATTCTAAGGCATTTCACAGAAGTAAAAAAAAACACCACAATGCAAATCAAGGACACTCATGTCACGTTATACTACGGATAAATCGGATATGAAAGACGCGCAATTGATTGACAGAAGATATTGAATGTTCCTCCCAGGAGCATTTTTCATCGAAATGATGGCACTCTGAATTTGACGTAGTTTCATTCAAAAAATCCCCAAGAAACCATCAAAAAAAAACTATTATTGATCTCAAGAAGTATCGATTCTGAGCGGGAATATCAAGCAGAATAAATTTTCTACGTATGTATAAAATATTTCATATCTGGTTGATGCCTTTTTGTTGTTCGATGTTACCAGGTTTCCACCCAATAAGGCACGACATCGATCGGTTCAATGTCAATAGCGTACACAAAACGTCGGTGGTGAGAGGCTGGGCCGTGCATTTCAAATGTTCCTAAAGTGCCTCAAAAACCATCTATCTTGGAGACTTGTCTTGTAACTGAGTTAAGCAAGCCACTATGGAAAAGGCGCCAAACTTTGATTTTGTTTGCTGTCGTATTTTTATTAATCCCCGTGGGCACTTCTGTTACCCCTCATGCCATAGAAAGGTCGTTTCCGTGTCATTTGTAAACGTGATTTGTCCGTTCAATGAGTTAAAGCGAACAGAATTCAGAGTTAGCTTTTACAGTGAAACCTTTAGGAACGCAAAAAAAAATTGGAATTGTAAATGTTGAGATTTTATTGCAAGAAACTTTGTTAACTTACTGTAACAACAGAGATACGAATCAAAAGTTTTCTGAGTGTGGTTCAGTTTCGTTTCAAGGATTTGGTTCCAAGAATTCCAAAATTTGGTCAGGGTTTTGGTTTCTAAAATTTCAACACTTTGGTTAGAGTTGAAAAATTTGGTTCTGGTTTTGGTGCCTCAGAATTTCAATGGTTTAGTAGTACTTCAATGGTTCAGTGCCTCAGAATTTCAATGGTTTAGTAGTACTTGGACAGACAAACGGATAGACAGACAGACAGACGGACGGACATGCGGAAATCCGAATCTTTTGTCAACCCAAACACCAAGTTCATTAAAGAATACAAAAAGTGACGGGGAAGAGTGCCCCAGAAGCTTAAAACCAACGTGACGTTTTTCAGGATAGCCGCTTTCTAAAAAAAATCGGGAGTCTCAAGTTTTCTATGAATCCCCCATCCACAACTCTCGAGTCTCCAACCTTTTTTTTACATGACAGTTTTTTCGCAAAATATGGACCAAATACGATGCCAAAAACGGATTTCTTTCGACATTTTTTACATAAACTTGGATAGATTTTACAAGCTTTTCTGTTCGCGTTACACTTATTCCCAGACCTTTTAGTTCATTGCAATTTAAGTATGTTGAACTCCTTTTTATTGCCAAGCAATTGGCTGACAATCATAAATCAAAGTCAAATCTTGTGAGAAACAAAACTTTTGCGACCAAAAACATATTCTTGCCATTCCATTCCATTTAAGTTCGCAGCAAAGCTACCGAAAAAAAACTTCTAGTTTCAGTTCCATGAAGGATGAATTTTTAATGTGATTTGTTGCCAAAATTTCCGCATGAAATTACTTTAACTTTGTTGCCTACTGCCTTGGCAATAGGGAAGGGGTATTAAATTTTGATAAAATATAATATATCAAGAGGGCATTCAACTAGAGAGAATTGAAATAGCCACAAATTAGCTTATCTATCATTCATGGCAGTCATCTGTCATCGGGGACAAGATATCAGTTGCCAATTGGGACGAATTACGTCAAGAAATTGTCTATATAATCCAATAAAAAGATTATCTACGATGGATCCAAGCAAAAAAAAAATATATACTTAAATAAAAATGAAACTACATCAAAATGGCAGAAGCAGAATTTCATTTCATTTCGTTTAGCTTTATTTGGAGAACTCGACGTAATGAAAGCGAAAGTCAATTAGATAAGATCGATAGATTCACAATGAACTACACATAAAATTTTAGTGACTTATGCTGGCTGGCCCTAATTGGATATTTTTCTATAGGTTTGCACAAAAATATATTATTTCTATTTTGTTTATTTGGCGTTTAACACTAAAAGCTGGCGTTGAACTTAATCTGATGTAGAACCCACTTTAAGTTGTCATTCGAAGGGGATTTTCTAGCAAAGAATTTTGCTCAAAAAGGGATTTTTTTGTTGAATATGTCACCTCCGATAGTTTAATCTAGTCCAGATTTATAAATTCATGTGGATACGATTAATTTACGCGTGATTGAATTTGATATAAAATGTTCAAAGTTATTTCAAAAGAATTTTTGTTTTTACAATCAAAAAATAGTTGATTTTTTTCATTTTCAATAAAATATTTTCACCATCAAAGTGAGGCAATTTTTCAATGGCACGAGCCGTTTCCGAGAAAACCGCAAAGCAATGTGGTTGATACAACCAAACTATGATATGTTGTCAAAATCGCATTCTAGAAATTTCAGCCTTTTGAATAATTTCAGCCGTTTTCGAGTTTTATACAGAATTACCTCAATTTCCGTCTAGCAATTTTTTTATTGGTCTCAAAACCAATAGAAATATTTGTTACAGTGCCCATATTGCGAAAAAAATCGTTTAGAGACAGTCATGTATTGCGTCACTCTAATGAGATCCAACCAGTAGATTCTCGGGATCGAAATTTTTTTCCAATTCTCATTGTTTCAATTTAAATTTAATTTCATTCTATTATTCAGTTGTGGCCATGAAAAATCTCGTACTTGAATAAAAATGGGTTCAAATTGGTCCACTCATTCCACAACAAACAGATGGAAAAGTTTTCAACGATTTTCTTGAAAACGACACATTTTAGTACCCAAAAATTGCCAATACAAAAAGTAGGTATTTTCAATGTAATTGTACATAACTCTTCCATACATCAAAATTCAATCTCATTCCCCTCTCTCCCATAGGAATTATTGCATTTTTGGTGGTAAAAACATTTCTTCACTCGCTCCTCACTCCGTACAAGTTGAACAGTTACAAGTTCTTGTCATTATTTTATCAAAATGAAGAAAAAATGGCGCCTAAAATAAAGCAAAATGGCGCCAGGAATAAAAAATGATATTGAAGACTACAAGCGTTTTTGGATTCTTAAAAGTAACAAAATTCTATTTAATCCTCAAAAAAGCGACACTTGCATAATGCGCTTTTAGACATGGCTACTTTTTCTGCGCAGCATTACGAGTGTCAAAATCGATCAATTTAAGCGCCAAACACAACTGCCCCGACACAACATTTACGGCGACATTTACAGATTTTGAACTCATAGCACCCTATGCGACCAATTTTATCGTTGTAAAAAGTTTAATCGAATTTAACTTTTGTCCTGACCGACAAAAATTCATGGTCGATTCAAAATGCAGTCTTACGGGGACGTCATAAAATCTAAATTTCGTTACTCAAGAGGAAATTAAAGAAATTATTAGGAAATATAGTACGTAGGCTCTGTTGCTTTCATTCACATTTCTAATATGTATGAAAAAATGTTATATGTGGCTCACCGACCGACTGTCAAAATCAAATCAAAAGCAAATGACGTTTAAAACAACAAAGGATGCGCAATTGTATGTTGGGGACAACATTGTCGCCGTAATCTGTCGTCGTAAATATTGTGTAGGGCCAATTGTATTCCGGTCTTAATGTGGCTTTTCGAGAAATGCATTGCTTTTATCAATATTTTCACAAATATTTAATCAAACCGTCCAAATAACCTAGAAGTATACTTTTTGTTAATAAATTTTTTTGTTTTTTCAAAAAAATTCGTTGAAAAAAATAAATTCTTATCGTGATTACCCCAGATATGGAAATTTTTATATCACATGACGATTGATAGGACTTTTGAATTCACAAAATTGAAAAAAAACCACTTAAAAATTTTTACCCCCAAGATTTTTGATATTTGGCTCTGCTCAAGAATTTATCAACCTCAACAATCAAATAAATTGGTCGATTAAATTGGCTTAAAAACATCGATTATGGGTAATAAATCGCTATCGATTACAATCACTTCGAAGGAAATAAAAAAATTGTTTTTGTAACTTTTATCGTTTATTTACTATACAAATGAATTCACGAAAAAATTCCAGTGGTCGAGTTTAACCGATAAACCCTAAGCATTTTTCCGTAAAAATGTTTTTGTTTCTAGTTACTTTTCAGGAAACTTACGAACAATATTTGCACAGAAGAATCCAATCGATATCTTATCAGTTTCGGCAAACAAAATGCTTTTTTTTGTTTGTGGAATGAAAAAAAAATTGGTGAATTTTTTTTTGCAAAGTTGAAATGATGATTTGATGCAGTTGAATCAAAAGAGTCGAAAAACATAATGTTATCAAGCGCCTGGTGATAAAAAAAAGCAATAAGCAGATAAGATAAATTAAAATATGTCATAAAAATTAAATCGATTCAGTTTATTCCTTTGAAATCTACGAAACGAAAAGTAAAACTGCAGATCTTCAAATTTTAATTTTAACAAAAGTAAAATACAAGCACATTCGGAAATGACATAACAATTTGTCGCTGTCTCCAGACCAGACGTAATTTAAGACAAGATCGACGACACAAAGATACAAATTGACGTGTAACAAAAAAGCTTTGACAAATTTTTGTAAAAATTTGAGACAATCTAAACTACAATCTCGATAACATCCAATACGAAAATTTGTGTTCATTTATAGGGAGTTTTTGAAAGTTCAGTTTTCTTTCTAAAGCCCAAAATAATCTCATTATCTTTGTATATCTAAATTTGTATCTTTTATAACTCGATAGACTCATCATCAGTTGTGGTCGGTCTGTACTTCGTTTTTTGGTAATTTTCATTAAAGGATAAAGCGAGGATGTTTGCGGCGGAAAATGTTGTCAACAACACATGAAAAGAGGAAAAGTTTCTCCTTAATGAAAAATTAATTTGGGTCACGAGAGGCAAGAAGTTTTCAGTTAAGTAAGTTCCTATACCTAAAAAAAACCACTAGAATAAATAGAACAATGGTTAGAATGAAGATAAGAAAAGTAGAACATGAAACGTATACCAAAAAACGACCATTGTTATGGTGACAAGTATTGAATTTCTTCGTTTTATTTTTAGAAAATCCTTCGAGTCAGATTTTGTGGATTTCTTGTGGGTCTGATAAGAGTTTACAAAATGTTTAACAAAGAAAATCAGGACATTTAGTAAATTTCAAGTAAAATAAATTATAGAAATCATGATAAAAAAAATATGTATATATCGTAATCTGCACGTTGATTAGGTTCTGGCGAACACAATTACGACAGTTTGGAGTGTCAAAGATAAACACGAAATTTTGCACAAGGTAAAAAAATTTCTAAAGAACCTGAAAAAAGTGGGTGGTTTGTGGAACAAAAAAAGAGGTAAAATTCAAAATTTTCCTTTTTCTTGTATTTTTGCTATGGAGATTTCTCGTCATTTTATAGAAAACAACCAAATTCAAATTAAAAATTAAAAAAAAGTACTGGTAGGTTCGAACTTGTGTACAGATAAGCGCGAAAAGTTCAAAAGAATTGTAATTTTCATAAATTATAAGACGGTTATTGCTTATTTCACATCTTATTATCACCTGCGGCGCATTTCTCTTGGAGAATTTTAGCTTGCGTCGTATTATTTATAAAAAAAATTCTGAGTTGTGCTTCGGCATTAAAGGGTTTTCCTCTAAGCTCTGGCTGGAACTATAAAAAAATGAAAATAAAAAATTTTGCCTGCTATATATGTTTACAATACCAATTGGTCTATTGACTATAGTTTTAATGATCCCAAAGAACGATGCACGATTTTGCCCCCCTAAACTAACTTTTGAATCAGTGTAGTTTTCACTTCGGTTGAGTACTTTTTGGAAAGGGCACAGAGCCACCGGATTGCAGGGAGATGGTGAGGGGTTAACGAACTTTCACGTGATTTTTCACAGAAATCATTGCAGAAATGGATGCCCCTGGGCTAACTTTTGAACCCGTGTAGTTTTCACATCGGTTGAGTACATTTTGGAAAGAGCACAGAGCCACCGAATTGCAGGGGAATGGTGAGGGGTTAACGCACTTTCTCGTGATTTTTCGCATGATTTCTGCATTGATTTCTGTGAAAAATCACGAGAAAGTTCGTTCAAAAGTTAACCCAGGGGCACGAAAAACGCTATTTCTGCATGGTTCTTTCGATAAGAGGAGTCTCAAAAAAAAGAGAGTCGGGTATAGTTTAAATTGAGTTTCAAAGTCATATTTTTAAATGGTTGTTTTGAACGAAAACAGCTTTCGAACATCGAAAACTCTGTTAAAATTATTTAACCACCTTTTTCTGCTTGGAAATTCAAAAAAAAATTCAAAAAAAACCTTACGAAAAAATACTTACGACATTAAATGCAAAGAAATTGCATAAGCATATCATAAAACATACCTGAAAGAAAAGAAAATATTATTAGAATTTATAAGAAACATAATAATGTCACGATTTATTTTTTTATCAGAATTTTTTGTCGAAAAAAATCTACAAACATCGGTTATTTAATTTTTTCCCCTATTCTATAGTTTAACATTGAAGGATGACCAAAAAACTATAAATAAACACTGTTATAAAACCAATATTGATCTAATAAACTTGTAATCAATAAAACTTTTTCCATTCATTGCCAAAAAAAAAACTTAAGCATTTCGAACAACTATTAGATAAAATCAATAAAAATAGATAAGACGCAATGGAAAAACGTCGACATTCTGTGTGCCAAGATTTTATTCCATAAATAGCAAAATAGACAAAGCTTTTTACTTATACCAAATTTAGTTAAATATAAAGCATTTCAAGAATGTCTTAATAAAATGGACAGAAACGAATTCCTCTTCTTAAGTGATGCCTTAAAATGTGTTACCATGAACATAAATTTAGAATATCACCACAAAAGGGTTCATTCTTTATGCGGAAACAACTGTGGGCGTTTGGGGAAAATCTTTCAATATGATTCCTTTGTTTACTGAAGAATGCTGAAAAGGGTTAATCATCTCGAGTTTAAAATAGCCACTGCTGTCGGAACCAAATTTTTTAACAATCGAGAGGGGGGTACATATTCTGAAGTTTAGTGGAATTTAACAAATATTTTTTCCATATAGACCATCACTTAATTTATCCAAAAAAAAGTCTTACATCCATTTGCCGATGATCGGGTCAAATTTCAAGGGAGACTATTTTTCAGTCAATGACCACAAATGTTGCTTTAATTGCCGATTGATGTCACTTAAAAATTACATCTTCACACTATCTTTAATTCTAGAACCAAGCGACAAAACAACAACCGGCACATATGGTGTGCCACATACCCAAAATTTATGTAAATCGAAATCGAATCATACAAATTAAGCGCTTTTATTAGTTTAACCTTGATTTGGTATTTTGTTTGCCCTGTTATCTCATTCAAATAAGACTACACGACGAAAATTGGCATCAAATCGCACCGAAATTAATCAAAAACAAAACATTTCGAAATCGAGAGAGACCCAAATTGACAAGAAAATAAGTTAAGTAGAAAATGTTTGCCCAAAAATCGCGACAATTCGTCACGTTCACGTCCGTCATATTATAGCCAAGCCGTTGTATTATAATCGTGAAAATATCTCACAAAATTGTGGTAAATACAGTCAATCAGCATAGGGTAGGTGTTAGGGAAAAAAAACACGGTAGAACATAAAAATCAGTTCTATTGTTTGCTAGTTTGTTGTTATTTTTTTGTTGTTGTTTCGACTTTAAACGACCTTGTCTTCATGAATTACGGCTATAATTGCATCTAATTGAAGTCGCTGTGCCTCGCAATAAGTTTTTTGCGTTGGGTTGGGGCAGGTTTCGGTCGATAAGTGAAATTCATGTAGACGCCAATGATTTGTTTGTTAGCACTTTCTTCGTTTTGGTGATTATCGAATGTTTGGTGGGTGCATTTGTCACCAAAAGCATGCATATGCAATTTTTTCAAGTTTTGGTCAAAAAATGTCATAAAAAAAACTTCAAAATTTCCCTAAAAATAGGTCGTATAGTTAGTATTTTGGCTCTCATCGATTCTGCAACTTTGTGGTGGCGGCGATCACACTGAGACCCCTTCTGTTACTACGGATGTGTAAACGCCTTATTTCAGCATTTTATAAGAAAGCCACTGAACCTATTTGAACTAAACTTAGGGGTGAGCATCTTAGTGAAGTTTTAGGCTATCCGCTGACCTATATTCCCTCATACGACTTGCCCCCGTTTGCACTATGTTTTGTTCCGAACCGTTAAAACATTTTTGAAATGGTTGTATTAATATACTGATAGTATCTAACAAACTTTACGCTTACTAAAATTAACACCCCGTCCCCCCCAACCTTGTGAAACCCTCTCTTCTGCTGCATTTTGAACCCCTGACGGATTATTGGTCCAGTTTTCGAAATGACAAAATGGATTTTGATGTATGGATGAATTATGTAAAACCCTATTCTAAGCACATTTTATCCTTATAAATTTTTCATGATGACTCACTGTTTTTGAGAAAATTGCTAAAAACGGTTTCGTGTGTATGGGGGAAGAAATGGTCCAATTTTGCCCGTTCAAGAACTTAGCCGAACCATTTACGAGAAACGTAACTAAAATAGTTTTTTTTTCTTCGATATGTGAAAAATTGAAAAATCAAATTCTTTATTATATATTTTAATTTCCTTTTTCAGAATTCTAAATACGGCAACAATTTTAGCAACTTCTACCTTACGCAAACGTCAAATCCCACTACAATCTTTCCGTGACAGTTTATTGCGAATAACTCATAAAACGTGCGTACATTGTAAGCGTACGGGACTTCCATATACCTCGTAAGAGTAGCTACGGTGAAGCTCCCTTTGTGAAATTCATTGACGGCGCCTAATGACAGTTTTTTCTTATATATATTTTTTATTTCTGATCCATCTAGGAAAAAACACGGCTTGAAATGTTTTGCAAAATAAAACTGCGCCATTTCTTTTAACCATATTTTTTTTTTTTTTTTCCTGTATTAGACACTGGAACTGTCTGTCGGCTCTTCTTATTGCTATAACATCGAAACGACATTCATTAATAGACTTATGGATAATTCATTTCCTTAGCAAATTATAATTCATTGATGAGTTCGGTGTCTGTCTAGAGTGCCTCGAGTTATATGCTTTTTGCATGCGAGATTTGGGTGAGTTTTGTTTTGCCGCTGGCGACGCACGATTCATTGAAGGAGATTGAAGCGGAGTGTGGAGTGGTTGTGGAACTCAACGGACGTAAAATTGTAAAAAATTCTGAATGGAAATAAGTATCAAGTGCCAATTTATTGACAGATAGGAGATATTTGCGATTATTCTTAGAATTAGGAATTCGTTTGAATGTCTTTTGCGAGCATTCAATGGCGGGTGGAAAAGAATATTTTTCATAAATTTATGGAACAATTTTTGTTGCGAAAATTATCTACACTCAAATGACATTAAGTGTACCTCACTATAGTTTTCCCTCGACGGAACGGAGATGGTATATTGGGGTGAGTGTTTATGGGTTTGTTTGTTTGCCCTTCACTCATACTCCGCTCAACCGATTTTGGCCCTGTTTTTCGCATTCGTCTGGATATTACGGTAGGAAGGTTTAAGTGCCGTTCCCTCCTCACCGTTCCCTCCTCACATTAAATATTTGCCCCCCCCCCCCACCCTATTGATTTTTGCAAAAGTTCAACATCGAGTGATAAAAAAAATCATAAAATTTGTCTTAGAATCAATACTTTATTCCACAAATAATATTGCCGCAATATTCTCTTACCGATGGATGTGCCCTATATTAGCAGAAAAAGTATTTCATTTGCTTCAACAAAAAAAAATGAAAATCCTAAAACCATTTTCACATTTTTTCTTTCAATTAGCACAAATAAACAATTGATACCACGTTAAAGTCATTTTCTCATCCTTGAAAAATAAGTAATTAAATTTCAACTAATAAACGTAAAGCACATTCATTATCAGCATTTTTCGCTGAATTAAAACAATGCCGATGCCAAAGAATAAAAAGAAATTTTATTAAAAATTCCAAACTAGCTCTTCACTGAATTTTACAAAAGAAACTTTTCACTTTTTTTTAATTAGATACTTGCTTGCAAGTAGGTATCTAAGTGGAAATTTTCATTATTATTGAAATTTTTAATTCCAATAAAACTATTACGTGGAAATTTTTGTTATAATTTCTTTGATATCGCAATATTGTTTCATCTTAAAACGGATCAAAAACACTCACTGTAAATTGGGTGTAGTCTTAATGAGACATTAATAAAGCAAATTTGTTAATAAGACATAAATAACAGTATTTCTGTGTGTACGTTTTTTTTATATATCACACTAGCTTGCATACCCGTCGTTGCCGGGTTAATTTTTTTTTAATGGTCTATGTTGGAGCTAAACTTCAGGCCAATCGGCTCGGTAGTTTCCCCGCGAAAGGGTAACATAGAGGAAGAGCTAAGTTTCGAGATCACTTTACCCCCTCCCCTTACTCCTCCACCTCTCGGGCTACTTTTTAATGGGTCTATGTTGGGGCTGGACCCCCGACGAACATCTATGCCAAATTTCAGGCCAATCGGTTCAGTAGTTTCCCCGCGAAAGAGTAACATAGCGCAAAAACTAAGTTTCGAAATCACTTTACCCAATCCCCTTAATCCCCCCACCTCTCGCGCTACTTTTCTGTTTGCCTATATCGGAACCAGAACTACCACAGACACTCATGCCAAATTTCAAGTCAATCGGTTCAGCCGTTTTTGCGTGAAAGAGGAACAGACAGACAGACAGACAGACAGACACCAACTCATTTTTATATATTAGTATGATGATGATAGAACTATATTAGATTCAGTACACCGTTTGTAACGCATCGAACCAATCATCAGACACAAAAATGAACTGCACCAGGGTGTGTCCGTCCGTCTGTTTGTCCATCTATTTGTCCATCTGTCCGCCTGTCTGGCCGCCTGTCCGCCTGTCCGTCTGCCTGTCCGTCAGTCTATCTGTAAGAATTCCCACTAGTGAGTTCTATGATGAGAATATCGTTTTCCAACTTGCAATATTGTCTCACTTTGGGAAAATTTTCCTGGTTTTTTGCTAGTGTGGTAATACGGGGACTGAATGACATTTCTAAAATCAAGTTTGGAGCAAATAAATCCGAATCTGGCCGTGGTTTTGCTGCATCCATTCTAATTTTTGAGATATGAAGGGGAAAAAATTGTTGATTTTCAAACTTTCAATATTTAAACCAATTTATGAGCCACCTGTCATTTAAAGCTGATACAGCCAAACAATACAACCAGATTCGGATTCACCAGCACCAAATTAACTAAAAAAGACTCTAATTTCCATGACACCAACGTGTTAAATGTATGGTCAAATTCACCCTCCATTTCTCCAAAACTAGAGCTGATACAGCAAAAATTACAGCCATTTTCGGTTTTAACGATCCCAAATTATCCGTAAAAGGAGGCTTTTATATCGCGTACACCAAATAGAGTGTCGGCCTGTGTTTTTCATGGAATTTTAACAAAAAAAAGATACTTTGAAGAGCCCTTGACCTTGGAATTATAAACCTCATTAAAAAAAACCTAATTAGCCTCTCTTATCAATCACAAGTTGCCAAAGAAACCTTTTTCCAATCCTACAATTTAACCTTTGAGTCATTTTGACAAAATCAAAAATTATGCGCGTACAAAATTAAAGTGTAATGAAGAAAAATCGTTTATTTCACACCAGAGGAATCTCATTTGATTGATATGGATGGGATTCATTCAATCATTGGCTACTATACGAATAATGAGTTTCTACTACTCCTCCTCCTTCTCTACGATGCCCCCCTTTTGACCTTGCCAGCAAGTTGGCGCATTTCTGAGAAATCATTTGTACCAATTAGTCAAAATGGGGAGGGAGGCTATCATTAGGCCATTGCGATTATCAAGTCCAAAGGGGACGCACAGACTTTAGCGAATTGACCTTTAATTTTTTACACAACCCCAAGAGTTTATGTTGACGACATCAATTGTAGCACATTCTGAGGGAAAAAATGAACCAGTCTTTTGCGGAACATGCAAAGAATAAAAACTTTACTACCACCGAATGCGGCAAATGCTGCTCGTGATGATTAAATAATGGGCATTTTGGGTGCGACGAACGTTATTGACGGAAATTTCGCTTTTGTAGACTTGACCCCATCGCCAACGACCCATAATCACTCCCAAAGAAATTATTTTTTTACCACCACGAGTAATTACTTAGCATGATTAATATGCTTTAAAATTCGTTGCGTTGCCCGACGAATCCATGATTTTTACTATCATCGTTTAATTTTGTCGGGTCTTGAGTAGAAAAACACATTTAAGAAAATTCAGAGCAATTGATAAGAACAACACTGAGACGCGGCCTTCATGACTAATTGTTTATATTTATATAAGTCTATCATTTGCACAGTTTCAACAGGAATTTGGTAATATTTCAGTGATACTGAGATATTTTTATCACAAAAAATGGTCGTGGAGTGAGGATTATTTTCGTTCAGAAATTTCAGATAATCAGGTTGTTTTTCACATTAATTTTAGAACAACAAATTTTTAGAGATTAAATGCAATTATGCCGTCTAAATCAGTTTTTGAAGTGAGGAAACCCGAAATTAATCTGAAGAAAAAATTAAATTATATTTTTGTAGGCGCAGTACAGCGAATTTCCTGTTTTTGTTTACATAGAACAGTAAACAAAAAACATAAAATTCGTATACCAGGGAAGAAATACGCAACAATAGAAAACAAAAATTTGTTCAATTGCACCAAAAGCTTTTGAAAAATTAATCAGCAGAGATTCAAATCAGACCGAACCAGGGTTTCATGCTACGTTCACACTCTTGACGAATGTACGCGAATCACGACGCACGCAATAATCTGCTATGATTAGCCTATGTTGGCCTACGTTCGGCTTGAGGTAAAACTTTAGAAAATCGGATTGGACGAATCTGCCGACCGCTCTCGCCATTATACCGCCTTGCTTAAATGCAGAGAGACAAACCAAAAATTTTCAGTGTGGTTTGATTTTGGTTCAAGGGTGGATTAAATTTCTAGTTTTTATTTCATTTATCTAAAAATGATTTGATTTTACTAAAATTTCAATGGTTCAATTGTTTTTTATTCGCGTTAGCCAAGATTTGCTGAATCGCTCCTCAAATATTGATTTTTTTTAAAAAAAAACCTCGATTAAAGGATTCTTTTACACTTTTATAATTTTTTTCTGTTTTTTTTTTAAGTTCGATTCTTGCAGAGCAAAATACGTTCCAATATTTAAAAATATTTCCCAACCCTATCCCCTCTTCCTCCTTTCCCACCACACGTTTTCTCTCATATTTTTGTAATAAATTTAATACCACTATAGCACAGACTCTCAATTTTTAAGACCCGGATTTTTATACCCGTATGGTGAAACCAAAGGGTATATTAACTTTGCCTTACCGTTTGTAACGCCAAGATCGCGTCATCACACACAGTGTGTTGAGAATGGCAAAAAAAATTGATTTTTGCCTGTCCGACCGTCTGTCCGTCCATCTGTGGCGCGGATTGCGGGCGTACGGACTGAGCTACAAACTTGAAATTTTGCTCAGATCCGTTTTTTGTAAAATGCGAGCCTAAGTTCGTTAATGCATAAAAATGGACCATTAGGGGGGGGGGGGGGGGGGGGGGTACCCCATATACGAACGAAATCGTTTTTTGTGAATATCTCAAAAACGGTGCATCTTATCAAAAAAGTGCAAGAACAAAAGTTATTTAGGATATGATTCTACATAAAACTCCCATACATCAAAATCCGATTCGAATAAATTTTAAAATATCTTCTTGAAAAGTTTGACTTCAAAGTGGAATTTTGGTACAACTGTTCGCCGTTCACTTAAACTTCGAACAATGTCATATCACCATACGGGTTTTCAATAATTGCCAGATTGGCAATTATAGCTTTTGCTATGTTTTTTCTGATTTCTACAGGATTTTTTTTTCGGTTCTCTATTGGTCGATACCTATTTGAAAAAAGCGAAAAAATTTGGTTATAAGAACAAAAAATTGGTAAAGAAATTAGGTACAGGCAGTTCGCTTTATGTGTTGATCCGTCTTCCAAAACTTTAATTGATTATCCATAACAAAATCTTTATAGAAAAATTCTATAGTATTAAGAACAGACAAGTAATGATCGCCCATTCAACTCCGTCGATTGGTTTCAGCGATTAATTAAAGATGCAACAACTAAAATCGAATTAAGTTGCAATAATATTACGAAAATTTTCACAATTAAATTACTATCGATTTATCAAAATTTCATTGAAACGTATTTAGTTTCTCAGACGCCCAAGATAATTCCATTATTTTCACTTGAATGGCAGATCCCACATTTCAATCTGAAAAGAACACTCCATGAACGAAGCATAAAACCGATTGGCAAACAAAAAAGAAACATTTGTCTGACCGATTGTTTGAAAGACATATTCCAGGATTGTCTTGAACTTGAAAACATTGCAATCGTGTTCTGTTACTTAAGATGATACTAATCACCTTAAGCTAGAAGCCACAAAACAATTTTCTAATTAACAGAACTTCGTGAGCAATCTTCACTCTTATCGTCACCATTTCAAATGAAATCAAATGCTGAACGGAAAGTTTAAGTAAAATAAAATAAATTATGGTAGAAGGAAATTGTTTACTGTCTTTTGTTCAATGTTGATGGCTACTCGAGCTGTTCTGTTTAACAGTGCACTTTAATGTTTTTTTAGAATCACATTGAGGCGCATTTTCATCTAATCAAACTTTAAAAACCACAACAAATGAAAAGACGATGAGTTGCTCAACACATGAGTTTTGTATAGCGAACTGTAGATGTGGAAATTTCGACGACTTGCAAAAAAATTTCCTTTTGTAGAAAACTCACACATGATATTTTAAACCCAAAATATTTGAAAAACAATATTATATTGAAAATTCATGTTATTAACAACATGGAGATGGAGTACATCCAACCTCTATGTTGGATCTGGACCACGGCGAGAATCGAGAATGCTGACCGTCTCATTAGTTTTCACTCGAAAGAGTAACATAGGGGAAAAACTAAGCTTCAGGTTCACTTTACCCCGTCTCCTCACTTTCCACCACTCGGACTATTTTCCAATAGGCCTATGTTGGAACCAGGCCTACAGCAAACATCCATGCCAAATTTCTGGTCGATCGGTTCAGCCGTTTTCACCTGAAAGAGGAACAGACAAACAGACACCAACTCATTTTTATATATTAGTATGATATGATAAGCTAAGCTGTTTATTAAATTTCCCTTTCCTTCTTTACCCCTTTTCTGATATCTCTTGAACCGTTGAAGGGATTTGAATCCAGTTTTCACCATTAGAGAGGTCAGCTTTCCGCGGGGAAAATTTTCGCCTACTAATATCTACCCTCTCCCTTCTTTGTAAAACCCGTCACCTGCTATCTTCTGCAATTCTAAAGGGATTATGATCCGGCTCTTACCATTACAGACGTCAGCCTTTAAAAAACGCTTTCGCCCACTAACTCACTCTTTGAAACGTCAGATCTGAGGACGAAGGCCAAGTAACTACCGAGTCCGTCGGGCGGGGCTGGCCCAAGGGCGCAGACTCTAGTATATTCTAATTTGGAAATGGGTTCAGAGGTACAGCCTCTATTGTTGTGAACAAGAAGACCGAAAGCTGACGCACAGCCGCTGGTTTAAAATATTTTATAAAAGTTTAAAATCAATTATTAATTTTTTCTTGCATTGTAACACTTTTCTCTAATGAACAGAATTCCCCCCAAAAGCTGGTAGAATTCGAATTTTTACCACATATTTGAATTATTGTTTGATATTTACCGACAATACCATCCTGCTGCCTATATCGGCAATAAAATAGTAAAAAGAAATAGAAATGACTCAACTGGTCAAATGCACTTCTAACCGCACAACATCCGAGTAATTAAGTCACGTTTTCCCAATCTAACATCATCCGTTTGGGCAACAATTTTAACCACAAAAAGTTATGTTTCCAATTGTTTAGAACTGAGGGAGGTTTCTGCCCTGATAATGGCCCAACCGTGATTTAGAAAACTCTATCCGCCACCACAATTTTACCTCTTGGCTTTTAGCTATGAATTCAACAACGTCAGATGGCAGGCAAAGGTAGAACGATCTGCACTTGAAGTGACGCAGTTCCTGATTAACCTCTGTCAGCGGATTAGTAGTTTGCATTTTGATTATGCAGGCCACAATTAAATTACTCTCGTGCTGAGTGACTAAAGGTGGCGAAGGCTAAAGGCAGCCTCTCACTAGCACCGGTAATTTTCCCCTAATTTCCGTTTGACAGCTGTCAGTTTGGCTTGCTACGAAAATGCCAGGCAACACAATGCCGAGTACGATAGGTCGTGGACGGAATTCATTACTTGCCACTCATTGATGGTAATGCTCCCTAAATTTGAATGAAAGGAAGAAGTAGTTTTTAACAACTTGAAATGCATTAAGTAGTAACCCCGCCAATATCCCTCCTATATGATGGTTTCCCCGCACCTACAATGGAAGGAAGTCACACAAGAGTTTGTTGGGGTGCGCAGATTTATTGAAGTTAATGGTTTGCGGTTGTTGTTGCAATGTATTTTAAGTACTGTAAGTCAGGGGCGAGCATTTTATGCACTTTTGTTTATGTTATGTTGATATTGAACTTTAGTGCTGTGGCTTATGTTCTACTGATTTGTGTACGATTTTCAAGAGAGTGCAATCGAGGCGGGTGTTGAAGGATGTGAATGACTTGATATCAGAGGGAGACGCATTTGTCATTCATATGTTGTACAGCATTAGGAGTGAATTCTTTTATATATGGAGCACTTTTATTTTTAGTTACTAATGGATAAACGAGTAATGTTTTTGATGTTCATGAATCATTTCGCATATATGAAACCCTAATGACCTCAAAAGTGTTCACGTCTGACTCAAACATTTTCAGTGAGGCTGCAATAAACAATATTTTTTTATGCATAAATTATAGTAATCGGTATTTGTCGTCTGCATTTTGATTTCTGCGGCGGGTATTTACAATTTATGCTTAAACTAATAAGTGGTTTTTACAATGTTGTAGAAATCTTAAGTTTGCCAGAGGTTAAAGGCTGATGTCACTTCGAGGATGTTTATACAGTCATGAATATTGCGAATTTAAAAGGCATTTTGAAAATGTTATTCATCGAAATATTTTTTGTTTTGTTTTATTTACATTGTATTTTTGTCAACAAATTGCTTCTGCTAGTTGTCACGTTTAGAGATATTGACACCACAGAGATTTTTGTTCTCCTACTTTAATTTTTTTGTAACTCAGTCTCGATCGGGTTTAAAAAATTGAAGAAAAATATTCGCAACACCACTAAAATATTGTTTTTAATAAAGTTCTTTTTAATTTTCTTATTCCAGGTAAGCACGGTAAGCAAGTAGAATATTGTTAAATTGGCAATAAGAACTTTTGAAACATGAGAAAATCAGTACAGTAGGGGGCATCAAGGCGTATTTCTACTTAATTCTACCATAGATTAGATAGTTATGAGTTAAAATACAAAGAAAAATAATCGTTTTGCATGGCATACTAAAGATTCCATTGCCGCAATAGGATTTTTTTTAGGATCACAACATTTGTTCTAGGATTCTTATCTTTATTTACCTAATCTTTGATTCTACTGAAGTCTACTTTGCTGCGCACAGCCACAATGTTTTGCTTATGCGTATCATCCCAATGCGCGCCTGAACTTATAGATGAAAAGAATATTGTAATTCAATCTCGATATTTTTCGTTAACATATTTCCGAGGGACATATTTCTGGGCGCCCCCTAACCCCGATTTTTGCATGAATCGACGTCATACTATCGCAACCACCTCACAAACTCAAAATACCACTTTAATCCCATTCTATATCCTTGCCCACGCGGTGCGCGTCTGCACTAACAATTGCTGAATCTGGATTCGATGTAAGAAAATTTAACGCCCTTTTTGGAGACCGAAATCCTGTTCAATGTGGCTAAGAATTCATCCTGTAAGCCGGAGGTCGTGTGTTCAAGATTCCTTTGCGGGTCGCTGTCATTTCTAGTCCACTCAACGAGCTTTTTTTAACTCAATTACTGCTTAGTACCAACGATATCATCAATCTAGATTACTATTACAAACTTTAATGTTGATAAATGCAACGAAAACCTTACTATATTTCAAATCATCAATGGTTCACAATCCATGTCAAGCTGTAGGTGTGGACATCAGGGGTGAAAAGGTATTACTTCCGGGTTATTTAGGTTTCCTAATACCGTCGGAACGAAGAGGGTATATGCGTTTGGGGTGAGAGTTTCTGTGTTTGTTTGTCCCTCGCTCATAACTTTTGATTTGAATCTAAAAGCAAAAAAAGTTAGCGAGTTTTAGTTTCAAAGAAGGGTTCAGTGATGTTAAATTAACCTTTCCATAGCACCTAAGAAAGTTAGTAGACTTTTGTCAATTTCTAAAACAAAAGCGATAATTACAAAGTTTTCATATTTATTTTTATTAAAAAAGATTTATAAATTCAACTCGGAAACTGCTAAAAAATATTTAATTTCCGTCATAAACAAAATTCACTGCTTCTCAATGATAAAACGATAAAAACTTTATTATTAATTGAAAATCTGAATTTAACATGAAATGGTAAATCACTTAATATTTGAATGAACTGAAATTTACTACCATAATAAATTCATTCTGAGTATCGATACGATATGTGAAACCTGAAGCACTTTATTACATTTATTTTATATCAAGAAATCGAATCTATAAGCTTTTAACCTATTTTATTGTCGGAAAAGGGCAAATAGTTTTTGGGCATAAAATCCAAATCCGAATCCAAACAAAATTTCCCACACAAATATACGGATATATGAAAAAGGACCAACACGCAAAATAAAATGAAATAAAATAAAATACGAAAATAAGATGACTTCAGTTCGAATTAATATCAAGAAGCTACTTATGGAATTTCTTATGTACACATGACTACTTCGAACGGATCTTCAGTTTTTCCAATATTTTACTTGACTTTAGTTTTTTTATTTAGCTTTTTCCAATATCTTTTTACGTCAATTTCACACAAACGAATATTTGATATAGAAATATGAGGAAACCCTCCACAAATATCGTTTTTTGTCCTATAAGAATGTCCGATAACGCGATTACTGGAAAAAGCTTTCCTTCGCAAATTTTTAGGCCGGCCTCGTGTTTGCGAATAACAGCAATGAAAAGAAAACACTCATGTGATTATGAAAGCAGGAAGTCTAGAGTCTTATTTCTTGCCAAGGTGCCAAACAATGGTTTTATTTTTGTTATTTTCTTATGAATTTCTTAAGGAGCAAGCTTAAGGTTCTTGACACTTTAATTGCTCCACATGGCATGGTGAAACTGAAATCCTTGAGGAGCTTCTTTTTGTCCACATATGACATGAAATGTATCTCAAATTATGAAAGATTAATGGAATTCGTGCTTTATCTGTCGTTGGTGTTTTCCTCTGGTGACAATTTGAATGTGCCTAACGTCGAAATTTACCCAGATGACGAAAAAAAAGTAGAATTTCTTTATCGATTGACAATTTTCGTATATCCATCAAGTGTATTGACAAATTCGTATCACATTTTTTTATATGTTTGGGATTTTACGAAATAAATAAAGTGAAAGATGTTTACCTACTCTGTCAATATTTTGAAACGGAGACGACGTTTTACGAATATCAACATAAATTCTGTCTTACAAGAAAATAGATAAATAAATGTAAGCTCGATTTAAACTTGTGTTTATTTAGAATTTAGCAAGAATTTAAAATAAAGTCTCTGAGATCAGTAAACAATTTTCGCAACAATGCTTTATTGAGGTTTCCTTAAACAGTTTGATTTTAAGAGGGTGACATGTGTGTATATTGTATCTAAAAATATGACAATATTGTAATTTTTAATTTTTCTTCTTAATTTCTTACAAATATCGACTAGACATACTGAAGCCTTGCACAAGATTCGTGATCAGCGACCTCGAAAACCGCCTAATACCAGTTTTTCCGAGAAAAAATGGGAAACATGATATTTTCGTTATCCTTAAACATGATATTTGCGTTGAATTTTGAAATTCTTAAGCCCAATTCAGACTAATGATTGCGATTACGATTGAAGTTGCTCGACCAATGAGATCAAAGCTCTAAACGATAGAAAAATGAAAGATTTGATGTCATTGGTCGTAATCGCGATCGTAATCGCAATCGTAATCGCGATCGTAATCGCAATCGTAATCGCGATCGTAATCGCAGTCGTAATCGTAATCGCAATCGTAATCGTAATCGTAATCGTAATCGTAATCGTAATCGCAATCGTTAGTGTGAATTGGATTTAACGCCAAATTCGTGATCTGCGACCCCAATAACCCCCGAGTGAGATTTATCAGCCTCCTAACGGGCAGTTTTCACAGCAAAAATCAATGTTTTAAAACACATTTGGGGGTCGTTGATCGCCTTTCTGTGTCGCCTATCCATCTCTAGTTTACCCCTTTAGGGGTGAGATTTCGAAAAATTGCGACTTAGAGACTGTATACGTGATAGTTTAGGTCAAACCTTAATGTTTTGCAACGAGAAACAATGTTTGACATGGGGTTTGACGTGATTTAATGAGTTTTTTGAGCTGAAAGGGTCGAAGTTGGAATTCGACCTTATAGTATTTGATGAGTCGGAGTCGGATATTCTAAAACTTCAGGAGTCGGAGTAGAAGGTTGAGCTACCGGCTCCACAGCACTATTTTTAACCCCACACTTAATCATGCAAATTTGATGCAAATCAATTAAAAAAAATTAAGCCAGACACATAAGCGACGAATTTCTACAAGCATTTTACAGATTCACAAGTAAACATTCCTCATTTCTAATACCCAGCATTACAAAGTTGTCGCCACCCTTGGTGCAAATGTCTGAAATATTTACTAAGAAAAACCGGTAACTAAATTATGCGTAAACATAAGCATTTTCCCAATCACTATAATAGTTTAATGAAAACTGTTATCAATCGCTAATCCTACGTTAGTACTATGTACTCAACAGTTGTCGTACGGTGTGATAAAAGTAATGCAACATAGAAAAAAAAACCAAATAGAACAGAAGTCATTATAAAATTGCATTCACCTGAAGATGTATTCGTCCCATTCAACACACAATAATGCAAGTATGTGTTAGCAAACAGGTAGCATATATAGATGAATTGACATGAACACTTGTTGTATGCATACCAACGTTTCGGTCATTAAACGCAATTACCGTCATCTGGCAAAATCACGCGCGTGCTTTAATTTTTCTAAACATAACAGAAACCGAGTATCATATGTGGAGAATGTCACATAACGAGTCATCATCAACTTTATTCACTTGGTACACAGTCAATCTTCTTAACATTTTACTCTGCAGATTCTTAGGTTGTACGAAAAATTTCTTACCACCAAGAAAAGTTTTTGTTTTTAACAATTTTTCCTACCATTTTCTTGAAATATTTTTTCGTGCCAGATTTTCTTCCAATTTCACAAGACTTTATTGTGCAAAACATTTTCTTCTGTAATTTTGACAGAAATAAAAGCAGACAAAACTTTCTATCCAATCTAAGATAGGAATTACAATGGAACAAGTATATAGACGGATATACTGTTGGAAAGGTCGGTAAGTTTTCCCGCTATTTTCCTACAGTCTTAAGAAAAATAACAAATGTCTGTCATCGCGTTGAACTGTCTTCCTCAACATATCTTTGACGATCTGGCATGGCAATTTTTACGCCATATCTTTGGCTTCTGTTACGAGCATTTCGTATTGAATTTCCATTTGTTATTCTGACGGATATACAGAACGCTGAACTGCATTCAGTATCAAAAGGTGCAAATATGCAACAACAAAAAACCCCCCTAGTGTTGACTTGGACTAAATATGGATTATGGTTCAACACCCGACCATCATTCGTTGAGAAGTGGTCAGATTTGCATTTTATTTGAAAAGTTCCTTTCATCAGGTTAACTCAGTTGAACGTTTATTCACTAAACGGGTTAACGACTCCATAGCCAGGGACGTCTTAGATATCATTTTTCGAAATATATGTAAAACGATTTACCTCAATCTGTAGCTCGCTTGGTGCATTTCTAACACCCAAAAGCATATTAAAATATTTCTTCGTTTTATGCTGCAAAAGATTTAAACGTAAAGATTGGCTGCATCTTAAAGACGAGACCAGCAAACCCAACTTGCACTCATCCCGATGGACACAACATTGGCCGGAAGAGGCCACATTCACTGATACTGGAATATATACTTAAAGTACTTACCTATCCGAATAGACAAACAAACGTTTTGCACGACGAAAATGCGAAAAAAAAATATTCAAAAAGGCATGGTTGGGCGATTGAGTCGTGACGTACTTTTTATGACTTAAAGGGCTTCATTTCGAAAATTGAATAATGTCGCTCGTTTAGTCAAATGGGAAATCACTTTGGAAAATGTCTTAAGTGGACGCCATTCGGAATATCGTCGAGTGGCTTAATCATCAATAACTTAAGATTGAGGCACGCAAAGGAAAAATTGCAATAATTTACACTTTGTGGGGGAATCGCGAAAAGCCGCTTCATTTTATTGATGATATTTTATGTGAATTTTTGATTACTTAAACCGAAAAACAATTTCAAGTTGAGCACATCGAGGGAAAAAATTGAGTCACGAAAATCAGAATAGAAAAATATTGGAAAATCGTTTTAGAATTGAGAAAAATATCGAAAATTCTCTTAAATCTTTCTAAACGTTTTTTCGACTTTTAAATATTAAAATTTAAATATTGTCCAAAAAATTTAAATTTTTCATTAGGAAATCTTATTGTTAGCGAATGAACTATCGAATCGTTTTCGTAAAAGATTGGATAAATTTTTAAAAAAATCAGTGGCGTAACTCTAGAACCCTGCAAAGTTTTGGACACCCAAAGGCTCTTAAAAATGTCATCAAAATTCAGGCTCTTAAAAATGTCCTTAAATGTTCGGTCGCAAAATGAAAGTTTCTCTAGAGTCTTCATATTTATGGAGCATGGAAAAGATTTTCCCGACGAGCGTCAATAGTTGTAGCTACAAGCAAAGATTAGGTAAATGAAGATAAGAAACCTAGAGCAAAATCAAACTCCCCAATACCCAATTTCTATCTGAGCAACAGAATGATAAGCAATTGAAGTCGTCAAACCTATATGACATAATCTGACATCCGTCATTAATCTGACATCCGTCATTAATCTGACATCCGTCATTAATCTGACATCCGTCATTAATCTGACATCCCCTCCCTCCCCTCCCACCCCTCTCTACCCCCCCCCCCCCCCCCCCCACAAAATTGGTTTTAAGGGCTTTCCGAAAATACTGTTTTATCTGTTTGGACCCCGTCCAGCTTCTATTTCCACCAGCAAACTTTCCCAAAACTTTTTTTTCGTGAGTCAAAATTTTCTAATCATAATAGATTTAGTTCTATTAACAGCTCGAATCTCATAAAATATCAATCTCTAATGGAATTTTGCCTTTCAACACCTTAAAAACCACATGTGGTGGCAATTAAAATTTTTATATACTTCAATAACCACCTATTTTACGCGTATATATCCCAAAAATTTGATTTTCTATTTGAAATGACCTTGAAACGACCATAATGTGGTCTGCAATGTTGTTGGATTTTTAGACAAAAAGTAAAAATTAATTTTAGATGAAAAGCTCTTTTTTTTATCAATAAAAAAAATACATTACGAATAGATTAATTTTAGAAATAGCCACAGTAACAGTAAGTTTCCACAAATTTTTAAAAAAATCATAAATAATGAAAAGCAATTTCCAGATAATAAATTCATTATTTTTAAGGACTTCCACTTAATGCACAAGTAATTCAAAAATTCCTTTGAAGTAATAGGATATCCCCTAAACTAAGATAATAAAATTCATCCCAAACTCCCTTTTTCTCTAAGATAAAACCCAATTTACGCGTACTAATTGAAATCTTCAGATGTTTGTTTCATATTAACGCAGTATTTGGCAACTTGCGCCTACATTGAATTAATTAACGACAATCGTGTGCCTGACACGCGGGCTATGATTTTTCAGACTGTGATTAATTTCGTATTTTTTCTTGAGGGAAATCTTGAACAATTTAATATAAGCTGATTTCATGCTGTGTTGGTTTTGAAGGAATTAAAACCCTTTCTTTTCAAAACCCAATTTGGTGTTTCAGTGTATTTCAAGAGTTTAAATTTTTCGATAATTACATGACAATTTTTGCTATGTTTAAAATTCAGTAAAAAATCATTGAATGATAAATCGTAAAAATGACATTGAAGTAAGCTAAGTGCCATTGGCATTGAATTCAAATGCACAACAAGACTTTGATCTCGGTTTTATTGAATCAAAGCGTAACCTGCATATTTTCACACATTAGCATAATGTTTATAGTTCATTGATTAATAGGAAAATAATAATAATAATAATTGCATACATTGATCGAGTTTCGAGTAAAAGTTGAAAACTGGTTTCCCACTGTGGAAGAAACATTTTGAAAAGAAAAAGTGCGAGATCTTAATACGTACTTGGCTGATGTTGAACTGAACGAAAGTAAATTAGTTACATTGATACGTAATGCCCAACGTATCTACGACGAAATTGTAAACTAATATTTTCTATTTTATAAAGACAGCCTTTAGCTATACGGAGTTAAGCTACCGATGATCTAAACATGTAATTTTGAAAACATTTTTTCAAAAAAAAAGTTCCGAAATTTAATAAATTGAAATCGCCAATAGGCAGAATTACTGCGATTGGAAGATGTTTTTAATGTGTAAATAATTAAGTTAATCGTCTTTCAGGGAATTTCATCGGCTTTTTAACTGTGCGATTTTTTGAAAGATTGAATTAATTATATTTCTGGTATCAAAATTGTATGAAAAGTGAAATATTTTAACTATTTTACTCATGCCTGAAACGATAAAAGAAATTTTTTTTAAAAAATTGACCAAACAATTGCAATAATTATACACGTGTTTGAAATTGTTTTCATGTAGTTTTTTTTTTTTCAGATGGTAGATGTCGGGAGTATTAAATACAGGCATCCATTGATTTACGACGGCTTGATATAAGACTTCGATGTACATCGCAAAGTCGCAGAATCTTACCCGCCCAAAAAGATCGAGGAAGTATGAAACAGACACAACTAACCATATTGAAAAATTTATTAAGGCAAAATGTGTTTTGAATATGATTTTACATAACTCATCTATACATCAAAATCCAATCGAACCACTGTTTCCGTGACAGTGGTTCGATTGGATTTTGATGTATAGATGAGTTATAGTCTCAATTTCAATATCTTTGGCAACACAAAAAATGTTGTTTCTATTGGGCAGTGTTTTTTTTTATATGAATAAAACTTTTTTATGATTTAACTTTTAAGATTTATTTTGATTTCTTAGGCACTGTTTACAACTGACATTTTACTCCCCTAATTTTATTCTTCGACATTAAATTAATGCTGCACAACCGTTCACACTACGACACAAAATCCAGAAATTTATTCCTGAAAGACACCCGACAACTTCTTCTAAGTGATTTTACGGGGCCTTACGAAACACTATTTCAGTTTTTTTTTGTATTTTCTTTTTGGTTTTATAAATTTTTGTTATGTTTTATTATTTTTATACCCGTATGGTGAAACCAAAGGGTATACTAACTTTGCCTTACCGTTTGTAACGCCAAGATCCCGTCATCACACACAAAAATGAATTACACCAGTGTGTTTAGAATGATAAAAAAAATTGAATTTTGCATGTCCGTCCGTCTGTCCGTCTGTCTGTCCGTCCGTCTGTCCGTCCGTCTGTGGCGTGGATTGCGGGCGCACGGATTGAGCTAGAGACTTGAAATTTTGCACAGATCCGTTGTTTGTAAAATGCGAGGCTAAGTTCGTTAATGGGCAAAAATGGCCCATTAGGGGGGGTACCCCCCATACGAACGAAAACGTTTTTTGTGAATATCTCAAAAACGGTGCATCTTATCAAAAAAGTCCAAGAACAAAAGTTGTTTAGGACAAGATTCTACATTAAAGTTCCATACATCAAAATCCAATTGGAACAAGTTTTAAAAAAATCTTATTGGAAAGTTTGACTTCAAAGTGGAATTTTGATACAACTGTTTGCCGTTCACTTAAATCACCATACGGGTTTTCAATAATTGCCAGATTGGCAATTATAGCTTTTGTTATGTTTATTTTTAAAAATTACTGGGATTACAGCCAAATTTTAAAAACTTCTCAAATGCACAGTAGGTAATTCACAGTAAAAAGTATTGTTATTCCAGTGTCCCAGTGTAAAGCCCAATTCATACTAACGATTACGATTACGATTGCAATTACGATTGCGATTGCGATTACGATTACGATTGCGATTACGATTGCGATTACGAATCGTTAGTCTGAATTGGGCTTAAGAATTTTACTGGAAATACAATCCAATATTTACAAGGAGGAAGAGTAAGTTTTATTTACTGGAAGAAAACAGGAAATATTACTGTACTTCATCGTGGTTGCCTATTCCTGGACTCCCAGTAAAATCTAGTTTAGAATGTAGAATCAGAATATCAATAAAATTAATTATATTTTATTAATATCAAGTTGAAAAATGAATTGAAATTAATTCCCCTATACAAATTTTATACTCTTAATACGAATTGTGAAATTCCCTAGCGAAAACCTTGACACATTCTCGATTGCTCATAAATTTGGAAGCAGAATTTCAAATCTCAGACAGATAAATTCATCTTACAACAGTCAATTCTGAAATTAATTCCATTGATCAATCTTCGACAGATGTTTTTAATTAAACTTTGAATAATGATGAACAAATTCGGATTCTATTTTCATTGAATAAGGTTTTGGCAAAAAAAAAAACTTAAGAAAAAAAAATCACCAAAAAAAGATTTGCAATTTTCTGAGACTTTTTTTTAAACAAATGAGAAAATATTAAGATTTTAACACGTTTTACTTTACCTTTAATTAATATGGAGTACAAATTTTATTGGAAAAACGCATTTAGAAAACAGCTTTCTTCACTCTCGATTCCTTTGACTAAAAGGTTTGTCTACAAATTCAACTAGTATTTAAAATTCTTTGGATTTTACTTAAATTTTATGACATTTTTGCTGTGGTAAAAGAAAACAAAAGTGTACTCCCTGGCAAAAAAAAAATTGAATCCAAAACAAGTTAGAATTAATGAAAGAATAATATGAGTTGGGGGAAAAAGAAGAAACATAAATAAATGAAATAAGAAAATCCTCGACCCGAGCATAAATTAAGTAAGGAAAATCTGACCAAGAAATTATTTTTTTCTCTCGGCTTTTCTAAAGTAGAGTAGAAGAATTTTTGTGTTGGTGGATGACTCAGTCTATTTTTGTAATCCCAGAAGATCAAAGAGCGAAGCTTTGTAAAATTACGAGAGGTTTTTTTTCCAATTCGTTTTACAAATTTTACACCACGAGTACCACGTCGTTCATATTTGTATGACAGTAAGGAGGCCAAATGATGCATATTTGAATAACAGCTACTAACGAATAAAAACTATTTTTATTACTTTATGGATAATGCTGTATGCAAAAAATGCAATGGCATTAAATGCATCCATTTTCAAGCATATCAAAAAATATGTAACAAAGGTTTAAAAAAAATATTTTTTCAAATACATATGTTGAGAACCGTTACAGATACGTATAAACCGTTAAAGCAAAAAATGAAGAAAATTTTATATCCTTTAAATTTTATTATATTCATTTTTTCCCAAAAACGCACAGGTTCAGAGAAATTTTCAAAAAATGGCATTTTTTTACAAAAATTTTATACGAGGTTCCCATTGTACCGTTATTTTTCCAAAAGTTGATAAAAAACTATGATTTTTGTAAAACTTATTTTAAAAAAATTTCAAGTCGCTAGGTCAACGCATTCTCGGATTATCTAAAATACGCACAACGGACAGACCGACAGACAGAGGCATATAGTTTGTCCTGGAACGGATTTCGTACTGATCAGAAATTTTCTATCTGCCCCCGTTCTTGAGTTTTTCTGCCTTTTAAATCCCCCCTCCCCTCCCCTCACTGTTTGGTTCCGTTTTCTCATATTTTTTGTATGGAGTTTAGTACCATCGTCACATTGCCGCAGCCCCTCCTCCTAAAAGCGTGACAGATTTTATGGACAGCTCCTGAGTAACTGCTAGAACCACTCAAAATTCCATTATTCCTTGAAATATATTTGCTTGCTGGGACTTCTGATCCTCCCTTGTCTATACTTAAGATTTTAATTCCGTAAAGTGGTAGATGCTCGTGGTTTCCGAATGTTGCTTCTTGCAACTGAACCGTAAAGATAAGACGTTGATGGGATTCCACCACGGTTGTGAATTATAACTTGTTCTTCTTCATTCGTCTCTGACACCTCCACTCCATTCCAATGTCCAGACGGGAAATCCTATAAGAAACTCGCCGCCTAAATGCTAAACAAAAACAGAAAACACATTTAACGAAACAAAAATATTGGATAGCGTTGGAGTATTTCGGTTTTCCCTTTTATGCTTCACTGCGAAGAATGCAAGACTTGGGTCCGGACACCCTACCGTGTCAGTTGACACTGCTGACATTCTACTAATATCTGGAACATAAAGAGATATTGGGAATTATTGTACATTGCGGTGTGGAATTAACGCTAAAGTCCGGACAATAGTGGTCTTTGGTGTTTTCTATTCGACTGTCATGTCAATTTTATGTCAAATCGAGAAATTGATGAAAATTCATTCGTTTGGTCACAGAGACCGACAGACAACCGGCTAAAGCTGCTATTTTTAGTATTTTTTATAATTTGGGTTTATTTATCCTAGAAAAGCCGGCTCCTATGGCATTTTTCCTTTGTCCCCTAGAACCCTTATTGAATGTTTTCCATTCGTCACTTTACGAACGATTTAATTTTTTCACCCGCAAGGCTTTTGCTGCTGTCATCATTACGGTATGATAGTAATTGCATTTTAGCGGAACAAAATTGCAGAGAGTAGAGTAGGTAACTCATAAAATGTTTGCAGTAAAAAAATAATTTGGAAAATTGAAATGAAAATACGGCATGAGATCTTTTCAACATATTCAGTGAAATTGAACCCTTTGATATACAAGTACTCCGACGTGAAGCAAAACTGATCAAAAAATAATTTTATTTAAAAGAAAAGCTTTTAAAATGTAATATTAAACATTAAAAAAAAGCTGCAATTGCAAGGGGCCAATCATTAAATACTCTAAATGATGACAGACAAAATGTGTATTTAAAAAAATCCATTTGTATCAGAGAAATTGGATTTTGATGTGTGGAACGGTTATGTAAAATCATATTCTAAACAGATTTTACCTTTATAAATTTTTCAATACGACTCACCGTTGTCGAGAAAATATAAAAAAAATATATTCAATTTGTATGGGGAAGGGGGGAAGGAGTCAAGTTTCTAGCTCAGTCCTTTCGAAAGTTATGGTGTTGACGAACGGACAGACGGACAGACAAAGGATGCCATATATTAGCTACCAGAAAATTCCAGAAAATTCCATTGTCCATAAACCATAAAATTACAAATGTTCTAAGGTTATAAATCAAGAATTGCAGAAGAAATTGTAAAATAAGTAATCGCAAACATCTCATAAAACATCGCTAGTCAAAAGTGAGCCCGCATAAAATTATCCCAACCACATTTCCCAGTCCGTAACGACAATATTTTCGTTTGACTCAACAGCAACACGTAAAACGTATATATTTATGAAATTTATTTCTAAATTCTATTGGATGTCATTAATCTTAGTCGTTAGAGTTAACCATAAACTTCCGTATGGATTCCAGACAAAATAATAATACATAATCGATTCCGCGGGCGTTAAATAATACTGCGCTCCGTCTGTGTGTACCACGATTTGTTGTCGGATTCACAATACGTCAGCAGGTGTATACCAAGTTCAAATACATAATATTATTACGCTAAAGTAATTTCAGATATACAAGCAAATAAAAGCGCCACAACATCACATCCCATCACATTAGACAGAGGAAAAAAAACGTGGTAACAACCGAGAACAACAAATAATTTTGCAACAGTATTAAGGTAAAAAATAGACATTTTTTCGGGTGATTCTCTTGCATAACATCGCGTCTATCTACCATATAGAAAAAGACAGCCACAGTAGTGGAGCCAAGGCAACTTTGTTGAACCATCAGAACCAACCGTGGGCAAAAACAGCGACAAACAACATCCAAAAAAAACGACGAATCTCAGAAAAGCCGGCGACAAGATGATCCAAACAGCATTCCTCACGCGATGATTGGAGCCAAAAATCATGAAAGATGCAAGAAACTAATGTAGAAATAGAAGTAGATCTCGAGTTAAACACCAACAAGAAAACGTAACTAATGCTAAAGAATTGTTGATTTGTCTAGTTAAGTGGAAGAATCCCATAAAATTATTATTATTATTGTTGTTGTTGTTATTCTTGGTATTATACTAAAGATAACCATGAAAGCTGGGATAGATACCTGAAGAGATGAGAAGACTAAAGTGCACTATCATCGTATATTTCACAATAAGTTCTGTAAAAGTCCTTAGATTTGAACTTGCGGCGGATGGTTAAGGAGCCCAACCCAAGGAAAGTGTCTCTAGCAGTCTGCCGTTGGCTGAAGCCTAAACTTTAAGAACTGTCTGCCATGATTTTAAACCAAAAACAACCGAACAGCAAATGTCAAAAATTTTAATATTCATTGATCATTTGCATTGCTAAACCATGCAAAGATGAATGGGTGCCCGTTGACAGGTCTTCTCTTTATTGCAAACATTGTGACGGGTCAATTAGGGTAAATTTACTACATTCGGCCCATTTTAAATAAAAGTCTGTGGTGATACAGACTTACTTAAAAATGTTCATCATATTCGATGCATCTTACATTATATGTATAAGAATCCAATGCAAAATTTTCATCGAATTTCGATCCAATCCTTTTATCGAAAACGATGCGATGCATATTGTATCGAAAAACGACGCAACAAAAATCACACGTTTGGCCAAATTTCGGCCTCAGCCAAAATTAAGCCGAAGGTTTGGCCGAAGTCGAAGGTTTAGCCGAAGTCGAAGGTTTGGCCGAAGTCGAAGGCTTGGCCGAAGTCGAAGGTTTAGCCGAAGTCGAAGGTTTGGCCGATGTCGAAGGCTTGGCCGAAATCGAAAGCTTGGCCGCAGCCGAAGGTGCAAGTGAATTATCAAATTGTCATCCCAAAGCAGGACTATCCTAAGTCCAAATCTGTCAAAGCTTGTTTTATGTGTTATCTAGGACTATTGATAAAAACTTGCAGGAATCGGTTCCGCGAAAAACGGGTAGGTACCCCGATACCCGATTTCGAGCCCAAGAACCGAACACCAAATAGGTACCTACCAAAAGTCGATAGGATCGTCCCATTTCAGGACCAAATGTGCCTGTAAAATGTCATAGCTCTAGTAGTTTTTGAGAAATCTTATACACAGACTCATAGTCAAAAAATTAATATTGCCTTGGTCGAATAAGACATCTAGAATTGACATTTAGTATACGGGTGAGGAGAAAAGGGGGGAGGGGGAGGCGGGCGTATCCAAAGGTCGAAAATTAGCGCGAACCTTAACATTTTGACAGCCGATCAAATTTCGGACAAAACCCAAAGTCATAAAAATACAGCAATTCCTCCAAGCCGAAGTAGCTTAAATGTGTAACTGAAAACCTTACAAATGTTCCAATTCACATAAAACTGTAGATGTTTCGATTAAGAAACCGCGATTTGAAAATTCCAGTCCCACGTTGGAATGTAGTGCCACAGACAGATAGAAGAGCCTTGTTTAGAGACAGAAAATTCAAAAGAAAAATCCCAACTTTATGTAAAATTGATATTATTTTTTTTAAATACGGAATATTGGCTATAATTATGCACATTTACCTTATTTTGCACACTAGTGAAATTCTTTTAATCATCACCCTTCATGCCTCCGACTACACGATCGCAATTCGTAGTCCAATTTCAGTTACGATAGAGATAGAAATAATTGAAAATATATTCATTATGAGTCTTAAATGAATGCACTTTTCCATGCACAATTAGGTGCAAGATAAATGGCTCCACGGTCCAACGTTGTGGAATGTAAGAGAAGAAATGCGAGTCACCATAAGATAAATGACAAGGTGACCGCCGAAAGACGAAAAACATTGTTACAGTACATACGGTGCAAAGAAAATCTGGGGGAACTTGGAAAACTTTTCTTTCTTCGCCCCGCTAAAGTCAATTTCAATGCATTCAACGTTCTGATTTACTAATGATTTCCCGTGAATCCCGTCCATCCCATCGAATCACCAACCATTGCACAAATCCCACAGACGGTGTCGTATAGAAATACTTGCCCAAAGCTGCTCCACTCAAATGAATTCTGTTTCGTACGATGATGTGTGGAAATTGGAACACGACCGCGGGACGCATAGAATTGCAGAGGGAAAATTGGCTTAATTCCAAATTTATTGCCATCATCGGATAGACGAGGCATCCTACAAAAATCTATGCATTTACTATAGAAATATCGAGCCAAATCCCAGCAATTCACTTTGAATGTGGCGACACCGAAACACGTCAAACTTTTAGATACTCAGACTGAGATACAATTTCGAATCTAAACCCGAATTTACATCCAAAACTCGCATATATTCGATAAATGATTTTTTTTTTGTTTTGAGCCATCATACATAGTTGTAGAAGTCGAATCAGCTGGCAAATAATTTATAGCAGGCAATTTCCTGTCACTCACCGAAATTTTTTGAGTTTCTTGTCGATTGGGCAATAACTAGAATTATTTCCCTTCCCGAGCTTAACGAGAAATCTGCTACAAGCTGCTGACATTCCCTTAAAGTGGTAAACTATTTCCATGAAGTTCACAGCGGATGAAAGTATTGCGGAACTTATAGGGAGTAAAAGTTCTTTCAGCAGGGATTTTTGGGGAGGAAAATGCAAATGTTGTGGCAAACTACGAAACTAAATTATGGAAAATTTACAATATTTAGTTTCAGAAAAAATATGTGAAAAATAATATTTTTTCAAATATCTTGAGAACCGTTAAAGATACGTAAAAACCGTTAAAGGAAAAAATGTGGGAAATTTTATTTTCTTTCAATTTGGTTACGTACATTTTTCCTCAAAAACGCAGTTTCCGAAAAAAATTTCAACACACTTAATTTTTTGAAATATGTTGAGAACCGTTAGAGATACGTAAAAACCGTTAAAGCAAAAAATGTGGAAAATTTTATTTCCTTTATATTTGTCTCCCATACACGTATAAGTGTCCAAAATTCACATAACAAAATTCACATCCACTTTTTCCCATAAACCTAAAGGTTCCAAAAAATCTCAAAAAGTGTTTTTTCCAACAAAAAATTGTATGGTACGTAACCGTTATAGCTAACGTCACTTTTCCAAAAGTTGATAGAAAACTACTTATTTTTTCAAGCCGCTAGGTTGACGCGCTCTCGAGCTGTTTAAGATACGTGACACCGACGGAACGACAGACAGACCGACAGACAGACCGACAAACAGACCGATAAATAGAGCGACAGACAGACAGACAGACAGACCGACAGACAGAGCGAGTGACAGATAGACCAATAGACAGACCGACAGACACACCAACAGACAGACTGACAGACAGAGCGAGTGACAGATAGACCAATAGACAGACCGACAGACAGACTGACAGACAAACAGACAGACCGACAGACAGACAGACCGACAGACCGACAGACAGACCGACAGACAGACCAACAGACAGACCGACAGACAGACTGACAGACAGAGCGAGTGACAGATAGACCAATAGACAGACCGACAGACACACCAACAGACAGACTGACAGACAGATGAACGGACATCCTCATAATTTTACCTGAAACGGATTTCCTACTAATCAGAAATTTTCTATCTCCCCTCCGTTCTCGAGTCGGTCTCCGTCATGAATACAATACTTTCCCTCTATAGCAGAGGAAAGTAAAAAAAAATTAATTATGATATGTACAATAAAATTCGCCACGTGTACAATAGCGCAAAAAAATATAACCAGTTCACGAAACAATTCCACGTAATTCTGAAACAAACAAAAAAAAATCTAACCTCAATTAACACAATTTTTTATGTAGATTAAGTTGGCGCTGCTTGTTCCAGAACGAAAACCGGGAAACACATTCAATGAAAGTAAGATAGAAAAATGTTAATTTTCCTCAAGTACGAGTTGATATATACGTAACAATTTCTAAAGGCTAACTCGCAGATACTTTTTCATGTGTTTACCGTTTTCCCCAGTTGCCTGCTTAATCACACAAGCATTTAAAATATCTTTCACGCTTTTCGGTACTTGACTGCGGAAAATCAAACATTTTGGAGCAGCAGCGAATTGGGCGGCTTGAGGTGAATGCATTTTCCTCACTTGAACAATTAACGTCAATAATGAAAGGCGCATAGCTTTGGATTGTATTTCATACGTCATTATAATTCATTTTGCGTATATGTTTTAGCTGATGGCTAAAGAAGTATCTAAGGTTTATTTTAATTCATTTATCAGTCAATTGAATGTTCTTTTAGAAGAATTTAAGTTCCGTTTCGTTCGATTTGAATGTGATGGCGCCCCATGTCCACTGAATTATTGTTTATGTTAGCTAAAAGAAAACAAACAAATGAAAAGACGCATTGCGAATGACCACAAATCCACCACACACCCCTTGCTTTGCAAATTGACCGGTCATTCGGTACTCAAACGTGCCTTGGTATACATTTTGTATCGTCTTTGGAAGAAGTCTTTATGTCTTCTAAAGAAAGAGTTGAGGATTTCCTTGCGAATTAAGATGAGAGGTTGACTTTTCTAGGTTAACGCCGATGTGGTCTTTGTGTTTTGTGGGTTTTCTATGTTTTGTGTCCAGTAGCGGCACTTTAATTACTCCTCTCAGACCGGCACACAATATTATGTGCCATACAACCATAAAATTCTAAAATTTTCATCACAGAAACTTCGTCGTGTGTAGTTGTAGTGGAATGTGATAATCGTAAATATTAAATATTCATGAAATTCAAAGATTTTGAGTGTTTATCATTAAATCCCGTGGAGATACTTTACAGTCAAATCTCACGTTTAATTTTTGGAAAATTCAAATTTATGTTTAGATGTGTTATCAGCAGCCACCATGGGGAAAATAAAAATTATATTGTTTCACGGGTCAATTTGATTAAAATAACACCAAACTAAGATGTGGTCGTTATTTCAGAACGGGTTTTTGGGAATTTTCGACAAGTGATGATTAAGTAAAACAGTTGAATTCAAAGATCGTGTATTTGACTCTTAAATCGTTAACCAGAGCAAATCAGTCTGAGTCTATTCTGAAAAATATTTCAGATTTAGTATTCCCTCTCTCGGCACTAGAACCGGTTTCCGGTCTTGGCCTGCCGCAATGTCTCTCGCCAGAGGTCCCGGTCACGCGCCGATATCCTCCAGTTTTGCATCCCAATTCTCTTCGCGTCCTGGTCAACGCCGTCTTGCCATCTGAGGGTGGGTCTTCCTCGTCGCCTTGTTGTTAATAACCTACCGCAGAAGACTTTCCGAGCCGGGTAATAGATTTAGGTATTGCCGACACAATATCGATGCATTTAGTAGAAATGCGCTACAAATTTTATGGACAAATTTTATGGTTAAGAACTTCCATTGTTAGCATCAATCTTGGGACGTA